>CM038680.1:112630734-113830734 GCA_021605205.1 Aegilops longissima
TGCTGATTCAAAATGGGATATTTTTGTTTATTTGTTCAATTGAATATTGTGGTGAATTTGCTTTTTGCGTGCCGATTCAAAATTGGATATTTTTGTTTTAACCTGGCAATTGCTCCGCACACGGTTCAACTAAATGAGTGTGTGCGATCCACATCGGAAAGCATACGTCAATCGTAGCGGAACCGTCGGTGATCACAGCAGATCACAAACAATTTGCAGCTCTACTATGTGTGTGTAGGTTCTCCGGATCTGTTTGTGATATCGTGTTATCACACACGAGAACTGGGAGTAAACCGTGCCCAACGCAAAATACAATCCCAGTCGTATTTTTTAAGGGAACGTGTGTGATCCCAAACGAAAAGCACACAACACTCTTGCGGCAACCGTCGGTGATACCTAACAAATCACAAACGGTCTGCAGCACTTGTATGTGTGCAAAGGGGCTCCTGAACCATTTGTGATAGAACATTATCGCAGATGGTAATTGTTGGAAAACGTGTGCGATGGAGTCTAGCGTGGCAGACAGGTTACGCAGAAAACTCGTGTGCGATGGGGCACAAATCGCACACAGTTCATGTGTTGGCCCGTGTGCCTTACATACTGTTTCCCAAATGATTCGTTACAACAGACCGTATGGTTTCACTGTGTCATTAGAAACGCTTAATCACCGATACCACACGTGCGAAAGAATTTAGTGTGTGCTACATCGCACATGATTACATTTTGGAAGGCCTCTGGATCACTGTTCCATATCCCTGATGGTTTCTCGGTCGTGTGGGAAGGACCCCCTATCGTACACACTCACTTGGCGACGGTTCCGAAGGTCGTCGCGGAAAGGGGTTAAAAACCATTTGTTTAGGACCGACACGCACCAGTGACATTGGTGTCCCTGTGCTATGGAGTCCCGCTACGTTGTTGTTCAGCTGCCGTGTATATGTCGTGCTCGAGGCCCCTTTTATGTTCACTAATAATGTACATATTGTTCAGCCGCACCGAGTGTGCCGCTGGGCCTCGCAACTTGATGTAACGTCACACTTTGCTTCCGCTAGTTCAATAAAGCGGTGATTTCTGTACCAAGATGTTGTGTATTGCCAAAAGACATGATCTCTGGGTTGGCAATGCAAGGTAAACCGGTCGCTCTAAGCCAGGCTGGCACAATGCTTGGTATCAGAGCCGCGCTGACTGTAGGACACACTAGACTACCGATGTGTTAGCTGGACGTTAGTTAGGGCTAAAGTTAAGTGCCGGTAGTGTTTAGAGCTGATTGTTGCATTTCATGCACTAGTTATATTTTTATTTCTAACCCACTAATGGTTGTGAGTGTAGATGGCTCCGGTGCTGTATCCGTGTCAGGTGCAGCTGATGCCGTACACCTCACCGCATCTTCTTTGTAGTGTGTGGTGTCGACTGTACTGTCACGGTGACGACCCAGCATATCGGGTGTACCAGGAGCATCTAGCTAACTCCGTGTATGTGTATCACGCAATGGTTACTCTGTGCACCCGTTCGTCAACAGGCTTTTACACTCATACCTCGCGGAGCGGTTATGCATCCACCGCTGCTTAGGCCGTCCAGTATGCTGCATTCGAGATTCTTGTTGAGTTACGCTATATAGAGGCTCAGATGGAGAACCACCCAGGTTTTCGTTTCTACCCATCTTTGCACGATGATGGTCATGTTCGCTTTCATTCCGTTGATCCGGTGTCTTATAGTGACACTAGCCACCTTTCTCGATATATTGCTGCTAGTTATCTTCTGATTCACGAGTTGGCTCGAGAGCTGAATCTTGCTCGTTCTGCCTTAGACGCCGCTAGATCCTACCCAACTCCACCTTCTATGGGGTTTACTCCTTATAGTGTGCCCAACTCTATCTCACCTATTTCTCCGGTTACTCCATCGAGTAGCTCGGGCACCTCGACAGTGAACCCACACAACTCTCCGATACGTCTCCAACGTATCTATAATTTTTGATTGCTCCATGCCATTATATTATCCATCTAGGATGTTTTATATGTGTTTATATGCTATTTTATATGATTTTTGGGACTAACCTATTAACCTAGAGCCCAGTGCCAGTTTCTGTTTTTCCTTGTTTTTGAGTATCGCAGAAAAGGAAAACCAAACGCAGTCCAATTGACCTGAAATTTCAAGGAGATTATTTTTGGACCAGAAGAAGCCCACGGAGTATTGGAGATGGGCCAGAAGAGTCCCGAGGCACCCACGAGGCTGGGGGGTGCGCCCTACCACCTGGGCGCGCCCCCTACCTCGTGGCCACCTCGGAGACCCCCCCTGACTTATTCCCGACACCAAAACCTCTTATATAGACTGAAACCCCCAGAACATAACCTAGATCGGGAGTTCCGCCGCCGCAAGCCTCTGTAGCCACCAAAAACCAACCGGGACCCTGTTCCTACACCCTTTCGAAGGGGGGATCCATCACCGGTGGCCATCTTCATCATCCCGGCGCTCTCCATGACAAGGAGGGAGTAGTTCACCCTCGGGGCTGAGGGTATGTACCAGTAGCTATGTGTTTGATCTCTCTCTCGTGTTCTTGATTTGGCACGATCTTGATGTATCACGAGCTTTGCTATGATAGTTGGATATTATGATGTTTCTCCCCCTCTACTCTCTTGTAATGAATTGATTTTTCCCTTTGAAGTTATCTTATCGGATTGAGTCTTTAATGATTTGAGAACACTTGATGTATGTCTTGCATGTGCTTATCTGTGGTGACAATGGGATATTCGCGTGATCTACTTGATGTATGTTTTGGTGATCAACTTGCGAGTTCAGTGACCTTGTGAACTTATGCATAGGGGTTGGCACACGTTTTCGTCTTGACTCTTCGTAGAAACTTTGGGGCACTCTTTGAAGTTCTTTGTGTTGGTTGAATAGATGAATCTGAGATTGTGTGATGCATATTGTATAATCATACCCATGGATACTTGAGGTGACATTGGAGTATCTAGGTGACATTAGGTTTTTGGTTGATTTGTGTCTTAAGGTGTTATTCTAGTACGAACTCTAGGATAGATCAAACGGAAAGAATAACTTCGTGTTATTTTACTACAGACTCTTCAATAGATCGATCAGAAAGGATAACTTTGAGGTGGTTTCGTACCCTACAATAATCTCTTCATTTGTTCTCCGCTATTAGTGACTTTGGAGTGACTCTTTGTTGCATGTTGAGGGATAGTTATATGATCCAACTATGTTATTATTGTTGAGAGAACTTGCACTAGTGAAAGTATGAACCCTAGGCCTTGTTTCCTAGCATTGCAATACCATTTACGCTCACTTTATGTCTTTCTACCTTGCTGTTTTTATATTTTCAGATTACAAAAACCTATATCTATCATCCATATTGTACTTGTATCACCATCTCTTCGCCGAACTAGTGCACCTATACAATTTACCATTGTATTGGGTGTGTTGGGGACACAAGAGACTCTTTGTTATTTGGTTGCAGGGTTGTTTGAGAGAGACCATCTTCCTCCTACGCCTCCCAAGGATTGATAAACCTTAGGTCATCCACTTGAAGGAAATTTGCTACTGTCCTACAAACCTCTGCACTTGGAGGCCCAACAACGTCTACAAGAAGAAGGTTGCGTAGTAGACATCAAGCAGTTTATGGCGCCGTTGCCGGGGAGGTGAGTGCTTGAAGGTATATCTTTAGATCTTGCAATAGAATCTTTTAGTTTCTTGCTTTATCACTAGTTTAGTCTATAAAATAAAACTATAAAAAATGGAATTTAGGGTGCCTCATATGCTTCATCTTTTTAATATCTTTCATGAAAATGATGGAAAGGAAAATTGTGCCCAAGTGCGTGAAGAAGAATTACATAGAATGCTTGGCATAAATATGTGAATGATGAGCATGATTGCAATGTTGTTAGTATGAACTCTTTGAATATCCATGATACTAATGATGATTGCACTAGTCATGATGAAAATGTCTCTTATAAGCATGTCAACTTTTGTGGAGTGCATAGAGTTTGCATGTACACACCAAATAGGGAAGGTAGATTTTGCAAGAGGCATAAGTATTTAGAAACCAAATGGTTGCAAGAAAGGCTAGATGTTTGTGTTGAAAATTTAAATTTTCTTAATCATCCTTGTGAACTTTGCAATGAACGTGGTCATTTAAATATGCAATGTAAAATTGTTTCATGATCGTATCGTGTCCAAAAGTTGTGATGACTTGATTTCCCTTGCACATCATAATAAACTTAGTTTGCTTTTGGGTTATGAAGAAATGAAATGTATAACTAAGGATATGCCAGAATTTTTCCTTGATAAAGTTCTTGATTTTGATCTAGAAGAAATTTTTATGTATTGTGCGGTGAATTGCATTGAAAATCCTTATATTGCCTATTACATAAAGAAAAGAAAACAAATAGAAGATGAAGAGAATACTAATGAAAGGGAAGAGACTTCCCAATATCATCCTATTATTTCTTATGATGAATCAGGTAACGAGGAGGAGCTTTCTATTCAACCAATCTCATTAATAAGGAGCTCAAAAGAGAGGGTTAAACCCACACATGATGTGAAGAAGAAAAAGAAAAGACGAAGAAGCAAAGGTAGAAAGGTATCCCTCCCAAATTATGTTGCTCCTATTACTCATTGTGATGATGTGTGACGGCCGGGTAATCAAGCTACAGTAACCCTCTGGTAATGATGCCATATCACCTCGATTACTGTTGATAATCTCGCGTTAGTTCAGAACCGATCCAAATTCAAATTTGAATTAAAGTCAAAACAATTAAAGTTTTCAAAAGTCAAAACTAAATTGTTCCTAATGTGTCAAATAATCCATAATAAATGTTGGTGAAGAAATCATCTTTTAATAAAACACTTAAATGCACTAAATAAACTAAAACAATGATAAAACAATTATCTAAAATGCTTTTAAAGTAATAACCAAATGCAAAATACGTTATTTAAAGTGCCAAAATATTTGGGCCTGTGACTTAATTAATACCACCAAATTAGTTGTCGCTTTTAAATTTTATAAAACTAAAATAAAACAAAACAGAAAAGACATAGAATAAAAAAATCAGAACAAACAAATAAAAGGGAAAATAACCCACCACACCCCTCGATCATTGGGCCTCGCCCACTGGCCTTTGGGCTAACCAGGCCAGCCCAGCCGACCACCCACCCCCACTCCTTATCCCCTCACCCCCGTAACCTAATCCACCCACCGACACCCACTCCCCCACTCCCCCTCGCCAACCCCCACCTCCCGATCTGATCTGGATCGGGGAAGGGATCGACGCCGCCCCGGACCGCCATCGCCCGCCGCCGCCTCCACCTCGTCCATCGTCGCCTGGAACGCCGCCTCAGCCACCTCGTCGTCTACCCCGCCGGCCTGCCTCCCCCTACGCATGTCGTCCCCGTCCCCCACCTCGAGCACCGCTGCCATTGACCCTACGAATCATGGTGAGGACCCCGGTCCTACCTCTCCTCGCCTCACGCTCACCATGGCCCCTTGCCATGGTCAAGGCCAGCATAGGCGCCCAGCGCTCGCCTGGTGGTCGCGCCGCGACCGCGCTCACCGCACTCGACCTCCTCTCCCTCCCACGACAGCGTCCGGGCCGCGCCCCGCGACCACCGATCGCGCCCGCCAGGCTCGTCGCGCCTACTGCAGGCCAAGCCCCGTTGCTGCTTCACACGACGCAGCCGCCTCTGTAGCCCGCCTTCGATCACCCCTCTGCCGCCCCTGGACTCGCTGTGGTGCGAGCTCCCAGCACGCCCGCCTGTGCCTCGGTGCTGCCGAGCCTGGAACTGCTCCGGCCGATTTCGTCGGCACCCCCTACCCCGCGCGCCCCTGGTGGTGCTGCTCGTCGATGCCTTGGCCGCCCTCCCGCCGGCCGCCCCGCATCCCAGGCGCCTCGCCATCCTCGTCCTCCGCCCGATTAGCGCCCGGGCCGGCGCCGCCGTGGCCGAGGCCGATGCCTGTTCACCTCAGCCAGGCCCCGCTTGGCGCCAGACGGGCTGTGCCTCAGGTCCGTTAGCGGGCAAACCCGCTAAGCCCCTAGGGCCTATGACAAACGGGGCCTAGCCCCAGAATGTTTTATTAAAAAAAAGAATTAATAATAATAAATAAATAAATTATTAATTAATTAATTAACTTAATTAATCATAATTAGATTTATCTTATCACTAATTAACCTAATTAACTGTTAGTTAATTAATCAGTCAATGACATGCGGGGCCCTCACATCAGTTTGACCCAGTCAACGCCCTGTTGACTGCTGACGTCATGATGACGTCAGCACACACTATTCTGGATAATGTTGAATTAAAATAATTAAGTAAATTCTAAAAATGATTTAGAACTTTAGAAAATCATATAAAATAAACCGTTGCTCAGATGAAAATACTTTCTACATGAAAGTTGCTCAGAACAACGAGACGAATCCAGATACGCAGCCTGTTCGTCCGCCATGCATCCCTAGAATAGTGAACCCGCAACCTTCCCCCTCCGGTTCATTTGTCTGAAAACGCGAAACACCGGGATACTTTCCCAGAGGTTTCCCCCTTTCGCCGGTATCACCTCCTACCGCGTTAGGGCACACTTGGCACCGCTACTTGTTATGTCGTGCATCGATATGCATCTGTTTGCATTGTATTCATTGTTTCTTCCCCCTCTTCTCTCCGGTAGACTACGAGACTAATGCAGCTGCTGGTACCCCGATCGACTACGGTGTAGATGTAGGACCTTGAAGTATGTCTAGAGGGGGGGGGTGATTAGACTACTTGACAAATTAAAAGCTTAGCCTTTTCCTAGTTTTAGAGTTTGGCAGATTTTAGCTATCTTAGGACAAGTCAAGCAATCATCACACAATTCAAGCAATCATGCATAGAGTATATGAGCAGCGGAAATTAAAGCATGCAACTTGCAAGAAAGTAGAGGGAAGGGTTTGGAGGATTCAAACGCAATTGGAGACACGGATGTTTTTGGCGTGGTTCCGATAGGTGGTGCTATCGTACCTCCACATTGATGGAGACTTCAACCCATGAAGGGTAACGGTTGCGCGAGTCCACGGAGGGCTCCACCCATGAAGGGTCCACGAAGTAGCAACCTTGTCTATCCCACCATGGCCGTCGCCCACGAAGGACTTGCCTCACTAGCGGTAGATCTTCACGAAGTAGGCGATCTCCTTGCCCTTACAAACTCCTTGGTTCAACTCCACAATCTTGTCAGGGGCTCCCAAGTAACACCTAGCCAATCGAGGAGACACCACTCTCCAAGAAGTAACAAATGGTGTGTTGATGATGAACTCCTTGCTCTTGTGCTTTAAATGATAGTCTCCCCAACACTCAACTCTCTCTCATAGGATTTGAATCTGGTGGAAAGAAGGTTTGAGTGGAAAGCAACTTGGGGAAGGCTAGAGATCAAGATTCATATGGTAGGAATGGAATGTCTTGGCCTCAACACATGAGTAGGTAGTTCTCTCTCAGAAATAGCAAGTTGGAAGTGTAGGTTTAGTCTGATGGCTCTCTCCATGAATGAAGAGGAGGTGGAGGGGTATATATAGCCTCCACACAAAATCTAACCGTTACACACAATTTACCAATCTCGATGGGACCGAATCAACAAACTCGGTCAGACCGATTTTAGTAAACCTAGTGACCGTTAGGGTTTTCGGTGGGATTGACATGCATCTCGGTAGGACCGATATGATTAGGGTTAGGGCATAACGTAATCTCGGTGAGACCGATTACACAAACTCGGTGAGACCGATTTTGTAATTAGCTAACCAGAGAGTTGGTCAGGTAAACTCGGTGGGACCGATTTGCTCTTTTTGGTGAGACCGAAATGTTACAAAAGGGAAACAAAGAGTTTACATTGCAATCTCGGTGGGACCGAGTCGCTCTTTCGGTGAGACCGAAAAGTTACGAAAAGGAAACAGAGAGATTACAATCCCATCTCGGTGAGACCGAGATCCCTATCGGTAGAACTGATTTGCCTAGGGTTTGTGGCAGTGGCTATGACATATGAAATCGGTGGCGCCGGATAGGAAGAATCGGTGAGACCGATTTTGGCTTTAGGTTTAGGTCATATGTGGATGTGAGAAAGTAGCTGAGGTTTTGGAGCATATCACTAAGCACATGAAGCAAGAGGCTCATTAAGCAACACCTCATCCCTCCTTGATAGTATTGTCTTTTCCTATAGACTCAATGTGATCTTGAATCACTAAAATATAAAATGAAGAGTCTTGAGCTTGAGCTTGAGCCAATACGTTGTCATTAGCATTTTGAGGGATCCACTTTCATCATCCATGCCATGCCATTCATTGAGCTTTCCTGAAATGTTCATCTTGGAATAGCATTAGCTCAATGAGCTATATGTTGTTATGAATTACCAAAACCACCTAGGGATAGTTGCACTTTCAATCTCCCCCTTTTTGGTAATTGATGACAACATATAGATCAAAGCTTCAACAACTGATAATAAGATTGAAAAACATCGTCCCTTTGAGAAGTATGTGATAAACAAGAGCTCCCCCTAAATTTGTGCATAGTTTAAGATTTGCTTTGGACTGCAAATGCACAAGGAATTAGGCTCATGGGTTACTCTTCCATGTCACATACATCTTGGTGGAGCGCTCAAAATGATATGAATTGAATACATGCACTCATCACCACACACAGTGAATGATCACGTAGGATAGATAAGATAATATCATCAAACATGCATAAGTGTAGCTTATGATCAAACACATGATCATCAATGTCTCACACACATAGTATATCAAGCAACCAAAAGCAAACAAGTTTGAAAAACCAAAACCACCAAATCAAGAGAGAACAAAAGCAACACTCTCTCTCTCGAAGCCTATGATCTATACATTTTTCTCCCCCTTTGGCAACAAGTTACCAAAAGGTTCATAGAAAATGCATAGTGCTAGATCGACTCTCAAGCTTGATCTTCAGGTGGTGGAGTCCGGATAACGCCGAGGACGAAAGCTTCTGTTGAAGTAGATGGAGCTGGAGCTGATGTAGGTGCTGGAGCTGGTGGCACTGAGGCTGTAGCTGTGCAGACGAAGTTGCTCTTGTGTCAGGAACTGGCATAGCAGATGACCTCTGGGCTCTAGGCACTCTGGCAAATGCATCAGTTGTTGTTTTGCCCTTCCTCTCCTGCATGTCATCTTGTAGTTGCTCCACTGCAGACTGAATCTCAGTTACTTTCACATCTAAGTCATAGAACTTTTGTTCTATGATTCTCTCCAGGCTCTCCTGATTTTGAGTGAGGGTGGCCAATCCTTTCTCAATCCTCAGTGTTGATGCTATTAAGTATCCGAGCAGCTCCTGTTTGTTCTTCAAGAAATACTCAGATGCCTCCTCTTGAGTTGGCATCCTGGCAGCCTTCTCCTTCCTTGCCTTCTCCTTCTTCTCTTGTGCTTGAACTGACGATGGATCATTCTCATTCATGACAACCTCATTGTCCTCAAAGTCTGGATAAAGTGGAAAATGTTCTTTATCCAATATATATTTGCCTGTGCCCATCTTTGAGTTAATCAAATCCTGGATCTGAGGGGCATATCCACAACTCCTCTTATGATCTGCTGCAGTCCTCTTAATGGTTTCAACTATAAGGCTCATGACCTTGAATTTCTGAGGCACATCAAACAAATGCAACATGTTGATTGCATGCCCTCTCGATCATGTTTTGGTCACGGACTTGGGCGATAGAGTGTGCCTTAGGATCCAATTGATTGTAGGCAGCCCTGACAGAAGAAAGTGGACTGATCCAAATGAGAAAGTCTCTAGGGCTTTGTCTGGGATCTCCTTGTACATATGTGCCATGGTTTTGTGTCCCATTTTCTTCTTGGCATATACATCCACGTTATCTTCATTCTCCTTTGGGGCATTTATCAGCTTTGCCCACTCCTCTACAGTTGACTGGTACCTTGTACCTTCAGACATCCAAACTATCCTGCCATCTGGATAAAAGTGTGCTGTGGAGTAGAATTGCATGATAAGTTCATCATTCCAGTTTGTGAGCTTTTTCCCAACAAAATCTGCAACTCCACAAGCAATAAAACTGTCTTGCACTCCAGGATAGTGCTCTACATTTTCTTTCATGTAGGTCCAGTCGACCCACCTCATGTCACACACTATGGGCTTCTTATCCAGCAGAACTGTCTCATAAAAGTCCTGTTGTTCCTTGGTGTGAAATCTGTAGTCCACAGCAGTCCTTCTCCTTGTGGCATATGGATCTTCCATCCTCCATAGCCTCAACCCTGAATCTTTTCTAATGTTCATGTCCTCAGCCACAGGATGGGCATCATTGTGGTCTGGTATCTTGGGCTTGAGCTTCCTCAGAACTTGTCCTTCTTCATCTTCTTCTTCTTCAGCAACCTCAGGCACTAGGGCCTTGTTCTTCTCAGTAGCTGGAATACTCCTGGTATTCCTCTTGGGTGCATACTTGGCCTTGGGGGCAGCTTTGGGCGCTTCCTTGGGCTTAGATGTGGCAGCCCCTGATCTTATTGCATCACCCATTAGCTTTGGTGCTGGTGCAGCTATCTCTTCTTCCTCTTCCATCATGGAAGGCTTCCCAATAACTCTGACTGTGGTCTTCTTGACCCTCTCTTTCCTTTTCTTCCCTTCAACAGCAGCTGACTCTTTGGGATCATGCTTATCAGGAATTTGAGTTGATGCTCTGACCTTTGGCATTGGTGTCCCTTGGCAGGAACCTTCTTATTGAGTCCAGGCTTTGAGCTATGTGCTGAGCCATACTCCTTTTTGAGCACAACCTTCTTGGAGGTTGCTTCATCCTCTTCTTCCCTATAATCCTCATATTCAGAATCTGAGGTTTTCTTCTTCCTTTGCCTAGTGGCAGCTTTAGGCAGATTGCTTGGGGTGCTCCTGCTGCCTTCATCTGAAGAGCTGGAGGGACTAGTGCCCTCACTCAAGTTCACCTATTCATCTGACCTATTCTGACTGTCACTCTGGTCTGACATGCTAACTGCTGACCCTGTGAAGAGTTATAGATGAGGTAGAGTGGATGAGCATCACAAAATGCAGAGATTTTTGCAAAAGAAGAACTCAAAAAATTAGTTTTAGTTTTCCACAGAAAGCATTTCGGATCAACCAATTTTCAAACTCGGTGATACCGAAGCAGTTTTGGAACCTAAACTGATGTACTCGGTTGGACCGTGTCATAGTTCGATGGCACCGACTGCTAGGGTTTCACAAAGTCCTAAAATCGGTCTCACCGGTTAGCAATTCTCGGTCAGACCGAGTCTTACTAGTGCAAGGGGACTGAGTTTTTCAACTCGGTGGGTCCGAGATGGTTTCGTCGGAAACCTAACCCTAAATTTTCGAATCAAAACTATTCTAAGGATTGCATTGACTGGATAGGAGTGTTTCAATCGTGGCAAGCATCAATAAGAACACAATGTGCTGAGAATCGGACGAGGAAAGCACAGTGATCAAGTCCATACCCTAGTTCGGCGGAGACTCGCTACGGCGGCAAAGGCGGGTTGATTTCCGTTTGCAGCGGATACCAAATGACGGGGCGGTGGCGACAAGGAGACGATCCGGATACCACGGAGGCAGAGCGAGCTATTGCGCGGGCGAAGAGGTTCGGAGAAATTTCCAAATTTTTGCCCGTGACTATCTATAGCCCGACCCTGTCGGTGTGACCGAGTGGAACAACTCGGTGGCACCAAGATGCAAAACTGTGACACTTATTGCAACTCGGTGTGACCGCAGAGTTCAAATCGGTTGCACCGAGATTGAAAACCTAGATCGACTAAGTGATCTCGGTAAGACCGAAATGGAGGAATCGGTCAGACCGAAAATCACAAAGAAGTTTTGGAAGTTTAAGTCTATGACGAATCAGGGACTCCGAGTGCTCCTCACACAGAGTGGTTCGAATCTGACTTGATCAAATTTTGTGATGTAGCATGAATAGAGTTTGAGATGAGAAAAGCATAGACAGCTAAAGAAGGTTCTTAGGCATTCTTGTCCATCCACTCGGCCAAAGAAAAAGAAGCCATTCAATCAAAACAACAAGTGGATGTCCTCGAATGAGTAAAGTATGCAACCAACATGCTCACACAATAAGATGGCAAATGAAATATGTGACAAAGCATGCACAACCAATTCTAGCATCTATCAAGCAATTGGAGATGACTAGGTCATCTATATATGAGTATATTGACTTAGGAGTCAAATGAGAACATTTGATCATAGGTCATACTCATCGTTTAAGCTCAAGTGGGGTTACCACTTTTACATAAAGCATTTATGTGTTCACATCATTAGAGTTGCTTTGACTCAATTCTTAGAGTTAAGCTCCCCCTAGATGTGAGATCCCCCCTTAGAGGGATGAACTAACCTTGGGTTTTGTCGATGATGACTTCATGTAGGTATTGAAGATGTGGATGCTCAATGTTGATGTAGATCTTTTTGGAGCAATCCTTTGGAGTGAGTTGCACTTTCAATACCTACATGGGTTAGTCCCACAAGGAACAAACAAGTATATCCATAGACATAGAGTGATGCACACACAAAATGATGTCCATGAAATCATTAGGTTACCTTGTCCCTTGCCTTACCAACATGAGGGTTTGTGACTCCTTGAACTAGTGCAAGATATGGAAGATGATTGCACTTGTCCTTGCCATAATGATATGAGTGAAATATGTTGGCGGAGTCACCCTCAAGAACTTTCTAGTTCTTCTTCTTCTTCTTCTGGATCCACATCATCTTGATGGGAATCCTTGGAGTTGTAGTTGTACTTGATGAGGTAGAACTTGACGTAGTCTTGGGAATCCACTTGACCGAGACCTTAGGTGCTTATTCAAATGCATCAATCTCTTCTTGAAGCTTGTCCTTGCCCTTGTGGTCATATGGTGGAAGTTCATCTTGTGCTTGTGTTCCCTTGAAGGAAGTAGGATCATACTTCTCTTGTTGAGGAACAAACATCGTCTTGGGGTATTGATCTTCTTCCCTATCAACTCCATTGGCATTGAACTTTCGTTCAAAACCAACACCTTGATTCTTCTGGTGCCTTCCTTGCTTGCGTACAATTTCCTCGAATTGCTTACTCCCGGCAAGGCTCTTGTATACACCTTTCTCTATAATTCCCTTCAATAAGCTATTTTCTTGCTCAAGTGTAACTTGGCTAAGAGAATCATTAGTGGAACCAAGAGAACTACTAGAAGCAACAATATTGGATTTAGCATTGTTATTGTTACTACTAGAAGAAGAATCTTTCTTGTTCTTGTTACTAGACTTGACTTGAGGCATGTATGTAGATAAGAGTAAACGCTTGGCAATGTAAGAAGAACTTTTCTTACGGAGATCATCATTGATTGCTTTTAAGAACTCATGCTCTTGCTCAAGATTGAGCTTTTCAAAGCGTAACTTCTCATGAGCCCTTAAAAGTTCTCGATGATCTTCAAAGATAGTTTCATGAGCTAACTTAAGAGTGTTTAGTTCTTTAGTTAGACGCTCAATTTTCTCCTTATCATGGTCATTTGTTTCAACTTGATTAGCATGATTAATTGACGTTTCATCATAGTATTCATCACTAGAGTTGTCAACAAGTAAATCATCATCACCTAGCAAGTCATGTTCATCAACATCAAAATCAATATACTCGGGGTGTGTTACCTTAGGACCTTTGGCCATGAAGCATCTACCAATTCCTTCATTTGGTGATTCAAATATGTCGTAGGAGTTGGTTGACACAAGTGCTAGACCGGCAACACCTTCATCTTGAGTGTATTGGTCGGAGTGATAGCTTCTCTCGGAGTGATGGTGAGTCGGAGCGGATACCCATTCACCAACATGAGCTTGATGTCTTCATTTTGTGTAGCTCTTTGATGACTTGTCCTTTCTTTCCGAATCCTTGCTTCTCCGTTAGGGTCTTCGTTCATAACGATCATCTCTACTCCTCCTCTCTCTTGGTGGTGATTCTTCTCTTCTACTTCTTCTTTTTGGAGAGTCTTCTCTTCTCTTGTAGGGTGTCGTACACTCATTGGAATAGTGTCCGGGTCTCCCACAATTGTAGCAATTTCGTTCTCGACTAGAAGATCTTTTGTCATTGTAAGACCTTGACTTGGAGCTTCTTTCTTTGCTTCTACTCTTGTAGAATTTGTTGAAGTTCTTCACCATTAAGCTCAATTCTTCATTGAAGGTTTGTTCCTCACTTGATGATGTGGGGGCTTCACTTGAGGCTTTGTAAGCACCACTTGACTTGTTGTGAAGTTACTCCTTATCCTTAAGTGACATCTCATGAGCAACAATTCTTCCAATAACTTCCGTTGGCTTGAGATCTTTGTAGTTTGGCATCATTTGAATCAACGTGCACACGGTATCATACTTTCCATCCAATGCTCTTAGGATCTTCTTGATGATGAATCTGTCGGTCATCTCTTCACTCCCTAAGCCGGCAATTTCATTTGTGATAAGTGCAAGCCTAGAGTACATTTCAGCGACACCTTCACCATCCTTCATTTTGAACTTGTCAAGCTGACTTTGGAGCACATCCAACTTAGATTCCTTGACGGACTCGGTTCCTTCATGCATATCAATCAAAGTATCCCAAATTTCCTTTGCATTCTCAAGACGGCTGATTTTGTTGAATTCTTCAGGGCACAATCCGTTGAAGATGATATCACAAGCTTGAGCGTTATATTGCAGCATCTTCAGTTCTTCCCCATTAGCTTCACGGGTCGGCTCTCTCCCATCAAAGAATTCACCTTGCAGGCCAATACAAATAATTGCCCAAACGGCGGGGTTATATCCGAGAATATGCATTTTCATTTTATGCTTCCAACTAGCAAAATTAGTACCATCAAAGTAAGAACCTCTACGGTGATAATTTCCCTCAATAGACGCCATACTCTCCTAGGTTGTGAAACCAAGGCTATGACCACCAAAAGCTATGGAAATCAAAGCAAACGGAGACCAATGCTCTGATACCACTTGTAGGACCTTGAAGTATGTCTAGAGGGGGGGTGATTAGACTACTTGACAAATTAAAAACTTAGCCTTTTCCCAGTTTTAGAGTTTGGCAGATTTTAGCTATCTTAGGACAAGTCAAGCAATCATCACACAATTCAAGAAAGCATGCATAGAGTATATGAGCAGCGGAAATTAAAGCATGCAACTTGCAAGAAAGTACAGGGAAGGGTTTGGAGGATTCAAACGCAATTGGAGACACGGATGTTTTTGGCGTGGTTCCGATAGGTGGTGCTATCGTACCTCCACGTTGATGGAGACTTCAACCCACGAAGGGAGTGATTCTTGCTGAGTCCACGGAGGCTCCACCCACGAAGGGTCCATGAAATAGCAACCTTGTCTATCCCACCATGGCCGTCGCCCACGAAGGACTTGCCTCACTAGCGGTAGATCTTCACGAAGTAGGCGATCTCCTTGCCCTTACAAACTCCTTGGTTCAACTCCACAATCTTGTCGGAGGCTCCCAAGTAACACCTAGCCAATCTAGGAGACACCACTCTCCAAGAAGTAACAAATGGTGTGTTGATGATGAACCCCTTGCTCTTGTTCTTCAAATGATAGTCTCCCCAATACTCAACTCTCTCTCTCTCATAGGATTTTAATCTGGTGGAAAGAAGGTTTGAGTGGAAAGCAACTTGGGGAAGTCCAGAGATCAAGATTCATATGGTAGGAATGGAATGTCTTGGCCTCAACACATGAGTATGTAGTTCTCTCTCAGAAATAGTAAGTTGGAAGTGTAGGTTTAGTCTGATGGCTCTCTCCACGAATGAGAGGAGGTGGAGGGGTATATATAGCCTCCACACAAAATCTAACCGTTACACACAATTTATCAATCTCGGCGGGACCGAATCAACAAACTCGGTCAGACCGATTTTAGTAAACCTAGTGACCGTTAGGGTTTTCGGTGGGACTGACATGCATCTCGGTAGGACCGATATGATTAGGGTTAGGGCATAACGTAATCACGGTGAGACCGATTACACAAACTCGGTGAGACCGATTTTGGTAATTAGCTAACCAGAGAGTTGGTCGGAGTAAACTTCGGTGGGAGCGATTTTCTCTTTTCGGTGAGACCGAAATGTTACAAAAGGGAAACAGAGAGTTTACATTGCAATCTCGGTGGGACCGATTCGCTCTTTCGATGAGACCGAAAAGTTACGAAAAGGAAACAGAGAGATTACAATCCCATCTCGGTGAGACCGAGATCCCTATCGGTAGAACCGATTTGCCTAGGGTTTGTGGCAGTGGCTATGACATATGAAATCGGTGGCGCCGGATAGGAAGAATCGGTGAGACCGATTTTGGCTTTAGGTTTAGGTCATATGTGGATGTGAGAATGTCAGGACCCCGATCCTAAGTCACACCAATCTAGCATGTAACACATCATATCACTTTGCGGCCTCACGCACGGTATTCCCACGGGTGTCGCCTTACCATGGCCCGGGACCGTTTGCGTCTTTTGGCTCACGTATATGATAGTGTCGCTAGCATCCATATGACAAAGAACCCGGGCCGACATGGCTAGTCGTGAACCCAAAGCGGCGCTAACCTATGGGGACAGGCATACATGAATCACATCGAGCATGTCGGTCATCAACGTATATATTCGGGCTGTAGCACTGGGCTAACAGGACTCCGGTATCCCGGGCTGTAGCAGGCTAGGCAGGACTCCGAATAACACCGCGTGACATTTCCCCGAAGGGACAGACATAGGAACGAAGTGAAACACATGCCGCCAGTCAAGTGTCCAAGCGGTAGTCTTTGGGCTAGCAGGACTCCGTGAACCGGGCTGTAGCGGACTACTATCGCTCAGAAGCACGAGACTACATTTCCCCATATGAGAGGCTGCCAAGGATAAACAACTAGTTTGTCGGATCCCACACATACCAAGCATTTCAAACATACACACATTATGCTCAATATGCGTAGATACAACATGGCATCACAACATAACTCTACGACTCAAATATTTATTCATTAGGCTCCGAGGAGCGAGATATTACAAACATGGGTGTCATGACCCAACACTTTCGAGCATACAAGTCAAAGCACAAGCGGAAGCTAAACATGTGCAGATGCAGACAACTATAAATGAAAAAGGCTGAGAAGCCTGACTATCTACCAGATCCTGCCGAGGGCACAAGATCGTAGCTGAGGTAACAAGCTAAAACGTCGAAGCCCACGTGGAACTACTAGCGAGACTGTCGTCTCTCTGCAAAACATAAAATAGGCAAACGTGAGTACAATTGTACTCAGCAAGACTTACATCAGATCTAACTACATATGCATCATTATCAAAAGGGGGGTGGTGGAGTTTGACTGCAGCAAGCCAGCTTTGACTCGGTGGCTATCCTAAACTACGTCTGTAAGTAACTCTTTGAGGTGGCGCACACGAGTCCACATATTCACCATATCAATACACCACTATGGATCCGCTCCCGTCTACCTACGAAAAACGCCATCCATAGCACTCACGCTTATCTTGCGTATTTTAGAGTATCCACTTTCACTTGTCTATGAACTGATATAGGCAACCAGAAGTCCTTCTCCATGGACACGGCTATTGAATAGATCATATTAAACCTGCGGGGTGTACTTCTTCACACACGCTCTCACCACTTACGCCGTTTACGACATGTACTCGGCAACCTTCAAGCGGAAGCCCAGCGTGGGTGTCGGCCACGGCCTACCTAAACACTCAAATCCCTAGTCCAGGTTTATCGCCTATTCGGGTTCCATCCGCAGGAGTCCGGCGAGGTTTCCCATACAGCCCGAACGATGTGTGCAGGGTTCCCGAGATACCAAATGGGCACTCGGTACACGAACCACGGTGCCTACCGCAACACAACCCACCCCTAAGGTCAGCGTTGCGTCGGCCATTGACATGCTACAAACACGAAACTACTTGCAACTCCCCCGGATGAGGACAAGGGTGGTTAAGAAGCCGAGAGGGTCAATTAAGGATCCCAATGCGTGGTAGTAACTGTTTCATGGATCACAGACACAGAACTCAGTTCCTGAGGACGGCTGCAATGAGACAACCCACCATGTACTCCTACATGGCCTCTCACCGCTACCTTTACCAAATCGTGTTCACACACTTAGCTCACACACAAAGGACATGCTCATAACAATTCCAATTCATTCCCGATGAATCAGACCCGACTCAACTCTAAGCAGTAGCAGGCATGACAACAAGCATAAATGAGTAGGCACAACATGGCTCAAACAATTCCTACTCATGCTAGTGGGTTTCATCTAATTCTTGTGGAATGACAGGTCATGCAAAGGATCAAGGGTTCAGCTACGCAGCAAGTAACACATGAGTCGTTGTTGTCCTAATGCAATAAAATAGAGCAGGAGCGAGAGAGTGGGATTGTATCGGAATGAACAAGGGGTTTTGCTTGCACGGCACTTCGAAGATAATACACTCTTCATCGGTGTCATTGAACAATCGCTTAACGTCGTCTCTCGAGAGGGACAATTACCGGCAAACAAGAGAGAACACAATCAATGCAATGCACATTCACATGAATGACATGTCATATTAAGGTACTGAATTCACCTAATGCAACAGTAATCCAAGTTATTTGAAGTGGAATTCAAACAAGGTTGAACTCCAACCCCAAATGCTATTTCATAAATTACCCTAATCATGATTCATCCTATTCAGTGAGGTTAGCTTGTTCAAACATGCATGAAAGTGCCATAAACAGATTCTTCATATTTTTCTGATCATTTTTCATATATAAATTATTTCCATTGGAGTTATAGATTATTTTCTATGATTTTTAGAAGTTTAGGACATTTCGGAATTTCCTAAATTATATTAAATCGAGAAAACTAGTTATTCGTCGACTGACGTCAATGTGACGTCAGCGAGTCAACAGGGCGGCGAGGTCAAACGACCAGCGGGACCCGTGATCAGTCTCCTGATGAAGGCTAGGGTCAGCGACATGTGGGGTCAGTCAACAAGTGGCGTGGCAAGTCAAACCGACTGTGGGGCCTCTGAGGTTAGCACTAATCTAAACAGAAATTAAGTTAAACTAAACAGTGCAGGGCCCACATGGCGTGGCACTAGGGTTGGTTAGCGGCCATTAGCAGCAAGGACAAGGCCACGTCGGCGTGGCGGAGTTAAACGGCGACGACTAACCGGCGGTGGCTCGCCGGAGTGACGCTTAGGGCAGCGGTGGGGCGCCGAGGGCACCGGGAGGGAGCCCGTGATCCCGCATCCGGGAGACCAACGGGAGGTGCGGGGGTGGCCGGAATCCCTGCCGGCGACGAGGTTTGGCGGCGGCAAGGCTCGGTTGGCGGCGGTTTCGTAGCTACGGCGTGCGGATCGACTAGCTAACGGCATATGCATGACACACGCGTGCCCACGAATCCGTTGGACATGGTGGTGTGACCAAAAGGTCGCGGAATAAGCGCCGACAGCGAGCTCGGGCGGAGGCGAGCCGGTCATGGTTGGGGATGAGGCTAGCGGGCGCAAATGAGAGAGGGAGAAGAGGGGTCCGGAGCAGAATCTCACAGCGCGTCGTTTGGCGGTGTCGGGTGGCTCGGGGAGGCACCGGAGCGAGCGAAGCGGCGAGGGGATCTCGGCGGCGGCAATGAAGAAGTTGAGGATAGCGATGATGTGGGGCGTCCGGTGGTGTGTGTGTCCTCGAGGCGCGAGACGACGGAGGCGGATCTCCTAGACATCTTTGGGAGGCTAGGCGGTGGAAGTGGCGCGCGAACAGGCGTCGGTGGCGGCTCTGTTGGTCGCACTTTTCGAGGAAGAAGCTAGAGAGCGAGGGAGAGAACAGAGAGTGAGGGAGAGGCAGAGGGGCTGCGGGCGTCTCCAGACGCGTCGGGCGCCTCGGTGGCAAGGAGGGCAGGAGGAGGCGTGGCGAGCTCGGCGCTGATCGCCGTGTCCCTCCTCTCGCCTCTTGGCAGAGGTAGGCGACGAGCGGCGAGGCGGTTGGTGGGCTGGGCCGGCCAGCTGCAGTGCTGGGCCGGTCGGGTGGCTGTGCAGGTGGGTTGGAGGGTAAGTTTCTCTCTCTCTCTTATTTCTGTTTAAATCCTGTTGTCTATTATTACATATACATTTTGTTTTAGTTTAGTAAAATACTAAACCATTTAAATAAATCCTGAAAATAATTGTGGGCATTAACTGAATTATTACAGAGGCCCTTAACTATTTTTCAGAATTGTTGGAGCATTTAAAATATTAATAGTTTTTTTAATGCCCCAATTCAAATACAATATGGTTTATTCAAATATCCAAAAATGTCTTGGAAAAATATCCATCATCTCTGGATATGGTTTTCACCCTTTTCCATTAATCATGAATATTTTTGCAAACCAATTTGGGTTTTTGAAAATATTTTTTTGAATTTGAACCTATTTGAATTGCTTTAGTGCTAGGGCTTGATCATCCCCATTTCAAATTTCATGAAAATTAACATGATGCATGGATGCAATGCTACTAGTTACAAACAAGCTCTAGGGCTGTGACAGAGAAAGTAGCTGAGGGTTTTGGAGCATATCACTAAGCACATGAAGCAAGAGGCTCATTAAGCAACACCTCATCCCTCCTTGATAGTATTGGCTTTTCCTATAGACTCAATGTGATCTTGAATCACTAAAATATAAAATGAAGAGTCTTGAGCTTGAGCTTGAGCCAATCCTTTGTCATTAGCATTTTGAGGGATCCACTTTCATCATCCATGCCATGCCATTCATTGAGCTTTCCTGAAATGTTCATCTTGGAATAGCATTAGCTCAATGAGCTATATGTTGTTATGAATTACCAAAACCACCTAGGGATAGTTGCACTTTCAGTTGACGACCCCTCCGTCTTGCCAGAGCAACCAGGCAAGCCCCCCCTTGATCACCAGATATCGCCTATTCTACTCTCTATTGCTTGCATTAGAGTAGTGTAGCATGTTAGTGCTTTCCGTTAATCCTATCCGGATGCATAGCCTGTCCTTGCTACTACTGTTGTTACCTTTACCTGCAATCCTACATGCTTAGTATAGGATGCTAGTATTCCATCTGTGGCCCTACATTCTTGTTAAATGCTCATTGTGCTATACTATTGGGCCGTGATCACTTGGGAGGTGATCATGGGTATATACTATACTTTATACATGATACATGTGGTGACTAAAGTCGGGTCGGCTCGTGGAGCACCCGCAGTGATTCACGAATTGGGGGCTGAAAGGACCTTTGTCCCAACGGCCCTCTGTGTGGATCTTTGTGGCGGAGCGACAGGGCAGGTTGAGACCACCTAGGCGAGAGGTGGGCCTGGCCCTGGTCGGCGTTCGCGGTTACTTCATAATAACACGCTTAAAGAGATCTTGGTATTTGATCTGAGTCTGGCCATTTGGTCTACACGCACTAACCAACTACGTGGGAAAGTTATGGGCACTCGACATCGTGGTATCAGCCGAAGCCTTCGTGACGTCAGCGACTGAGCGGCGCGCGCTGGGTTGGACCGTGTAACGTGACTTCCTTTGTAATGGAGGTTGCTATGTCTGCTCTCCGGCCGCGTACGCAACGTGCATGTGTGCAATGGACGATGGGCCTAGACCCCTGCGCGCATAGGATTTAGACCGGCGTGCTGACCTCTCTGTTGTGCCTAGGTGGGGCTGCGACGTGTTGATCTTCCGCGGCCGGGCATGACCCATAAAAGTGTGTCCGGCCAAATGGGATCGAGCGTGTTGGGTTATGTGGTGCACCCCTGCAGGGAAGTTTATCTATTCGAATAGCCGTGTCCCTCGGTAAAAGGACGACCCGGAGTTGTACCTTGATCGTATGATAACTAGAACTGGATGCTTAATAAAACACACCCTTCCAAGTACCAAATATAACCCGGTGATCGCTCTATAACAGGGCGACGAGCAGGGGATCGCCGGGTAGGATTATGCTATACGATGCTACTTGGTGAACTTACCATCTACTCTCTTCTACATGCTGCAAGATGGAGGTGGCCAGAAGCGTAGTCTTCGACAGGATTAGCTATCCCCCTCTTATTCTGGCATTCTATAGTTCAGTCCACCGATATGGCCCTTTACACATATATCCATGCATATGTAGTGTAGCTCCTTGCTTGCGAGTACTTTGCATGAGTACTCACGGTTGCTTTTCTCCCCCCTTTTCCCCTTTCCCTTCTACCTGGTTGCCGCAACCAGATGCTGGAGTCCAGGAGCCAGACGCCACCATCGATGACGACTCCTACTACACTAGAGGTGCCTACTACTACGTGCAGTCTGCTGACGACAACCAGGAGTAGTTAAGAGGATCCCGAGCGGAGGCTGCGCCTCTTCGATCCAGATCCCAGTTTGTGCTAGCCTTCTTAAGGCAAACTTGTTTAACTTATGTCTGTACTCAGATATTGATGCTTCCGCTGACTCGTCTATGATCAAGCACTTGTATTCTAGCCCTTGAGGCCCCTGGCTTGTATTATGATGCTTGTATGACTTATTTTTATTTTAGAGTTGTGTTGTGATATCTTCCCGTGATTCCTTGATCTTGATTGTACACGTTTGCGTGTATGATTAGTGTACTATTGAATCAGGGACGTCACAAGTTGGTAACAGAGCCGACTGCCTGTAGGAATCCCCCTTCCACACTCCTTAGCCGAAGTTGAGTCTAGACATTGCAAAAACTTTTACTAACATGGTTGTGTGCCTTACGGGCCCACATCGCCATTGGGTGGTATTAGGATCTTTTATTTCTCGACCTATACTCTGCGACTCTGACATCTCTTCTATTTGGGTTAAACGATTTTACTTACTCTGACTCTAGGTTCTCGTAACTACTTCCACCCGGAGAGCCCCTTATTACAGATGATCGCCTGCTGCAACAGAAGTTTCCAAAGATGCTATTCGATGTTTTACCGAGAGACTTGTGCCCACCGCCTTTGTAAATTCACTACCACTGAGACATCCCTAGGGATAAATACATACACTTGCCGTTCTTACTTATATTCCCAGTTGATCTTGTTATTACAAGATACCTTGAAATCCTTTCTGTTGTTCTGAGAATATTTTGTGCTTACTTCCTTGTAGTTCCTTGCCACCTGAATACCCCTACGGATAATTTCTCGCCCTTATCGAGTATCCGTTCATCCCCAGTTGTTCATGTGTTTCACAATGGTCTTCGAAATACTATTCGATCCTCCAAAAATCCTTAGTAGCTTATTGCTCGGCAATACTTGTCTGCTTGCATTATGGATGCTTTCCATATGTCTGACAATATTCGTTAGTATCCTTAGGCAGCGTCATTTTGATCCTATTGATTCAACATGAGTGCGAATGCACGCAATCATCAGTTGATCCTTTTAAATTATCTTTCCGGCTCAGACATCATTTTAAACATGAGCTGGATCTCGACCAATCAAGTTGTCGTCGAATGTACCCCTGAGTCTATTCAATTTATCCATTCTTAATCTGAGCGTTTGCTTCTGATCCCTTGATTTGGAAATCATAATTCATTTACGTTTGAGCTTTGAACTAGTCAGTGGTTTCTATAATCTGATACCTTTGCATTCTATTTTTCCTTTTGATTGAGTACCGGTACTCACATCAGGTTCCTTATGGTCCGCGAGACCAATTTCTTGGTTATTATTCGACAGTGTCCTTCATATCCAATAAACTTAAGAGTTTCTCCCCTAATACATAAATGCCTTTGAGTAAATTGTATCCTCTGCTTTGTCAACCATGCTCTACTTCTGAGCTTGAGTTATTTACCCCTGAAGTTGATTGTATATGTTCCTAAGAAGCCCCGATGGGTTGAACCTATGCCTTCCTTAATCTGTGTGAACCCGAAAGTTTTCACGGCTCATACTCCTCTGGTAATTCACCAGGTAGGTTTTGACACTGAAATCATTTTTATTTTGAGGAGTGAATGAAAGGTTATGCATTGGAGAAGTGGGAGTCGACCTTGAACTTTGCGTTCATGCCCATGGACACGATGTAGAACTTATCATGGAAGCTGCTCGTAAAAATAATTACCCCCTTGTTATGAGTTCATCTTGTATCCGTGATTTGATCATTTATGATTGTGGTTCCGACCATAATTTCTTCCTTTTATTCCATTTCTCAGACAAGTTAAAGCGCTTGTCTTCTATAGATCAATACACCCCACTTCAACCTTTAATTTGATATGCCTTCGAGTATTATCCACCTAGTATCTCGAGGATATCATGCCATTGCACTACATCTTATGAATTTGTAATGGAGTAATACCTTTCCCTATCATAGTCACTCCACGAGTTCTGGGTTGTCGTCAACCGAGAACACCGAATAGTGGACCGAGTCCGCACTGCGATTCGACAACTTTTTAGTAATCTTCATTGCTTACGAGTTTGCACTTGATCATGTCATTCTCAACGGATTGACTACATCATCATCGTCAGGCTGACTGCTTGACCATTCTACCTATGTCCTTCATCCCCCGGACACAATCCCGACAGTGCACTAAGCTTACATCAAACTTTCCGCATCATATTGTTTGTCTTGAGAGACAACTCCGAATTCTGAGATGGCATCTTATCTATGATTATAGTAACCATTTACTTCACCATTCCCTTGATGTGATGTCTTCGCCGATCGATTACATCTTCTTGAAACCTCTCGATTAATGTGTCATGATCATCGTCAACATATTAACTTGTTCCGAGACGTACATTGAGTTCCTGATGAGAAATTCCATGCTTGCCCCCTCGATGATTTGGGTTAACATCGACAACATTATTGCATTCCCTCCGACACAAAACTTGTTCTTGTTTTGTGTTGTACCTTGAGTTCCATGCTATCCAACAATTGTTCTTCTTTACCTTGGAGTATTACCATCTGTCTTGTCAAGAATGTCATGAGACTTTCACCACCTCTTATGAATTATTGATGCAAGTAATACTTCTCACCATAACCTTCCCTTCCTGGTCCCCGTGTTGACTCTAACTGGGATTCCAACAAGTGAACGGTACTGCGTGGATTTTGTACTTCTAACAACCCTATTGCTTTGAAGTTGATGGTCGATAGTTCATTCTTAGACTATAAGTTGTTGAATCAATGTTCAATTGTGTATGCTTTCCTCGAGCATACATCATTATATCATTTGATCTGAAAAATGTTATCTCCTTGTTCACATAATTGTGGAAACCCATCCTTTCGAAATCTCGATGAATTGTCACTGAGTTCATCAACTACCTCCTTATCCCTTCATTGGTTTAATGATGAGCTCTTGTTCTGGAACTCCCTTCCATAGTACATTTCCCGAGAATCTTACAATGTCATCTCGTCAATTTGTTTTGCACCTTTTCTTCTCAGGCATCCTGAGTCTGAGGTATCCTGACATCAATTAGATCTGAATCTCGGTCAGATATGATGGTGGGAACATATTTCCAAGAGTTATAACATTGGTCTTTATATGACTCGGTAAGGTGATGTCATGCCTAGCACACCTGACCGGAGGACCTATTGTTATAATTTCCTTTTTTTAGCAAGGAGAACCATTTTTCCATGAAGAATTTGAATGCCTTGTTTAATAAGTTATCCTGATGGATCCTTTGTGTTTCCAAAGTCCGACCTTTGCTTGAAGACCCTGCCAATGCTATCTCGAAGCACGTCTGTGGTACTCCAATTTTCAATAGCAACATTTGAAGCACAATGCAAAATTCTCTTTATCAATTATCCAAACACTGTTGGATGGGTAATGTCATGAAATTTCTTCCCCCCTTTCCTAAAGGGTTTTGTACGTTATTGTCACATCCCTAGTTCTGGTAATGCTTAGTGCTTGCATTAGTGTGTTGCATCATGTTTAAATTCTATTTAAATTGAAATAGGGATTGATCAAACCCTAGCATCAGAAAGAATTCAACTAGGTTCAAATAAAATCATTTTCAATGAATCCAAAATGCCTTTGAAAATGTTCATGATTTCGATAAAGGTGAAAACCTCTCGCCAACAATGGTGGACATATTTTTAGGTCATCTTTGGATTTTGAATTAACACAAAAGTATTTGAATTGGAGCCGTTTAAATGCTATATATATTTTAAATGGTCCAAATATTCTGAAGTTATTTGTGGAGCCTGAAATAATTCACTTAACCACCAAAATAATTTCGAGAATTATCTAAAATGATTTAGTTCCTACGAACAAAGAAAACAGAATAGAAAAGAAATAGAGAGAGAGAGAGAGAGAGAGAGAGAGAGAGAGAGAGAGAGAGAGATAGTACTGCCACTTTCCGGGCGCCCCAACCGCTCACCTCTCAGAGCAGCCCGGCTGGGCAAAGCCAGCCAACCCACCGTGGGCAAGGTTGTCTTCAACCTTGCGCCAGGAGAACGCCAAGCGTGTGCTCGCCGCACGCGCGCCCTCCGAGCGCCACCTCCTGCCTCTCTGCTCGCTTCCCCGACCCCCTGGAGATGCCATGCACCTCCCTGGCGCCACGTCCACTTCTCCCTCCGTCCCTATCCCCCTCTGCTCTCTCTCCTCATGATCGAGCGGAGCCCGTCGCCGCCGTTCACCGTAGCCATGGCCACCGACCCTCCCTCTCCCATTCAGTGTATCCAAAAGCCCCGCCTCGTCGTCCTCATCCTCTCCACCAAGCCATGGAACGTCGGATGCACCACAACGTCGCCAGCATCACCGTTTCCCTCGCCGGCCACCGTGGATCCTCGCCGTCGATTCGGGAGCTACCGGGCGTCCCCGACCTCGCTCTCACGCTCATTGGACTCGATGTGAGCTTCTCCACCTCCTCCCCTTGCTCCCGTGCTCAGCTTCTCGCCGCAGCCGTCGTTTCGACGATGACCGACTCACGCCACCGCCCGAGCTCCTCACCGCCGTGGCCACGGTCACCGTAGCCTCCAACCGAGTTCACCCACATGCTCGCTGTGCCGTGTAGGTGTCGTGGGAGCCAAGCACGCAACTCCACGGCCTCCATAGCCTCGTCCCCGAGCTCGGCCGAACTCGGGCCGCCGCTGCTGTTGCCACCGCTGTCGTCTTAGACCACCCCGGCCCAAGCTAACCCCACCAGTCGATGCGCGTGAGCCCCAGCACCTCGTAGATGGGCTCAGCCGTCGATTTGGTCGCCGGAAGTCAAAACCCGAGGCCCTCCGCGCAGTCGGCCTCGCCAAGCGTCGAGCCACCGGTGAGTTGACCTTGTTGACTGGGGTTTGACTCCCCCTGGGTCAACGAGAGGTGGGCCCAGGCCCTGCTAATTAGCGAGGTTTAAATTAGCATTAAATTAATCTAGTTAACTAATCAAGCCACTGACGTGTGGGCCCAAGCCTAATTAACCTAGGTTAGTGCTAACCTAACACTAAACTAACTCTGTTAGTTAGTGGTTTCACCGACATGTGGGTCCCAGCCGTCGAGGTTTGACACAGGCTGGCGCCTTTGACCTCTTGACGTCACACCGGCCTTGGGATCGACGCGATAATGCCTTTTCGGATTTATTTTTATTCAGGAAATTCAGAAAATTGCCTAAACTTCTAAAAATCATAGTAATTCAACTGTAGCTCCAAATCAAATAATTTATATATGAAAAATTATCTAAAAAATTCAAGGAATCCATCTGTACCATTTTCATGCATGTTTGAACAATGTTTGTCCTTTGTTTTGGACAAAACAAATAAAGGGCATTTAAATAATCATATATGGAGTTGGAATTTGAATCATGTATTCAAACCAACTTCATTTAAATCATAGCTAGATGCATTAGCTCAAATCACGGCATATTGCCATGTCATGATCATGCATCATATTGTGGCATTGCATTGATTGTGTTCTTTCTCTGTTGCGGTGTTTGTCCCCCTCTCGTAGGCGTATCCCGACGATGAGTTCGATGACACCGATGAAGAACTATATTATCTTGAAGTGCGGGCAAGCAAAACTCCCTTGTTCATTCCGATACAATCCCACTCTCTCGCTCCTGCTCTCTTTTACTGCATTAGGACAACAACGATTTATCATTACTTGCTGCGGTAGCTGAACCCCTTTATTCTCTGCATGACTGTCATTCCACGGTAAATAGATGAAACCCACTAGCATGAGTAGGAGTTGTTTGAGCCCTGTTGTGCCTACTCATTCATGCTTGTTTGTCATGCCTGCTACTGCTTAGAGTTGAGTCAGGTCTGATTCATCGGGAATGAATCGGAGGTGTGTAAACATGTCCTACTGTTGAGAGCTAAGTGTGTGAACTCGATTTGGTAAAGGTAGCGGTGAGAGGCCATGTAGGAGTACATGGTGGGTTGTCTCATTGCAGCCGTCCTTAGGAAATGAGTTCTGTGTTTGTGATCCATGAACAGATACTACCACACATTGGGTTCCGGTAACTCGACCACTCTGGGCTTATTAATCGCCTCGATCTCTGTCCAGGAGTTGCAACTAGTTTCTGGTGTTTGTAGGATATGTGTTGGGGGCCGTGCGTAGCACTGACTCTAGGGGTGGGCTATGTTGTGGTAGAGACACGAGGCACGGTGTACCGAGACGCCCGTTTGGTGCCTCGGGAACCCTGCTCTCATCGTTTGGGGCCGTGAGCGACACCCCGGCCGGATCTCCACGCGGATGGAACCCGAATAGGCGATAAACCTGGACTAGAGACTTGTGTGGTTAGTCAGGTCGTGACCGACTCCCTCGCCAGGTTTCCGCTTGAAGGTTACTGAGATACACGAGGTGTACATGGCGGCAAGTGGCGAGAGCGTGTGTGAAGAAGTACACCCCTGCAGGGTTAATATGATCTATTCGAATAGCCGTGTCCACGGAAAAGGACTTCTGGGTTGCCTATAACAGTTCATAGACAAGTGAAAGTGGATACTCTAAAATGCGCAAGATAAGCGTGAGTGCTATGGATGGCGTTCTCGTAGGAAGACGGGATCGGATCCATAGTGGTGTATTGATATGGTAAATATGTGGACTCGTGTGCGCCACCTCTAAAGAGTTACTTGCAGTCGTAGTTCAGGATAGCCACCGAGTCAAAGCTGGCTTGTTGCAGTCAAACTAAACCACCCCCTTTGTTGATAATGATGCATATGTAGTTAGCTCTGATGTAAGTCTTGCTGAGTACGTTTGTACTCACGTTTGCTTATTTTATGTTTTTACAGAGAGACGTCAGTCTCGCTAGTAGTTCCGCTTGGACTTCGACGTTTAGCTTGTTACCTCAGCTACGATCTTGTGCCCTCGGCAGATCGGTAGATAGTCGGGCTTCTCAGCCTTTTCCATTTATAGTTGTCTGTACTCAGACATGTTAAGCTTCCGCATGTGTTTGACTTGTATGTTTTGATTGTTGGGTCATGAGACCCATGTTTGTAATATCTCACTCCTCGGAGCCTAATGAATAAATATTTGAGTCGTAGAGTTATGTTGTGATTCCATGTTGTATTTACACATATTGAGCATATTGTGTGTATGTCTGAAATGCTTGGTATGTGTGGGATCCGACAATCTAGTTGTTTATCCTTGGCAGCCTCTCATATGGGGAAATGTAGTCTAGTGCTTCTGAGCGATAGTAGTCCGCTACTGCCCGGTTCACGAGTCCTGCTAGCCCAGACTACTGCTTGGACACTTGGTGGCGGCATGTGTTTCACCTCGTTCCTATGTCTGTCCCTTCGGGAAATGTCACGCGGTGATATTGAGTCTGCCTAGCTGCTACAGCCGGTTTACGGAGTCCTGTTAGCCAGTGCTACAGCCCGGATTCATACGTTGATGACCGACATGTTCGATGTGATTCATGTATGCATGTTCCCATGGGTTAGCGCCGCTTTGGGTTCATGACTAGCCATGTCGGCCCGGGTTCTCTGTCATATGGATGCTAGCGACACTATCATATCGTGAGCCAAAAGCTAAAACGGTCCGGGCCATGGTAAGGCGACACCCGTGGGAATACCGTGCGTGAGGCCGCAAAGTGATATGAGGTGTTACTGGCTAGATCGATGTGACTTGGAATCGGGGTCCTGACAGTGTTGGTATCAGAGCCTGAGTGCCTGTAGGATTACCAAGCCAAACTGGCCGAATTTGTGTCTAGAAATGCTTTAGTTATGTAAGGGAATTGATTGTGGAAGGGAACGTAAGACTCTTTTTACTCCTTATACCTCATGGCCTTCTGATCTGAGTCATCCTCTTCTCTTTTACGGGGATTAAGAACTAGGCTTCTCATCTATCTATTAGGATGACATGCTACTAATCCCTAGACCTTTAAGATTGTTGGATTTAAGCCCCAATTCAGTTCCTACTATTTCTGTATGTTAACTGTTGATCTCAGAATCTTGTTATGATGTTGTAGAGTGGTTATGCCACCATTTTGCATGATGTCTCAAATCTTTTTGAGCATTTACTGTCGTTATGCTGTCCGAGTCATCCCAGGTTTCTAAACTATCGATGCATTTGCAAATCCTTCCTCCGTTCCTCGATGTCCTTTTGGGCAGATTAAGCACACTAATCGGTGAGTTGAGGTACCCTATTGCCTCGACATATATGTTGGAGTTATTATTATGACCCTAGGTGTCTAGAGTATCACTTAGTAATCCAGCCATGCTTTGTGTCCCCGATGTGATGATTACGGCCATCATTCTCGAAAGCATCCCTTGATGTTATTAGTTAGTAGGCATTCTATTCCTGGGTTCTTGAACCCGAGATTCACCCTACTTACTTCATGTTGATAGTAATTGCTAGCTCCCTTAGGTTATTAGTAACCTTGCAATAGTCCTCGAGGTCCGTGGTATTTCCTTCTTCCAAATACCATGAACCATTAAGGTAGAAGTTCTTTGAACCAAAGCTCACAATCGAGTACTCTTGAGGAGTACTCCATTCATATTGTGACTCGCCAGCCCTTCCTTTTACGTATGGGTTAACAGGAAGAAACTGTTGAATTTGATTCGACTTACTAACCTATGCATCCACAACCAAGAAAGCTATATGTTCCTCGAGTTGTTCCTCTTTAGTTGTATTCTGACCCCCGTCTATCAATTGATAGTCAAGGGTATGTGTGCGATCGTGTTTATCGTTGCCTATTATCCTTGTGGTCCGTCAAGCCATTCTATTCTGGAATGACTAGGAGAAACAAACTCCAGTACCTCATCCATATCTAGGATTGGGTCAAAGTAGTTGTATTCCGCAGATCAAAATGCCAACCCAGCTTTTGAGTCTGTTCCACCTAGAGTGTTACCATCTTTATGTCAAGAATGTCATGAGAATGCACCACCTCTTATGAATTATTAACGCAGTGATACTTCTCACCATCATTATTCGTTCCTCGGTCCCATGTTGTTGTAACCGAAATGCCGACAAGTGAATTGTGGTATGTGAAATCGATACGCCTAGCAACCCCCTTGCTTGGTAGTAAATGGACAATATTCTCATTCTTAGCGTGTTGGTTATTGAATCATCATCCTAAGATTAATCGTGCTACCTAGTCCTTATTTCTGGTGCATCCTTCGATCAATGAGTTAGGATTGTGTCAATCCCTCACTCTTCTGATCATGTCGTCTTGCCTTGAAAAGCAAGATTGTTCTCGAGCTTGGAGACATATCGGTGGTTCGTGATTTCCGAATATCTTCTCGGAAGTATTACCAGGTTGTCCCCTGACCGTTATGTTGAGCTCGTGATCAAGTTGGTTTCTTGTGAACCACCCTTTTCTCCAAGAATCTGTGTTGGATACCCTGAGCTAGTTAGTTGAGCTAAACAACAACTTGGAGAGTTGGAAGATAAAAGCTTGTCCGACTTAGTTCATCTTAAGGGATATCCTTTTGAGTGTGTGTTGAAGAAAGATGATATCTTCATCGATGGGTCCTCGTGATCAGTTGTCGGATATATTGTCTTGTCAAAACTTTGACTTGAGTGTGGGCTATTATTAAGTCAAATCAGAACCAACGATGTTCGTAATGTTGTCTTACTCGTGGTTGATCCCTCGAGCATACCCCATTACATCTTTTTGTCTGATCAATGCTATCACCGTGTTCACATGATGGTGGAAGTCCGATGATATGGAAATTCAAGAGTTGCCGTTGAGCCCATCAATGAGCATTTTGTCTCCCCATGATTCATGTTGAACATCAACCTAGTGTTGAAAACTTTGTAAGCAATGCCTTCGTGTTCCGCTCATGAAGCCTATGCTTGGATGGAAGAAGTGACTTCCTCAATTCATGTGCTTTAGGTGTAAGTTGCCGCCATGAATTTGAGAAAGGTTTGTTTTGTTTCCTCTGGAATCGTCCCAAGTTAGTCATGCACGCGTGCGAAGTGCCCTATGGTTTGATAGGTTGGCCGCCTCCACTCCATATGTGTTTCCTAGCACACCAAGCCACCGATTGATTTGCTCAAGGAAAAGGGCGTGTTGTGCTAATTCTAGATCATGCACAAGATTCCGTTATCCTCGATGATGGTTCCCAACAAGAACTCGGTAGTGTTTTATTATAAGACTACTACGTGGTCATGCTTGTCTTGGACAGCGTGTCCACGGGTTTGTGTGAGAACCAGCTCATGTCTTGGAGCTTGCTATCATATTTCACTCCCGAGAATCTATAACGTCATCTCGTCGGTTTGTGTTGCAACCTTTCTTTTCGGACATGCTGAGTCTGAAGTATCCTATCACCAATAGGATCTGAATCTCATGCAGATATGATGGTTGGAACATCCCAACAGTTGCATTTTGTTCCCAGCTTGCACCGCCATTGTGCCAATTCCCATGGGCTGCCCTCTCAGTAATTGTTGTTTAGGATCATCTTCAAAAGTGGTCCTACCATGGGTCCCATCCATTTTCGATGATAAGCAAAATCATCCATTGCGTTGTCTTCAACAAGGTAGTCCACATCATCCATTCTAGTCCGAGTATGTCATTCTTTCGAACTCTTTCAAATGATCGATTGTGATTGCCTTAGGCTGGTATAAAGAGTCTCAATGATCTCTATATCAAAAGTAATTCTTTTTGCCACTTAAGGAAATTTTTCTACGGGTCACCTTCCTTAAGATGTCTCGTTATAGTATCATGGCAACTCAACTCCTTGCTACGTGGACAACCGTTCACCACCTCCTTAAGTGTGAAATTGTTGTCTACCTAGTGAACCTTCGTCATCTGTGACACTCCATCCCTCCGGATGTATGTTTCATGTCTCAGCTTGAGGGATGTTGCTATGTCTCATTCTGTGAGTTAATTCTGAGTTGTTCGATCCTCAAGAAGATTGATTCTTCTAAAATTCTCCCTTTCCTCTCTTGTCATATTAGATGAAGTTCTCAAAGCAGGGATGTCAAGATCAACGTATGCAACGAATCAACAACCTTATGAGGTGCAACTTGGATCGTGAAGATTGTGTTGGTCTTGGGCCCCTATGTCTTCTTACCTCAAGTCTTGAATCTCGGGACGAGATTCTTGTTTAGTGGGGGTGAGTTGTCACATCCCTAGTTCTGGTAATGCTTAGTGCTTGCATTAGAGTGTTGCATCATGTTTAAATTCTATTTAAATTGAAATAGGGATTGATCAAACCCTAGCATCAGAAAGAATTCAACTAGGTTCAAATAAAAATCATTTTCAATGAATCCAAAATGCCTTTGAAAATGTTCATGATTTCTGATAAAGGTGAAAACCTCTGCCAACAATGGTGGACATATTTTTAGGTCATCTTTGGATTTTTGAATTAACACAAAAGTATTTGAATTGGAGCCGTTTAAATGCTATATATATTTTAAATGGTCCAAATATTCTGAAGTTATTTGTGGAGCCTGAAATAATTCAGTTAACCACCAAAATAATTTCCAGAATTATCTAAAATGATTTAGTTCCTAAACTAAATCAGAACAAAGAAAAACAGAATAGAAAAATAAATAGAAGAGAGAGAGAGAGAGAGAGAGAGAGAGAGAGAGAGAGATAGTACTGCCACTTACCCGCACCCCAACCGCCCACCTCAGTAGCAGCCCGGCTGGGCAAAGCCAGCCAACCCACCGAGGCAAGGTTGTCTTCAACCTTGCGCCGATGGGACGCCGAGCGTGTGCTCGCCAGACGCGCACCCTCCGAGCGCCACCTCCTGCCTCTCGCTCGCTTCCCTCCCCTTCGGAGATGCCACGCACCTCCACGGGCGCCACGCCCACTTCTCCTCCGTCCCTATCCCCTCTGCTCTCTCTCCTCCCATGATCGAACGGAGCCCGTCGCCGTCGTTCACCGTAGCCATGGCCACCGACCCTCCCTCTCCCATTCAGTGTATCCAAAAGCCCCCTCGTCGTCCTCATCCTCTCCACCAAGCCATGGAACGTCGGATGCACCACAACGTCTCGAGATCGCTGTTTCCCTCGCCGCCACCGTGGATCCTCGCCGTCGATTCGGGAGCTACGGGCGTCCCGACCTCGCTCTCGCGCTCATTGGACTCTTGTGAGCTTCTCCACCTCCTCCCTTGCTCCGTGCTCAGCTTCTCGCCGCAGCCGTCGTTTCGACGATGACCGACTCACGCCACCGCCCGAGCTCCTCACCGCCGTGGCCATGGTCACCGTAGCCTCCAACCGAGCTCACTCACGTGCTCGCTGTGCCGTGTAGGTGCCGTGGGAGCCAAGCATGCAACTCCACGGCCTCCATAGCCTCGTACCCGAGCTCGGCCGGACTCCGGCCGCCGCTGCCGTTGCCACCACCATCGTCTTAGACCACCCCGGCCCAAGCTAAACCCACCAGTCGATGTGCGTGAGCCCCAGCTCCTCGTAGATGGGCTCAGCCGTCGATTTGGTCGCCGGAAGTCAAAACCCGAGGCCCTCCGCCGTGTCTGGCCTCGCCGGCGTAGAGCCGCTGGCGAGTTGACCTTGTTGACCTGGGGTATGACTCCCCCTGGGACAATGAGAGGTGGACCCCGGCCCCTGCTTAATTAGCGTAGGTTTAAATTAGTGTTAAATTAATCTAGTTAACTAATCAAGCCACTAACGTGTGGGCCCAGGCCTAATTAACCTAGGTTAGTGCTAACCTAACACTAAACTAACTCTGTTAGTGGTTTCACCGACATGTGGGTCCCAGCCGTCAGGTTTGACCTGGGCTGGCGCCTTTGACCTGCTGACGTCACTCGACGCCTTGGTCGACGATAATGCCTTTTCTGGATTTATTTTTATTCAGGAAATTCCAGAAAATTGCCTAAACTTCTAAAAATCATAGTAATTCAACCGTAGCTCCAAATCAGATAATTTATATATGAAAAATTATCAGAAAAAATCAAGGAATCCATCTGTACCATTTTCATGCATGTTTGAACAATGTTTGACCTCTGTTTTGGACAAAACAAATAAAGGGCATTTAAATAATCATATATGGAGTAGGAATTTGAATCATGTATTCAAACCAACTTCATTTAAATCATAGCTAGATGCATTAGCTCAAATCATGGCATATTGCCATGTCATGATCATGCATCATATTGTGGCATTGCATTGATTGTGTTCTTTCTCTGTTGACGGTGTTTGTCCCCCCTCTCGGTAGGCGTATCCCGACGATGAGTTCGATGACACCGATGAAGAACTATATTATCTTCAGAAGTGCCAGGCAAGCAAAACCCCCTTGTTCATTCCGATACAATCCCACTCTCTCGCTCCTGCTCTCTTTTACTGCATTAGGACAACAACGATTTATCTGTTACTTGCTGCATGTAGCTGAACCCTTTATCCTCTGCATGACTGTCATTCCATAGTAAATAGATGAAACCCACTAGCATGAGTAGGAGTTGTTTGAGCCTGTTGTGCCTACTCATTCATGCTTGTTTGTCATGCACTGCTACTGCTTAGAGTTGAGTCAGGTCGATTAAATCGGGAATGAATCGGAGGTGTGTAAACATGTCCTACTGTTGAGAGTTAAGTGTGTGAACTCGAATTGGTAAAGGTAGCGGTGAGAGGCCATGTAGGAGTACATGGTGGGTTGTCTCATTGCAGCCATCCTCAGGAACTGAGTTCTGTGTTTGTGATCCATGAACCACTACTACCACACATTGGGTTCCGGTAACTCGGCCCCTCTCGGTTTATTAATCGCCTCGATCTCTGTCCAGGAGTTGCAACTAGTTTCTGGTGTTGTAGGATATGTGTTGGGGGCCGTGCGTAGCGCTGACCCTAGGGGTGGGCTATGTTGCGGTAGAGACACGAGGCACGTTGTACCGAGACGCCCGTTTGGTGCCTCGGGAACCCTGCTCTCATCGTTTGGGGCCGTGAGCGACACCGGCCGGATCTCCTCGGGATGGAACCGAATAGGCGATAAACCTGGACTAGAGACTTGTGTGGTTAGTCGGTCGTGGCCGACTCCCTCGCCAGTTTCCGCTGAAGGTTACCAAGATACACGAGGTGTACATGGAGGTAAGTGGCGAGAGCGTGTGTGAAGAAGTACACCCTGCAGGTTAATATGATCTATTGAATAGCCGTGTCCATGGAAAAGGACTTACGGGTTGCCTATAACAGTTCATAGACAAGTGAAAGTGGATACTCTAAAATGCGCAAGATAGCGTGAGTGCTATGGATGGCGTTCTCGTGGGAAGGCGGGATCGGATCCATAGTGGTGTATTGATATGGTGAATATGTGGACTCGTGCAGCGCCACCTCAAAAGAGTTACTTGCAATGTAGTTCGGGATAGCCACCGAGTCAAAGCTAGCTTGCTGTAGTCAAACTCCACCACCCCCTTTGTTGATAATGATGCATATGTAGTTAGCTCTGATGTAAGTCTTGCTGAGTACGTTTGTACTCATGTTTGCTTATTTTATGTTTTTGCAGAGAGACGTCGGTCTCGCTAGTAGTTCGCTTGGACTTGACGTTTAGCTTGTTACCTCAGCTACGATCTTGTGCCCTCGGCAGATCTCAGTAGATAGTCGGGCTTCTCAGCCTTTTCCATTTATAGTTATGCGTACTCGGACATGTTAAGCTTCGCATGTGTTTGACTTGTATGTTTTGATTGTTGGGTCATGAGACCCATGTTTGTAATATCTCGCTCCTCGAGCCTAATGAATAAATATTTGATTCAGAGAGTTATGTTGTGATGCCATGTTGTATTTACACATATTGAGCATATTGTGTGTATGTTTTAAATGCTTGGTATGTGTGGGATCCGACAATCTAGTTGTTTATCCTTGGCAGCCTCTCATATGGGGAAATGTAGTCTAGTGCTTCTGAGCGATAGTAGTCCGCTACTGCCCGGTTCACCGGAGTCCCGGTAGCCCAAAGACTACTGCTTGGACACTTGGTGGCGGCATGTGTTTCACCTCGTTCCTATGTCTGTCCTTCGGGAAATGTCACGCGGTGATATTCGGAGTCCTGCCTAGCCTGCTACAGCCCGGTTTACCGGAGTCCTGTTAGCCTAGTGCTACGGCCTGGATTCATACGTTGATGACCGACATGTTCGATGTGATTCATGTATGCCTGTCCCCATGGGTTAGCGCCGCTTTGGGTTCACGACTAGCCATGTCGGCCCGGGTTCTCTGTCATATGGATGCTAGCGACACTATCATATACGTGAGCCAAAAGGCGCAAATGGTCCCGGGCCATGGTAAGGCGACACCTGTGGGAATACCGTGCGTGAGGCCGCAAAGTGATATGAGGTGTTACTGGCTAGATCGATGTGACTTGGAATCGGGGTCCTGACAGTTATATCCTGTCATGGATATCATGCTCCGCTTGTCCTTGGAAAGGATAAACCCCTGAAATATATGATTAAACACATTTTCATTTCCATTTTTTTTGTTTAGCCTTGCTGGTGATCTATATGATCTAAGCAGTAATATTCTTCTGCTTATGAAAACACCTTGGTGTACAACCGTGTCAGTAAGACCCTGTTACTATTATTGATGACATTTCGGTAACCACCGATGGAAGAGAACTTTGCCTATTGGTCCGCCTCGTTCAACGAGCAGGAAAATGGTTCTCTTCGGCCCTCGCCCTTGGTACCGATGTTGTTGCCGACATAACCGGCAGACTATCCTCTGACATGCCTTGCTTACATGATCGTGCGAGATGTCACCGCCCTTCCTACTTTTAACCCACATGCTGGGCCCATAACCCACAGTTCCACAGGATCGAAACCTGACTTTCCTGTACCACCCCCATGTTCCCAAAGTTATTCCCAGCGCGTGACCTCGTAAGTAATTCATGAGCCGCCCCCGAGAGGTCATCAATTCTGGTATCAGACACAATACTTATTCCCGTTGATCTCAACCCCTTTCACACTTTGTTTCAGGCATCGAACGATTGCCTGCCTGCTTGAAACTTCCCATGATACCTCTTTATTTTGCTCTCGATATTTTCTTAAGTTTCAATTCAAGAGTTACTTTCCGCCACCTTATCGACCAGATAGTCAACCTTGCAGAGGTCCGTTCTTCTAGAATACCCCTTACTCTGTCGTAAGTACGATGGAGATCCTGAAGAAAGGACGCCGACTTGATCATGGTGACTTGAGGCAGAGAAATGAAGACCTCAACGAAAGGGATCAACCTCTTCGAAAGGGCAGCCAAGAACGAGAAGACTCGTTAGGTTTTTCGCTACCAGCACCTTCCCCCCGTTACTCCACCGCTTAAATCTCGGGACGAGATTTCTTGTAGTGGAGGAGAATTGTTACGCACGGGTAATCAAGCTACAGTAACCCTCTGGTAATGATGCCATGTCACCTCGATTACTGTTGATAATCTAGCGTTAGTTCAGAACCGATCCAAATTGAAATTTGAATTAAAGTCAAAACAATTAAAGTTTTCAAAAGTCAAAACTAAATTGTTCCTAATGTGTCAAATAATCCATAATAAATGTTGGTTAAGAAATCATCTTTTAATAAAACACTTAAATGCACTAAATAAACTAAAACAATGATAAAACAATTATCTAAAATGCTTTTAAAGTAATAAGCAAACGCAAAATACGTTATTTAAAGTGCCTAAATATTTGGGGCTATGACTTAATTAATACCACCAAATTAGTTGTCGCTTTTAAATTTTATAAAACTAAAATAAAAGTAAACAGAAAAGAAATAGAATAAAAAAATCAGAACAAACAAAAAAAGAGGAAAAGAACCCCCTACCCCCCCCCCACCCCCCGCTGGGCCTCGGCCCAGCTGGCCATTGGGCTAGCCAGGCCGGCCCAGCCGGCCACCCACCCCCACTCCTTATCCCCTCACCCCCCGTAACCTAATCCACCCACCTACACCCACTCCCCCACTCCCCCTCGTCAACCCCCACCTCCCGATCCGATCTGGATCGGGGAAGGGATCGACGCCGCCCCGGACCGCCATCGCCCGCTGCCGCCTCCACCTCGTCCATCGTCGCCTGGAACGCCGCCTCGGTCACCTCGTCGTCTACCCCGCCGGCCTGCCTCCCCCTACGCATGTCGTCCCCGTCCCCCCACCTCCAGCACTGTTGCCATTGACCCTACGAATCATGGTGAGGACCCCGGTCCTACCCTCTCCCTCGCCCGCGCTCACCATGGCCTCGCGCCCGCTGGCCGCGCCAGCTCGCCCACAGTCGCGCCCGCGACATCAAGGCCACCGCACTCGACCTCCTCTCCTCCCACGACGATCTGGCGCGCCCGCGACCACCGATCATGCCCGCCAGGCTCGTCGCGTCTACTGCAGGCCAAGCCCCGATGTTGCTTCACTCGACGCAGCCGCCTCTATAGCCCACCTCCGATCACCCCTCTGCCGCTCCTGGACTCGCTGCGGTGCGAGATCCCCAGCATGCCCACCTGTGCCTCGGCGCTGCCGAGCCCGAAACTGCTCCGGCCGATTTCGTCGCCACCCCTACCCGCGCCTGGTGGTGGTGGTTTCGCGATCACGATGCAAACAAGCCGCTCCTCCCGCCGGCCGCCCCTGTCCTGTGCGTCGTCGCCATCCCCCGTCCTCCGCCCAGTTGGCGCACGGCACCGGCGCCCCGCCGTGGCCAAGGCCGATGCCCCGGTTCACCTTGTTGGGCGTCCCACCAGCGCCCAGACGGGCCGTGCCGTGTGCCCATTAGCGGGCAAACCCGCTAAGCCCCTAGGGCCTATCTATGACAAACGGGGCCCAGCCCTAGAACGTTTTATTAAAACAAAGAATTAATAATAATAATAAATAAAATATTACTTAATTAAAGAATTAATTAACTTAATTAATCATAATTAGATTAATCTAATCACTAATTAACCTAATTAACTGTTAGTTAATTAATCAGTCAATGACACGCGGGGCCCTCACATCAGTTTGACCCAGTCAACGCCCTGTTGACTGTTGACGTCAGCACACACTATTCTTGTAGGACCTTGAAGTATGTCTAGAGGGGGGGTGATTAGACTACTTGACCGATTAAAAACTTAACCTTTTCCCAATTTTAGACTTTGGCATATTTTAGCTATCTTTGCACAAGTCAAGCAATCTTCGCACAATTCAAGCAAGCATGCAAAGAGTATATAGGCAGCAGCAATTAAAGCATGCAACTTGCAAGAATGTAAAGAGAAGGGTTTGGAGGATTCAAATGCAATTGGAGACACATATGTTTTTGTCGTGGTTCCGATAGGTGGTGCTATCGTACATCCACGTTGATGGAGACTTCAACCCATGAAGGGTAGCAGTTCTTGCTGAGTCCACGGAGGGCTCCACCCACGAATGGTCCACGAAGAAGTAACCTTGTCTATCCCACCATGGCCGTCGCCCACGAAGGACTTGCCTCACTAGCGGTAGATCTTCATGAAGTAGGCGATCTCCTTGCCCTTACAAACTCCTTGGTTCAACTCCACAATCTTGTCGGAGGCTCCCAAGTGACACCTAGCCAATCTAGGAGACACCACTCTCCAAGAAGTAACAAATGGTGTGTTGATGATGAACTCCTTGCTCTTGTGCTTCAAATGATAGTCTCCCCAACACTCAACTCTCTCTCACAGGATTTGGATTTGGTGGAAAGAAGATTTGAGTGAAAGCAACTTGGGAAAGGCTAGAGATCAAGATTCATGTGGTTGGAATGGAATATCTTGGCCTCAACACAAGGGTAGGTGGTTCTCTCTCGAACCGGCAAGTTGGAAGTGTAGGTTTGTTTCGATGGCTCTCTCCACGAATGAAGAGGAGGTGGAGGGTATATATAGCCTCCACACAAAATCTAACCGTTACACACAATTTACCAAACTCGGTGGGACCGAATCAACAAACTCGGTCGGACCGATTCAAGAAACCTAGTGACCGTTAGGGTTTTGGTGGGACCGATATGCAACTCGGTAAGACCGATATGGTTAGGGTTAGGGCATAACGTAATCTGGTGAGACTGACATACAAACTCGGTGAGACCGATTTTGGTAATTAGCTAACCAGAGAGTTGGTCAGGTAAACTCGGTGGGACCGATTCGCTCTTTCGGTGAGACCGAAAAGTTACGAAAGGGAAACAGAGAGTTTACATTGTAATCTCGGTGGGACCGATCGCTCACTTTGGTTAGACCGAAACATTACGAAGGGAAACAGAGGGATTACAATCCCATCTCGGTGAGACCGAGATCCCTATCGGTGAAACTGATTTGCCTAGGGTTTGTGGCAGTGGCTATGACATTTGAACTCGGTGCCACTTGATAGAAAGAATCGGTAGGACCTATTTTGACTTTAGGTTTAGGTCATATGTGGATGTGAGAAAGTAGTTGAGGGTTTTGGAGCATATCACTACGCACATAGAGCAAGAGGCTCATTAAGCAACACCTCATCCCTCTGTAGCGACCTGACCCGAATGGGTCAAGTCTCTGTGCTTAAGTGTCATCCCTGGATCGGTATGCTGACACACACAGTACTCGAGGATTTATAACAGAGGTAAATCACATGTATAAATAACGTAAATACTATTACCTCAATCCAAATAGCGGAAGTAACAAGGTTGTGGATTCCCATCAACACCAACGGCAAAGTTGAGTGTAGAAATCGTAACCCTAACGTATCACTTACTGTCGTTCGAAAAGTCTCGCAACATGAAGCGTTGCAGCCAAAACGGGTCAGCACATGGAATATGCTGGCAATGTAACACATAGAGAGTAATGAAAGAATAAGCCTATACTATATGCATATATGGCTGGTGGAAAGCTCTATGGTTACAGTTTTGCGTAAAGCCAATTTTTCCCTACTGCAAAGGAATAAATTTATTTAACTATCATGGTGGTTGTTGAACATTGAGAATGGTTGACAGCATCCTCAATCCCAATTAAAAGTACTCATTAACCCAACAATATTAATTTAAAGTAACATGATGAGATCAACAAGATAATCCAAGAACTAGATACTCAAGATGTCCATAACCGGGGACACGGCTAACCATGATTAGTTTATACACTCTGCAGAGGTTTGTGCACTTTTCCCCACAAGACTCGATCTCCTCCGTTTGATTTCTCGCACTACATGGTGTTTGAGAAACGGATGACCGAGACATAGTCTTTCAGAAGCGCTAGCACCTTACATGTGGGTAGACCATACCAACCTACAACCCCTACATCAGCTAGTCCACCCGTAAGAGTTCGCACAACTTAGTCAACTATGCTAGAGCCCATAGTAGCATGTGGCTGCACACGGAAGTTTCTAGCATGAATAATCTCATGATCCCTTTGAGCCTGGGTGGCGGTCCGAAGAAAATACAGGCAAATCCTGATAGAAACCAGGTGCCTCAATCCACCCATATGTGTGTTTAAGTTGCCACATTAAATAAACCACTTATTAACAATCTCACATCTGTCATGGAATACACTCACCCAATCCACGTCTACTAGCATAGCATGGCATAATAAGCATACGTAGAAGTAACTCCCAAGGGTTTGATAATAAAAAAAGTAATAGATACTACCTCAACTACTTCCCATCCCATAATTTAATTAGATCCTAATCATGCAATGTTTGAGGATAGATCTAATGCATAAAAACTGGGTAGTAGAAAAGGTATGATCAAAGTGTTACTTGCCTGCAATGTTGATGAAGATGATTCGCACTCAAAACTCTTGATAGTTCTACTCGTCACACTCCGGTCAATCTATCGTAATCAAGCAATAGTAGCCACACATAAGCAATCACTCAAAAGATCGGAGAGAACGAAGAAAACAAATCGAAAAACTTCAAAACCAAGCAAATAATTCTTGCAACATAAAACCATTTCTAACAGTACCAAAATTATGTGAATTTGGCCTTATCAGAAAGTTTAGGTCAAGAGCTTCGATTTGCAAAAAGAATCAACTAAATCGGAGTTACGAAACTCAAGTTATGATCAAACGAAGTTCAAATTCAAATCTGATCTAATTCAAAATTTAAACTTTCAAAAACATGTTTGAGTTGGATTACTGGATAGAGGAGATCATAACGAAGAAGTGGGCGTTGGTTTCGTTGGATTCTGACTAACGAGCAAAAAGTTATAGTCGTTTGAAGAACAGGGACTAAACTGTGAAGAAAATTATCACGAATAGGTCCCTGGCCGGAAATTAAAAGAAAAAGAAAAATCCTATCGAACGAATCGTTCGCTACAGAGACAAAACCGACGAAAACCGTTCGCTCCAGAAGCCTAACTAGTGAACGCTCACTACATAACTAAACATTAAAAAAAATCAGATCTAGGTTTTCTGTTGAAAACCGATCTAGGGTTGGTTTTTATACCGGTCCTTGGCGGTTCGGCGGTCTTCGGCGGAAAGCCGATAGCTCTCCGGCGAGGCTGCGGACTCGGGCGAGGCGGGGCGGCGGCAACGGCGGTCGTCGAGGACGGCGGAGAGTACGGGGAGGGCGGTGGTCGGTGGCGGTGTCGGTGGCAAGGCGGCGGCGAGTGGTGGCGGCTGCGGCTTCGGCGGCGGTGAGATCTGCGGCGGCGGTTCAAGAGATGCGGAGAGAGAGAGAGGGGCCTGGGCGGCGCCCTTTATAGAAGAGGAGGCGAGGTGGCGTGGAGAAGAGGCGGTGGAGAGGCGGCGCGAGGTGAGTCCGGGAAGGACACGGCGGCGGTGGCGCTGCTGTGGTGGCGGAGTCCATGGGAGCTCGGGACGAGGCGCGGTGCTGGGTTGTTGGCTTGGCTGGGCTGGGCTGGCCTGGAGGCTAGCTGGGCCGGCCCAGTTCGGCGGAGGGAAAAAGTTTTTTTTAAACAACAAAAATAAAAAAAGCGAACCAAAAAAAAATAGAACCTAGGCATATTTTATACCTAAATTTTCAGAAAAATATTTCCTACAAGATGAACATTTTTATAGCATTAAATAAAATTCACACTAATTTAAATAATTCAAACAGTGCTACTGCTCTAATAAAATCCACTGAAAATCATTTTAAAAATACCAAAATGACTTCAAATTAATTTCTCTCCAATTTTCTGATGTAGGGAATCATGTTACCCTATTTTCCATATATCTTATTTTTGGAGAAAATAATTTGAATAAAACTCAAATAACTCCAAATTGAAAATAAATTCAAAAGAACTTTGAATTTAATTCTTTGAAACTCCCAACTCATATTTCATATAATTTGAAGAAGTCATTTTATCTTCGCTCGTGAAAATCATTGAGTTGCATAAAGTTTCAGAATTGGAAATATTCTCAAATGAAATTCAAATAGTTTCAACACCCCTTGTCATTTAAATAAAAGGAAGAAGTCATGTCATCTTCTCTCCAGGGTTTTGTGATGAAAAGAATTTGAATTCCCGAAGATCATAAAAGCAAAAATGAAAGTTTGGGAAAGTCCTTTTATTCCCTCTCATTTAACTTTCAAAAAGTTTCAAATTCACTCACTTTCAGTCAATCAATCACACAACAATCAAATCTATATATTTATTATAACATTCCAAAATTTAGAATTTTGGGATGTTACAAAACTACCGCCCTTAAAATGAATCTCGTCCTCGAGGTTCGGAGAGGCTAGAAAGAAATAGGTTAGGGTTTGGGGGTCTTCTCAAAAATCCATAAATCGTCTCCGGGGTCTCGGGTGCTACCACCCTTAGAAGCATGGTTACGGTTCCATCAAAACTCATATACTCCATCCTTATTGTTGACAGTGTCGGTCTTCTCAGATTGTAAGGATAATTCCTTCTTTGGGCTCTTCCGGTAGTGGCATAACCTTTTCCTCAATTCTTTTGTCCTTTCCTCTTGGTAAGGTTATCCCAAAACTGGGTCTTCATAGCTGACGGGTCTGGCGCCAATACTAATCAGCTATCGATATCTCATGGTGGTCAACAATTTATGGTTTGTCCTGCAGGTAATGGGTCTGGGTTGAACCTCACCGTATAACCTACGGTTGGCAACAATTGCCGTGTACAAGGGGAAAAATACCTATACCATTCTAAGGTTCAAACAAGGTTTTGATCGTCGACTCTCTACTATAGGTAAGTCACTCAGATTTACCATCCCGTATAGCAAGGCGAATAATAAGAGTAAGTAAGTATGGTGATCAATCCATCCCGCACCCAAATCATTACCTTGTACATGGTTTAGCGAATCTCGCATTCTAACACTCGGTCATCCTCACAAGCATTGCAGAATTTCTCTTGTCGACGAACCAAGTTCGTATAAATCCATTGATTCTGCAAGCCAAACAAACATCTATCATTCCTTAACAACTCTCAGGTTTTGCGTAAACTCCTATAGAATCGTCGGTTGATAAAATCGTAACTTCTTCCAGGGTTTTTCCTTCAGCAAGAATGTGCTTGCTTCTTGGCAGGTCCTGGGGCCTGTGGGTTATGGCCCATCTCATCACTTGTAGTCCTTGAACTTATCCTCGGGCTTCTGATCATTATTCCAACTTCCAACTTCCTAGTATTCTTAAATCCATCCAATTGTAATGTCTTCCTTCCTTCTATTGGCACCAAACTAGGACACGGTTACTCAGACTCATCATGGAATTTCCATTGATCCATATTTCCACAATCATACCTCCTTTATATCCAATAGTAAATTCATCTCTTCATCCTCATGGGATATCCCACATACCGAGATAAAAACTTATACTTATGAAGTCCATACTCCACTTCGTGGAACATCATTATCCTTTCCAGGGTCAAGCGTCCTTACAGGGGAATATTGGCCATCTCTACATGGCACTTCTTCAACTGGGAATAGTGAAACACATCATGAACTCCTGACAGTCCTTCGGGTGACTCCAACTTGTTAGCCAATTCTCCCATACGTTCCAAACTCGGTATGGTCCTACAAATCTCGGGGCTAACTTTCCCTTAACTCCAAATCGTTTAACTCCTCACAGAGGGGACACCTGAAGACATGCTCTGTCTCCAATTTCATAGACTACCTCCTTGCGTTTTTGAGTCTGCATAACTCTTCAGTCTGGACTGAGCTTCCTTCAGTCTATCTCGAATCCACTTAACATTCTATTCTGACTCCTTGATCACATTTAATCCAAACAACTGACGGTCTCCAACTTCATCCCATATCAACGGTGTCTGGCTCCTTCTCCCATAAAACGCTTCACAAGGGGCCATCTTCAAACTAGCTTGGTAACTGTTGTTGTGTGAGAACTCCGCGTAAGGTAGATTATCATCACTACTAGATCCATAACCTAACGCACACGCTCTCAACATGTCCTCCAGAATATGATTGACTCTCTTGATTTCTCCATCTGTCTGTGGATGAAAGGTTGTACTGATCTAGCCTAGTACCCAAAGTCTGGTGCAGCTGATTCCAAAACTTTGAGGTAAATTGTGTTCCTCTATCTGATACTATGGTCCTCAGAACTCCATGCAGACATACGATCCTGGTCAAATATATCTTGGCCAACTTCGCACTTGTATAGGTGGTTTTCACTGGAATAAAGTGAGCCACTTTGGTCAAGCGAATCAACTAATACCCAGATAGAATCATGTCCAGTTCGGGTTCTGGGAAATCCGGTAATGAAATCCATGCCAAACTTATCCCACTTCCATTCGGGTATCGGCATAGGCTGTAGTAATCCTGCTGGCTTCTGATGCTCTGCTTTTACTCTCTCTGGCACACATCACCTACGACTACATACTCCGCGATATCCTTCTTCATACCAGTCCACCAGAAACGCTCCTTCAAATCTAAATACATCTTGGTGTTTCCAGGGCGAATCGAGTATGGTGAGTCATGAGCTTCCTGAAGTATTAACTTCCTGATCTCTGCATTATTGGGTATATGTACACTGTCCTCAAACCATAAGGTGTCGTGCTCATCCTTACGAAAACCTTTGGCCTTTCCTTTGCTCATCCTCTCTTTTATCTCAGCAATCTCTTTGTCATCCTTCTGAACTTCACTGATCTTTCCCAACAATGTAGACTGAACTTCCCTTGCTGAAACAAAACCCTTGGGAACAATCTCCAACCGAAGTTCCCTGAGATCCTTGGCTAACTCCTTTGATAATCCTCCGATTATGAGGGTATTCATCCTTGTGTTCTATATGGTTGTTTCCTATTTCTCCACAAAGCTTGTATGCACAAGATTTCTTTATATCCTTTCCATAAGGCTTCAACTTCTGGGACACAAGCCAAGACTTTAGAAGAGTCAACTTAAATTCTTCCCAAATGGTTACTCCTTGCCATCCATTGATGGTTTGGTACATCCTCCACCAGGTAGCAGCACCTCTTTCAAAGAACGAAAGAGCATGCTGGGCCATATCCTTTCTGACTATAGGGTTATTCTCCATTTGATCCTCCATGTTCTGAATTCATTGGTCTGTCTCCAATTGACTCATTGGTCCATAAAATACAAGCTCATCTCCATTCATCTTCTATTGGGTCCATGGGTTTTGGGGTGAGATAAGAGAGATAGAGAGAGATGCACACAATACAAACAATAGTTTTGAAAAGACAGGTTTTATTGTGGCTGTCGGGAAAACAACAAACAAATGACAGCTCACAATCATCGCATCTAACATAGGTATATAATAGGGGTTTGGGCTTCTAATGGTCAATAAATCTTCAAGGTCATCAAACTCTTCGGTTCTTGTTCATGTCTCCGCTGGCTTCTTCCGATCATGCTTGTCCTTCTCAAGTTCTTTTGCAAGTTCATTTCTATTGACGCAAAGTCTCTCATGGCGTCCTTTAATATTTCTGGAGTTACGTTCCAACTTCTGGATATCATCAACCTCGACATGAACCATGATCCTACTGCCTTTCAGTTCCTGACGAATCTCCGGTATCTCGAGGTTTTGCTCCTCCAGCTTGGCTACTTTCAGCTTCTGGATCCTGAATTCTTCACGAAATGCTCCTTGTCAAATATAGCTTCCTAAAGGTCCATCTTAGAATTCTTCATGTAATACTCCAGATCCCGGTGTTACATCAGCTAAGGTTAAAACTTCACCTCTTGCTGATAGGTGCTCCATCAGCCTTCTACCATCCAATCCTTCCATGCATATGCATGCTTAACTCAGCATGGTGACAATAGCATAAAGGGACGATAACATCATGGATAGCCGTCTTTCTCCTCTTGTCATTTCCATGAGCTATCTCTCCATAGTTGATATCTCATGCCTTAGGGTTTTCCTTGACAGAACTTTGAGTTCTAATGCTCCATATTCCGGTCTTTCTCGGATACACCTTGATCTCGGGTATTGACAACTTCCATAGTCTGTCAAATTCCATAAGCGTAACCTTCCTAGGTCATAAAAATCTGGGAATTCTTCAGAGCCTTCAAAATCTCCTAGTCTTCGGAGTCTTCAACAGTTGTAGTTTCCATTTACACGGTAAAATCCTCTTCATTCCAAATGGTCTTAGTTGTCTGATATCTTGTCTCCTTGGAGTGGTCTCATCAGTGAAATCTTTGAGTGGTCAAAAGGGTAAAGGGGTATGGTCTCACTAAAAGGGAATATTTAAATAAGCTCAGAAGAGAAGAAAGGTAAAAGATCTTTTTGAAAATGAAGTTGTAGAGAAAAATCTTTCCTATGGGCTTGTCAGTTTCTAGGGTCACGTCCTACAGTCAACATGTGCTCTGATACCATCTTGTAGCGACCTGACCCGAATGGGTCAAGTCTCTGTGCTTAAGTGTCATCCCTGGATCGGTATGCTGACACACACAGTACTCGAGGATTTATAACAGAGGTAAATCACATGTATAAATAATGTAAATACTATTACCTCAATCCAAATAGCGGAAGTAACAAGGTTGTGGATTCCCATCAACACCAACGGCAAAGTTGAGTGTAGAAATCGTAACCCTAACGTATCACTTACTCGTCGTTTGAAAAGTCTGCAACATGAAATGTTGCAGCCCGAAAACGGGTCAGCACATGGAATATGCTGGCAATGTAACACATAGAGAGTAATGAAAGAATAAGCCTATACTATATGCATATATGGCTGGTGGAAAGCTCTATGGTTACAGTTTTGCGTAAAGCCAATTTTTCCCTACTGTAAAGGAATAAATTTATTTAACTATCATGGTGGTTGTTGAACATTGAGAATGGTTGACAACATCCTCTATCCCAATTAAAAGTACTCATTAACCCAACAATATTAATTTAAAGTAACATGATGAGATCAACAAGATAATCCAAGAACTAGATACTCAAGATGTCCATAACCGGGGACACGACTAACCATGATTAGTTTATACACTCTGCAGAGGTTTGTGCACTTTTCCCCACAAGACTCAATCTCCTCCGTTTGATTTCTCGCACTACATGGTGTTTGAGAAACAGATGACCGAGACATAGTCTTTCAGAAGCGCTAGCACCTTACATGTGGGTAGACCGTACCAACCTACAACCCCTACATCAGCTAGTCCACCCGTAAGAGTTCACACAACTTAGTCAACTATGCTAGAGCCCATAGTAGCATGTGGCTGCACACGGAAGTTTCTAGCATGAATAATCTCATGATCCCTTTGAGCCTGGGTGGCGGTCCTAAGAAAATACAGGCAAATCCTGATAGAAACCAGGTGCCTCAATCCACCCAGATGTGTGTTTAAGTTGCCACCTTAAATAAACCATTAATTAACAATCTCACATCTGTCATGGAATACACTCACCCAATCCACGTCTACTAGCATAGCATGGCATAATAAGCATACGTGGAAGTAACTCCCAAGGGTTTGATAATAAAACAGGTAATAGGTACTACCTCAACTACTTCCCATCCCACAATTTAATTAGATCCTAATCATGCAATGTTTGAGGATAGATCTAATGCATAAAAACTGGGTAGTAGAAAAGGTATGATCAAAAGTGTTACTTGCCTGCAATGTTGATGAAGATGATTCGCACTCAAAACTCTTGATAGTTCTACTCATCACACTCTGGTCAATCTATCGTAATCAAGCAATAGTAGCCACACATAAGCAATCACTCAAAAGATCGGAGAGAACGAAGAAAACAAATCAAAAAACTTCAAAACCAAGCAAATAACTCTTGCAACCTAAAGCAATTTCTAACAGTACCAAAATTATGTGAATTTTGCCGTCTCAGAAATTTTAGGTCAAGATCTTCGATTTGCAAAAGGAATCAACTAAATCGGAGTTACGAAACTCAAGTTATGATCAAACGAAGTTCAAATTCAAATCTGATCTAATTCAAATTTTAAACTTTCAAAAACATGTTTGAGTTGAATTACTGGATAGAGGAGATCATAACGAAGAAGTGGGCGTTTGTTTCGTTGGATTCCGACTAACGAGCAAAAAGTTATAGTCGTTTGAAGAACATGGACTAAACTGTGAAGAACATTATCACGAATAGGTCCCTGGCCGGAAATTAAAAGAAAAAGAAAAATCCTATCGAACGAATCGTTCGCTACAGAGACAAAACCGACGAAAACTGTTCGCTCCAGAAGCCTAACTAGTGAACGCTCACTACATAACTAAACATAAAAAAAATCAGATCTAGGTTTTCTGTAGAAAACCGATCTAGGGTTGGTTTTTATACCGGTCCTTGGCGGTTCGGCGGTCTTCGGCGGAAAGCCGGCAGCTCTCCGGCGAGGCTGCGGACTCCGGCGAGGCGGGGCGGCGGCTCCGGCGGTCGTCGAGGACGGCGGAGAGTATCTGAGGGGCGGCGTTAGGCGGCGGGTGCGGTGGCGGTGTCGGCGGCGGCAGCGGCAGGCGGTGGCGGCTGCGGCTTCCGGCGGCGGTGAGATGCGGCGGCGGTTCCGCGAGATGCGGAGAGGAGAGAGAGGGGTCGAGGCGGCGCCTTTATAGGAGAGGAGGCGAGGTGGCGTGGAGAAGGGGCGTTGAGAGGCGGCGCGAGGCGGAGTCCGGGAAGGACACGGCGGCGGCTGACACTGTCGTGGGCAGCAATGAGTCCATGAGGAGCTCGGGACAGGGCGCAGTGCTGGGCTGCTTGGCGCACATTGGCTGGGGTGGCTCGGCTAAGCGAGGCTGGCCCATTCATGGAGGGAAGAAGTTCATTTTAAAACAACGAAAATAAAAAAAAGCGAACCAAAAATAAAATAGAACCTAGGCATATTTTATACCTAAATTTTCAGAAAAAGATTTCCTACAAGATGAACATTTTTCTAGCATTAAATAAAATTCACACTAATTTAAATAATTCAAAGAGTGCTACTGCTCTAATAAAATCCACTGAAAATCATTTTAAAAATACCAAAATGACTTCAAATTAATTTCTCTCCAATTTTCTGTTGTAGGGAATCATGTTACCCTATTTTCCATATATTTATTTTTGGAGAAAAATAATTTGAATAAAACTCAAATAATTCCAAATTTAAAATAAATTCAAAAGAACTTTGAATTTAATTCTTTGAAACTCCCAACACATATTTCATATAATTTGAAGAAGTCATTTTATCTTCGCTCGTGAAAATCATTGAGTTGCATAAAGTTTCAGAATTGGAAATATTCTCAAATGAAATTCAAATATTTTCAACACCCCTTGTCATTTAAATAAATGGAAGAAGTCATGTCATCTTCTCTCCAGGGTTTTGTGATGAAAATAATTTGAATTCCCGAAGATCATAAAAGCAAAAATGAAAGTTTGGGAAAGTCCTTTTATTCCCTCTCATTTAACTTTCAAAAAGTTTCAAATTCACTCACTTTCAGTCAATCAATCACACAACAATCAAATCTATCTATTTATTATAACATTCCAAAATTTAGAATTTTGGGACGTTACACCCTCCTTGATAGTATTGGCTTTTGCTATAGACTCAATGTGATCTTGGATCACTAAAATGTAAAATGTAGAGTCTTGAGCTTTTGAGCTTGAGCCAATCCTTTGTCCTTAATATTTTGAGGGATCCACTTTCATCATCCATGCCATGCCATTCATTGGGCTTTCCTGAAATATTTGTCTTGGAATAGCATTAGCTCAATGAGCTATATGTTGTTATGAATTACCAAAACCACCTAGGGATAGTTGCACTTTCAATTCTGGATAATGTTGAATTAAAAAAATTAAGTAAATTCTAAAACTGATTTAAAACTTTAGAAAATCATATAAAATAAATTGTAGCTCAGATGAAAATACTTTCTACATGAAAGTTGCCCAGAACGACGAGACTAATCCAGACACGCAGCACGTTCGTCCGCCACGCGTCCCTAGCATAGTGAACCCGCAACCTTCCCCCTCCGGTTCATCTGTCTGAAAACGCGAAACACCGGGGATACTTTCCCGGAGGTTTCCCCCTTTCGCCGGTATCACCTCCTACCGCGTTAGGGCACACTTGGCACCGCTACTTTGTTATGCCGTGCATCGATATACATCTGTTTGCATTGTATTCATTGTTTCTTCCCCCTCTTCTCTCCGGTAGACTACGAGACTGATGCTGCTGCTGGTACCCCGATCGACTACGGTGTTGACGACCCCTCCATCTTGCCAGAGCAACCAGGCAAGCCCCCCCCCCCCCTTGATCACCAGATATCGCCTATTCTACTCTCTACTGCTTGCATTAGAGTAGTGTAGCATGTTCCTGCTTTCTGTTAATCCTATCCTGATGCATAGCCTGTCCTTGCTACTACTGTTGTTACCTTTACCTGCAATCCTACATGCTTAGTATAGGATGCTAGTATTCCATTTGTGGCCCTACATTCTTGTCCGTCTGCTGTGCTATACTATTGGGCCGTGATCATTTGGGAGGTGATCACGGGTATACACTATACTTTATACATGATACATGTGGTGACTAAAGTCGGGTAGGCTCGTGGAGCACCCGCGAGTGATTCACGAATTGGGGGCTGAAAGGACCTTTGTCCCAACGGCCCTCTGTGTGGATCTTTGTGGCGGAGCGACAGGGCAGGTTGAGACCACCTAGGCGAGAGGTGGGCCTGGCCCTGGTCGGCGTTCGCGGTTACTTCATAATAACACTCTTAACGAGATCTTGGTATATGATCTGAGTCTGGCCATTTGGTCTATATGCACTAACCAACTACGTGGGAAAGTTATGGGCACTTGACGTCGTGGTATCAGCCGAAGCCTTCGTGACGTCAGCGACTGAGCGGCGCGCGCCGGGTTGGACCGCGTAACGTGACTTCCTTTGTAATGGAGGTTGCTAGGTCTGCTCTCCGCCACAGACGCAACATGCGTGTGCAATGGGCGATGGGCCCAAACCCTCACAAGATAGGATTTAGACCGGCGTGCTGACCTCTCTGTGGTGCCTAGGTGGGGCTGCGACGTGTTGATCTTCCGTGGCCGGGCATGACCCAAAAAAGTGTGTCCGGCCAAATGGGATCGAGCGTGTTGGGTTATGTGGTGCACCCCTGCAGGGAAGTTTATCTATTCGAATAGCCGTGTCCCTCGGTAAAAGGACGACCCAGAGTTGTACCTTGACCTTATGACAACTAGAACTGGATGCTTAATAAAACACACCCTTCCAAGTACCAGATATAACCCGGTGATCGCTCTATAACAGGGCGACGAGGAGGGGATCGCCGAGTATGATTATTCTATACGATGCTACTTGGTGAACTTACCATCTACTCTCTTCTACATGCTGCAAGATGGAGGTGGCCAGAAGCGTAGTCTTCGACAGGATTAGCTATCCCCCTCTTATTATGGCATTCTACAGTTCAGTCCACCGATATGGCCCTTTACACATATACCCATGCATATGTAGTGTAGCTCCTTGCTTGCGAGTACTTTGGATGAGTACTCACGATTACTTTTCTCCCCCCTTTTCCCCTTTCCCTTCTACCTGGTTGCCGCAACCAGATGCCGGAGTCCAGAGCGACGCCGCCACGTCGTCGATTTATTTACTCCTACTATTAATCGGAGGTGCCTACTACTACGTGCAGTCCACTGACGACGACCAGGAGTAGTTAGGAGGATCCCAGGCAGGAGGCCTGTGCCTCTTTCGATCTGTATCCCAGTTTGTGCTAGCCTTCTTAAGGCAAACTTGTTTCACTTATGTCTGTACTCAGATATTGATGCTTCCGCTGACTCGTCTATGATCGAGCACTTGTATTCGAGCCCTCGAGGCCCCTGGCTTGTATTATGATGCTTGTATGACTTATTTTTATTTTAGAGTTGTGTTGTGATATCTTCCCGTGAGTCCCTGATCTTGATCGTACACGTTTGCGTGTATGATTAGTGTACGATTGAATCGGGGGCGTCACATGATGATAATTGCTATACTATTGGTGCTATCCATACTATTAATGATGAGAGTGATTATGCTTATGATATGAAAAGGCCCAAGCTTGGGGATGCTATGTTTGATGAGAATGACATGTTTGAGAATATATTTGATGCAATTAATGTTTGTCCCAAGCTTGGGGATGCTATGTTTAATGAATATGATATTTGTAGCCTCCCAAGTTTTGATGAGCAAATTTATTATGATGATAGCATGCCTCCCATTTATGATGATTATTGTGATGACACTTATGCTATAAAAAGTAGTGATGATTATATTTATAAAACTTGTCATGATTATGATTACCCTTTTTCTGAACATTACTCTTTTAATGTGGAAACAATTTATAGTATTCGAATCTCTTATGATACTCCCACTATTCTGAATGAGAAGAATTTTGCTTATGTGGAGATTAATAAAATTTCTATGCTTGTAGATCATGAAAAGAATGCTTTGTGTGATGGTTATATTGTTGAATTCATTCATGGTGCTACTGAAAATTACTATGAGGGAGGAACATATGCTTGTATCAATTGCAATAATATCAAGTTTCCTCCCTATGTGCTAAAAGTTTTGAAGCTATGCTTGTTTTGACTTCCTATGCTAGCTGATTATTATTCCCATAAGTTGTTTGCTCAGAAAATCCCTATGCATAGGAAGTGGGTTAGACTTAAATGTGCTAGTCATCTTCTTCATGATGCTCTATTTATGTTTCAATTCTTATCTTTTATGTGAGCATCATTGAAATCATCATGCCTAGCTAGGGGCGTTAAACGTTAGCGCTTGTTGGGAGGAAACCCAATTTTATTTTTTTTCTTTGAATTTTGCTCCTGTTTAGTAACAAATAATTCATCTAGCCTCTGTTTAGATGTGGTTTTATGTTTTAGTTAGTGTTTGTCCCAAGTCTAACCTTTGGGAAGACTTGGGTGAAGTCTTTATGATCTTGCAGTAAAAAATGGAAACTTTAGCGCTCACGAGATTAGCTGCCATTTTTTACTGGAGAGTGCTTTTAGTTTGATGCTTTTTGCAAATGATTAATAGACAAATTCCTCACGTCCACCAATTTATTTCAGAATTTTTGGAGTTCCAGAAGTATTCGAACAAAACAGATTACTACTGACTATTCTGTTTTTGACAGATTCTGTTTTATTTGTCTTGTTTGCTTATTTTGATGAATGTATGAATAATACCGGAGGGTATGAACAATAGAGAAGTTGGAATACAGTATATATTACACCAATATGAATTTAGAATGAGTTCACAATAGTATCTAAGTGGTGATTTATTTTCTTATACTAACGGAGCTTACGGATTTTCTGTTAAGTTTTGTGTTGTGAAGTTTTCAAGTTTTGGGTAAAGATTCCATGGACTATGGAATAAGGAGTGGCAAGAGCCTAAACTTGGGGATTCCCAAGGCACCCCAAGGTAATATTCAAGGACAACCAAGAGCCTAAGCTTGGGGAGGCCCCGGATGGCATCCCCTCTTTCGTCTTCGTTCATCGCTAACTTTACTTGGAGCTATATTTTTATTCACCACATAATATGTGTTTTGCTTGGAGCGTCATTTTATTTCCTTTTGTTTTGCTTGCTGTTTTAATAAAATACCAAGATCTGAAATTCTTAAATGATAGAGAGACTTCACATAGTTACTTAATTATTCAACTACTCATTGATCTTCACATATATTTTTCGGAGTAGTTTGTCGTTTGCTCTAGTGCTTCACTTATATATTTTTAGAGCACGGTGGTGGTTTTATTTTATAGAAATTATTGATCTCTCATGCTTCACTTATATTATTTTGAGAGTCTTTTAGAACAGCATGGTAATTTGCTTTGGCTATAAAATTAGTCCTAATATGATAGGCATCCAAGATGGGTATAATAAAAACTTCCATATAGAGTGCATTGAATACTATGAGAAGTTTGATACTTGATGATTGTTTTGAGATATGAAGATGGTGATATTAGAGTCGTGCTAGTTTGGGTAATTGTGAAATTGAGAAATACTTGTGTTAAAGTTTGCAAGTCCCGTAGCATGCACGTATGGTAACCGCTGTGTGATAAATTTGAAGCATGAGGTGTTCTTTGATTGCTTTCCTTATGAGTGGCGGTCGGGGACGAGTGATGGTCTTTTCCTACCAATCTACCCCCTAGGAGCGGGTGATGGTCTTTTCCTACCAATCTATCCCCCTAGGAGCATGAGAGTAGTGCTTGGTTTTTGATGACTTGTAGATTTTTGTAATAAGTAAGTGAGTTCTTTATGACTAATGTTGAGTCCATGGATTATACGCACTCTCACCCTTCCATCATTGCTAGCCTCTTCGGTACCGTGCATTGCCCTTTCTCACCTCGAGAGTTGGTGCAAACTTCGCTGGTGCATCCAAACCCCGTGATATGATACGCTCTATCACACATAAACCTCCTTATATCTTCCTCAAAACAGCCACCATACCTACCTATTATGGCATTTCCATAGCCATTCCGAGATATATTGCCATGCAACTTTCCGCCGTTCCGTTTATTATGACACGCATCATCATTGTCATATTGCCTTGCATGATCATGTAGTTGACATCATATTTGTGGCAAAGCCACCATTCATAATTCTTTCATACATGTCACTCATGTGTCATTGCACATCCCGTTACACCGCCGGATGCATTCATATAGATGCATACTTTGTTCTAGTATCGAGTTGTAATCTTTGAGTTGTAAATAAATAGAAGTGTGATGATCATCATTAATAGAGCATTGTCCCAAAAAATAAAAAAATAAAAAAAGGCCAATTAAAAAAAAGAAAGGCCAAATAAAAAAATAAAAAAAGAGAAATAAAAGGGACAATGCTACTATGATTTTACCACACTTGTGCTTAAAAGTAGCACCATGATCTTCATGATAGGGAGTCTCCTATGTTGTCACTTTCATATACTAGTGGGAATTTTCATTATAGAACTTGGCTTGTATATTCCTACAATGGGCTGCCTCAAGTACCCTAGGTCTTCGTGAGTAAGCAAGTTGGATGCACACCCACTTAGTTTCTTTTGTTAAGCTTTCATACATTTATAGCTCTAGCGCATTCATTGCATGGCAATCCGTACTCCTCGCATTGACATCAATTGATGGGCATCTCCATAGCCCATTGATTAGCCGTGTCGATGTGAGACTTTCTCCTTTTTTGTCTTCTCCACACAACCCCCATCATTATATTCTATTCCACCCATAGTTCTATGTCCATGGCTCACGCTCATGTATTGCGTGAAAGTTGAAAAAGTTTGAGAATAATAAAGTATGAAACAATTTCTTGGCTTGTCATCGGGGTTGTGCATGATGAGAGCATTTTTGTGTGACAAAAATGAAGCATGGACAAACTATATGATTTTGTAGGGATGAGCTTTCTTTGGCTATGTTATTTTGAGAAGACATAATTGCTTGGTTAGTATGCTTGAAGTATTATTACTTTTATGTCAATATTAAACTTATGCCTTGAATCTTATGGATCTGAATATTCTTGCCACAATAAAGAAGATTACATTGATAAATATGTTAGGTAGCATTCCACATCAAAAAATTTGTTTTTATCATTTACCTACTCGAGGACGGGCAGGAATTAAGCTTGGGGATGCTTGATACGTCTCCAACGTATCTATAATTTTTTATTGTTCCATGCTATTATATTATCCATCTAGGATGTTTTATATGCATTTATATGCTATTTTATATTATTTTTGGGACTAACCTATTAACCTAGAGCCCAGTGCTAGTTTCTGTTTTTTCCTTGTTTTTGAGTATCGCAGAAAAGGAAAACCAAACGGAGTCCAATTGACCTGAAATTTCACGGAGATTATTTTTGGACCAGAAGAAGCCCACGGAGTATCAGAGATGGGCCAGAAGAGTCCCGAGGCACCCACGAGGGTGGGGGTGCGCCCTACCCCCCTGGGCGAGCCCCCTACCTTGTGGCCCCCTCGGAGACCCTCCTGACTTGTTCCCGACGCCAAAACCTCTTACATATACAGAAACCCCGAGAACATAACCTAGATCGGGAGTTCCGCCACCGCAAGCCTCTGTAGCCACGAAAAACCAATCGGGACCCTGTTCCTGCACCCTGCCGGAGGGGGATCCATCACCGGTGGCCATCTTCATCATCCCGGCGCTCTCCATGACGAGGAGGGAGTAGTTCACCCTCGGGGCTGAGGGTATGTACAAGTAGCTATGTGTTTGATCTCTCTCTCTCTCTCTCTCTCTCGTGTTCTTGATTTGGCACGATCTTGATGTATCGCGAGCTTTGCTATTATAGTTGGATATTATGATGTTTCTCCCCCTCTACTCTCTTGTAATGAATTGAGTTTACCCTTTTAAGTTACCTTATCAGATTCAGTCTTTAAGGATTTGAGAACACTTGATGTATGTCTTGCATGTGCTTATCTGTGGTGACAATGGGATATTCACGTGATCTACTTGATGTATGTTTTGGTGATCAACTTGTGGGTTCAGTGACCTTGTGAACTTATGCATAGGGGTTGGCACACGTTTTCGTCTTGACTCTCCGGTAGAAACTTTGGGGCACTCTTTGAAGTTCTTTGTGTTGGTTGAATAGATGAATCTGAGATTGTGTGATGCATATCGTATAATCATACCCACGGATACTTGAGGTGACATTGGAGTATCTAGGTGACATTAGGGTTTTGGTTGATTTGTGTCTTAAGGTGTTATTCTAATACGAACTCTAGGATAGATAAAACGGAAAGAATAACTTCATGTTATTTTACTACGGACTCTTGAATAGATCGATCAGAAAGGATAAATTTGAGGTGGTTTCGTACCCTACAATAATCTCTTCTTTTGTTCTCCGCTATTAGTAACTTTGGAGTGACTCCTTGTTGCATGTTGAGGGATAGTTATATGATACAACTATGTTATTATTGTTGAGAGAACTTGCACTAGTTAAAGTATGAACCCTAGGCCTTGTTTCCTAGCATTGCAATACCGTTTACGCTCACTTTTATCGCTTGCTAACTTGCTGTTTTTATATTTTCAGATTACAAAAACCTATATCTATCATCCATATTGCATTTGTATCACCATCTCTTCGCCAAACTAGTGCACCTATACAATTTATAATTGTATTGGATGTGTTGGGGACACAAGAGACTCTTTGTTATTTGGTTGCAGGGTTGTTTGAGAGAGACCATCTTCGTCCTACTCCTCCCACGGGTTGATAAACCTTAGGTCATCCACTTGAGGGAAATTTGCTACTATCCTACAAACCTTTGCATTTGGAGGCCCAACAACGTCTACAAGAAGAAGGTTGCGTAGTAGACATCACGCTCCTGCTGAGTGGGCGTCTCTTCTTGCTACCTCAGCAGCTCCCATGATCCCTTATCATCCTGCACCTACCCCTGAGGGAGAGCCCTCGAGGCAGTGTCGTCGTGTCACTTTTAACCCGGAGTTCTCGGTTGGCGTCGTCAATTCAGGATCCGGGTCTGACTCAGGAGAGGATCCGGCAGCATCGGCAGAGTCTTAGAGCGTCTGAGTATCCGCAGTGGTCATGTACGGATGTAGTTATATGAGCCATGATGTATCGTTGCATGTATGCTAGTAGTCGCACCAGTCATGATGTTTATCTTTCATGTATGAGTTTATGTATAATTATGTTGGAACTTTTTATTTGATCGCTGAGTTTCTTGGTTTCTTCATTTCGCTCTTTCGGGTTTGTCACTGTCTTTTCTTCCCACGTTTGGATGTTTCTCATCGCGGTTGCTCTTATTGGAAAAAATAAACAGTAGGATGACGCGGGGAGGTAGCAGCATGCAGGCTGGTGAGGATGTCCCTGTTCATCGTTCAGCAAGGAAGGTAGGGCACTCCCTCGAGCCGTATCCGTAGCTACCTCCGAATCCACCCTCCACTGAACAAATTATGTGCATGTTTGAGGAAAGAAGGAACAATGATCTGATTGAGCTGTTAAAAAGTGTGCAAGATATGGTTGGACAGAATGGGAATCAAAATGGCCATCACTCCAAGCTGTCAGATTTTCAAACGACTAAGCCTCCTAGTTTCATTCAAGTGTTGACCCTTCGGAAGCAGACGATTGGCTACGAACCATTGAGAAGAAATTTGAAATTGCTCGCACTGAAGAAGCCGACAAGGTTCCGTTCGCTACCCACTATCTTGAAGGAGCCGCTGCTATATGGTGGGATAATGCTAAAGCTCTGTGGCCCGCGGGAGAAGAAATCACATGGACTAATTTCAAGGACCAATTTCTCAAGTATCATATTCCTGCTGGTATCATGAAGATCAAGCAACGCGAATTTCTTGGTCTCACCCAAGGCAGTCTGCCAGTAAGTGAATATTTGCACAAGTTCAACCATCTGGCCCGTTATTCCCTTTATGATGTGGCCACAGAAGAAAGGAAGGTTGACAGGTTCCTTGGAGGATTAAATCAACACCTTCGGAGTTCTCTCTGCATGCTCGACTTTCTAGATTTTCAATCTCTGGTAAATAAGGCCCTCATCGCAGAAAGAGAATACAAGCATGTGCAAGACAACTGACCCGCAAACAATGACCACAAGCGCATATTTGAGCCAAAGAAGGACGGACAGCCTATACAGAAGGCCCGTACCTGGCAACCGACTCAAGTGGAGTACAAACCCAATTGGCAGCAGAATGTGAACAAGACCACTACTCAAGTCAAGAATGTCGTGACCAGTCTAGTACATGAGGAGCGCCAGCGCAACAATGCCTGCTTTAGTTGTGGACAACCATACACTATGCCAGGCAGTGTCCCAAGAAGTCAAATGCCCCGTTCCGGCCGCAAGTCAATCACATGGGGCCATATCATACCCAGCAGATCGTCCAAGGGCAAGTTCATCACCTCTCTGCAGACGAGGCTCAGGAAAACCCCGAAGTAGTAATTGGTATGTTTTCTGTTAATAACATACCTGCAATAATTTTATTCGACTCTGGGGCTTCCCACTCTTTTGTTTCTCAAAGTTTCATTGCCCAAAATAAATTTCCTTGCTCGCTTTTGGGAAAAAGTATGCTGGTTCAGTCCCCGGGATCTATACTCAAAAGCAATTTGGTATGCTGAAATTTGGAAATTTATATTAAGGGGGTCCGACATCCAATCGCTTTGATAGTCATTGAGTCTGCCAAGTTGGATGTAATTTTGGCAATGAACTGGTTGACTAAATATCAAGTATGCATAAATTGTGCGACCCGAGAAGTCACCCTGTCAAGTCAAGGTCAGGCTACAAAGTTCTATGCCCACAGAAGTATACCCAAGAAAGAAATGTTCTTCACTGCAATAGCCGAAGGATTGGATCTGATTCTTGTGGTCAGTGAATTTCCCGATGTATTTCCTGAGGAATTACCTGGAATGCCTCCAGACAAAGAGCTTGAGTTTGCAATTGATATTGTGCCCGGAACCGCACCGCTATACAAGAAGTATTATCGAATGCCTTCGTCAGAATTAGTGGAGTTAAAGAAACAACTTGATGAGATGTTGCACAAAGGATATATCCGCCCAAGTTCGTCGCCCTGGGGATCACCTGCAATATTTGTAGACAAGAAAGACGGTGGTCTCAGAATGTGCGGTGACTATTGACAGTTGAACGATGTCACAATCAAGAACAAATACCCGCTACCAAGGATTGATGACTTGTTTGATCATCTCAGCGGTGCAAAAGTATATTTTCCAAGGTTGATTTAAGGACCGGATATCATCAACTAAAAATCAAGAAGGAAGATATTCCTATGACCGCGTTCACTACTCGGTACGGTCTCTATGAATATACAGTGATGTCTTTCGGTCTCAGAAATGCCCCCGCCTTTTTCATGCATATGATGAATAAGGTGTTCATGGAATTCTTGGATAAGTTTGTGGTGGTTTTCATCGATGATATTCTCATATACTCCAAGAGTAACAAAGAACACGCGGGACACCTCTGAGCAGTCTTACAGAGACTCCGTGACCATCAGCTTTATGCAAAATTCAGCAAGTGTGAGTTGTGGCTCAAGCAAGTCAGATTTCTGGGGCATGTTCTTTCAGCAGAAGGTATCGCACTGGATCCTAGCAAAGTGAAAGATGTGCTTGATTGGGAAGCACCCACGACAGTATCCCAAATCAGGAGTTTTCTTGGATTAGCCGGATATTATCGTCGGTTCATCGAAGGATTCTCCAAAATTGCCAAGCCCATGACAGAACTCCTCAAGAAAGATAAGAAGTTTGAATGGACTGAGGATTGCGAGCAGAGCTTTAACGAGCTAAAAACCAGATTGACATCAGCACCAGTACTGACTATCCCAGATATTTACCACAACTTTGATGTGTATTGCGACGCATCCAAACAGGGCACTGGGTGTGCACTTATGCAAGATGGCAAGGTGGTAGCTTACGCATATCGCCAGCTACGACCGCATGAAGGAAACTATCCTACACATGATTTGGAACTGGCCACTGTTGTGCACTCTCTAAAGATTTGGAGACATTATCTCATTGGAAAGAGATGTCAAATATTTACCGACCACAAGAGTCTCAAATATATATTCACCCAGCCAAACTTAAACCTTCGACATCGAAGATGGCTCGAGTTGGTCAAAGGCTACGATTTGGAAATAAATTACCATCCGGGAAAGGCCAACGTAGTTGCTGATGCCCTCAGTCGCAAGCCTGTCAACTTGAATGCCATGATGGAGTCTTTGCCTTCAGAACTCCAGCAGGAGATCGCTCAGCTCAACTTGGTAATTGTAAATGCCGGCCTTGCGAATATTTTGGAAGTAACTCCTACGCTAGAAGAGGAGATTGACATAGCATAGGCTGAAGACAAGAGTCTGCAAGTACATATAAAAAATCTGCAAGCAGGCAAGACTCAGGATTTCTCAAGAGACGTACTGGGTACACTCAGGTTCCGAGGAAGGATATGCGTACCTGAGCAGGCATAATTAAGGAAGAAAATTTTGGCAGAAGCACACGAATCCTCATATTCGATACACCCAGGCGGCACTAAAATGTACGAAGACCTTCAACAGGTATTTTGGTGGGATGGAATGAAAAGGGACATCTCATATTTTGTCGCTTGTTGTGACATCTGCAACAAAGTAAAGGCGGAACACCAAAAACCCGCTGGACTTCTCCAACCTCTACCCATCTCGTAATGGAAATGGGACGATGTCTGCATGGTATTTATCACCGGTCTACCCAGGACTCACCGAGGCAATGATGCTATATGGGTCATAGTGGACACGTTGACTAAAGTGGCTCACTTTATCCCCATCCGCACCACCCTTCGCGATAATCAACTTGCACAATTGTATGTATCCCAAATTGTCAGTTTGCATGGAGTGCCAAAAACAATCACTTCAGATCGAGGTTCATTGTTTACATCCGCATTTTGGTCCTGACTCCACCAAGCTTTGGGGACCACTCTCAAATATAGCACCGCCTATCAACCATAGGCAGACGGTCAGATTGAGCGGGTAAATCAAATCCTTGAAGACATGCTTCGAGCATGTGCCTTAGCCCATGGACCCAAATGGGAAGATTGTCTACCATATGTGGAATTCCCATACAACAACAGTTTTCAAACTAGTCTAAAAATGTGTCCCTTTGAAGCTTTATACGGCCGTAAGTGCCGTACTACATTAAATTGGTCCCAAACCGGAGGCAGCCGTATCTTCGGTACAGATCTGATATTAGAGGCAGAGAAACAAGTCAAGGAAATTCGAGGTAGACTACAAATGGCTAAGTCACGACAAAAGAGTTACTATGATGCCAAACATAGGAAAGTCAGTTTTGAACCCGGTGAACACGTGTATCTCCGAGTCACACCCATGAAAGGAGTCAAGAGATTTCAGACCCGAGGCAAATTAGCACCAAGGTATATTGGTCCGTTCCTGGTCATGACATGAGTTGGCACAGTTGCTTAACAGTTGGAATTGCCACCAGAATTGTCAGAAGTACACAACGTGTTCCACGTATCACAGCTGAGAAGGTGTATTTCACCACCTGAGAAGAGGGTTGATATGTCAGAGATTGAGCTCGCCAAAGATTTAACATATGAGGAGAGACTATTTAGAATCTTGGACGAGGCAGAAAGGGTCACCCGCAGCAAAGCGATAAAATTTTACAAGGTCCAGTGGGAGCATCACACCAAAGAAGAAGCAACCTGGGAAAGAGAGGAATTTTTAAAGACAACCTACCAAGAATTGTTTTCCCAAGCAAACGAATCTCGAGGACGAGATTCATCTTAAGTGGGGGAGGTTTGTGACAGCCTGGTTTTTGCCTTCTCTCTTTTTCCGGACTTTCTTTTGCATTTGCTTTGGAATTGGAGTTTTGAATCAATTCAAATGGACTTGAACACTTGGGCTTACCCTTGATTTTCACCCAAGTGACCCATCCACCTCTAACTCACTTTTCCTTCTCTGAAAAAATCTCACCAAAGCCCATGGAATATTTTTCATAAAAGAAAAATATTCATTTTCTTCCCTGAAAATCACTTCAGAGAAGTGTGCTCCGAAGCAAACCCATTTTTCTTTGCCCACAAAAATCTAAGAAAATTCCCAATTATTCTTTGAACCCTAGGGCACCTCCCTGAGCAAAAATATTGCATAACTTTTTGTAATATTTTTGCTACAGAAAATCATTTCTGTTCTAGACCAAATGACCAGTTTGTATAGCAAGTATACTTTTGCTTGATCTTTTGGGGCTGATCTTTTCTGAGCTTAATTACCCTCCTAAGAGATTACTAAAACCCAAAGCACAAACCTTAATTCTCACTAGATTTTTCTCAACAAAGCTCATAAGTTTCTGTCCAGAAACTTGCCAGGAAGAGAGCCACTCCCACAGTGCACCTGTGACCCAACAAACTTTACAAAGCGACCAAAACCACTAAGGACTAGCTGCCAGACATGGTGTTTAAGCTTAGCTCAGCCTGATGCCAAAGTTCATGCAGTGACCACGCGAGTCCAAGGTGTTTGACATGCGGTCGACGCGCTCTACGTGGCGCCAGCGCCTCTGTTGCGCGCGTGCTCGCTGCCTCGACCGCCGCACCTTGCCAAACCGCGCCACCATCTTCGTATGAAGCTCCATAACTGCACCCTGGCACTCGCCGATGCTGGAGCTCGCCGTAGCGAACACGGGCACGGCGCGGCCAAGGCAACAGTGCGCCCGTGCCCCTGTGCTTGTTGCGTACTACACTCCTATGCTCGTCGCCGCTCATCTACAACCTCCGCGTGATCTCCGGCGTCTTCCCCCTTTCTCACTAACGCCATTCGTTGCCGGGCAACGCTCTAGAGAGCTCTGGCGAGCTCTCGATCCCTGCCTCGGCCTCACCTACATATAACCCCCTCCCGAGCTCATTTCTCTCCACTCACACACTCAACACATCTCCACGACCCCGCAGGAAGCCGCAGCCCGACCAGGAAGGCCTCTGGCCGCCGTCCCTGTCCCGAGCTCACCGGCAATCCCCATCCTCTGCCCCCTCCCTCTCCAGAGCCGCTCGAGCTCCACCAACCACGCCAGCGTGTTCGTGGTGGTTCACTGGTGCGAGCTAGTGCCGTTGGAGCTGCTGAACCGGCCCTGCCTCGCCGGAATCGCCAACTCCGACGAGCCCCGCCCGCTGCCGCCACCGGAGAGCTCTGTTCTGACCCCGTCCGGCCACCCTAGCCGCGCTACGGGTACGGGCAGATGCGTCTCGATCTCCTCTCCCACCCTATCCCTTTGGATCTGGCCAAGGAGCCCTCCTCTCCGGCGTGAGCTCCGGCGGAGCCTCGCCGTGCTCTGTTTCCCTCTCTCCCCCCCCCCTCCAACCCGACCAGCGGGGTCTGCTGCCAGCCACTCAGGCCACGGCCGAAGCGGTATGAGTGGTGGCGCCCAAGCGGTTTACGCCTTCGACGTCACCCACCCTGGTTTTTCTTTTTAATTCAAATTTAGTTCAAATTTTGACTAGAACTTTGACCAACTATAACTCTTATTCTACAAGCCCAAATGAGTTGATTCCTTTTGTATTCTGTTCTTACTGGAAAATCCTAGCAGCACACCCAAGATGGGATTTTTCCTTGCTTCCTAGAATTTCTAGTAATTTTCAGAAGTGTTCTTGATATTTTCTTTTTGTCATTTCAATTATTTCAGAAGGTGAAGCTTGTCTAGAAGGCATCCAGGAGGAGTGTGAAGCTCCTCTGCAATATGGCAAGCCACAACAACATTATCATGGTGTCTTTGCAGTATTCATTATTTTCTACTTGAATTTATATGTTATTCATTGCATATAGTATTAAACTAAATAATGCTTGTGTTATTTAGTTTGTCATGATCAAAATGCTTAGTTAACAGAAGAGAATGCTGGAACTAGTGAGAGGTAGTTTGAGTAGATGATCTAAGTAAATTTGTTATGACTATGGTGATATGATTATCAGTATTATTTTTGGTTTATACATGCATAGATAATTTTTATTTGATTAATGTCAACTAAAGTGATGAGTATGAGTAACAAGTAGGAAAGGACGAGAAGTGTTGAGAGTTAAGTTTGTGCAAGTAGAACTTTGAATGAAGTCGATCTATTATGATATGTGATGCATGTTATATGATTGCATAAGCATGGCATATATTGACTCGAGCATTTTATTTCAAGTTAAACCTGATGATAATTGAACTTGAACATAAAGTTGATTGGGTCATGGTGCCACTGAATCAGGCTGACAAGTGCAACCACATTTGCCTTTATGGGGAGGCCCTTAGTCGTCCACTGTCATGCCTTTTGTCGGTGCCTCCAACGAGGGAAGGTTATGGGCATGCGTTACCCTGGCCCGGTAAGCAGACATAATCTTGTGGACCCGTTGTTTTTATGGTACCGTGTCCCTGTTTGGGACTGTTTATTTGCCACGACGGTGGTAGTTTTGCCTTTGGTAGGCTGGGTCACCCAGGACTAAGCCTTGTGGGGAGTTGGTCGGAGTGGCCGTAAGAGTGTCATGGCAATGGGAGAGTTGTCGGAACACCGTTGGTCCACCCGAATGGGAGTGCGAGGCCATGGGTTCCGTGGTGTGGGTAAAGTGCGCTACCTCTGCAGAGTGTACTAATCTATCGATAGCCGCCCCGCGGATAAGTTCCCAGCTCATAAGTAAGTCACACGATGGATCAACTGTTAATAATAAATCTTGCACACTAATTTAATTGCATTGCACTGGTTGGATCCTGATGAGGTTACCGAGACTGACCATTGTGGAATCACTTATGATCCAGAAGTGATCATGGTTTGGTTACGAGATAACCAGTTGGACCAAGTATGGTTCCGTTTGTGCTTCGTCGTGAGCACGGGTCGGCCGTGAGGCGACCATGTTGGTAAGAGAGTGCGAGTGAATCGATGCACAAGTTTGGTTTCACTGCATGAGTAGCACGATGTTGTTTGCATTTAACTTGATTAAATGTCATGATATTGTTTGTCATTACGGTTATGTTTCCTCTGAGCTTGCAAGTACATTCAATGTACTGACCTAGCGTGTTATGCCAGATTTCAGGAAACTCTAACTGGATCGGAGTGCTGCCGTGTCTAGACCGTGTCCACATCGGTGTCCCTGTGCTATGGAGTCCCGCTACATCGTTGTTCTGCTGCCGTGTAGATGTCGTGCTCGAGGCCCCTTTTATGTTCACTAAATAATGTACATATTGTTTAGCCGCACCGAGTGTGCGGATTGGCCTCGCAACTTGATGTAACATCACACTTTGCTTCCGCTAGTTCAATAAAGCGGTGATTTCTATACCAAGATGTTGTGTGTTGCCAGAAGACATGATCTCTGGGTTGGCAATGCAAGGTAAACCGGTCACTCTGAGCTGGGGTGCCATAGGGAATCAATCACGAAGGGATCTACATCAACCTTGCCACCCTTCAGATGATGTGTGAGTAGTTTACCCCAGACCTACGGTTCCATGGTTAGTAGCTAGATGTCTCTCTCTCTCTTTTTGATCTTCAACACAATTTTCTCCTCGATGTTCTTGGAGTTCTGTTTGATGTAATCACTTTGCGGTGTGTTCATTGGGATCTGATGAATTGTGAGTTTATGATCAGATTATCCATGAATATTATTTGAGTTTTCTCTGAACTATTTTATGCATGATTGTTATAGCTTCGTATTTCTCTCCGATCTATTGATTTGGTTTTGCCAACTAGGTTGATGTTTCTTGCAATGGGAGAAGTGCTTTGTGATGGGTTCGATCTTGCGGTGCTCAATCCGAGTGACAGAAGGGACATGACACGTATTTGTATCGTTTCCATTAAGGATAAAAATATGGGGTTTATTCATGAGTGAGTTTACTTTGTCTACATCATGTCATCTTGCTTAAGGTGTTACTCCATTCTTTATGAACTTAATACACTAGATGCATGTTGGATAGCGGTCGATGTTTGGAGTAATAGTAGTAGATGCAGGCAGGAGTCGGTCTACTTGTCTTGGATGTGATGCCTATATACATGATCATTGCCTTGGATATCTTCATGATTATTTTCTTTTCTATCAATTGCCCAACAGTAATTTGTTTACCCACTGTATGCTATTTTCAAGAGAGAAGCCTCTAGTGAAAACTATGCCCCCCGAGTCTACTTTTATCATATATAAAATCGTAAAAATACTTTGCTGCAATTTTACTTTATTTAATTTATTTTTTATTTGTGTTCGATCTATCTATCAATTACTACACAATTTAATCTTGCACGTAACCGCCGAGGGATTGACAACCCCTTGTTCACGTTGGGTTGCAAGGATTTGTTATTTGCATGCAGGTGCTGCTAATGAGGTGTTGTGTGGTTCTTTTACTAGACTGGTAACCTTTGTTCTTAACTAAGGGGAAATACTTATCTCTACTGTACTACATCATCCTCTCCTCTTCGGGGAAATCCCAACGTAGTTCACAAGTGGCAGGAAGAATTTCTGGCACCGTTGCCGTGGAGACATCATCAACATCTATCAAGTACCTATGCATAAACTTTCATCTTCTTGCATTTACATTATTTGTCATTTTCCTCTCGTTTTCATCTCCCCCACTTCCATTTTTTTACAAAAATACAAAAATGTTTTCCTTTACCTTTTTGCGTGTTTTTTTGTTTGTTTGCTTGAAGTTACTATCATGCCTGGTTTTGGTACGGGAAAAAGTGAGGATGGTAAACTCCCAAAATTGAAATTCCTGCGAATTTAGATGCTAAAACTTTCGTGATGGGACATGGGAATATTATAGAAAAAAGTCTTATCCAAGAATTCTTTAATTGCACTAGAAATTTGGCTTGTGATGATGCTCCTATACATAAAAGAACCAAAAATTATGCCGAAGCTATTTATGCGCTTGTTCTTAAACTTGAGAGAAGATTTATTCGTACCCGTCCTACTTTGATTGTTTTATGAGTTTCCGGTCATAAAAAACCCTGGAGCTAAGAAGATAGCTACCCTTGTCCTCATGAATGAGTTTGATTACATAGTGCGGGAAGCTAGATAGATCTTTGATTTTTACGGCATGAATCGTGAAAAACCAGTGATAGAAGAGATTTTATACAATAGTGATTACTTGTTGAGATATTTATTTTGTGATGATCATACTTCTGATGAGAACACCAAAAAGGAGGTCCATCCCTTAAATATAATCCAACAAGTTTTCAATGGTATTAATAAACAATATTCTTGGATTGTGAAAGGGAATCAAGAGGGATTCAAGGATGGTCAACTTAGTAATGCTAAAATTACCATGGATGATGTGTTTCATATTTATCTTTGAAAAGCCTCCTGATGAGAATGTATCTTTATAAAAGAATAAGAAAGATAACAACACTTGAAACTATGCATTATGCCTAGCTAGGGGCGTAAAACGATAGCGCTAGTTGGGAGGCATCCCAATAGTTATCTTGTTTATTTTTCCGTTTTCTTGCGTGCACACAATTATGCTACTGTTATGATTGTGTTTTAATTAGTGTTTTTTCCAAGTAAAGCCTTTGGAATGATTTGGATGATAGTTTCTTTGCTCTATGCAAAAACAAAAACTTACGCATCCAGTAGCAGAATTGTTAAAATTTTCTTGAGCGTGATAAAATTTTGAGCTTTTTACACATGATTGATATAAAAATTGCAAAACATTCCTAAGTTTTCAATTTTTTTGGAGTTACAGAAGTATGGTCATTATTCAAATTACTATAGATTGTTATGTTTTTGACAGATTTTGTTTTTGTTGCGTTGTTTGCTTGTTTTGATGAATCTATGGATTGTATCGGGGGTATAAGCCATGGTGAAGTTAGAATACAGTAGGTATAATGCAATAATAAAATATTAATGGGTTTACAACAGTACCTAAAGTAGTGATTTGCTTTATTATACTAACGGATCTCATGAAGGTTTTGTTCAGTTTTGTGTGCTGAAATTTCAAGTTTTGAATGAGATCACGATGGATGAAGGAATAAGGAGTGGCAACAGACTAAGATTAGGGATGCCCGAGGCACCCCCAAGGTAATATTGAAGGACTCCCAAGCAACTAAGCTCGGGGATGCCCCGGAAGGCATCCCCTCTTTCTTCTACCGACCATCGGTAATATTACTTGGAGCTATATTTTTATTCATCACATGATATGAGTTTTGCTTGGAGCGTCGCGTATTATATGAGTCTTTGCTTTGTTTGCTTTTCAGTTTGTCACAATCAAATTTGTTGAACACACCTATTTGAGAGGGACACACATTTTTCATGATTTTTTAAAACAGTCTATGTGCTTCACTTATATCTTTTGAGCTAGGCAGTTGCTCTAGTACTTCACTTATATATTTTTGAGCACGACAGTGATTATATTTTGAAGAAATAGATGAACTCTCATGCTTCACTTATATCTTTTTGAGAGTTGATAATAGTGATGGTAATTTGCACAAGGTATGAATTTGGTCCCAATATGATGAATATTCAAGAAGGATATAATAAAAACTTTCATATAGATCATTGGATATGATAAGTTTCATTCCTTGCAATAGGTTTGCGATATGGATATGATAATATGTGAGTTATGCTAGTGAGTAATTGTGATTTAGTAAGAATATTGGTGTTAAGGTTTGTGATTCCCTATGCATTCACATAAATTCAATAGTTATGCAACGAAGTTACATCCTACTTATGGTGCATTATTCAGTGTTAGTTATTCTCAATGCATGTTTATGACTGTTTTTGTTTTTTGGTTGGTTGCTTCTCAATCTATTTGCTATCCTTTATTTGTACTAAGCAGAAATACTGCTTGTGCTTCCAATTCCTTAAACCCAAAGTTGTGCCAAATGAGTCCACTATACCTACCTATAAGCGGTATTTATATGTTGTTCCAAGTAAATTTGCATGTGCCAACTCTAATCATTCAAAAAAAATCGTTTTGTATGCCCGTACCACTCATGAAGCAATAGGGGGTGGTCAATATCTTTCAAGCTAGATGGGTTATTCCTAAGATGAGTGTTTATTGACTTGTCATTAGACGAGAAAATGGCAAGGTAATAGGGATGCCTAGTCCCAAAATAAAAAAAATAACAATAATAAATTCATTGGAAAGTTGAAAGTTTGGAAGGCACCCATGGATAAGACTAGCCATGGATTCTAAAAAATTGGTGGAAAGGAAATGAACTTTATTTTCTATTTGGGAACCGCCTATAATGTGTCTGCATAGAGGACTTCTCGCGCTGTCCCGTCTAATCAAACAGCTGCATGCACGCCACCGATTATGGTTAAATTTTGGCACAAAATACAAAGATGACCAATGAACGAGGACCGAGGTAGTACTATCCCATAATAAAAGAGGGACGCCTAGCTGCACTTAAATGGTTACAGGAACACACACAGTTCATATAATACAACCGTTTGCGATATCAACGTGTCAGCTATTTGTTTCAAAAGGACTTCGTTGGCTACTAATGTGTGCTCATTGTCTCCACCTGGACGATTTTTTTACCATGACATATATGTGCCATGTCATGAAACCATGCCAAGTCTCATGATTTTTGGGTGAGTTTTCGATTTACTGGTATTTAAAAACTGAGGTTCTCAATGTTTCAGGACGACAAGACGTTTGTAATTCATTCCCATTCCTTCAAGGAGACCTAAACATGCACCCAATGACACATGTACGATTTCCATCCATTTTGCTTCACTGGAGCATGTGCTTGTAGTTCAAATTTGAATTATGGACTACATTAAATGCCTAGAAAACTCAATTAATATGTAAAATGGCCAAACGAACACTGAATAGTTTCAAATTCAAGCACGACACTCATGTTATTCTATGTTGCCTGTAGAAAACAAAATACAAGGCGAGAAGAGGCAGCGATTACCGTTTCGCCCACAAGAGGGGCATGTTTCCCTACCGGAACCACAATGATTGTGAGAAAGCTCCGGTTTGTAAGAGGCTTGCAATATAGCTTGGCCCAAATTGGACTTTTTTTACCATGACATATATGTGCCATGTAATGACACCATGCCAAGTTTCATGATTTTCTGGTGAGTTTTGTATTTACGGACATTTACAAACCAAGATTCACAATGTTTGAGGCCGATCCAAGACGCTAAGACGGTTGAATTCATGTATGATTTTTCTAGCCATTTTGGTGCACTGGATCATGTTTTAGTTCAAATTTAAATTATGGACATTAAATGCCTAGAAAACTCAATTAATGTATAAAAAAGGTCAAACGAACCCTGAATAATTTCAAAGTTCAGAGAGAATCTCCCGTTGTTCCATGTCTCATGTAGAAGAAAATACAAGGTGAGAAGAGGGAGCGATTATCGTTTCGCCCACAAGGGGACATGTTTCCCTATTGAAACCACGAGGGTTCTTGCGAGAGGCTCTGGTTTGTAAGAGTTTGTAATAAAGCTTGGCCCAAATTGGACAATTTTTTTACCATGATATATATGTGCCATGACGTGACAACATGCCAACTTTCATGATTTTCTGGTGAGTTTTGGATTTACGGGGATTTAAAAACCGAGATTCCCAATGTTTAAGGACGATCCAGGACGCTGATAGGGTTGTAATTCATTCCCATTCCTTGCATGGGACCTAAACATGTACTCAAGACACATGTATGATTTTTCTAGCCATTTTGGTGAACTGGACCATGTATTTGTAGTTTAGATTTGAATTATGGACATTAAATGCCTAGGAAACTCAATTAATGTATAAAAGGCCAAACGAACCCTGGATAATTTTAAATTTCAGCACGGATATCCCCGCGTTCCATGTTGCCTGTAGAAAAAAAATACAAGGCAAAAAGAGGCAGCGATTATCGTTTCGCCCACAAGGGGGACATGTTTCCCTATCGGAACCACGAGGCTTCTTGAGAGAAGCTCCAGTTTGTAAGAGGCTTGTAATAAAACTTGCCCCAAATGGACAATTTTTTCCATGACATATATGTGCCATGTCCTGACACCATGCCATGTTTCATGATTTTCTTGTGAGTTTTGGATTTACGCAGATTTAAAAACCGAAATTCTCAATGTCCGAGGCCGAGCCAGATGTCGAGACGGTTGTAATTCATTCCCATTCTTTGCATGGGACCTAAACATGCATCCAAGGACACATGTATGATTTTCGTAGCCATTTTGGTGCACTAATTTGAGTTATGCACATTAATTAATGCTTATAAAACTTAATTATAATGTATATAAAAGGCCAAATGAACCATGAATATTTAAAGCGGTTCTGGTCAACCGTCTGTCACCCGTGGGTAAGCACTGTGTGCATGCGTCGTGCTAGCTCATGCTTCCTTCTTTACTAAGTTTTCCATATTAATATTGTTATATATCCAAACACGCTACCATTTCCCGCCACTCCTCCCATCGGTTTCCCGCCTCTTCTCCCATCGGGTTCCCGCTGCCAGTGTCAGTGCTCATAGAAGGCTAGGCGGCGACACACCGGGCATGTAAATATTGCAAACAATTTCTAAAAGCACAAACGTGTGTGATAGTAGGGACTAGGTCCCATAGGGTGACCAGGGTGAAACACATTAAAGGCAAGGAGGCAATTCTTATCAGCAAGGGACGACTTCCCATCCACTAACCTAGTCGAATAGAATGCAGAAGTTAAGCGTGCTGGGGCTGGAGTAGTCTAAAGATGGGTGACCCGGTGTGAAGTTGCATATCTCAAGCTTCATTAAACCGCCATGATACAGTCATTATAGGCATTTATAATCTAAATGTATCTGTAGTGACCTATCATGATGATTATATAAACCTTGGGATCCTTGTTTTGGTAATTTGTAGAATATGTTTTTTATTCGTTATTTCTTGCCTCAAAAATTGGAGAATGATCGACATATGTAGGCCCACACAATCTATCCCTTTGACCCAACGCACGAGAAGGGTTTTGACCATGAGGGTTTCATCTTGCTCTGTGTGCTATGTTAGAGCAAATCAAGTTTCAACACATGCGTTGGACAACACCCCCTAACCCCCCCACCCGCCTCGAAGTTGCGGAACCGACATCGTACATCTTTAACCTGACTGGAGGGTACGATGTTCAGTTTGTAATGTTACTAATGTAGTTGGTGAAGGAAATATGCCCTAGAGGCAATAATAAAGTTGTTATTTTATATTTCCCTATATCATGATAAATGTTTATTATTCATGCTAGAATTATGATGACCCACAAGTATAGGGCATTTATCGTAGTCCTTTCGATAAGTAAGAGTGTAGAACCCAACGAGGAGCAGAAGGAAATGACAAGTGGTTTTCAGCAAGGTATTCTCTACAAGCATTGGAATTATCTGTAACAGATAGTTTTGTGATAGGATAAATCGTAACAGGTAACAAGTAATAGAAGTAAACAAGGTGCAGCAAGGTGTCCCAATCCTTTTTGTAGCAAAGGACAAGCCTGGAACAAATCTTATATAAAGCAAAGCGCTCCCGAGGACACATGGGAATTGTTGTCAAGTTATTTTTCATCATGCTCATATGATTCGCGTTCGTTACTTTGATAATTTGATATGTGGGTGGACCGGTGCTTGGGTCCAGCCCTTCCTTGGACAAGCCTCCCAATTATGATTAACCCCTCCCGCAAGCATCCGCAACTACGAAAGAAGAATTAAGGTAAACCTAACCATAGCATGAAACATATGGATCCAAATCAGCCCCTTACGAAGCAACGCATAAACTAGGGTTTAAGCTTCTATCACTGTAGCAACCCATCATCTACTTATTACTTCTCAATGCCTTCCCCTAGGCCCAAATAATGGTGAAGTGTCATGTAGTCGATGTTCACATAACACCACTAGAGGAGAGACAACATACATTTCATCAAAATATCGAACGAATACCAAATTCACACGATTACTTATAACAAGACTTCTCCCGTCACTACAAAAAAATACACTTCCGTGATGATACGTGTTGGTCACAGTAGGTCACGTTTTCTGTCATGCATGTACATCCATGACGATTTTATGACAGAATCAAGATAGTCATACCTTTGTTGTCGTAGAAGTGTTCCATGACATTACCAAAATTATAATCACGGAAGTGTCCACTTCCATGATGATAAATCGCGTGTCATAGAAGTGCTTTCGTCAAGGGTGACCGACACGTGGCATCCACCATAACGGGTCGTCGTTAAGCTATCGGGTTCCGATTTGGATCCGATAACCCGTTAACAGCCCGGACCAATGGGGATTTTCCACGTGTAAAATTCTCATTGGCCGGAGGAAACACGTGTCAGGTCGTCACTGTGTCAGATAGGCCCCTATGATATGTCGACACGTGCGACGACCCACCACTGGCCCATTTAGCTTACAAAGGCCGGCCCATTTGACTCGGTCAAAAGTTAGCGGGTCGGCCCATGAAAAGCCTGTTAACGGTCTGTTCGCAAATAGCCCATTTTATGGCCCGGTAACTCACGACCCGTTAGGGCCTTCCCAAAATCGGCCCAACAACGTCATGTGGGCCGTCGAATATAACACCAACCCGTTTCAATTTAGGCCCATGTATGGCCCATGACGTCTTTCGGCCCATATGATGCCTTTCGTAACTTTAGGCCCTTTAGTGGCCCATGGTGAATCTAGCCCATAACGAACAGTAAATTTATTTGTACCCATTAACGGCCCATGATTCACATGGGTAGTTTCCAGCCCGTATTAGCTTTCGGCCTACTGATGACCCATACGTTCTTGGGCTCCTTTTTGGCCCTCGATTACTTTCGGCCCGTTACTAGCCTATTCCACTAATGGGCCAAATTCGGCCCATGGTCAGAATCGACCCGTTTGTGGCATGTTAACCCGTTGCGCCGTTTCCAGCCCGTCCTATATTCTGGCCCATTAACGACCCGTTATGCATGTGACAAAATTAAGCCTTTGCTGTCCTCCAGCTTGTTAACGGCCCGTTACCATGCTGGGCCGCTACCAATTACGCCCGTTTACGGGCCATGTGGACCCATTTATTTGATGGCCCGAGGCCCACCGATTCTACGGCCCGTTGGAGGCCCATTTATCCGACGGCCCGTAGGAGGCCGATGGATCCTACGTCCTGTAGCAGGGTCAAGGTTACCACGGTCCGTATATGGCCAATGGTTGTTGCGGCCACTAGCAAACCAGGTAAAAAGAAGACTAGGAAATAAATAAACCTGAAACTAACGCTAGGCTATTAAGGCGATTGCACATATTACATCCAATAGGCATCAAAGATCGCCACCAGTGCAAATATAGGGAACACCCTACACTATACAAAAATGGCTTGCTGTTTTCTTCAGCCGGTGGCTGCACGTTAAGAACAAATTTTGTATCACAACAAAACAAATTACAACCATAAAACAAAAGGAAGGTTGGCATAAAAGTTAACGATCACCGCGATAAATGCACCACCGAAGTTCGTAAGATCAGTTCATTTGACTCGATCATTACGTTTTCATGTTGTATTGTCTGATGGAGCACCCTTCGCCTTCATTTCTCCTAGGCTCCTGAACAACATAGAAAATGTCTGATAGTCTGGTTTCAAAACCATGCATATCTTGACGACATAGAACAATGTCTGTGCTCGTTTCACAAAGGATCTTTGTTAGGGAATGGACTTGTGTCTGGAGCGCAGATATAACATTGTTTTGAGCTTGCATGTCATGAACATGAGGCAGTTTGGACGAGATTGCCTTAACAACCAACCCAGTATTACGCAAGAACGTGCTTTTGGCACTGTTAGTGGACATGTACTGACCCACTGCAGCAAGAGGTGACATTGTGGTTATACTTGCCTCGTCACCTTCAGAAGGTGGCGGTTCCACCATTTTTTCCATAGCTTGGTGAAAAGTTGAGTTTTTACATTAGTAGTACCAGTACAGAAGATATTAAGGAGGCAACAAAACCAAACAAAATAGCTTTGGTCTATATACATAACTTATTCTAGTGAACCCATGTAAAATATTAGTTGTATTTTACTGCAATGTACATAATAAAACCAGGTTCCAAACATATGACCATGTACCATGGCTAATGTATTGTCTATTTCTTCACATTGTATTAACAGCTAAGGATAAAGAGACAAAGTTTATAATACGGTAAGAATAGTATGACATCATTCATATCACAAAACAACTAAGAACAAACAAACAAACAATTGTAAAGTTGTGTGGGCAAGTCCAGCACTGAAAGTGCAACTATCCCTGGGTAGTTTTGGTAATTCCTAACAACATATAGCTCATTGAACTAATGCTCTTTCAAGATGATCATTTCATAAAGTTCAATGATTGGCATGGCATGGACTAGGAATGTGGACCCCTCAAAATGCTAAGGACACACATTGGCTCAAGCTCAAGACTCTACATTTTCATTTTTAGTGATCCAAGATCACATTGAGTCCATAGGAAAAGCCAATACTATTAAAAGGGGTTGAGGTGTTGCTTAATGGCTTGCTTGCTCAAAATGCTTAGTGATATGCTCCAAAATCCCTCAACCACTTTCTCATATCCACATATGTCCCAAACCAAAAGTCAAACTCGGCCCCACCGATTTGATCTATCCGGCGCCACCAAGTTCATTTGACATAGCCACTGCCAGAAACCCTAGTCAGTTCGGTCTCACCGATAGATATCTCGGTCTCACCGAGATGGGATTGCAAACTCTCTGTTTCCCTTCGTAACGTTTCGGTCTAACCGAGATGAGCGATCTGTCCCACCAAGTTCGCAATGCAAACTCTCTGTTTCCCTTTCGTAACGTTTCGGTCTCACCGAAATGAGCGATTCGGTCCCACCGAGTTTGCCTGACCAACTCTCTGTTTGCATTTTACAGAAATCGGTCCTACCGAGTTTATGTGACCGGTCTCACCGAGTTTCCATGTCAGTCCCATCGAAAAGCCTAACATTCACATTTTGAACTGAATCGGACTGACCGAGCTTCATGATTCGGTCCTATCGAGTTTGGTGAATTGTGTGTAACGGTTAGATTTTGTGTGGAGGCTATATATACCCCTCCACCCACTCTTCACTCATGGAGAGAGCCATCAGAACATGCCTACACTTCCAGCATACATTTTCTGAGAGAGAACCACGTACTCATGTGTTGAGACCAAGATATTCCATTCCAACCACAAGAATCTTGATCTCTAGCCTTCCCCAAGTTGCTTTCCACTCAAATCATCTTTCCAGCAAATCCAAATCTATGTGAGAGAGTTGAGTGTTGGGGAGACTATCATTTGAAGCACAAGAGCAAGGAGTTCATCATCAACGCACCATCTATTACCTTTTGGAGAGTGATGTCTCCTAGATTGGTTAGGTGTCACTTGGGAGCCTCCGTCAAGATTATGGAGTTGAACCAAGGAGTTTGTACGGGCAAGGAGATCGCCTACTCCATGAAGATCTACCCTAGTGAGGGAAGTCCTTCGTGGGCGATGGCCATGGTGGGATAGACAAGGTTTCTTCTTCGTGGACCCTTCGTGGGTGGAGCCCTCCGTGGACTTGCGCAGCCATTACCCTTCGTGGGTTGAAGTATCCGTCAACGTGGATGTACGATAGCACCACCTATCGGAACCATGGAAAAAATATCCGCGTCTACATTGCGTTTGCCCTCTCCAAACTCCTCCCTTTACCTTCATGTGCAATGTTTTTACATTCCGCTGCTATACTCTTAAACTTGCATGTGTAGGTTGATTGCTTGACTTGTGCTAAGTTGCTAAAATCTGCCAAGACTTAAAATTGGGAAAATGATAGATTTATATTTGGTCAAGTAGTCTAATCACCCCCCTTCTAGACATACTTTTGATCCTACAAGCACAAAACTAGATTACAGATCAAAATCAAAGCAACATCACTCCTCTCTTTTAAACCTTGTAAGGTGCAATGATACGCTAAGACAATTGTGTATAAAATTGAAAAGAGTAATAGACATTGGCTGCAAACCATGCAGTTCAATGCACAAGTTAGAGTAAAGTAGTAGTTAAAAGGTATGAGGATTAAGGACTTACAACAGAGGCTTTGACTTGTGTAGTCATGCCCTTCGTCTTGCTGGTGTGACAGTCCTTGAAGATTTCCACAACATTTGGTTCACGTACTTTTTGGTCCTTGCGGGCTTTCCTCTACATTTGGAACAAGTCAATATAGATCTGATAATATGGTACAGCGAAAAGAGTGAAACAACAGCTAATTACAAGAGCTTCGCAGTGTACAATATAGCTACGAGATCCTGTCGTCTCTTGGAATTTCACTTTCGTACGGTTGGCCTTGTTCTTTGAACAGTTCACCTACAAGAAGATAGATTTGTGAGGCACGTGCATAAATAGTGTTGGAAATATGCCCTAGAGGCAATAATAAATTAGTTATTATTATTATACTTCCTTGTTCATGATAATCGTTTATTATCCATGCTATAATTGTATTGATAGGAAACTCAGATACATGTGTGGGTACATAGACAACACCATGTCCCTAGTAAGCCTCTAGTTGACTAGCTCGTTGATCAATAGATGGTTATGGTTTCGACCATGGACATTGGATGTCATTGATAACGGATCACATCAATAGGAGAATGATGTGATGGACAAGACCCAATCCTAAGCCTAGCACAAAGATCATGTAGTTCAGATGCTAAAGCTTTTCTAATGTCAAGTATCATTTCCTTAGACCATCGATTGTGCAACTCCGGATACCGTAGGAATGCTTTGGGTGTACCAAACGTCACAACGTAACTGGGTGGCTATGTAGGTGCACTACGGGTATCTCCGAAAGTGTCTGTTGGGTTGGCACGAATCGAGACTGGGATTTGTCACTCCGTGTGACGGAGAGGTATCTCTGGGCCCACTCGGTAGGACATCATCATAATGTGCACAATGTGACCAAGGGGTTGATCACGGGATGATATGTTACGGAACAAGTAAAGAGACTTGCCGGTAACGATATTGAACCAGGTATCGGGATACCGACGATTGAATCTCGGGCAAGTACAATACCAATAGACAAAGGGAATTGTATACGGGATTGACCGAATCCTTGACATCGTGGTTCATCCGATGAGATCATCGTGGAACATGTGGGAGCCAACATGGGTATGCAGATCCCGCTGTTGGTTATTGGCCGGAGAGTTGTCTCGGTCATGTCTGCATGATTACCGAACCCGTAGGGTCTACACACTTAAGGTTCGATGATGCTAGGGTTATAGGGAATAGATATACGTGGTTACTGAATGTTGTTCGGAGTCCCGGATGAGATCCCGGACGTCGCGAGGAGTTCCGAAATGGTCCGGAGCTGAAGATTGATATATTGGACGAAGGGTTTTGGAGTCCGGAAGTGTTCTAGAGGTACCGGGTGATGACCAGCATGACCGAAAGGTATTTCGGGAGCCCCGGCAAGTGTTGGGGGGCTTCATGGGCCAAGGGAAGGGGGCAAACCAGCCCACTAAGGGGCTGTGCGCCCTCCTCACCTAATCCCACGTGACCAGGGGGTTTGGGGCGCCCCATCTAGGGTTCCCACCTCCTGGATTTGGGGCCAAGTCACCCAAGGGGGAGATCCCATCTACCCTGGCCGCCGCCCCCCTAGGGGAAACCCTAGGGCGCCTCCCCCTTCCCCTGGCCCCTATATATAGTGGGGTTCTGAGGCTGCCCAACACACGAGTCTCTCTCTCCCAAGGCGCAGCCCTACCTCTCTCCCTCATCGTCTCTCGTAGTGCTTGGCGAAGCCCTGCTGGAGTACCGCGCTCCTCCACCACCACCACGCCGTCGTGCTGCTGCTGGACGGAGTCTTCCCCAACCTCTCCCTCTCTCCTTGCTGGTTCAAGGCATGGGAGACGTCACCGGGCTGCATGTGTATTGAACGCGGAGGCGCCGTTGTTCGGCGCTTAGATCGGAATCAACCGCGATCTGAATCGCTACGAGTACGACTCCTTCATCCGCGTTCTTGCAACGCTTCCGCTTAGCGATCTACAAGGGTATGTAGATGCACTCCCCTTTCCCTTGTTGCTAGATTACTCCATAGATTGATCTAGGTGATGCGTAGAAAATTTTGAATTTCTGCTACGTTCCCCAACAGTGGCATCATGAGCTAGGTCTATTGCGTAGATTCTATGCACGAGTAGAACACAAAGTAGTTGTGGGCGTTGATTTTGTTCAATTTGCTTACCGTTACTAGTCTTATCTTGATTCGGCGGCATTGTGGGATGAAGCGGCCCGGACCGACCTTACACGCATTTTACGTGAGACAGGTTCCACCGATCGACATGCACTTGTTGCATAAGGTGGCTAGTGGGTGCCGCCTCCCACTTTAGTCGGATCGGATTCGATGAAAAGGGTCCTTATGAAGGGTAAATAGCAATTGACATATCACATTGTGGTTTTTCGTAGGTAAGAAACGTTCTTGCTAGAAACCCATAGCAGCCACGTAAAACATGCAAACAATAATTAGAGGATGTCTAACTTGTTTTTGCAGGGTATGCTATGTGATGTGATATGGCCAAAAAGAATGTGATGAATGATATGTGATGTATGAGATTGATCATGTTCTTGTAATAGGAATCACGACTTGCATGTCGATGAGTATGACAACCGGCAGGAGCCATAGGAGTTGTCTTTATTTATTGTATGACCTGCGTGTCACTGAATAACGCCATGTAATTACTTTACTTCATTGCTAAACCGTTATCCATAGTAGTAGAAGTAATAGTTGGCGAGACAACTTCATGGAGACACGACGATGGAGATCATGATGATGGAGATCATGGTGTCATGCCGGTGACGATGATGATCATGGAGCCCCGAAGATGGAGATCAAAAGGAGCAAAATGATATTGGCCATATCATGTCACTTTTTGATTGCATGTGATGTTTATCATGTTTATGCATCTTATTTGCTTAGAACGACGGTAGTAAATAAGATGATCCTCATTAAAATTTCAAGAAAGTGTTCCCCTAACTGTGCACCGCTATGGAAGTTCGTTGTTTCAAGCACCACGTGATGATCGGGTGTGATAGATTCTAACGCTCACATACAACGGGTGTAAGACAGATTTACACACGCGAAACACTTAGGTTGACTTGACGAGCCTAGCATGTATGACATGGCCTCGAACACAAGAGACCGAAAGGTCGAGCATGAGTCGTATGGTAGATACGATCAACATGAAGATGTTCACCGATGATGACTAGTCCGTCTCACGTGATGATCGGACACGGCCTAGTTGACTCGGATCATGTAATCACTTAGATGACTAAGAGGGATGTCTATCTGAGTGGGAGTTCATAAGATGAACTTAATTATCCTGAACATAGTCAAAAGGTCTTTGCAAATTATGTCGTAAGCTCGTGCTTTAGTTCTACTGTTTAGATATGTTCCTAGAGAAAATTCAGTTGAAAGTTGATAGTAGCGATTATGCGGACTAGGTCCGTAAACTGAGGATTGTCCTCGTTGCTTCGAAGAAGGCTTATGTCCTTAATGCACTGCTCCGTGTGCTGAACCTCGGACGTCGTCTGTGGATGTTGCAAACATCTGACATACACGTTTTGATAACTACGTGATAGTTCAGTAATGTTAAACGGTTTAGAGTTGAGGCACCGAAGACGATTTTGAAACGCCGCGAAACATATGAGATGTTTCGAGGGCTGAAATTGGGATTTCAGGCTCGTGCCCACGTCAAGAGGTATAAGACCTCCGACGAGTCTCTTAGCCTGCAAACTAAGGGAGAAAAGCTCAATCGTTGGGCTTGTGCTCAGATTGTCTGAGTACAATAATCAGTTGAATCGAGTGGGAGTTAATCTTCCAAATGAGATAGTGATGTTTCTCCAAAGTCATTGCCACCAAGCTGCTAGAGCTTCGTGATGAACTATAACATATCAGGGATAGATATGATGATCCTTGAGCTATTCGCGATGTTTGGCACCGCGAAAGTAGAAATCAAGAAGGAGCATCAATTGTTGATGGTTAGTGAAACCACTAGTTTCAAGAAGGGCAAGGGCAAGAAGGGATACTTCATGAAACGGCAAATCAGCTACTGCTCTAGTGAAGAAACCCAAGGTTGAACCCAAACCCGAGACTAAGTGCTTCTGTAATAAGGGGAATAGTCACTGGAGCAGAATTACCCTAGATACTTGGTAGATGAGGAGGCTGGCAAGGTCGATAGAAGTATATTGGATATACATCATGTTAATGTGTACTTTACTAGTACTCCTAGTAGCACCAGGGTATTAGATACCGGTTCGGTTGCTAAGCGTTAGTAACTCGAAATAAAGGCTACGGAATAAACGGAGACTAGCTAAAGGTGAGCTGACGATATGTGTTGGAAGTGTTTCCAAGCTTGATGTGATCAAGCATCGCACGCTCCCTCTACCATCAAGATTGGTGTTAAGCCTAAATAATTGTTATTTGGTGTTTGTGTTGAGCATAGACACGATTGGATTATATCTATCGCAATACAGTTATTCATTTGAGGAGAATAATGATTACTCTGTTTATTTGAATAATACCTTCAATGGTCTTGCACCTAAAATGAATGATTTATGGAATCTCGACCGTAGTGATACACATGTTCATGCCAAAAGATATAAGATAGTAATGATAGTACCACCTACTTGTGGCACTGCCATTTGAGTCATATTGGTATAAAACGCATGAAGAAGCTCCATGCTGATGGATCGTTTGGACTCACTTGATTTTGAATCACTTGAGACATGCAAATCATACCACATGGGCAAGATAACTAAAAGCCTCGTTTTCAGTAAAATGGAACAAGAAAGCAACTTGTTGGAAGTAATACATTTTGATGTGTGCAGTCCAATGAGTGCTGAGGCACACAGTGGATATCGTTATGTTCTTACTTCACAGATGATTTGAGTAGATACTGAGTATATTTACTTGATGAAACACAAGTCTGAATTATTGAAAGGTTCAAGTAATTTCAGAGTGAAGTTGAAGATCATCATGACAAGATGATAAAATTTCTATAATATGATCATAGAGATGAGTATCTGAGTTACGAGTTTGGCACGCAATTAAGACATTGTGGAAATTGTTTCACAAATTAATACCGCCTGAAACACCATAGTGTGATGGTGTGTCCGAACATCATAGTTGCACCCTATTGGATATGGTGCGTACCATGATGTCTCTTATCGAATTACCACTGTCGTTCATGGGTTAGGCATTAGAGACAACCGCACTCACTTTAAATAGGGCACCGCGTAATTCCGTTGAGACGACACCATATGAACTATGGTTTGGAGAAACCTAAGTTGTCGTTTCTTAAAAAGTTTGGGGCTGCAACGCTTATGTGAAAAAGGTTTCAGGCTGATAAGCTCGAACCCAAAGCGGATAAATACATCTTCATAGGACACCCAAAACAGTTGGGTATCCCTCCTGTCTCAGATCCGGAAGCAAAAGGGATTGTTTCTAGAATCGGGTCCTTTCTCGAGGAAAAGTTTCTCTCGAAAGAATTGAGTGGGAGGATGGTGGAGACTTGATGAGGTTATTGAACCATCACTTCAACTAGTGTGTAGCAGGGCACAAGAAGTTGTTCCTGTGACGCCTACACCAATTGAAGTGGAAGCTAATGATAGTGATCATGAAACTTCAGATTAAGTCACTACCAAACCTCGTAGGTCGACAAGGATGCGCACTACTTCAGAGTGGTACTTAATACTGTCTTGGAGGTCATGTTGCTAGTCAACAATGAACCTACGAGCTATGGAGAAGCGATGGTGGGCCCAAATTCCAACGAATTGCTCGAAGCCATAAAATCCGAGAGAGGATCCATGTGTAAAAACAAAGTATAGACTTTGGAAGAACTACTTGATGGTCGTAAGGCTATTGGCTACAGATGGATTCTAAAAGGAAGACGGATAATAATGGTAAGTATCACCATTAAGAAAGTTTGACTTGTCGTTAAGATGTTTTCCGACAAGTTCAAGGAGTTGACTTCGGTGAGGCTTTCTCACTCGTAGCGATGCTAAGAGTCTGTTGGAATTATATTAGCAGCTACTGCATTATTTGTGAAATCTTGCAGATAGGATGTCAAAACATTATTTCCTCGACAGTTTTCTTGAGGAAAGGTTGTATGTGATACAACCAGAAGGTTTTGACAATCCTGAAAGATGCTAACAAGTACGCAAAGCTCCAGCAACCCTTCTAAGGACTGGAGTAAGCATCTCGGTGTTGGAATGTACGCTTTGATGAGATGATCAAAGATTTTGGGTTTATACAAAGTTTATGAGAAACTTGTATTTCCAAAGAAGTGAGTGGGAGCGCTATAGAATTTCTGATGAGTATATGTTGTTGACATATTGTTGATAAGAAATGATGTAGAATTTCTGGAAAGCGTAAAGGGTTGTTTGAAAGGAGTTTTTCAAGGGAAAACCTGGATTAAGCTGCTTGAACATTGAGCATCACGATCTATAAGGATAGATCAAAACGCTTAATGGTACTTTCAAATGAGCACATACCTTGACATGATCTTGAAGGTGTTCAAGATGGATCAGTCAAAGAAGGAGTTCTTGCCTGAGTTGTAAGGTATAAAGTTAAGACTTAAAGCTCGACCACGGCAGAATAGAGAGAAAGGACGAAGGTCGTCCCCTATGCTTGGACGTAGGCTCCATAGTATGCTATGCTGTGTACCGCTCCTGATGTGTGCCTTGCCACATGTCTGGCAAGAGGGTACAAAGGTGATGAAGGAGTGGATCACCAGATAGCGGTCAAAATTGTCCTAGGAGTAATAAGGACATGTTTCTCGATTATGAAGGTGATAAAGAGTTCGGCGTAAAGGGTTACGTCGATGCAAGCTTAAACACCTATTCGAAAGACTCTGAGTAGCAAACCGGATACGTATAGTGGAGCAACCATTTGGAATAGCTCCAAGTGGAGCGTGGAAGCAGCATTTACAATATGACCTAGAGATTTGCGAAGTACATACGGATCTGAATGTTGCGAGACCGCTGACTAAAACCTCTCTCACAAGCAAAACATGATCAAACCCCAGAACTCATTGAGTGTTAATCACATAGTGATGTGAACTAGATTATTGATTCTAGTAAACTCTTTGGATGTTGGTCACATGGCGATGTGACCAATGAATGTTGATCACATGGCGATGTGAACTAGATTATTGACTCTAGTACAAGTGGGAGACTGTTGGAAATATGCCCTAGAGGCAATAATAAATTAGTTATTATTATTATATTTCCTTGTTCATGATAATCGTTTATTATCCATGCCATAATTGTATTGATAGGAAACTCAGATACATGTGTGGGTACATAGACAACACCATGTCCCTAGTAAGCCTCTAGTTGACTAGCTCGTTGATCAATAGATGGTTACGGTTTCCGACCATGGACATTGGATGTCGTTGATAACGGATCACATCATTAGGAGAATGATGTGATGGACAAGACCCAATCCTAAGCCTAGCACAAAGATCATGTAGTTCAGTATGCTAAAGCTTTTCTAATGTCAAGTATCATTTCCTTAGATCATCAGTTGTGCAACTCCGGATACCGTAGGAATGCTTTGGGTGTACCAAACGTCACAACGAATCGGGTGGCTATGTAGGTGCACTACGGGTATCTCCGAAAGTGTCATTGGGTTGGCACGAATCGAGGCTGGGATTTGTCACTCCGTGTGACGGAGAGGTATCTCTGGGCCCACTCGGTAGGACATCATCATAATGTGCACAATGTGACCAAGGGGTTGATCACGGGATGATGTGTTACGGAACGAGTAAAGAGACTTGCCAGTAACGAGATTGAACAAGGTATCGGGATACCGACGATTGAATCTCGGGCAAGTACAATACCGATAGACAAAGGGAATTGTATACGGGATTGACCGAATCCTTGACATCGTGGTTCATCTGATGAGATCATCGTGGAACATGTGGGAGCCAACATGGGTATCCAGATCCCGCTCTTGGTTATTAGCCGGAGAGTTGTCTCGGTCATGTCTGCATGATTCCCGAACCCGTAGGGTCTACACACTTAAGGTTCGATGACGCTAGGGTTATAGGGAATAGATATACGTGGTTACCGAGTCATAGGAGTTCCGGAATGGTCCGGTGGTGAAGATTGATATATTGGACGAAGGGTTTTGGAGTCCGGAAGTGTTCTAGAGGTACCGGGTGATGACCAGCATGACCGAAAGGTATTTCAGGAGCCCCGACAAGTGTTGGGGGACTTCATGGGCCAAGGGAAGGGGGAAAATCAGCCCACTAAGGGGCTGTGCGCCCCCCTCACCTAATCCCACGTGACCAGGGGTTTGGGGCGCCCCATCTAGGGTTCCCACCTCCTGGCTTTGGGGCCAAGTCACCCAAGGGGGAGATCCCATCTACCCTGGCCGCCCCCCCCCCCTAGGGGAAACCCTAGGGCGCCTCCCCCTTCCCCTTGCCCCTATATATAGTGGGGGTTTCGGGGCTGCCCAACACACGAGTCTCTCTCTCCCAAGGCGCAGCCCTACCTCTCTCCCTCCTCGTCTCTTGTAGTGCTTGGCGAAGCCTGTTTGAGTATCGCGGCCTCCACCACCACCACGCCGTCAGCTGCTGCTGGACGGAGTCTTCCCCAACCTCTCCCTCTCTCCTTGCTGGATCAAGGCATGGGAGACGTCACCGGGCTGCATGTGTGTTGAACACGGAGGCGCCATTGTTCGGCGCTTAGATCGGAATCAACCGCGATCTGAATCGCTACGAGTACGACTCCTTCATCCGCGTTCTTGCAACACTTCCGCTTAGCGATCTACAAGGGTATGTAGATGCACTCCCCTTTCCCTCGTTGCTAGATTACTCCATAGATTGATCTTGGTGATGCGTAGAAAATTTTGAATTTCTACTACATTCCCCAACAAATAGGACTTCTACATGTGATCTGGTCACATATATATAATATACCTGATACTTTGGATCAGACCAGTGTTTAACGAGGCCTCTCTAGTATTCATCCGATATATTTTCCACTGGAGATGTTTGGGCAAGTTCACTGTTAGCCTTGCCTTTAAAGTGAGTTTTCGTCAAATTATACCGATACTGTCGCACAGCAGACTTGAAAACATGGGTGCAAGCTTGTCTGGTTGCATCATCTTGGCTATCCAACTTGAGCCTTATCTGTTAAAAATTATGGGAGTCTCATTATCAGCAACCTAGAAAGTATGGGACAGAGCAAGACGATATTACTAGTTTCCATACATAACCATACTTACAGATAAATGGTCGAGGAAGGTGTTGAACTAGGTTTCGTCTTTGTCATTCCTATACTGAATCCATGTTGGGAGGATACGTACATGACACCTAATGGCAACCGCTACCTCTGCTAACTTGGCTGACTCTGTGTAACATCCCAAAATTCTAAATTTTGGAATGTTATAAATAAATAGATAGTTTTGATTGATTGACTGAAAGTGAGTGAATGAATTCGAAACTTTTTGAAAGTTAAATGAGAGGGAATAAAAGGACTTTCCCAAACTTTCATTTTTGCTTTTATGCTTTTCGTGAATTCAAGTACTCTTCATCACAAAAACCCTGGAGAGAAGATGACATGACTTCTTCCATTTATTTTTTTCAAAGTTTTTCTTTTTCTCATATATATTTTTTTCATAGTTTTTCTTTTTCTTTTCTATTGCTCAAAAAAATTATTACGATTATGCTGTGGCGTGGCCGAGGCCTTTAGGCCCGTCTTGAGGCCTTAGCCTTTTTCTCGCCCTATTTCATTTAATTACGTCTCACGCTTAGTCCCACATTGCCTAGCCTTTAACCCTAAGCCTCTTTTCCACCTATAAATATAGACCCATAGAGCCTCCAAAATCATCTGATTCGGGTTAAATCAATATTTTGGTTTGACTAAGAAAAATATTTTTTTCTCCTCTCCGGCGCGACTTCTGGAAATTTTCTTCTCTCTCCGAAGTTGTCTTTTCTCTGTCTTATAAAGGTATCTTACTTTGTTTTCTTTTCTTTTTTTCTACTTATACTTCCGTAGTTTATTACTTTTAGACTAATACAATAGATTAGATTGTCGCTCACGATTTATACATTAGACCTTAGCCATAGCTATTTTTTCTTTTGTAAAACAGCTTGGCCCTGATTTTTCAAATAGCCATAACTTTTTACTCGTTCATCCAAACTAGATGAAACCAACGCCCACTTCTTCATTACGATCTCCTCTATCCAGTAATTCAACTCAAACATGTTTTTGAAAGTTTAAAATTTCGAAGTTTGTTCAGATTCATATTCAAACTTCTTTTGTTCATAACTTAAGTTCCGTAACTCCGTTTGAGTTGATTCTTTTTTCATTGTGTCACAAATTTGCTTAAGTTTCTGTTTGTGTACTTAGGTTTCAAATTTGAATAGTTTAGATTTGAATTTGATGAAATTTGTTCAAATCACTAATTTGGTCATATTTTGAGTTTTACAAAGTATTTTTGATTGATTCTTTTGCTACTGTTTTATTATGGTTTTGTCTATCCAAAGAGCATATACTTCTTTATTTTTACTTTATTTTTAAATTAGGTTTTTAGCAAAACAGTACTGTTTTAGTTATAGTTTTGTTTTAGTCTTTTCTTTATTGTTTTTATTAGTTTTAGATTATTTATTTTGTCACTTTTGACAAATTTAGTTTTGTTTCGTTAGTCAACCAAAGAAAATTTTGTTTTATTTTAAAATTTATTTTATTTAGTTTTGTATGAAAATTTGTTTAGGTCATAGTTAGTGTTTCATAAAAGCTTTTTATTTGTTTCTTTTGCAAATAAAATTTTATAAAAAATACTTTCTGTTAACTTCGTTGTTTTACATTTTATTTTTATTTTTTCTGTTAACTTATTAGTTTATTGTTTTAATTGTTGTTAAGTTTTTACTTAGGACAAAACTGTTTTGTGTTATGTCTTAGAGTTTTCTTTAGTAGTTTTGTGGTGTAGTTTTCCTTTTTATTTGGTGTCCCTTTTATTTGAATTTTTTATTTGTTGATTTTATTATGAGTGTTAGAATTGTTTGCTAGTATGTTTGCTTATATGAATGTTATGTTTGGTAATAGATTTCCAACGGAGTGACTAATAGTTCTACCAAGTCTTTATTCCGAGAGCGTTATAACATCTTCATCAACTTACGTGCAAGTTCACTTTGACCATGTTTTTCATACCTATGTGTTTTATTGCATCTAGTGTCATCTTCGCAACAATCCCTCCAAAGAGTGATATTGAATCCTTGTAGTTGAGTAGTATGCATGAGGTAGGAACCCATCACCTGTTACCAAGCCCGGACGTTATTTATTTTAATGCTACGCTATAGTAGACGGGTTGGTATGAGTGCTCGGAGTGGTGTGAGAATGGAGGATCTACGCCAATGACGATAACTCCATGATGGAATCTGCAAGGACTGCATCTTCAAGGCCTCAAGAATTCAAGACTCGAGACAAGAATTCAATACACACTCATCGGGTGAAGGACGGTTGACGGGCACCTGGAGAAACCAGTGGTTGGCGGGATGCATGGAGAAGTGCCATGACATCTTGCGGAAAGCTTCACCCTGGACTCAAAGAGACGGAAGAATACTTCATGCCCGGAAGCTTACGTGCAACCGCAAGTCACTATGGGCTCGCTTGGTTGACCTTAGTGGTGAATCTGGCTGGGACGGTGCTAGCAGATGTAGAACTACGGTAGGATTGGATGAGCACCGGCAAAGGGTCGAGGAACTCTTTGGAAGACCATGTTTCGTCGTCTTGTTCTCAAACACTCAAGTGCGAGAACGTAAAAGAGGGATCGAATCTTGCGGGTAAAGTGTACAAACCTCTGCAGAGGGTTAAAACCTAATCGATTAGCCGTGTCCCCTGTTACGGACAATTTGAGCATCTGGACTTGGATCTATCTCGAACTCTCAACACCGGATCGATAACTTAATTGTGGGCAACTTATGATGAATTTGGGCTATGAGACATCGGTTGGCGGAACCATGTCATGATAGAGAACTCTATAGTACAGACTTCATTTATTCCTTTGATGTAGGGAAAATAAAACCAGCTTTTACATAAACAAAACTCGATCTGAGCCACAAAGCCATACCGCATATAGTATAGTTTATCATCTGTTTTCTCTTATTGTGATCTTGCGGTACATTCAATGTAATCGACCTACACGGCTGCAACGTATCATGTTGCAGATATTTCCTCGACGAGTAAGAGTTACGATACAGGTTACGGTCTACACTCTACCGCCGATGGCGTTGATGGGACTCCACACCGACTATTTGTTTCATTGTGACTTATGAGGTATATATCGTTTTACGTTAATTATACATGTGATTGCACTTTGATATATACATTGATGTCTTGTGTGTGCCAAAGATACTTGATCCGAGGATGGCACAAAGAACACGAGGCTTGACCGTCGAGGTCGGGCCGCTACACTCGCAAAGATCACGTGGCCTTTTTAAACCTGCCTCAAAACGGATCTTCATTCTTCCTCCTCTAGATTTAGTTAACCTAGCGAGTATTATCCCTGATGTTTGTTTCCTCTTGCGCCTAGGTGCTAGTCCAACAACGAACATAGGAAGTGTTAGTGTACATCAAACTATGAGACTACATATAAAGAAGCATGCAACTGTAACTTGACTCCAGCAACTAACTTCTTGTTGTTGAAGCTCACAAAGTTCATATGATCTTGCCAACTCGTCTTGTGTCAAGAGTGCTTCAGAAGTAGTGTCAGGTGGCAAGGGAGCTTGGGAACGTGCTACTAGCTGAGTTGACACACGAGTAACTCGTGCAGCTGGTGGTACTGTGGAAGGTGTTGCAACAACTAGGGTTGTCTCTGGTTGTTTGGTGGCAGCTATTGGTTTCTGTTTGGCTTGTTCTGCAGCTCGTGTAGCACGGGAAGATGCAAAAAATATCGCTCTGCCAAGTTAATAGTGTCTCGTCATAACTGGCATTTAAACAATGTGAAGCAGTACAAGAAATAAATCATATGCGAGATGCAAACAACATCATGCTACCAATTTAAAGGTCTCTCGTCATTAGTGCCATTGCATATTCACAACATTGCATATTCACAACTTATGGTGTGTAAACTAAGGATAAAGCATTTCAACAAATTAGAAGCAATGAAAGCTAGACACCATATGAAAGATGCAACAAATATCACTCTACCAAGTTAAAACTGTCTCGTCATAAGTGCCATTTCAAGAAATTAGAAGTAGTACAAGCTAGAAAAGTGTGAGATGTAACCTATATCACCCTCCCAATTCAAACGTGTCTTATGATAAGTGATTGTTGTAGGTTGCACAACAGTAGTAATTTGATGTAAGAACATGGTGTGATAGACATAATTGTATGTTCTAGAAACAGGAACACGTGTCTTATTCACAATTATAATATCTAAAGTAAGCAGATGGAATGCAACAAAATTAGAAGCAATACAAGCTAGACATCATACATAACATGCAACCACATATAACAATGCCAAGTTAGAGGGAGCACCTGTGATGGTGCACTAGGGGAGACGTGCTCATCATCAACACAGCTACGTTGAGTGTCTATGCATGTGTTGTCTTGCAAATCATCTTGGGGGGTTGGAGGAGTAGAATCTGTAGAGGCCCTCCGTTTGTAAGGAGCACCTTTATCCGTTGCCTTGCTAACTTCCTTCCGCTTTATTGATTTTGAATTGTCAAGTAAAACCGACAAGAAAAAGCAATACAATTCACTCTTCAGAACTCATTCGTGCTTGATACTGACAATAACTACTTAAGGCAAACACATGATACCAGGATGGAATATGTACGAAAAACAGGACGACATGGCATATTCACAATTGTTTGGGTAAACTAAGCAGAAGCCATTTCAACAAATAAGATACAATGCAAGTAGACACCGTATGCAACATGCAAGACAATATCACACTGCCAAGCTAGAGAAAACACCTGGGATGCCGGTTTCGCTGGAACACTGACATCAGTCCCTGCCTTATTTTTTCCTTCCTGCTTCTTAGTTTTATTGCCTTATCAATTCAAACCCGCAAGAAAAATGAATAAAAATGCGCTTTTCAGAACTCATTGATGCAGGATGCTGACGAGCACTACTTTAATGTAAGGCGACCACATGATAGGATGATTGAATGTGTAAGAAAAAAGGACAGCATTGCATATTCACAACTATGATGTGTAAACTACGGAGAAGGCATTTCAACAAATTAGAAGCAATGAAATCTAGACACCATATGAAAGATGCAACAAATATCACTCTACCAAGTTAAAACGGTCTCGTCATAAGTGCCATTTCAAAAAATTAGAAGTAGTACAAGCTAGAAAAGAATGCGAGATGTAACCTATATCACACTCCCAAGTCAAACGTGTCTTATGATAAGTGATTGTTGCAGGTTACACAATAGTAGTACTTTGATGTAAGAACATGGTCTGATAGACATATATTGTATGTTCTATAAACAGGAACACATGTCTTATTCACAAGTATAATGTGTAAAGTAAGCAGATGGAATTCAACAAAATTAGAAGCAATACAAGCTAGACATCATACATAACATGCAACCACATATAACAGTGTCAAGTTAGAGGGAGCACCTGTGATGGTGCACTAGGGGAGACGAGCTCATCATCAACACAGCCACGTTGAGTGTCTATGCATGTGTTGTCAGCAAATCATCTTGGGGGGTTGGAGGAGTAGAATCTGTAGAGGCCCTCCGTTTGGAAGGAGTACCTGTTGGAAATATGCCCTAGAGGCAATAATAAAAGTGTTATTATTGTATTTCTTTGTTCATGATGATTGTCTTTTATTCATGCTATAACTGTATTATCCGGAAATCGTGATACACGTGTGAATACATAGACCATAACATGTCCCTAGTGAGCCTCTAGTTGACTAGCTCGTTGGTCAACAGATAGTCATGGTTTCCTGACTATGGACATTGGATGTCATTGACAACGGGATCACATCATTAGGAGAATGATGTGATGGACAAGACCCAATCCTAAGCATAGCACAAGATCGTAGTTCGTTTTGCTAGAGCTTTTCCAATGTCAAGTATCTCTTCCTTAGACCATGAGATCGTGTAACTCCCGGATACCGTAAGAGTGCTTTGGGTGTACCAAACGCCACAACGAATCGGGTGACTATAAAGGTGCACTCTGGTATCTCCGAAAGTGTCATTGGGTTGACACGGATCGAGCGGGATTTGTCACTCCGTATGACGGAGAGGTATCTCTGGGCCCACTCGGTAATGCATCATCATAATGAGCTCAAAGTGACTAAGTGGTTAGTCACGGATCATGCATTACGGATGCGAGTAAAGTGACTTGCCGTAACGAGACTGAACAAGGTATTGGGATACCGACGATCGAGTCTCGGGCAAGTAACGTACCGATTGACAAAGGGAATTGTATACGGGGTTTGATTGAATCCTCGACATCGTGGTTCATCCGATGAGATCATCGAGGAGTATGTGGAAGCCAACATGGGTATCCAGATCCCGCTGTTGGTTATTGACCGGAGAGGCATCTCGGTCATGTCTGCATATCTCCCGAACCCGTAGGGTCTACACACTTAAGGTTCGGTGACGCTAGGGTTGTAGAGATATTAGTATGCAGTAACCCAAAAGTTGTTCGGAGTCCCGGATGAGATCCCGAACGTCACGAGGAGTTCCGGAATGGTCCGGAGGTAAAGATTTATATATAGGAAGTCCAGTTTCGGCCACCGGGAAAGTTTTGGGGTCACGGTATTGTCTGGGACCACCGGAAGGGTCCCTGGGTCCACCGGTGGGGCCACCTATCCCGGAGGGCCCCATGGGCTGAAGTGGCGTGGGAACCAGCCCCTGGTGGGCTGGTGCGGCCCACCCAAGGGCCCAAGGCGCCTAGGGTTGGAAACCCTAGGGGACCGTTGCCCAGGGGCATGCGCCCACCGGTTGAAACCCTAGGGGCCGTTGCCCCCGAGGGGCATGCGCCCCTGGTTGGAAACCCTAAGGGGCCGCACCGGGGCCGCCGCCCCCATCTAGATGGGATCTCCAAGGGGCATCGCCCCTAGCCCCTATATATAGTGGAGGGAGGAAGGCAGCAAGACCCGCATCTTGGCACCTCCTTCCCCTTGCTACACCTCCTCCTCCCGCAGACGCTTGGCGAAGCCCTGCGGATCCTGCTGCATCCACCACCACGCCGTCGTGTTGCTGGATCTTCATCAACCTCTCCTTCCCCTTGCTGGATCAAGAAGGAGGAGACGCCACTGTGACCGACGTGTGTTGAACGCGGAGGTGCCGTCCGCTCGGCGCTAGGATCTCCGGTGATTGGATCACGACGTGTACAACTACCTCAACCCCGTTCTTTTGAACGCTTCGCTCGCGATCTACAAAGTGGTATGTAGATGCATCTTCCATGACTCGTTGCTTAGATGAACTCATAGATGGATCTTGGTGAAACCGTAGGAAAAATTTTAATTTTTCGCAACGTTCCCCAACAAGTGGCATCATGAGCTAGGTCTATGCGTAGTTCTCTTTGCACGAGTAGAACACAATTTAGTTGTGGGCGTGGATCTTGTCAACTTACTTGCCGCTACTAATCTTATCTTGCTTCCGCGGTATTGTGGGATGAAGCGCCCGACCAACCTTACACGTGACGCTTACGTGAGACCGGTTCCACCGACTAACATGCACTAGTTGCATAAGGTGGCTGGCGGGTGTCTGTCTCTCCTACTTTAGTTGGAGCGGATTCGATGAAAAGGGTCCTTATGAAGGGTAAATAGAAGTTGACAAGATCACGTTGTGGTTATTCGTAGGTAAGAAAACGTTCTTGCTAGAACCCAATTGCAGCCACGTAAAAGATGCAACAACAATTAGAGGACGCCTAACTTGTTTTTGCAGCAATTGACATGTGATGTGATATGGCCAAGTTGTGATGAATGATGAATGACATATTGTGATGTATGAGATCATGTTATTGTAATAGGAATCACGACTTGCATGTCGATGAGTATGACAACCGCAGGAGCCATACGAGTTGTCTTTATTTTTGTATGACTGCGTGTCATTCAAGAACGCCATGTAATTTACTTTACTTTATTGCTAAACGTTAGCCATAGAAGTAGAAGTAGTCGTTGGCGTGACAACTTCATGGAGGCACAATGATGGAGATCATGATGATGGAGATCATGGTGTCATGCCGGTGACAAGATGATCATGGAGCCCCGAAGATGGAGATCAATGGAGTTTTATGATATTGACCATATCATGTCACTACTATATAATTGCATGTGATGTTTATTATGTTTATACATCTTGTTTACTTAGAACGACGGTAGTAAATAAGATGATCCCTTACAACAATTTCAAGAAGTGTTCTCCCTAACGTGCACCGTTGCTAAAGTTCGTCGCTTCTAAGCACCACGTGATGATCGGTGTGATGGATTCTTACGTTCACATACAACGGTGTAAGACAGATTTACACACGCAAAACACTTAGGGTTAACTTGACGAGCCTAGCATGTACAGACATGGCCTCGGAACACGAAGACCGAAAGGTCGAACACGAGTCGTATAGAAGATACGATCAACATGAGAATGTTCACCGACGATGACTAGTTCGTCTCACGTGATGACTGGACACGGCCTAGTCGACTCGGATCGTGTATCACTTAGATGACTAGAGGGATGTCTAATCTGAGTGGGAGTTCATTGTAATAATTTGATTAGATGAACTTAATTATCATGAACTTAGTCTAAAACTTTTGAATGATATGTCTTGTAGATCAAATGGCCAACGCCATGTCAACTTGAACTTCAACGCGCTCCTAGAGAAAACCAAGCTGAAAGATGACGACAAGAACTATACGGACTGGGTCCGAACTTGAGGATCATCCTCATAGCTGCCAGAAACAATATGTCCTAGAAGGACCGCTAGGTGACGCCTCCGTCCCTGCAGAACCAAGACATTATGAATGCTTGGCAGTCTCGTCTTGATGATTACTCCCTCGCTCAAAGGCGGCATGCTTTACAGCTTAGAACCGGGCTCCAAAAGCGTTTTGAGCATCACGGAGCATATGAGATGTTCGAGGAGCTGAAACTTGTTTTCCAAGCTCACGCCCGGTCGAGAGATATGACATCTCCGACAAGTTCTACAGTTGTAAGATGGAGGAAAATAGTTCGTCAAGGAGCACATTCTCAAGATGTCAGGTTGCACAACCGTATGACCCAGCTGAATATTAACCTCCCTGATGAGGCGGTCATTGAAAGAATCCTCCAGTCGCTTCCACCAAGCTACAAGAGCTTTGTGATGAACTAAAATATGCAGGGGATGGTAAAGACCATTCCTGAAGTATTCTCTATGCTGAAGTCACCGAGGTTGAAATCAAGAAAGAACATCAAGTGTTGATGGTCAATAAGACCACTAAGTTTAAGAAGGGCAAGGGCAAGAAGAACTTCAAGAAGGACGGCAAGGAGGTTGCCGCGCCTGCAAGCAAGTTGCCGGAAGAAGTCAAAGAATGGACCCAAGCCCGAGACCGAGTGCTTTTATTGCAAGGGAAGGGTCATCGAAGCGGAACTGCCCCAAATACTTAGCGGACAAGAAGGCCGCAACACCAAAGGTATATTTGATATACATGTAATTGATGTGTACCTTACCAAGACTCGTAGTAACTCCCGGTATTTGATACCGTGCCGTTGCTCATATTTGTAACTCACAGCAGGAGCTGCGGAATAAGCGGAGGCTGGCGAAGGACGAGGTGACGATGCGCATCGGGAATGGTTCCAGAGTCGATGTGATCGCCGTCGCACGCTACCTCTTCATTTACCCACGGGATTAGTTATAAACCTTAATAATTGTTATTTGGTGCCAAGTTTGAGCATGAATATTTTATCCGGATCTCGTTTAATGCGAGATGGCTACTCATTTAAATCCGAGAATAATGGTTGTTCTATTTATATGAGAGATATGTTTTATGGTCATGCTCCGATGGTCAATGGTTTATTCTTAATGAATCTCGGCGTAGTATTACACATGTTCATAGCGTGAATACCAAAAGATGTAAAGTTGATAACGATAGTCCCACATACTTGTGGCACTGCCGCCTTTGGTCACATTGGTGTCAAGCGCATGAAGAAGCTCCATGCTGATGGACTTTTGGAGTCTCTTGATTATGAATCATTTGACACATGCGAACCATGCCTCATGGGCAAGATGACCAAGACTCCATTCTCTCGAACAATGGAGCGAGCAACCAACTTGTTGGAAATCATACATACCGATGTAAATGCGGTCCAATGAGCGTTGAGGCTCATGGAGGATATCGTTATGTTCTCACTCTCACAGATGACTTGAGTAGATATGGGTATGTCTACTTGATGAAACACAAGTCCGAGACCATTGAAAAGTTCAAGGAATTTCAGAATGAAGTAGAGAATCAACGTGACCGAAAGATAAAATTCTTACGATCGGATCGTGGAGGAGAATATTTAAGTCACGAATTTGGTACACACTTAAGAAAATGTGGAATCGTTTCACAACTAACGCCTGGAACACCTCAACAGAACGGTGTGTCCGAACGTCGAATCGCACTCTATTGGATATGGTGCGGTCTATGATGTCTCTTACTGATTTACCGCTATCATTTTGGGGATACGCCTAGAGACAGCTACATTCACTTTAAATAGGGCACCGCCTAAGTCCGTTGAGACGACACCGTATGAATTATGGTTTGGGAAGAAACCTAAGCTGTCGTTTCTAAAAGTTTGGGGATGCGATGCTTATGTCAAGAAACTTCAACCTGAAAAGCTCGAACCCAAGTCGGAAAATGCGTCTTCATAGGATACCCTAAGGAAACCGTAGGGTATACCTTCTACTTAAGATCCGAGGCAAGATCTTTGTTGCCAAGAACGGATCCTTTCTCGAAAAAGTTTCTCTCGAAAGAAGTAAGTGGGAGGAAAGTAGAACTCGATGAAGTACTACCTCTTGAACAGGATAGTAGTGCAGCTCAGAAAATGTTCTGTGATGCCTACACCAATCAAGAGGAAATTCATGATGATGATCAAGGTACTTCGGATCAAGTTGCTCTTGAACTCAGAGGTCCACTAGGACACGTTCCGCACTGCAGTGGTACGGCAACCCTGTCTTGGAAATCATGTTGTTAGACAACAATGAACCTTGAACTATGAAGAAGCGATGGCGGCCCAGATTCCAACAAATGGCTAGAAGCCATGAAGTCCGAGATAGAATCCATGTATGAAAACAAAGTGTGGACTTTGACCGACTTGCCGATGATCGGCGAGCGATAGAAAACAAATGGATCTTTAAGAGGAAGACGGACGCGATGGTAATGTCACCATCTATAAAGCTCGACTTGTCGCTAAGGGTTATCGGCAAGTTCAAGGGATTGACTACGATGAGACTTTCTCTCCGTAGCGAAGCTTAAGTCCGTCCGAATCATGTTAGCAATTGCCGCATACTATGATTATGAGATATGGCAGATGGACGCCAAAACAGCGTTCCTTAACGGATATCTTAAGGAAGAGCTGTATATGATGCAGCCGGAGGGTTTTGTCGATCCTAAGAACGCTAACAAAGTATGCAAGCTCCAACGATCCATTTATGGGCTGGTGCAAGCATCTCGAGTTGGAACATTCGCTTTGATGAGATGATCAAAGCGTTTAGTTTATTGAGACTTATGGAGAAGCCTGCGTTTACAAGAAAGTGAGTGGGAGCTCAGAGCATTTCTCATATTATATGTAGATGACATACTTATGATGGGAAATGATATAGAATTCTTGGACAGCATTAAGGCCTACTTGAATAAGTGTTTTCAATGAAGGACCTTGGAGAAGCTGCTTATATATTAGGCATCAAGATCTATAGAGATAGATCGACGCCTCATAGGTCTTTCACAAAGCACATACCTTGATAAGATTTTGAAGAAGTTCAAAATGGATCAGTCCAAGAAGGGTTCTTGCCTGTATTGTAAGGTGTGAGATTGAGCTCAGCTCAATGCCCGACCACGGCAAAAGATAAAGAAGAGATGAGTGTCATCCCTATGCCTCAGCCATAGGATCTATTATGTATGCCATGCTGTGTACCAGACCTGATGTAAACCTTGCCGTAAGTTTGGTAGGAAGGTACCAAAGTAATCCTGGCAAGGAACACTGGACAGCGGTCAAGAATATCCTGAAGTACCTGAAAAGGACAAAGGACATGTTTCTCGTTTATGGAGGTGACGAAGAGCTCGTCGTAACGGGTTACGTCGACGCTAGCTTTGACACAGATCTGGATGACTCTAAGTCACAAAACGGATACGTGTATATGTTGAATGGTGGAGCAGTAAGCTGGTGCAGCTGCAAGCAGAGCGTCGTGGCGGGATCTACATGTGAAGCGGAGTACGTGGCAGCCTCGGAGGCAGCGCATGATGCAATTTGGGTGAAGGAGTTCATCACCGACCTAGGAGTCATACCCAATGCGTCGGGGCCGATCAAACTCTTCTGTGACAACACTGGAGCTATTGCATGTAACATCCCAAAATTCTAAATTTTGGAATGTTAATATAATAATTGAATTGTTTGTTTGTTTGCTTGAGTGAATTAAACTTGAGTGAAATTTGAACCTTTTCAAAAACTTTTGAATGAGAGGGAATAAAATGACTTTCCCCTTCTCCGGTAAATTCAAATTCATCCTATTAAAATCAATGAGAGAAGATGACATGACTTCTTCAACTATAAAGAATTTGAACGGAGTTTTGCAATTTAATTCTTTCAAATATTTGCACTTGCTTCTCTATTTTTCTTCCCGAGAAATACCCGAAAAATAAATTCTTGCAAGCAAGAAAGAGCGGAGGAAAATGACCCTCCAAAATCAGGGGCATTTTGAAAATATTTGAGCCAAGAAAACCAAAGTTTTATTTAAAATTATTTGCAAAAAGAAATAAATCCTTTAGGATTTTCTGAAAACATTTTTTAAGTTTTTATTTTGGCCGTGGAATAATGCTCATCATCTACATTTTATTTTTCTGATAATTTTAGTATATAAAACTCTTTATTCGAATTGATTTGATTTCCTTTTTATTGTTTTAGTTTCCTAATTTTAAAAATAGGAATGGAATCGTTTTATTAGGAAAACCTGCTGGCCCATTAAGCACTTTCCTATTTTAGCCCAACAAGAGATCATCTCCTTCCTCTGTTTCCTCTCACGTTACAGAAGCTTTCCATGTCCATGGAGACAGGAAATCTTCACCTTCCCGATCTCCCTCGTCTTTCCATCCCAGCGCCTCTCGAGACCGCCTATAAAACCCCTCCTCTCCTCGCTCCATTTTTCCCATCACCACGCCTCCCTGCCCGTAGCCTTCTCGCCACCGTCCTCCTTTTCCTGCCTAGAACGCCACCAGAGCTCTCCCGAACCTCCCATCGCCCAGCGCCACCTCCCAAGCGCCGACCCCTCCTCCGCCACCCCACCCGGCGACCTCGCGCCCCTCGCCGAGCAGCCTCCACATCGCTGCCTCCTTCCTGCCATCTCTGCCTCACGACAGGTAACTCCGCTGTTTTTCAGATTTATTTCCGTAACAGATTTAGTTCCGTTCTTGTTTAGCTTATAACTTTTGATCTAGAAGTCCAATGATGCTGATTCTTTTATGTTAGATCAAAATTTTCTTGTAGTTTCCAAAATATATAATTTGTCTATGTTTGGATTTATAAAATTGAGTTAGATCAGATTTGAATTAAAGCTTGTTTTGCTTATTCCGGGAGTTTCATAATAGATTTTATTTAATTCTTTTTGCTCCTAGTTGCTTAATGAAATATTTTCTGTTTAGTTAACATAAAACCATGATTAGATGATGTTAAGAAATTTTGTTATATAAAACTATTTTTGTTGTTATTTGAAGTAGGAAAACTTTGAGTTGTTTTTTCTTTAAGTTTTCCTTTGGGTTTTGCTTTGTTGGTTTTGGTGTGTTACTTTGTTATGTTATGTTATGCTATGTGCTTATTATAGTTATTGTTTGCCTCGGTAGAATTTCCAGAGTGCGAAGATTGCTACTCTGAAACCCTAGTTTTCAAGATCGTCAACAAGGCAAGTTCACTTTGACCATGCTTTCTTACCTATGTTTTATTGCATTTAGTGGCACCTTTGCAACCACCCTCAAGAGTGTTATTGAAATTCTTGTAGTTGAGTAGTATGCATGAGGTAGGAACCCATCACCCTGTTACCAAGCCCGGACGTTATTTTATTCTAATGCTACGCTGTAGTAGACGGGGTTTGGTATGAGTGCTCGGGAGTGGTGTGAGAATGGAGGCTCTACGTCAATGCCGACAACTCCATGATGGAATCTGCAAGGACTGCATCTTCAAGACCTCAAGACTTCAAGACTCGAGACAAGAATTTAATACACACTACTGGGTGAAGGACGGTTGACGGCACCTGGAGAAACCAGTGGTTGGCGGGATGCATGGAGAAGCGCCATGACATCTTGCGGAAAGCTTCACCTGACTCAAGAGACGGAAGAATACTTCACGCCCGAAGCTTACCGTGCAACCGCAAGTCATTATGGGCTCGCTTGGTTGACCTTAGTTGTGACTCTGGCTGGGACGGTGCTAGCAGATGTAGAACTACGGTAGGATTGGATGGGTACGGACGGTGGTCGAGGAACTCTTTGGAAGACCATGTTTCGTCATCTTGTTCTCAAACACCTCGAAGTGCGAGAACGTAAAGAGAGGGATCGAATCTTGCGGGTAAAGTGTACAAACCTCTGCAGAGGGTTATAACCTAATCGATTAGCCGTGTCCCGATTACGGACAATTTGAGCATCTGGACTTGGATCTATTTCGAACTCTCAACACCGGATTGATAACTTAATTGTGGGCAACTTATGATGATTTTGGGCTATGAGACATCGGGTGGCGGAACCATGTCATGACAGAAAAACTCCATAGTACAGGCTTCATTTTATTCCTTTGATGTAGGTAAAATAAAACCAGCTTTTACGCAAACAAAATTCAGAATCTGAGCCATAAAGCCATATTGCATATAGTATAGTTTTATCATCCGTTTTCTCATGTTGTGATCTTGCGGTACATTCAATGTCTTGACCTACACGGCTGCAACGTATCATGTTGCAGATATTTCCTCGACGAGTAAGAGTTACGATCTGAGGTTACGGTCTACACTCAACCTGCCGATGGCGTTGATGGGACTCCACACCCGCTTGATTGTTTCCGCTGATTATTATGAGGTATATATCATTTTACGTTATTTATACATGTGATTGCACTTTGATATATACATTGATGTCTTGTGTGCCAAAGATCTTGATCCGTGGATGGTACAAGAATACGTAGGCTTGACCGTCGAGGTCGGGTCGCTCTGAGAGATGGTATCGAGCACATGTTGGCTGTAGAACGTGACCCTAGAAAATGACTTAGTAATATGAAGACCCCAATAGGAATGGCCTTTGTTTTGTACTACTCTCGTAACACCTCATTCCTTTTACTGAACCTTCCTTATCTCAAACTATAGATGGAGAGCTACATTCTAAACAAAAGAGAACACTACGAGAGGGTTCTTGGAGGCCCCTTCCTTGTGGAGCTAGTCAGGCTGCTGAAGTTACCGATACCTGAGATCAAGGCAACTAAGAGGACGTCCAGATCATGGGGAGTCAAGACCCAAGTTTTTGGTCGTAAAGAAGCCCCCAAGACTGCAGACATCAGCTTCGGAACTATAAATGGTGACTGTGATATGGGCATCAACACTGCCGTCCATGATGCTATTGCACGCTTATGCTATCGTCATCGTGCTGCACTAAACTCACACTTCTTTGGAAGGGTTGGATGGCAGAAGTCTGATGGAGCAACTATTGCCTTGACGGAAGCGCAAAAGATGAAGTTATCTCCACTTTTAGTGTACAATCAGGATCTGGAACAATACGTCAAGAATCTTCGATGGACCTCCGGAAGCCCTGCTCGACAATGAAGCACTACGAGAAGAGGTCAAGACTCGTAGATCAAGGTAAACAAGCTGGAGGAGGAGAACCTCGAGATCTCGAGAATGCGCCAGAACTCGAAGAACAGCAGGACCATGTCTCATGCAAAGGACGTTGAAATCCAGAAGCTCAAGGAACAACTTCAGGACATACAGGGTCGTCACAAGAAACTCCGAGTCGACAGGGAAAATCTAGCAGAAGAACTGGAGGAGATCAAGACCACACAGAAGAAGCCCCAGTGGGGACAATGACCAAGTTCCTAATAAATTAGCTTAGTAGTATCCCACCATGAGAGAAATAAAGATGAACGCTTCCTCGATTTAAGTATCTGACCATACCAACTTATGTGGGTGGCGATACTGTAGTATTGATTGAATAAATGAATGGTTGGTTGCTACTATTTTTGTGTGTGTATTGAATGGTTGGATAGATGCGATATTCGTAGATTTGTATTCAACCATGAGAGACGTAAGTTACGGAAGAATGGTAGAAGGCCTTCATATGGGAACAGCATCAGGAATTGGAAACTCCCGAGCATTGAAGACCTGAAGAAATGAGGACTTAGAAACGAAACCATAATAGAACGGCCCATTACAAACGATAATTTTGTTGATGAGTGGGTAATTGCTTTCTCTTTCTATCTCAACCAAACCCCGAAATCTTGAACCCATGGACAACTGAACACCAAACTTTCTGGAGACAATTGCAATTTCCCCATGGAGATACATTCCTTGTTCTGAGCACCCCTCTTATCCTACACATACAGATGACAACCCTTTATGAGTCTTTCCTTAAGGGCCCTGAAACGATCATGACCCTGACAAGTGATCATGATTACCCAAAGATCTTGAAGGACATGATGAAGCATATTCACCTTGAAGGAGATGCAGTCTACAAAGGCTACCTTCATGCAAAAGGAGTGGAACTTTGGTATGTGGAGGTACACCTCCACCGCTTGAAAGGAATTTGCCCAAAGAGGATGGGGCATTACTTTTCATCTCACGTGTGCCACAAGCAACTTTCTTCGACGCTGTTCGTGAAGCAGCCATGGAAGCCATACGCCGATCGGAGAATACTTGAAGCAAGACTCCGTTATACTCAGGAATACCTAAGCGAAGTGCATGCAGAGATGATGAAGGAGAAGCTCAAGACCACCATGATGAAAAAAAGATTGAAGATTTCAAGGCTCATGTCGCACACTTCCAGTGGGACTGAAGAATCCTCGAGGAGGATAAATGAATAAAGTTGGAAGTAATGCCTGACCATACCAAATCATGTGGGTGGCAGCATTTGTAACAAAGTACTTTTTGGAATTTGAATTTACGAAAATGGTTAAGGATGTAATGAAAGATTGATATGAAAATAATGAGATTTTATGGATAAACTTGTGCATTCTTCTGGTCATAGTACTCTGTAAAAAGAAACAGAGTACTACTGGATTCAAAGGAGGTGTAACAAGAGAGAGTTACTCCAAGGATGATTTAAGGCTGCACTAGTGCTGAAGTGGGCCATAACCCACAGGCCCAGGATTTTGAGAAGGAACTGATGTAACCTTGATGAAAGGAATAAATTGGAGGAATCAACAGTCCAATCAGCATACGTTTCGTAGGAGATTACGCTAAAACCTAAGAGTGGTGAAGTAACGATAGATGTCTTGTTTGGCTTGCAGAAACCATGGATTTACTCGAACCCAGTTCGAGAACAAGAGAAATTCTGCAATGCCTGTGAGTATGCCCAAGTGTTAGAATACGTGATTCACTATTTACGTATGTGGTAATGATTCAAGTACGGGATGGATTGGCCCCCATACCGAAGACTTCTATCATGAACTATCATATGTTGATGGAAAATCAGAGAGCCTTGAAAAACTTAGAAGAGTGTCGATGCGATAAGCCATAAAACCATAAAATGGTAGGACGATGGAACCCCATTACAGGCAACCGCTGCCAAACGAGGTTATACGGTGAGGTTCAATCCAGACCCGCTTTCTGCAGGAGAAAACCATAAATTGTAGACCACCATGAGTGTTTCGATAGTTGTTTAGAATGGACACAGACCCATCAGCTAAGAAGATCCAGTCTCGGACGAACTTCAACATTAACGAACCGACCTAAGCTTTTGAGGAAAACTCTATGCTTCGATGGAAGAGCTTTAATGAAGGAGCTATTGTAAGATATGTGAAGAGACATACATTGTCAGCCCTCCAGAGGAAATATCTGAGTTTATTGGAACCATGACCTTGTTTTTAAGTGTGGTAGCACCCCGACCTTTTCGACCAAAACATTTGCTAGAGACCCCAACCCTAACCTTTTCTTGTTAGTTTCTTCAATCTCGAGGACGAGATTCATTTTAAGTGTAGGTTTATAACATCCCAAAATTCTAAATTTTGGAATGTTAATATAATTAATTGAATTGTTTGTTTGTTTGCTTGAGTGAATTAAACTTGAGTGAAATTTGAACCTTCTCAAAAACTTTTGAATGAGAGGAATAAAATGACTTTCCCTTCTCCGTAAATTCAAATTCATCCTATTAAAATCAATGAGAGAAGATGACATGACTTCTTCAACTATAAAGAATTTGAACGGAGTTTTGCAATTTAATTCTTTCAAATATTTGCACTTGCTTCTCTATTTTTCTTCCCGAGAAATACCCGAAAAATAAATTCTTGCAAGCAAGAAAGAGTGGAGGAAAATGACCTCCAAAATCAGGGGCATTTTTGAAAACATTTGAGCCAAGAAAACCAAAGTTTTTATTTAAAAATTATTTGCAAAAAGAAATAAAGCCTTTAGGGATTTTCTGAAAACATTTTTTAAGTTTTTATTTTGGCCGTGGAATAATGCTCATCATCTACATTTTATTTTTCTGATAATTTTAGTATATAAAAACTCTTTATTCGAATTGATTTGATTTCCTTTTTATTGTTTTAGTTTCCTAATTTTAAAAATAGGAATGGAATCGTTTTATTAGGAAAACCTGCTGGCCCATTAAGCACTTTCCTATTCTAGCCCAACAAGAGATCATCTCCTTCCTCTGTTTCCTCTCACGTTACAGAAGCTTTCCATGTCCATGGAGACAGAAATCTCCACCTTCCCGATCTCCCTCGTCTTTCCATCCCAGCGCCTCTCGAGACCGCCTATAAAACCCCTCCTCTCCTCGCTCCATTTTTCCCATCACCACGCCTCCTGCCCGTAGCCTTCTCGCCACCGTCCTCCTTTTCCTGCCTAGAACGCCACCAGAGCTCTCCTGGAACCTCCCATCGCCCAGCGCCACCTCCCAAGCGCCGACCCCTCCTCCGCCACCCCCCCTCGCTCGGCGACCTCGCCCCCTCGCCGAGCAGCCTCCACATCGCCGCCTCCTTCCTGCCATCTCTGCCTCACGTACAGGTAACTCCGCTTTTTTTCAGATTTATTTCCGTAACAGATTTAGTTCCGTTCTTGTTTAGCTTATAACTTTTGATCTAGAAGTCCAATGATGCTGATTCTTTTTATGTTAGATCACAATTTTCTTGTAGTTTCCAAAATATATAATTTGTCTATGTTTGGATTTATAAAATTGAGTTAGATCAGATTTGAATTAAAGCTTGTTTTGCTTATTCCGGGAGTTTCATAATAGATTTTTATTTAATTCTTTTTGCTCCTAGTTGCTTAATGAAATATTTTCTGTTTAGTTAACATAAAACCATGATTAGATGATGTTAAGAAATTTTTGTTATATAAAACTATTTTTGTTGTTATTTGAAGTAGGAAAACTTTGAGTTGTTTTTTCTTTAAGTTTTCCCTTTGGGTTTTGCTTTGTTGGTTTTGGTGTGTTACTTTGTTATGTTATGTTATGCTATGTGCTTATTATAGTTATTGTTTGCCTCGGTAGAATTTCCAGAGTGCGGAGATTGCTACTACGAAACCCTAGTTTTCGAAGATCGTCAACAAGGCAAGTTCACTTTGACCATGCTTTCTTACCTATGTTTTATTGCATTTAGTGGCACCTTTGCAACCACCCCTCAGTAGTGTTATTGAAATTCTTGTAGTTGAGTAGTATGCATGAGGTAGGAACCCATCACCCTGTTACCAAGCCCGGGACGTTATTTTATTCTAATGCTACGCTGTAGTAGACGGGGTTTGGTATGAGTGCTCGGGAGTGGTGTGAGAATGGAGGCTCTACGTCAATGCCGACAACTCCATGATGGAATCTGCAAGGACTGCATCTTCAAGACCTCAAGACTTCAAGACTCGAGACAAGAATTTAATACACACTACTAGGTGAAGGACGGTTGACGGGCACCCTGGAGAAACCAGTGGTTGGCCGGGATGCATGGAGAAGCACCATGACATCTTGCGGAAAGCTTCACCCAGACTCGAAGAGACGGAAGAATACTTCACGCCCGGAAGCTTACATGTGCAACCGCAAGTCATTATGGGCTCTGGCTTGGTTGACCTTAGTTGTGACTCTGGCTGGGACGGTGCTAGCAGATGTAGAACTACGGTAGGATTGGATGGGTACCGGACAGTGGTCAGAGGAACTCTTTGGAAGACCATGTTTCGGTCATCTTGTTCTCAAACACCCTGAAGTGCGAGAACGTAAAGAGAGGGATCGAATCTTGCGGGTAAAGTGTACAAACCTCTGCAGAGGGTTATAACCTAATCGATTAGCCGTGTCCCGATTCACGGACAATTTGAGCATCTGGACTTGGATCTATTTCGGAACTCTCAACACCGGATTGATAACTTAATTGTGGGCAACTTATGATGATTTTGGGCTATGAGACATCGGTTGGCGGAACCATGTCATGACAGAAAAAACTCCATAGTACAGGCTTCATTTTATTACTTTGATGTACGTAAAATAAAACCAGCTTTTACGCAAACAAAATTCAGATACAGAGCCATAAAGCCATATTGCATATAGTATAGTTTTATCATCCGTTTTCTCATGTTGTGATCTTGCCGGTACATTCAATGTACTGACCTACACGGCTGCAACGTATCATGTTGCAGATATTTCCTCGACGAGTAAGAGTTACGATACAGGGTTACGGTCTACACTCAACCTGCCGATGGCGTTGATGGGACTCCACACCCGTTTGATTGTTTCCGCTGATTATTATGAGGTATATATCATTTTACGTTATTTATACATGTGATTGCACTTTGATATATACATTGATGTACTGTGTGCCAAAGATACCGATCCGTGGATGGTACAAGAATACGTAGGCTTGACCGTCTGAGGTCGGGTCGCTACATTGCACTTGCCAAGGAGCCCAGGTTTCACAAGAAGACCAGGCACATCAAGCGTCGCTTCAACTCCATCCGTGAAAACGCTCAGGATGGAGACATAGAAATTTGCAAAGTACATACGGATCTGAATGTCGCAGATCCGCTGACTAAACCTCTCTCATGAAAGCAAAACATGATCAACACCGTAACTCTATGGGTGTTCGATTCATCACAATGTAACTAGATTATTGACTCTAGTGCAAGTGGGAGACTGTTGGAAATATGCCCTAGAGGCAATAATAAAAGTGTTATTATTATATTTCTTTGTTCATGATGATTGTCTTTATTCATGCTATAACTGTATTATCCGGAAATCGTGATACATGTGTGAATACATAGACCATAACATGTCCCTAGTGAGCCTCTAGTTGACTAGCTCGTTGGTCAACAGATAGTCATGGTTTCTCGACTATGGACATTGGATGTCATTGATAACGGATCACATCATTAGGAGAATGATGTGATGGACAAGACCCAATCCTAAGCATAGCACAAGATCGTGTAGTTCGTTTTGCTAGAGCTTTTCCAATGTCAAGTATCTCTTCCTTAGACCATGAGATCGTAACTCCGGACACCGTAAGAGTGCTTTGGTGTACCAAACGCCACAACGAATCGGGTGACTATAAAGGTGCACTACGGTATCTCCGAAAGTGTCATTGGGTTGACACGGATCGAGACTGGATTTGTCACTCCGTATGACGGAGAGGTATCTCTGGGCCCACTCGGTAATGCATCATCATAATGAGCTCAAAGTGACTAAGTGGTTAGTCACGGATCATGCATTACGGACGAGTAAAGTGATCGCCGATAACGAGACTGAACAAGGTATTGGGATACCGACGATCGAGTCTCGGGCAAGTAACGTACCGATTGACAAAGGGAATTGTATACGGGGTTTGATTGAATCCTCGACATCGTGGTTCATCCGATGAGATCATCGAGGAGTATGTGGGAGCCAACATGGGTATCCAGATCCCATTGTTGGTTATTGACCGGAGAGGCATCTCGGTCATGTTCAGATATCTCCGAACCCGTAGGGTCTACACACTTAAGGTTCGGTGACGCTAGGGTTGTAGAGATATTAGTATGCAGTAACCCGAAAGTTGTTGGGAGTCTCGGATGAGATCCCGGACGTCACGAGGAGTTCCGGAATGGTCCGGAGGTAAAGATTTATATATAGGAAGTCCAGTTTCGGCCACCGGGAAAGTTTTGGGGGTCACCGGTATTGTACGGGACCACCGGAAGGGTCCCGGGTCCACCGGTGGGGCCACCTATCCGGAGGGCCCCATGGGCTGAAGTGGCGTGGGAACCAGCCCCTGGTGGGCTGGTGCGCCCACCCAAGGGCCCAAGGCGCCTAGGGTTGGAAACCCTAGGGTCCGTTGCTTCAGGGCATCGCCCCACCGGATGGAAACCCTAGGGGCCGTTGCCCCCAGGGGCATCGCCCCGGTTGGAAACCCTAAGGGGCCGTTGCCGGGGCCGCCCCCATCTAGATGGGATCTCCAAGGGGCATGTGCCCCCAGCCCCTATATATAGTGGAGGGAGGAAGGGCAGCAAGACCCGCATCTTGGCACCTCCTTCCCCTTGCTACACCTCCTCCTCCCGCAGACGCTGGCGAAGCCTGCGGATCCTGCTGCATCCACCACCACGCCGTCGGTTGCTGGATCTTCATCAACCTCTCCTTCCCTTGCTGGATCAAGAAGGAGAGACGCCACGCTGACCGACGTGTGTTGAACGCGAGGTGCCGTCCGTTCGGCGCTAGGATCTCCGGTGATTGGATCACGACGTACAACTACCTCAACCCCGTTCTTTTGAACGCTTCGCTCATGATCTACAAAGTGGTATGTAGATGCATCTTCCATGACTCGTTGCTTAGATGAACTCATAGATGGATCTTGGTGAAACCGTAGGAAAAATTTTAATTTTCTGCAACGTTCCCCAACAGTACCTTTATCTGCTGCCTTGCTAACTTCCTTCCGCTTTATTGATTTTGAATTTTCAAGTAAAACCAACAAGAAAAAGCAATACAATTCACTCTTCAGAACTCATTCGTGCTTGATACTGACAATCACTACTTTGATGTAAGGCAAACACATGATACCAGGATGGAATATGTACGAAAAACAGGACGACATGGCATATACACAACTGTTTGTGCAAACTAAGCAGAAGCCATTTCAACAAATAAGACGCAATGCAAGCTAGACACCGTATGCAACATGCAAGACAATATCACACTGCCATGCTAGAGAAACCACCTGGGATGCCGGTTTCGCTGGAACACTGACATGAGTCCTTGCCTTATGTTTTCTTTCCTGCTTCTTAGTTTTATTGCCTTGTCAATTCAAACCCACAAGAAAAATGAACAAAAATGCGCTTTTCAGAACTCATTGATGCAGGATGCTGACGAGCACTACTTTAATGTAAGGCGACCGCATGATAGGATGATTAAATGTCTAACAAAAAAGGACAGCATTGCATATTCACAACTATGATGTGTAAACTACGGAGAAGGCATTTCAACAAATTAGAAGCAATGAAAGCTAGACACCATATGAAAGATGCAACAAATATCACTCTACCAAGTTAAAATTGTCTCGTCATAAGTGCCATTTCAACAAATTAGAAGTAGTCCAAGCTAGAAAAGAATGCGAGATGTAACCTATATCACACTCCCAAGTCAAATGTGTCTTATGATAAGTGATTGTTGCAGGTTACACAACAGTAGTACTTTGATGTAAGAACATGGTGTGATAGACATATATTGTATGTTTTATAAACAGGAACACATGTCTTATTCACAAGTATAATGTGTAAAGTAAGCAGATGGAATTCAACAAAATTAGAAGCAATACAAGCTAGACATCATACATAACATGCAACAACATATAAAAGTGCCAAGTTAGAGGGAGCACCTGTGATGGTGCACTAGGGGAGACGTGCTCATCGTCAACACAGCTATGTTGAGTGTCTATGCATGTGTTGTCTTGCAAATCATCTTGGGGGGTTGGAGGAGTAGAATTTGAAGAGACCCTCCGTTTGGAAGGAGCACCTTTATCCGCCGCCTTGCTAACTAACTTCCCCTTTATTGCTTTTGAATTGTCAAGTAAAACCGACAAGAAAAAGCAATATAATTCACTCTTCAGAACTCACTCGTGCATGATACTGACAATCACTACTTTGATGTAAGGCAAACACATGATACCAGGATGGAATATGTACGAAAAACAGGATGGCATGGCATATTCACAACTGTTTGTGTAAACTAACCAGAAGCCATTTCAACAAATAAGATGAAATGCAAACTAGACACCATATGCAACATGCAAGACAATATCACACTGCCATGCTAGAGAAAGCACCTGGGATGTCGGTTTCGCTGGAAGACCGCCATCAGTCCCTACCTTATTTTTTTTCCTTCCTGCTTCTTAGTTTTATTGCCTTGTCAATTCAAACCCATAAGAAAAATGAATAAAAATCCGCTTTTCAGAACTCGTTGATGTAGGATGCTGACGAGCACTACTTTAATGTAAGGCGACCGCATGATTGGACGACTGGATGTGTAACAAAAAAGGATAGCATTGCATATTCACAGCTATGATGTGTAAACTAAGGAGAAGGCATTTCAACAAATTAGAAGCAATGAAAGCTAGACATCATATGAAAGATGCAACGAATATCACTCTACCAAGTTAAAATTGTCTCGTCATAAGTGCCATTTCAACAAATTAGAAGTATTACAAGCTAGAAAAGAATGCGAGATGTAACCTATATCACACTCCCAAGTCAAATGTGTCTTATATAAGTGATTGTTGCAGGTTACACAACAATAGTACTTTGATGTAAGAACATGGTGTGATAGACATATATTGTATGCTCTAGAAACAGGAACACGTGTCTTATTCACAAGTATAACATGTAAGGTAAGTAGATGGAATTCAACAAAATTAGAAGCAATACAAGCTAGACATCTTACATAACATGCAACCACATATAACAGTGCCAATTTAGAGGGAGCACCTGTGATGGTGCACTAGGGGTGACGTGCTCATCATCAACACAGCTACGTTGAGTGTCTATGCATGTGTTGTCTTATAAATCATCTTGGGGGGTTTGAGGAGTAGAATCTGTTGAGGTCATCTGTTTGGAAGGAGCACCTTTATCCGCTGCCTTGCTAACTTCCTTTCGCTTTATTGATTTTGAATTGTAAAGTTAAACCGACAAGAAAAAGCAATAAAATTCACTCTTCAGAACTCATTAATGCATGATACTGACAATCACTGCTTTGATGTAAGGCAAACACATGATACCAGGATGGAATATGTACGAAAAATAGGACGGCATGTCATATTCACAACTGTTAGTGTAAACTAAGTAGAAGCCATTTCAACAAATAAGAAGCAATGCAAGCTAGACACCACATGAAAGATGCAACCAATATGACTCTGCCAAGTTAAAAGCATCCCATCATAAATGGCATTTCAACAAATTAGATCAGCGCATGCTATAAATCATATGAAAGATGCAACTAATATCGCACAACATATACTAAAGGTGTCTCGTCATATTGATTGATGCGGGATACAAAAAACAATAGTTATATGTAAGGATATGTTTAATAGACAGATGTACCATGTACTAAAAACAGGAAGGCATGTCACATTAATAGGTATAATGTATAAACTAAGCAGAATAGCACATGCAATTTAACCAGATTGGAAGAATTACAATCTAGACACCATATGCGACATGCAACCACATATCACACTGCCAAGTTAGAGCAAGCACCTGTGATGCTCGTGTAGGGGAAATGCGGTAATCAACTACAGAGCTACGTTCACTATCTTCATCTAGCCTGGCTGTTTCTTGAGAATCATGTGGGGAGGCTGATGGTGCATTCTTAAATGAGGATCTTTACTCACAGTAGTCCACTGGCCTGACTGCCTCATCATAAGTGATTGATGAGGGATACACAAGAACATTAGTTTGATGTAAGAACATGGTTAATAGACAGATGTACTAGTATGTACCAAAAACTGGAAGGCATGTCATATTCAAAGGTATAATGTGTAAGCTAAGCAGATGCAATTTGACCAAATTGAAAGCAATACAAGGTAGACATCCGGTTGGAGTGGTGAGCATGATCATCTAGGACCTGAGAGCCTGGTGGGAGGCGGGCTGCTTTGCCACCAACGTGGCTTTTTAGTTGGCTTCGTGTGATGCATGTTCATCTTTGGGCTTGTCACTGGCTCGGCCGGTTCTACGACTAGCTATTTGTCTTCTGGTGCTCCCGGATGGTGGTTCATGTAAAAAATATCTTTCCTTATCTTAATAAAGACCAACTTCGGCCTTTCGAATACAAGCTAGACACCATATGAAACATGCAACCACATATAACACCGTGAAGTTAAAGCAGGCACCTGGGATGGTGGTTCATTTCGAGCGAGATCATCAACTCCAGAGCTACGTTTACCGTCTCCATCTGTTGAACATCCTACCTTTAAAGCGAAAACATGTGTCTTGCCTGCCCGGGAAGCAAGCAGGAGCGACTTCTCTCTTTTCTTTTCTGCTTCTATCAAGGCAGAGTCTGAAATACCCTTGCATAAAAACACAATAGTGAGAGTATGGGTGAATTGTGTGCAGAACTAGTGCACTGTAAAAGTAGCAGATAGCAGGTGGGTGAAAAATAAATGACACGGGACATATGATAGCTCTACAACATTGCATGGCAAACAAAGTTAGATTCTACTCAGTATGATTTTGTAATATATGAGCACAGGGATGGCTGGGAAATGCAGGTACTCCTCCAGCACACCACCACATGTGGTCCCATCAAAATAACAGTCGACTAAAAATAAATAGGTCAATCGATTTTTTTATGAACCATCCGATCTATAAGGAACGGGAAGATGGCCTTCGTTTACCTCCTGCCAGTCACTGTGGACGATCTTTCTCGATCCGCCAGTGGCCACCGGCCTAGACCCCTACCTCCGCCGCCCGGCCCTCCCCTCGACCTCACACCACCGCCGTTCTTGGCAGCGCCCCCCTGCCATCCCTTTAATCTCGGCCGACCTCCAGATCGGGCGCTGGCAGCTCTAGGCCCCACACGCCCCGAAGATAAACACCGAGGCGCTGCTTCCCCAGCGTAATAGGCGGACCAGCGCCTATTACACTGGGGAATGCTTCCTTTAATTGGGAATCAACTGACCAGGAATTGAAATCCAGGGGGCGATGGACCTCTAGCTAAGGTGGAATACTATATGAGGAGAAACCTTGTGCATCGTGAGTTACTAGGAACCACTACAAAAAAAAGACACATCCGTGACATTTTGGGCCGAACGAAAAAAAATTCTGTCATACATATGACACTTCTATGACGATAATTGTGACAAAACCCGGTATCATCATAGATGTGGTGGGCTCCTACTTCTATGACAAAAATCATGATGAAAATGGGCTTTTCGTCTGGGCGGCCGGAGACGCAGCTGCATGACATTCTTTGGGCCGCCCATGACGGAAAAACCGTGGTAGAAGCGAGGGGAGGAAAATTTCGGGAGTTGCGTTACGGTGGGAGGTCGGGCGGAGCGATGCGCGCTTTCTCGTCGACGACGCGTGTGTGCGGCGTTGGCTCTAATCAACCCGAAGCGAGGCGTTGGGCTCTAGCGAACCAGAGCGATTGACAGACCGCAGTTACGTGTTACTAAACCCGAGGGATCGATCGATGGCTGTTAACTAAACCCGATGGAGCGATTCTTCGCTACTATCGCTAACTCAAGCCGATCGATGCCTGCTGGGATGAACAAAGTGGCGTTGCGGGGGGTTGGATGAATAGTGAGCGGTGGCGTTGCCTCCGGATGAACAGGAACCCGTGGTGTGGAGGGCTGGATGAACAGTGAGACGGTGGAGGGTGGCCGTTGAGGGTGGTTGAACAGACCTGTGGTGTGGAGGGCTGGATGAACAGCTGACGGTGGAGGGTGCCCGTGGAGGGTGGTTGAACAAGAGCGGTGGAGTAAGCGTGGTGGAGGCTGGATGAACAGGAGCCCGTGGAGGGTGGAGGAGGTCGACGGTAGCCCGTGGAGGCCGGAGGAGGTCGACGGTGGAGATGAACAGATCCCATGGAGTCCAGTTTTGCGATGCACGCCACAACCCTGCCCCCCGTTTTGACAGAAGCGCCCAACACAAGTCCGTTTCGTCCGCTTTTGTGTTACGCCACACCCTCCCGATCAACAGGAACCCTGTTTTGACCGTAGGAGGTCCGTTTCCTCTGTTTTACGGTACGCCACACCCCTTCCGATCAACAGGACCCCCGTTTCGACCGTAGGAGGTCCGTTTCCTCCATTTTGCAGTACGCCAGGCCCCTCCCGGTCAACAGGACCCCGTTTTGAACGTGGCTGGTCGAACACAAGGCTGTTTCCTCCGTTGTACGGTACGCCAGGCCTCGTTTCCATCGCCTATTCTGTCCAAGCCCTCCCGATGAACACGACCACGCATTCCGTTTCGACCCAGCCGGTTGGCTCCCCATGAACACAACGACGATGTTGTTTCTCCGTTCCAACCCAGCCATGTACGTATGCACGATAGGCGTTAGAGACCCTGCCCGTATGTACGTATGTGGCCGTATTTTCTTTCTTGCACCCTCGCCGCTGTACGTACGTGTACATGCTACGTGTGCGCCTCTACTACGACACATGCGCGCCTCTACATCCACCAAGATATATATATGCGTATCGTTCGCGACCGAATGACAACGCCACGCACGCTTCGACCGTGGGTCCCGGTATCGAGCACTTCCTTGCGTGCGAAGATGTAGCTGGTGGGTCCCAGCAATGTGGGGCGAATCGCTTTGGTTTTTGCCCGGACGCACTTCCTTGCGTGCGAAGATGTAGCTGGTGGGTCCCAGCAGTCAGGGGGGCGAATCATTTTTTTGCCCGGACGCACTTCCTTACGTGCGAAGATGTAGCTGGTGGGTCCCAACAGTCAGGGGGGCGAATCATTTTTTTTACCCGGACGCACTTCCTTGCGTGCGAAGGTGTAGCTGGTGGGTCCCAGCAGTCAGGGGGGAAACGTTTTTTCACTAAATATGATGGCCCGTCCGGTGGGTCCCCGCTGTCAGGTGGAGGAATAATTATTTTGCGCGTAATAAGGAGGCACTTCCTTGCTGCGGCCATGGACCCAGCTGTCAGCCTCTCCACGTACCATCCACGTCCGATGGAAGCCGTCCCTTGACCACGTTGACCACGCCGCGCCAAGAGCACCAGGGTGGTGGACGACGGCGAGGCCTACGAAGGGGACGACGCGGAGCCGGGGAAGACGCGGCAGTGGATGCCCACGCGTAGAGGAGTATGAGGGTTCACTGGTTCGCTGCGGTGTGAGGTTGCCATCGCCGCAGAATAACATGGGGTGTGGGTGAGTAGAGGCATGGCCTGGCCAGCGGTGGGAGTAGTAGGGGGCGGTGAGGCCTCCGCCGCATCGCAGCCGGCCATGGGAGGCAGGAGCACGAGGCACGATCGGCGCTGGTTTGGTAATTTGGAGCAAGAAGACCAGAGGTTGAAGAAGAACTACGGCCGTTGGATGGACATCGACGGTCCTTTGGAGCTAGAATCGTGCATATTGACTAAGTTGACAAAGCCCTCCGTCCCGTCAACTTAGTAGGCCCACAAGTCAGCCTGCCACTATACTTTGGGTCCCAGCTAACGGGGAGTATTCATTTTTTGTGCGTAATAAGGAGACACTTCCTTGCGTTTAAGATATAACTGTGGGTCCGAGCTGTCGAGCCTGCCACGGGAGGAGGGAGCAAGCAGTCCCGCTTGGCGCTTATTTGAGCGGCCGAGCAGAAGAGCAGAGATTGAAGAAGCACGACGGCCGATGGATGGCCATCCAACGATCCTTTGCTTGTGCATCAACCTTTTTTAGGAAAGCCTCAAATCTGTGGAAAACAACATACAGCCCATCTGCCATTATTTTAATAATTTACAGCCCATTTGCTAATTCTTAAGGTTTTTTGGAGCCCATATTCTTTTTTAGCATTACAGCCCATATCGTGGCTACGGTTAAAAACTTATACTGAAATTTTGCATATTTCGTGTGGTCGAACTGTTTTTAATCCGAAATTTCGACTCACATTCAAACTGATTTTAAAAATAAATGTATATCAATATAAAATCCAACAAATTCTCCACGCATAAAAATTAATGTAATTTAAAATCTCGAAATGAAAAAAAAGATATTTGAAACTAACTGCCGGTTTGATGTGTTTTAAAAATGTACAACCCATTTCTCATTACTGATGGGCCATTTTCTCGGCCAGCCGAATGAAAGCTCTCCTCGTCTTGAAAGATTTGCAGCCCAACATGCCTGACAAAGCGACTACTTGGAAAATAACAAAAAAAACTGCGCTGCAGCCATGGACCCAGCTGTGAGCCTCTACACGTACAATACTCTCCCGATGGAATGTCATTAACCACATTGACCACGCCGTGCCAAGAGCACCAAGGCGGTGGACGACGGCGAGGCCTAGGAAGGGGACGACGCGGAGCCGGGGAAGACGCGGCAGTGGATGCCCACGCGGAGAGGAGTACCAGGGTTCACTAGTTCGGCTGCGGTGTAAGGCTGCCGTCGGTGCAGGGCCTGGCTAGCGTGGGAGTAGTAGGGGCAATGAGGCCTCAACGGCAGCACATCCGGCCACTGGAGGCAGGAGCAGGCGGTCTCCCCGGCGCTGGTTTGGGCGGCTGGTGCAAGAAGAGCAGCGATTGAAGAATCAGTCGGACCGTTCGATTCAAATCCAACGGTTACTGCTGCTAGAATCGTTTGTTGACTAAGTTGACAAGCCTGCGACGCGTCAACATAGTAGGCCCTGGTCAGCCTCCCAACCGTGCGCCCGGATGTCGATGGGAGGAATCATTTTTTCACGTAATAAGGAGGCAAGTTGATTGCGTGCGGCCGGCCAGCGGAGGGAGTAGGGTGGGCCGGGAAGCCGCTCGGCATCTGGCCGGGCCACAAGAGGAGGGAGCAGCAGTCCCATGGCGCTAGTTTAAGCGGCCGGAGCAGGAAGATCGAGATTGAAGAAGCACGACGGCTAGAATCGTGTGTTCACCGACAAAGCCTTGCATAAACAAGTCAGCCTCGAAATCTGTGGCGTGTACAACCCATTTGCTATTATTTTTATCATTTTTACTCATTTTCTAATTCATATGGAATTTATTGCAGCCCGTTTTCCATTTTTAGAATTGCCGGCCATTTTCTCGTCAAGATGTGGTCAAAAATTAACTAAATATGTGGGAAATTTTTGTCGGGGAACGAAATATTCTTAATCCAAAATTAATAGCCATACTAAAACAAATTTAAAAATAAGTTAGTACTATGTCATGTTAAATCCAATGAAATACGATAAGATATCGTGAAGAACAAAATTCAAAAAACTAATATCCCATTTGCTCGTCTTGAAAGATTTGCAGCCCAAGAATTCGGAGAAAACAAATAGGCCTAGCTTGGGTATTCTTCAAAAGGAATCTTGGGCTACCTATTTTCCCAAAGAACTGGTGCATGAGCATTTAGCTTTATTTATTTATTTACTTATTTATGTTTAGGGACCATGAGCATGTACCGGGCCGGATTCATGTGAGAGCGTCCCTTCCGATTAATTATGGGCTTCTCTATTGGGCCTTCATCATTGGGCTGCATGTTATCAACAAGTGGAAAATGTTTTCCGTCGAAAAATAGTATGAGCTACGTGCAGTGCAGGGGCACTAAAGGATCGAACTGCAACGACTTCCAAAACATTGTGTTTGTCGTTCTAACAACACATTTACATTCAACCAATGATTTAAATATACTACTGATTGTACATTGAAAACAGCAGAAGAAGCAACCAGGGCTGGGGGTGCAATGTAGCGATAAGCAGGCGTAAGAGTTAAGACGCAGCTCTCTCTTCCAAACCAAACATCAGCCATCATTACAAAAGGGCTACCAAAAAAGAACAAGTGTATGCATCAAACTAAATAAAGATCCTACTACACCAAGTGTACGCATCTAACTAACCGGCTCAGTTAGACGTTACTATTTATTAAGCTGTGGAGATTGGCTGACGGCTTGAACCAGATGGGTGCCTGACGGGGGAAACTCCAGCCAGCAGGTCAAAGTCTGGTACTTGCGACCCTCTCTCCTACTTTGGGTTGCAGAGCATGGCGGCACATATCAGGGTATGGTGCATGCAGAGACGCATGGTACGCTGTGTACACACAGTTTTGCCTGATGAACGAAACCGCGCTGCCATCATGATCCTTGCCGTCGGTTATCTCCTGGTTAATCGGATAATTTAGTCCGACAAACAGAAAGCGTGTGCCAAGGCTACTTACCAGCCTCCAGTCAAAAATTCCTGAAGGCCCAGAGAAGCTGGGATCCTTCTCAAAGACCTTGCAGTGACTGTGATTGTATTCCGCGAAACAACACGTCCGTGCGTCGAACGATCATCAATCTTTCGCCGTCGTTCGATCGAGCCAGAACCACCTGCAATCGCCATGCCGCTTTTCTTTGAAAGGTTCTGGGATTAGGAAGGGTAGGGACACCAGGCGACCTACAACATCATATCAAGTTGGAGTCAAATAAAAAAGGGCTCTTGACTTAGTCAATCTTAAGAACAGCATGTTATGGGCATGAATATTTTTTCAGTAAATGTTGACAGAATATAAGCAAGCCATCATGATATCATAGGAAAGTAACATACTGCTGTAACAGCCGTTTGTAGCGATGATTGGAGTAGGCCAGCAATAGTCCAGCCATAGAAGGAGTCGACAGCGTAAATGAAGCCCTTGTGTTCAATGGCATCAGAGAACCATGGAGGATATATGATCCTGCAATGGACGTGCAGATTTATCCACTTACCGCAGTGACCTGTCAGATAGGTGAGACCGCGGTTGAAGAATGCAATTAGCCTGAAATCTTTATAATTCCCAGATCTTGTGGGCACTTGGCAGATTACAACCTTGAGCAAATCAAACTTGGTATCATGTTGGCTACTGTAAGATTCAGAGTATTCTGGTCCGCGGTGCCAAAGCAGTGCAGTGTTAATCGAAGGAAGGGGAATCAATCGCCGAGTGTAGACCTCCACGAGCATCCAGCTGCCGTGACCGTCGACGAGCACCATCCAAGACGTGTTCATGCCGACCCAGTACATACCGTTAATGTAGCCGAGGCTGACGGGGATCGGATCACAGTGAAGGGGGTTGATGCTCGCCACCCTACGATCGTTATGCTGCGTGACACGCCATTTCTGAAGATCAGGCGGCATCAGCAAGCAAGGAGCTGGCTTAAAAAGCTCCGGCCTGAGGGCTTTGAGTAAACGGTACAGCCCCGACGAGCACGCGGCGAGCGGCATGGTACTGAGATTGTCCTCACCCAAAACAATGAGCTTGATTACCTCTGTGGGGAGCAAATTCAAGCCACTCTTTTGGCGGACGCTGCTCGGTTCTGCCATTGTTAGTGCTTGGGTTTCGGACGAGGGGGGGGGAGGCGCCTTAGCGGGGATGGAAGCTTGGACGAGATTATGTGCGGACAAAGATGGAGAAGCGAATATGTGCTGCGGGAAGTGGACAGGTGATGATGACTACAGCACGCCGCTTGACCTACGAGACATATACCAGCAGCGTAGGGTCATATCGATGCCAGACAACTTGCTTGAGTGATCACAATCTTGGTACTCCTACAAGATTACCTACTACAAGATTATGCCCTAGCTTGCTAGAGTAGAGTAGTAGGGTAGGACTCTGCTCTACTACTAGCACCGGAGGACTAGTATATTCTAATCTAAAATAGTTACAAACTTCGATGCCCGATCGTGGAACGACTACGAACCATGCTCAAATACCATGTCTACGTGGTGTTTGGACTTATATGCAAAAAAATAGCAAGATGCCCGTGCATTGCACGACACACCATCATCAGCAACTCGGGTTTTTCTCTACTCCTACTCCTATAAAAGACTCAGTTGGTGATGATGGAGGCGAGGAGGCGTGTTCAGTCGGGCGTGCAGCGAACGGCGCAGCACTATTCGATTTGTTATAAAAAAAGTACTTGTAGAGATAGAGACATAGGGAGGAGCACGAGGTAAGGCCTTATCTGTAAATGTGGAGAGAGGTGCGGTATCTTTGTAAAATTGTCATAGTTGGCTTTATATCCGCCGATATAGATCGGACGGTCTATATTACAAGATGGCAGGCAAACCATCATCACCAACTCGGTTTCTATATATATATATATATATATATATATATATATATATATATATATATATATATATAGAGAGAGAGAGAGAGAGAGAGAGAGACTAGGAGTACTAGTAAGGAAACCATCTATCGCCGTGTGCTACTCCTGCGCTCCATTCGGTGGCATAACGTCCCCTACAGCCACTCCCTCCTGTGCTCCATTCAAGGGAGCTGTTGAAATTTGGGAGCGCACTCGCGATCGCTTGGCAGCCACGACTTCACCGACGACGACTTCTTCCCCAACCTCGGCAACCTCTTCCTCAACGACATGGGCGACAACCTCAACGCCAACGGTGCTGCTCCCGTTGCACCGTATGTGTTTCTGTCCTTCCTGTTCGAAATCGTGGTAGAATTCATGTTTCTACTCTGTATCCTACTACTATGCTAGTCCACATGATTAGTTTCATCTCTGTTATAGCCATCATGATTTCTTTTGTGCTTATTCGGATTAAATCTCGTAGTAACTTGCTCACATATTCAACTGGCGCAACGTCCCCTACAGCCACTCCTGTTTCATGGAAGGCCTGGTCGATGCCTCCAAGGAGCCCTTCGTCCACTGCTATGAGTGCCCGAAGCCGTTTTGTCGCTCGCCGGCGGACATGGTGCATCACCTCACGGATGCGTGCAGCGGTCACTGCTGGCCCTTGGCGGAGAACATCAAGTATGACACGTAATACCGCTTCACCATGCCGGAGTCGCTGGAGGATCACCGTCGCCTGCTAGTCTCGAAGGAGGACGGCAGCGTCTTCCTCTTGATCGTGGGCACCGGCGAGGCCCGCGCAGGCCGTCGCCCCGTCTTTGTAGCGTGCGTCAGGGGCGTCGCCGCTGACGCTGACACTAACACGAGGCAGATGTACGGGTGCAAGGTCAATATTACTACCCCTCCGGGTCACGTGGGCGGCGAAACCGGCCTCATCGGACAGACTTGGAATCTGAGGAGCTGGGACTATCCCGCCAATGTGGACTTGGAAAACCCATGGCATCCGTTCTATCCTTTACCTGCCGACTCGGTGCACGGGGACTCCAAGGAGGTTCACCTGGACATACGCATTATCAAGTGCACTTAGAAAACATGTAGTGTGTGTGTGGGCGCTTATGGCCCGTGTCTTTGCTGCTTTTGATTCTGTAAGCTTGTCGTTAAACTTGAGTGGCTTTCGTCGTAGTCCTTCCTTTGAACTGCTCCTCTCAGTGAGCTGATGTATGACACTTTGGGTTTCATTTGATAATGGTACCGGGGAGGAGCCTCCCTGTTCTTCTAAAAAAATACGCATTATCAAGTTAAATGTTGATCATTAGTCTTCGCTCAATGTAATCCGCTGCCTAAGCATGTGGAGACTTCCATGCAGGATCTTGCTCTATTGGAGTATCGCGCATGAATAAAAGTGTATCCGTTTATGGTTTAGTCTAGAATCTTCCATGTATGAATTTTTACTATAGTACTGGTGAAAGACTTACGATGAACCATTTCTTACATCTCCTCTGCCCCCTTGCAAGTCATCCTGATTTAATCCCTCCGTCTAGGTGTATAATGGCATGGTTAATATTACTTAATAGTATAGCCAACTGTTGACTATAAGAAAGTGCCATGTCATCTGTAGCCAACATGTATAACAATCGATACTCAAAAACTAATTCCTAAAGATCATTTCTTGCAAAGCACAATAACTGTTATTTCTTCACAAGTTTTGGATGCAGGTTGAACAGTTGAACACTTTTGTTTGCAAAAGATACCTTTTTATCTATTTCACCCGGATGTTTGTGAGCTCTAGAGATGAGATAATATCCGAAGAAACCTATCGATACCCGTTACACATGAGATGACCCCCACATCCTTTGTCAAAATAAACAACTCCCCGATCAATGCATTTCACTCTTGATTGCAACGACGGGCACCTTACTACTATAGATTAGTACGACCAAAATTGAACTAACATTATATATAGTACGATAAATACTGATGCATGTCACCTAAAATTATATCATTCAAAACTATGTTCAAATACGAATCCAACGATATAGTTTTTGTTGACATGCACTAACATTTTTTCAGTTAAATCTTCAGTCAAATTCAATGGGGGACTAATAAACCACGACCGATGTAGTACAAGTGTAGAGGGTGGTGCTGCGGAGTCTCACCTCTCACCCGCTCATGGCGCGGCGATAGAAGCCGTCATATCACAAAACCCAACCACTCCCAAGTAATAAATGGCACGGTAAAATAAACGGACAAGCAACCATCACATCCCTCCATCTCTTTTGCATTTCATCTCTCTGCATTTACTTTCTCCGGTTCATCTCCGACGCTCGATCCCTAGCTACTACTCCTAGGGCCAGTTCTTTTGGCGGCTTCCCCAGCTTTTCCCACAACACTAGTCACAGTGGAGAGTAACAATAAGGCGCCTCACTCATTTATTTGGGCTTATAAACTACTACTCCGTCATGGTTTATTCCTCACCATTGTAATTTGTGCTAAATTTTGACCAAAGATTTAACTGATAAAATGTTACTCAAAACACTTAGGCACGGTGCATCTAGGTGTGTAAGTCATCTTACGAAAACCAAATAATCCGAAAACACTTAGGCGCGGTGCATTAACTTCTACATTGTTTCTTATTTCTTGACATATCAACCAATAAGAGATAAAGAGTGTGCATGCATTTAGTGACTTGAGATATCAAACACGACATGCAGTGGTTAGTTCATTGCATGCAATACTATTACTTAGCAAATAAACATTAACGTTTCTCGTTTTCTCCTCTTCCTTGGTCATGGTGCATAGAGAAATAACCACAGAGAAGGAAGCTAAAAGTAAACAATCAAACGAGCATTTTTGCATTTATTTTGCATTGAATCGTTTCACAAGCTTGACTAGTGCTGTTTTTTCCACTTTTACAAAAACCGCATCGTAATGTTCAAACGTGCATTTGCACGTACATAAGTAATAGTAGTACTCCCTCCGTCTAGGTGTACAAGTCTTCCCTCCTTCTTGGTCACCGTGCACAACCAAAGATGACTTATTGACCTGGATGGAGGGAGTAGCACAGTCTGCAAGCATATATCGAGAGAGACGTGTAGTCCGATAGTATATAGTAAAGTTTGTGCTATATGCACGCACTTGCAAAATGCGTAATAATACACAACGCTTCCAAACTTTCCTTTTACATACTTAATTAAGGACGCTAAAATTCCTGAACGCTCGATTTATCATTTGCGTCCCAAAACTAATGAGATCGCCTTATGAAACAAAAATTATACTCCTCCTAAAAGCCACGACGCTCACAGGAGCGCTTGCTGCGCGCCATGAGTGCCCTGGTGCGCGGCCGTTTCCCAGCGCGCCGACACAACGCCTCTTCCTCAGCCTCGCAACTTGCGAGGTGATGATTGGCGGCTTGCCGACGGGCGAGAGCGATCTCACCGGTGTGGTGATCCGGCGCCAACGGGTACTCCTCCTGGCTGGAAGCGTGCACCCGGTCCACGTACCGCCAAGCGTAGATGAGGCGCTTGGGCCCGATCGCACTCGGGCGTCGGCACGGCGTCCTCCACCACCCTCACGGCCCTCGCACGAGCCTTCTGCCAAAGAACCAATTGTTTGACTCTCTCGGACGCGACATAGATCTCCCAGAAAGCTTGTTGCGCAGTGCGCTTCTCTTCCTCGGCCTTCTTCTCCGCCTCTATTTTGGCGCGCTCTACTGGAGGCAAAGCCTCCCACAAGGCGACATCCATTTCTTTCCAAAGCTCCTCAAGGCTGGGGGGGCTCGGCGGCCAGCGCGGCGTTCTCCTCGTAGCGGGGAGCCTACGCGTCCTCCGACGCGCGTGCCGGCGAGATTGAGAACGGCGACGCGTCCACCTCGACGCGTCGCGACGAGGAGCGGAACGGCGACGCGTTCTCCTCGACTAGTGGCGGCGAGGAACGGAACGGCGACGCGTTGCGTAGCGGCGAGGAGCGGAACGCCGACGCATCCTCCTCGACTAGTGGCGGCGCGGAACGGAAAGGCGACGCGTGACCGTCCGTGTGGTGCAGCGAGGGGCTCCTAGGGCTTGGGAGGGGAGATGCCATGGTGGTCGACGTGAGAGGGAGGGGGAGGAGATAGCGATGAATGTGAACATGAGGGGGAGGAGATAGCGATGTCGTGGGAGGCGCAGTATTTATAGCGAGCAATGGCACACCTGCGTAAGATATGGACTGAGATACATCGGCTTAAGCGCAGGTCAGTTGCGTCAGCGACATGTGGGCAGATAATCGCTGGGCCCGTATGTCGCTGACCCAATGCACCTGAAGTTAAGTAAAAGCTACGTGGGCATATTTGTTGGAGTAAATTACGGGGGAGCGAAGGGGTGGAAATATTGCTGGTCACAATGGATTGGACGAGCGTGGGGGCAGGAGAGTCATGCATGCAGATTTTTTTCACACGGGGTGGAGTGGTGGGACCGCCCGAGGGAGGAGAGTTTGGCAGGCATATTGTTTCCACACATGGAGAGGAAAAGATTTGGAGACGAACGGGCTTCCTGCAGGTATGGGTAATGGTGCATAATAAGTCATCTTGCATGCCGGGCTAAGTATAGTCTCAAGTCATTAAAAACATACACGCCCCACACATGTTCATATTTCAAGGTGCACTAAATTATTGCATGTGATGATTAAGGCTGGCCATCATGGTGGTATCTTAGCTGGTACTCCCCCCTTTCCGGTTTATAAGGCTTATCTTAAAATCTTAGTTTTTCCATTTTATAAGGCTCAATTTGGTTGTTCCCCATCACAAGTTCAGATTCCAAGGTGCATTAAATAATTGCATGCAAGTATTAAGAGAAAATTGACCAATGCGAGTACTTTATGCATGCATGCATTACAATTAATACATTAGTAAACATAAATTTTTGAGGGAAAAAAGAGCATTAATTGGGTGCTTTTGCAAATTACAAAAAGTATTCCACCACTCACCATCTACCTTGGTTGGTGAGATTTTTGAATTGAGCCCTATAAACCGGAAAGGAGGGAGTATACGGGACTAGCAAACATGCTGATGTGGCAAAGAATTAGAGAAGAGAGGGGGGTTAGACTAACTAGTGTTCATGCATGCATTGGTAAACACATTTTTTTGTGAAGAAAAACAACATTAGTTGAGTACTTTTGCAGACTTCAAAAACTATTCCACCGCCTCTACTATCTTGCTAAGAGTAGGTGAAATTTTTGAGTCGAGCCCTTTAAACTAGAAGGGAGGTAGTGGTACTCTAATATCTAGGTGTGTAAGTCATCTTATGAAAACCAAATAATCCCAAAACACGTAGGCGCGGTGCTTTAACTTCTATCTCGTTTCTTGTTTCTTGACATATCAACCAATAAGAGATGAGGGTGTGCATGCTTTTAATGACATGAGACTATCAAACATGACATGCAGTGGTTAGTTCATTGCATGCAATAATATTTAATTAGCAAATAAACATTAATGTCTCTCGTTTTCCCCTCCTCCTTGGTCACGGTGCACAACCTAAGATGACTTACTCACCTAGACAGAGGGAATATCAACATTCATAATGTCAAATCAATATTTTTACACTCATTATAAAACATAGTTCTTATACTCATTATAATCAGTATTGTAGATATTGATATTTTTAGTATAAATTTGGTCGTGGGATTTCATTGATGCCTGTCAAAGCGTGGAGGAAGCGGAGCTTAGGGCTTGCATTGCCGGTCTCTACATAGGTATTTCTCTTCATAATCATGTAATTTTAGAGACTAATTGCGCTTTTGTGGTAGCGTCTCTTGCATCGGGGGACTATGACAGGTCTGCTATGCGTGACCTGAAGATGAAAGCATTGAGCATCTCGAAGTTGATCAACAATCTTCAATTGTCAAAGATTAGCCGTTCGGCCAATAAGGTGGCACACTTAATCGCTAAGTATAGCTTTGACAATAGATTAGATGGTATTCTTGTAAATAACGTATCGCCCTGTGTGGTGAATATTGTATCGAATGAGTGTACTGGTGTGGCTGGTTAATTAATATAAGGTGGTGTTTAAAAAAGTATATATTTAGTCAAACACTTTGCAAACGGCTGACGGGAGTAAAAAGGACCAGAGGGAGTATCATGCATGCGGAGTAAGCAAAAAAAATTGCTCATTTTTAGCCGGTCGAAGTCTCAAAGGGCGCGACCGCGCGAGGGAGGCGAAGATCGTGGGAGGCGTGACGGTTGACGGAATTAAATGAAGTTACATCCACGCGCCGGCATGGCGTGCGAACAGGCAGAAGCTATACCGTCAGGCCTACGATATGGGTCTAGTAGACATGACATCTAGCGGGTCTCGCATAGTTCTCGAGAACTCTTTGGGGGCTTGCAGCCGTTTATCCACTGGGCAAGCCATCAACCCCACACTGTTCGCACGCCCTACTCGTCCCCGTCTTCTACCTCACAACAGTTCGCTCCCAGTCGTCCCATCCTTTCACATTAGTTCGCTCCCAGTTTTGCGGGGTACAACAGTTCAACTTCTCCTAACCCTCCTCCAAAATCCATGGCCTCCCAAATCTCCATGGTCGCTGCTGAGTACCAGGTTAGAGCCATAACCGGCGATCAGTTCATCGTCATCTACACACGTGGATCCGCGACAGTGAAAGCATGGCTTGCTTGCTTCCTACGCATGTTCAACAGTTCAACGGATGAGTGGGTCGCTGGGCTAGATGTTGAGTACACCACAGTCCTGGGACGAGAGAAGGATCTAAAGGATGAAGAGAGGAAGAAGCCCGCCGTGATCCAGGTTTGCGTACATAACGTTTGCTTGGTCTACCACATATGCCATGCCGACGTTGAGTGACAGGATTTTAAGAACTTCCTCAAGGACAAAAGAGTGAAATTTGTTACTGTAGGCTTTAAGAACGACAAAGAAGTCCTGTGTCGGATAGGTCTCGTTGTAGGCCAGCCCTTCGATCTCCAGAAGGCAAGCCTGTAGTCCTCCTCTCAACCTTCAATGCTGACCCTGGCAGCAGCCATGATTGATCCTTCATACGCTAAACTGAAGAAACCTCATCACGAGTTTCATCATGCATGGGAGTCGAAGACATTAGATGAAGATCACATCCTGTACGCAGCAATGGATGCCTACCTTTGTTTAAATATCTACATGGGTTGGATGAAGAAGCAGAGCCCAGTGTCCGGTTCAAGCAAAGAAGCGTCGGCGAAGAGGAAGAGGAAGAGGGACGAGGACGAAGTCGAAGACGTGGACTCGGACTCGGAGTAGGTGGCAGTGCCGTTGCTCATGCTGGTTCTACTGCAGTGTCAAGCTGACTAGTTGCTTAGTTTATTTTCAAGGGTGTGTTGTGCTGAGGCCCCAACAGATCTATGTTTATGTTCTTTCTCGTTATTTGAACTGTTTAGTACATAGAGTAGTACTAGTACTATGTCTTACTACTGCTCTTCTTGCAGTTGGTACTACTGCTCGTACCTTCGTGTTCCCACTGTACTTAATACGTTTGTACTAGTAGTATAATTTGGGTCAGTTGATTTGTGAAAGAAGTTCGACGGAGCGAAGGAAGAAGACGGCAGAAGAGGTGGAAGAAGCCCTTCTAGCCATCCATGTTGCATCAAACGGCTCACATGAGTCGACTGACCCAAATTGCTCCTTCAGATTGCAGGATCCACGTGGCCTTCAAGGTCTCGAAGGTAGATTCCGCGTCCGCACCCAGTTTGCGGGCTCGACGCGCGCGTGATCGGCTTCCGCCGCGACAGCCACCATGCGCGCCTCCTCCGCGTGGGCGGAGACAACAATGACACGGTAGTTCCTCCTCGCCGGCGTGCTGGAGCACGCGCTCGTCCTCCTCTTTGTATGCTGCGTGCATAGACGCGGCTCCACCAGCTGCTCGCGTGCTTGGCAGCGCGGCGGCATGGCGAGGAGGGACTGCAAACGACGTGAGGGATGGCGGCGACACGGCGGTGATGGGCGAGAAATTGTTGGCCGGAGCAGGCGGGCGCTGGCATGCGCAACGGCGGCAGCGGCATATTGATGAGTGCACGTATGGGAGCTTACTTTAGTTTTATTTTATATGAGGTTGGTCAAATTTAAAATAAAACCGTACTAGTACACGTAAACATTAGACTTAGGCAGCGCTTTTTTTTTAAGTTAGTACCACAGCCACGATACGGAATCCTGTGCAAGCGCGTGAACCGCGACCGCGCGGTCGACCGAACGGTGCGTCACGGTGTCGCGCTCGAAGGACATCCACCGAGCCTTTTTGTGTGTGTGAAAACAATCCTCGAATATTACTCAACTTTTTTTTCCTGGGTAAGTTCTTGACGCTGCAATATTTCCATATATTTGAATTTAGCTCCAGTTTGTGTTTATTTGGATTTGGACGTTTTAGGTGCGCCCTAGTTTTTTAATACTTATTTTGTGTGTGTGACTGAGAGAGAGCGTGTGTATGTGTCCATATGTGTGTTGTGGCGGAAGGGCAATGTGGAGACGGTGTGCGTGTGATCTGAGATATAGAGAGGTGTGAATGTGCAAACGATCATGCATGAGTGAGACATAGGCAGATGCCGATCGTTGTGTATACATGAGAGAACGGTCTTCTAGTTTACTTGTGTGTGTGTGAGAGAGAGAGAGAGAGAGAGAGAGAGGAGCATCCGTAACACAACAACCATCTCTCTCGTCGTCCGTCCCTCGACGATCGCATGCAACATATGCATCAACGCACATTTTGACACCCTCACTCGGCCCCTGCCCACCTCAAGGCCCGCGCAATCTCTTCGTGAATACCCATTTCTCTCCTTAGGTTTGTTTTCGCTCAATATCTGACACACACACACACGCACGCGCGTGCACACACACACACACGCGCACGCACGCGCGCAGCACAACACACACACACACACTCCCCCGAGCACACAATTCATCCCCATCCAAGGTTATACGGTGACCACTCTCGCTTGTGTTTCTTTGCACCCCAACATGCACAACACCTCAATCTTCAAAGAGGGCATCGAGCAGATCGAAGACGGCGACCACACCGCAGTAGAGAATGCAGGGTCATTTGGAAGCAGGGTGATGTGACGATGGCTGACTGACTCCTCCCCCCACCCTCTCTCTCTTGCACAAAATTACCAATCCCTCTCTCCCCCGCACAAAATTGTCAATCCCTCAACCCATGAGATCCTTCCCCTCTCATCCATGTTTTTCCAGCTCTCTCATCAAACATGTTGTTTCTTCTCCTTCCACGTATACAGAATCACGTATATTACATGTCTCCATCTTTCTCACAGACCTAACTTCTTCCTCTCTCTTTCTCTATCTCTCTCTGTGTGTGTCTCGTTAGTTTTGTCTCCTACTCTCTCGTTCACATACATACAATCTTTCCCGCTCTATCTGCTCCATCTTCAAAAGCTCTCTCTGCACGTTTCATTCACACAATGGTATATGTCAAAATGTTGCTTCTATAATGGCTGATGTAGAGTTTTGGTTGTTTTTGTTGCATCCTACAAAGTAATAACTATGAAATGCATTTAGATTCTCATTTGACTGGGATTATGTGAGTTTGAGCATGTTGTGAAGTACTATAGACCTTGTATACATCTTGGGATTCGACAATGATTGTAACTATTGAATTGTATAGACCATTACATTAGAAGTCATTAGCCTAATATATTTATTTCACAATTTCAACAAATGATAGTTCACTACAAACTAAGAAAACAAATGTGTACTCCCTCTGTTTTTATTTAAGTCCGCGTATTAGCATTGGTCAAAGTCAAGTTTTGTAAACTCTCAGAAAGCTTATAACAAAAAATATTAACATATACAATAACAAATAAATACCATTAGATTCATTACTGAATGTACTTCCACATCATACATATTTGTTATGGTAAATGTTTATATTTTTATATAAACTTGGTCAAACTTTAGGAAGTTTGACTTCGGTCAAACCTAATATGCAGAGTTTACTACTACTACTCGCTAGTTGCTTAGCCGAATCGCTCAACACGCCACACGGGGAGTCCAGTGTCACAAAATTTTGAGGTCGGCGGGAAAATCTCCTGCGACCCTGATTCGAGCAGTGGGAAGTTACCATCATAGCCTTCGGAACAGGCCTACGTACGACGCTTGGTAGGGGGCTGTTTTCATAACTTCAGGTTCACCCTACCCAGCCAGCCCCACCCAGGCACCCAGAGTAGTACACCTGAATACTCCCCATTTTCTATCACCACCGCAAAATAGACTTCTCCATGGCACTGCAGCCTTCGTGCTCCTCCCCTTTACATCAGCGCACTCGTCCACCGCAGCGCATCTGCCTCATCGACAACCTCGTACGCCGCACTGGAGCCGGTCCACCGTTGTCGTCGTAGACGGAGCCTCTTCCCCGGCATCGTCTTCCACTGTCTCGGATCTGCTTCCCGAAAGACGACGCCAAGCGCAGAAGTACCACCGTCGTGGACAATGAACTGACTCCCATTGCCGACCATGACTCACAGAGGCCGCCGCGACCATCGTTCTCCTCCTCGATTGGCAATGTGTGTATTGAATCACTTAGCAGTACATGTGCAGTTCCAATTTTTTTCATACCTACCCTTCAATTTTCCTGGGTGCTATTGTTCCCGTAAAAGTAATTGGTTATAGCCTCCATTGTCCAACAGAATATCAGCTTGTAATTGTGCGTCGCTCCTGTATCGCGTTGTGCTTGGGTAGGTTTTCATCGCAACCAGCAAGTGTGGCAAATGATGGAAAGGTTTTAGAACTAGCAAGATGCCCATGCGTTGCACGCATCAAGATGCATTTATATGAGTAGTTTATCTTGTGGGAGAAAAGGATGAACGAGGGAAGGCCTTATTTGCAAATCTGGAGAGGGGTATGGGTATCTTTTTGCAAAATTCCCATTTGTTTCCTTCCTATCTGTCAGATATAAATCGGACGACCTATATTGCAAGAAAAAAAAGTATAGAGAAAAAAAAGTAGATAGTAAAGGAAGTAGAGATAAATATTAAATATTAAATATAAAATAAATATAACCGTAGGGAAGAGAGTAGAGGTAGCAGAGACGTCGGGAAAGGATCGCGCGCGCGGGAAAAAGCGGCCGGGCGTGCGCTAGTTTTGGCGTGCGGTGTCCGGCGCGCTTTATAAAATCCAATGCCCTCCCACCGCTCTGTGCCTTGCCACCGCTCTGTGCCTCGCCACCGCTCTCTCCCCGCTCTTTTTCGCCTCGCCGCCGCCGCGCCACCATGCCGCCGCATCGCAGGGGAACTTGGGGATACCGCGGCATCCGCGCGCGCCCCTCCGGCGGCTTCTCCGCCGAGATCCTGTTCCGCGGGATGCGCCTCGGCCGCGGCAATTTAGACACCGCCACCTAGGCCGCCCGCGCGTACGACGCGGCGGCGTGGTGCCTCCGATGGCCTCATAGAACATTGAACTTCCCCAACGTGCCGACGCGGGAGCGGGCGCAGGAGCTCGCGCCTCTGCCGCGGCTTAGCACCGACGAGGATCGTCGCGACAACCGGAGGCGGGAGCACCGTCTCGGCATCGCCGAGATGGACGAGGAAGCCATTGCGTTGTGGCGCCAACACTTCCCGCAGGACATCATCAAAGAGCGCGAGTTCTACGCGCAAAGGAGGGCGGAGAGGGATAAGTGGAGGGCGGAGCGAGCCGCCTATCGCGAGGACAAGCGTAGGCGAAAAGCGGACGCTCAATTCAACATGAGGCTAGGAGCAGTGTCGCACTGGGAATCCGACGACGATCGGTATCTTCACGCCTACAGTCAGACGTCGGAGGAGGACATCACCGAGGAGCAGTCGGACGACGAGGAGTAGTTGAATTATCTTTTTTGTATCTATCTATGCGGAGAACTATCCTCTACTCTCTAGTATCTACTTCTCGATCTCAGCCATCAGAACGCTTTTTTAAAGCGCCCGCGCTTGATTCTGTTGGAGATGCTCTAACATGGCGATTTAGTGCTTTAATGTTGCCCACAAGATGCGCGAGTATTACTAGTAGTATTTTTCTTGCCATGTTGAGATTTTGAAACCACGAGTGTGAACATGCAGAGGAGCAATGAAGACCAAACACGGGATATTCGGGACATCTTCAAGGAGCGTGGCAAGTTAAAGAGGAGCTGCACCGAACCTGTAAAATGAGCTTTGGTAAGTAACACCCTTTCAATTACTTTCATTTAGCCTCGTGTTCTTCGATGTGTATATGTTGTATTTCTGTTTCTCTTAAGCTTGGTGTTCTTCGATGTGTAATAAGAAGAGTCTTAATCGTCCTAATGCTTTCGTTTTTAACTTGATGTACGAAGTGGGTGTTCTCACTGTGTAGTCTATTTTTATATTTCTTTTCCTTTAGAATTCACTTCTCCGAGTTCTGTTTATCTGGCTTCTACTAAATGGATCTAGGTTTCTCTGAGTATTGATCTAAAAAGAAGTAACTTCATGTCGGGATGCAGTTCTGCGAGGAGGGAAGTATGGTCAACCTCGAGATCATGTTTCCAAAATGAGGCTGGATTACACACAAGGTGCCGTTCCTAATGATCTTTGGATTAGACACAAGGTGCAAATTCGAGATGATGCTAGATTACACACAAGCCAGGTGGAGTCGTCAGCTGTTCGTGTCCTCGTGGCATTAGTAAAGGCTGTAAGAAAGCGTACAGGAGCCCTTGAGAATGTAGCTGAGTTCCTGAAGAAGCGAAAAGAGCAATCAGATGATCTCTTCACCAAGCCAAAGAACAGATGGAAGAAGCCAGAAATAAGCTAGCAGAGGCAGAGCAGGCTAGGCGTCTCCTGCTATCTAAAACTGTTGTCAATACAAAATTTCCAGTCAGCATGCCTGTTGTGATGTCTGTGCATCTACTGATGTGGCACAAAATGTTTTTTTGGGTCATGTAATAACAGCAATTACTTTCCAAACAATAACAGACGAAGCATTGGACATGGTATAGTTCACGCGCAAGCCCGACATTCCAAGTCCAACTTCCACATCAAACTCATGTTCACAGATATCTGCACATTCATACATAATGTCCACAACCATGATTCACTTCGAAGCCAAAAAAATGTGAGGAGAGTTATAAATAAAGAAAAATCTCTACTAGTTCCTGCTACCAGTGCGAGCACAAAAAGTCAAGACCATGCGTAAATTAATTATATTTTAGTCATTTTTTGTGTTCTAAAATGCCTGCCGGCTCTCGGAAGGACGTGTTGCCGGCACAGCTGATTGCACGCGGCGAGGAGGCGTGCTCAGCCGGGCCTGCAGCGAGTGCGGCCCTCTTGGCCGGCGCGCCGGTTCAATGCCTGCGCTATGAGAGGTCGCGTCCGTGTCAGAGCAATCACTCCCTCCAGTCCTTTTTTGTTTGGGTATAACAAAATCTCGTTTTCCATTCACATTTTACAAGTAAAATTCGTGGACAAACTTTGACCCAAAGTATGATGGGGACTAGTAAACCAGAATGGAGGTAGTAGTTTTTTTTAATCAAAGAAGGGTTTCCCCTTCCGATTACTGAAAACCAGCATCTAAATCTAAACCATAGTATTCGCCCTAGAACTACCAAGTTCAACATCTCGTAACATAAACCCATACAACCATACGCCAAGGAGGTACGTAGTACTATGAATTCCATTTTCACTCCATACCAATCGTTCTAAAAACTACTTACTACTTATAACGTGCCATTTAAAATTGGAACTCTTAACTCTGCTAAAAAACGATATTTTAAACGTGGCTACTCGGTCTGTGGCAACTGACGAGCCACCGCGCTCCAAGTTTTTCACCTGTGGTCCCGACCAGCAACTCCTACAAAGGTGCTCCACCACGTACCCGGTAGCCGCGAATGCAGCAATCATGCACCTAGGGTTTTAGGGTTTATTTGTTAACATCGCCTTTACGTAACACTCATGTGTGCGAGACAGCGAGAGGCCGACTGCGTGCGTGCGCCTCTTCTCTTAGTATATGTACTCCACCGTTTGTCTGGTGTCCAAAAATTATAATAACTACTAGCAATGTTCCAATGCGTTGCCACACGATCAAAGTAGATTAATACATATTCACCGATTTGATAGAAAAAAAGTCTAGTTTTGAAATACGTATATCACTAAAAATATGTTATGTTTCACTCAAAATATATTCCTTTGGCGGTTTTGATGAGATAAGGGAGGCATGTTGTTGGTTTCAAGATTCGGGAAGTGGTATATGTCTAATTTCTACTCTTACTAGCAAGATGCCCGTGCGTTGCACGGAACATCAAAATCTCGTGGGAGTAAAGGATGAACGAGGGAAGGCCTTATCTGCAAATGTGGTGAAGAGTGTGGGTAAATTGCCATATTTTCCTTCCTATCCGTCAGATATAAATCGGAGGACCTACATTGCAGGATGGCAGGCCCACCATCATCACCAACTCTATTTTTTATCCCTACTCTTATAAAAAACATTGTCGGTGATGATCGTGTGCCTGTCATCCTGCAATATAGGCCGTCTGATCTATATCTGACGGATAGGAAGGAAACGATGGCAATTTTGCAAAACGATACCCACACCCCTCTCCACATTTGCAAATAAGGTCTTCCCTCGTTCATCCTTTTCCCCCACAAGATAAACTACTCATACGAATGCATCTTGATGTTCCGTGCAACGCATGGCGTCTTGCTAGTTGTTGCAAAAAGCCCATGTGTGTGAGAGAGAGAGGGAGAGTGGAGGAGGACGGAGTGCATGTGTGACAAAGATACAAGTAGTGTGTGTGCGATAGGTATCAGCTTAAAATGAGGCGATAGTGTGTGTGTGCACGATCGAGAGGGCGTGTCTCAAGAAGGGAAGAAAAAGCTACATAGATACAAGGAACGAGAGAGAGACATGTAAGCGATGGTGGAAGCATGAGTGTGCGGGTGTATAAACCTATGTAGAGGCTAGCTAGTCGATAAATGCTTGTGAGAGAAATACGAGTCGGGGTGCGAAAGCGAGAGTTTTGTGTGAGAGAGAGAGAGACGGTAGTCGGGAAGGGAGGTGGAAGAAGGAGTTGTGTGTGTGTCTGTGAGAGAGAGAGAGAGGAGTCGGTAGTTGGGGTTGTCTGATCGGTGTCAGTCTGGGATGGAGACGAAAAGGAGACCGCAACAAATGTTGTGTCTACAGGAGAGACAGAGAGTAATTTTAGTGGTATGAGTCATATGTAGAGACATATAGGGTGTGTGAGAGAATCCCATAGAGAGAAAGACAAAGTGAAAGACGAGTGGAGACTGTGTGGGTGGCGGTGAAAAAGAAAGCTTAGGTACCGAGTGATACCAGAGAACAGTAGAGACGTGAGAGATAATGAAAACCGTGTAATGTATAATGATAGGGAGAGTGTGACACTTATCAAGGGAGACGTCGAGAGACCATGTTTGCGAGGATAGGAGAAACATGAAGTGAGCGTGCGGGTGAGCTGGAGAAAAGAGAGTGATGGCTACCTGAAGGAGCATGCATGCGAGAGAGATGGGCGTGAAAGGAGTGAACAAAAAAGGGATTCAAATATTTGAATTCGAGATGATGATACATGTAATCCATACTCGAACCAAAATTGATCTATCAAACATATATACTCATATGAATTCACGCACATCTATGTTATTTAATATGTAGATATTACTGATCCATACATTTTAGTAGAACATAATTTGGTTAAATTTTTTCGAATTCAACCTTAAGATTTCGAGATCGTTGTATTTGTAAATCATATTATACATATAAAGGAGCAGAATTCTTTGTTGTGCTTTTGAAAGTATATATGTAAAAAATGATGTGTATAGAATATAATTCCAATTGAAAATGGATCCCGCCCGGAAAAAAATAGTAGAATACAAACGGGATTCGAATTGAGTTGGCACGGTAAACGTGCACTGTGCAAAATTTGAACGAAGCAGGAAAGTCGCAGTAACCGCCCGAAACCAAAATCTGCGAGATGGAAATCACTACTGCCTATCCCTGCCGCGCAAAGCCTATCTGCTGGATTTCTATAGGTTTCGATAGGGGTAGGTTTGTAATTTCACCCAAACGTGACGTAACCGCCTCTCACCCGGATTCATACATGGTGGGCGCCAAAACACAGTGTGCCCTCGGCCGAAATCGACTCCCTCCCCGATTCATATTCATACACGGTGGGCGCCAAAAACAAACTCTCGTCGACAAATATTCGGTTTATGCGAGATTACCATCCTATCCCCAACCGACTAATGTTGCTGTGATGTAGTAGAAATTTGAAACGGGGGCTAAGTTTGTAAATTTCCTCGCATTTGAGACAAGCGCGCCCTGACTACATGGTTCCCCCCCTTCCTCTCTACCTCCCTTTTCCCCATTCGTACTCCGTGGGCGCCAAAACACCCTCTGCAACCCCACCCTCCTCCGTCCGCCGCCGTCCGCCACCCCATCCACCGCCGTCCTCCTCCACCATGCCGAAGCTGATACCCCGAGGCCGCCGTCCATTACAAGAGATCGACCTCTCTCATCCATGCCTTCGGACCGGGATCCTTGCATCCTGTCCTCTCGCTTCATCCCCGCCGTCGTCCACCTTGCCGACGCCGCTCCTACGACCATCTCGTCCACCGCGCACCGCCGCCACCGTCTACCCTCCTAGATCTGCTTCCACGCCGCCGACAGCCATCGCTACCGCAACACCGTCAAATTCTCACCAGATGCATACACGGCGCCGCACCAGAGGCGGTACTCTTTCGTATCTGCTCAACTTATTTATCGTAGCAAGAAAATAGATCGCCACTGCTTTACTCTGATTTCTTGTCTTGGTTGTGAAGTTGCCTTTGTCCGGTTTGCACCTTCAGATCCGCCATGGCACGCTCAACACTATACTCCCAATGCTTATGGTTTTCCCCTTTTATATTCTACACTAGTTAAATCATGGTAGACTAAATTTCAAAATTGGGTCAGTCGATTTTTCAGAGTTCGCCGGTGCGATCCAAGGGGCTCGGGTGGTTGTGGGGCCTCGCCAAACGAAGAAAACTCGACGCGGGTGGGGGGTGGGGGTGGCGGAGGAACACAGGCGGTGGGGGCCGGTGGTCCGGCCGGCGGCCCGTGTGGTGTTCTGTATGGGAAGGATCACAGACGAGGAAGAAGAAGGGTTAGGAGACGTAGGATCTTCATCCAACCGCCTGAAATGGTCGAGAGACAGCTGGGAGTTGCATTCTTAATACGCTCTGGTTCATCATGTGTGGGCACTGCGCAACCAACATTTTATTATCCAAAATCTGCTTGCTCTTCTTTACCATGTTCGATAGAGCTGTGACACAAAACGTAGGACCGACTCCAGCAGACTGTACCCATACTTCACTGGCCACACCACTAGCCCCACCACACAGGACCTGCACTCCAGCAAAAGGTATACCGATTTCATTTGCCATAGCACTAGTTGTACCACAGAAAAATCCCACTCCAGCAAAAAGTACAGCAAGTCCACCGGCCAAAGACCTATCCCAACTGCAGAGACGGCCAATTCCTGCAGATTGGAACCCCATTCCATTTATTCCCAGTTTAAAAGACAATGCTTTCAATGTTGTTAGGGACTACGTGCATATATTCCCATCATGGGAAGATTATTGTGAAGACAAACACCATTTTCACATCTTCCTGTCCAACTTACGTGTAAGTGCTATTATTCATGGTTATTATTTTCCTGTTTTCTGCTGATTGAACACATCAATGATTTACATTACATTGTTGTAACTAGGTGAGGGTCAATCTGGATAGTCATGACGAGGAAAGCTTGCTTGTGCTTTTCAAGGAAGCATTGCAGCAGTATCGGTGTTACCTGAGGAAATCACACTTTGGTGGCAAATCTATAAACGAATTTCCGGTGAAGTCTCCTTTGCTAAATTTAGAAGACATTGAATGGAAAAACATTTTTATGCACTGGTCTCGTTCCCAGGATGAGGTACTGTCTATGAAATCACATGACAATTTGAACTTCTACTTTTCTGCATGTGCCTTACGGATCTTGTTTGCAGGAAATCTGCTCAAAGAAGAATTCCGGTTTGAAAAGAACGACAAGATATCGCAAATATGCTGCCCGCTGCTTTGCTCTTGTTAGTACCTGTTGTCCTGTATCACTGTACTTTCATACATACCTGGTTCATTATGTGACAGTAGTATGCATGATAGCTTGCTTATCAATTGTGCGCTCCAAATTCTTCAGTATCCAATGCCAATGTTTTTTTAGCTCTGCATTGTTCTTGCAAGTATATGCTGTCCTTTATCAGTGTACTTATAATGATAGGTAGTTGTTCATGTACCATCACTCTGCAGCTTATTTTCCTTTGCCCTCCATTTTCTACACATCAGAACTATATTTACTCTTACCATAAGGTTGGTACTGAAGAAATTTAGCTGTGCATTGCTCTTGGCTGTACCTTTTGCCTGTATCGCTGCACTTACATTTATAGCTACTTGGTTATGTAGCATCACTCTTCATTTTATCTTAAATATTCTCCATTTTTTCGTATATTATCACATCTATATTTACTCTTAACAAAATGTAGAATAAAGGCAATGCTTATGAAGAAGATTTTGTGGTAAACTTCTTGAATTGCCCCCCCCCCCCCCATCAGCATGGACAAGGCCTTTATAGAGCCTTTCTTCACCAATATTGTAAGTTTGTCCATCTCAAGCCTTCAAACTTTGTTGTATATATTTGGTTAGGCATGACTGCAACAGCTGTTTATTTTTGGTGTTTGCATCAAATTGCATGTTTAAAGTTTATTATGTACTCCCTCCGTTCCAAAATAGATGACCCAATTTTGTACTGAAGTTAGTATAAAGTTGGGTCGTCTATTTTAGAACGGAGGGAGTAGTTCATAAACGAAAGTTTGTCATTTCTCAATTTAAGTTTTCAGTTGTACAACCAAGTTCCTTATTCATACCATGTAAATTAAAGTATACAAAGCAAGTGATCTTCTTTTGCACTGCATGTATGCTTCATTCTTCATCCGTAATCCGGTGGTGTGGTGAACCTACCCACTACAAAGACACAGTGTCATATTCTGCAATGTCTTAACTATGAACAATGTCATATCATTCTACTACTCCTCCGTCGAAAATACTTGTCATTGAAATGGATGTATCTAGATGTATTTTAGTTCTAGACACATCCATTTTGATGACAAGTAATCGGACGGAGGGAGTATTATTTAAACCGTCTCTTTATTTGCCAATCTGAAATGGGATAAATTGACAAGACACTAACCATTTATACTTATGAGTTCTTGATCTGTAATCCGGTGGTGTCGTGAAGCTGCCAACTCCTTCACAATGTCATTTCCTGCCATGTCTTGACCTGAACAATACCATATTGTGTTAATGCAATTTTAAACTGTGTCACTTGTATTAAATCAAGAAGAAATGTGATGAATTGTCAAGACTTGATACTTTTATGTGCAAAACCTGTCATCCGTTTGCTTGTTTATCTTTCAGAGTGAGGAAGATTTAAGTGGTGAACAAGCGCTAGATCTCATCATCTTGCTCAGCTGCTGCTTGCTGCAGCTCCCAACAGAGCTAACCTTTCTTGAACTCTATTGAAGTGTGTCGGTTTTGTATATTATTTTGTCGGCGTGTTTATTTGCACTGGTGGCGATCTTTGATGCCCAGTGTATGTAATCTGCTGTCTGCTTGTGCTTTATTATCGTAGTGGTGAACTTTGATGCCCAGTGGATGTAATATGCTGTAATTTCTTTATTGTATAGTCTAGGTTTTTTCTTATTCACGATGCTGCAGTTATTTTACTGTCTTTGCAGTAAATCGGTGTAACATCCCACATTTCCTATTTGGAATGTTTTACAATTATAGCTAAGCATCCTATGCATCCTGTTTGAATTTGATTGTCATTTGAAGTTTCAGAGTTATTTGAGTTTGAATTTGAATTCCAAACTTTGGCATGTGGGAAACAATTCAAAAACTAAGCCTGATAAATACTTGATCAAAAGTATGAGAGGAGCAAACATGACACTCCAAAAATATCAGAGGAAACAATGCCAAAAGTTTTGGAATTCAAATCTGAATTTTATTTGAATTTGAAAAAAATGGATTTTCATAAAGTTTGGATTTTGCCTTTGGAAAAATGTTCAAATGAAAGGGAATATTCCCCTGATCATTTTGGTATATATATACCCTATATAAATTATTTATAGTTTAGGTTTTATTTTTGTTTTGTTTTAATTTAAAAATAAAGAAAAAACCCTTGAGGGCGCCAGCCTAGGCCACCCTGTGCCCAGCCAGCGCCACCTCACCCTCCGCACCCCATTCCCCCCCTAGCGACGCCGAACCCCTCTCCTCTCCTCCCGAGCTCACCGGAGTCCCGAGCTCGCCACCGCCCGCCAAAACCGCCCGCCCGACGCCACCCTGGTCCACCCCGACCTCCCAACACCACCGAACCCTCCCCGTGCTCGTCAGGCGTCTCCCCGACGACTTCATGAAGCTCGCCCGACGCCCGGACGCGCCTAACGACTTCGCCCGCCATCGTCGCCGAGTCCGGTGAGTCCCGCAACACCCCCGTCCGATCCCAAACGTGTGGCCACGATTAGAACCCCCGAAGGGGTATGTTTTTATTAGAAAACCGGCCGGTCCGATCGGTTTTTATTTTAGTTTAGGTTTTATTATTAGGCCGGTTCGTTTTTAGTTAACCCTAGGCCCATTTAGCCTATCTAACATATTGTATACGCAGTTTAGGCCCATTAGGCCTTTTTCTTTTTATTTGATTTTCTGTTTTAGCCGAATAGTTTCAATTTTCAAAAATGTATATCTTTTATTCTGTTTAATATTTTTGAGTGATTCTTTTTTTGTTGGATTTCAAATTTTATGTAGTTTCTGAAAAACATATATTTAGCTATGTTAAAATAATTAAAAATGCTTTAATATTGTTTTAGTCAGAATAGCAAATCTGCTATAGTTTTAGTTAGAAAAATTATTTTTGCATGATTCTTTTTGCCATCACTTTATTTTGATATTGACAAACCCTAGAAATTAACTTTGGTATTTTAGGGTTAATAAATAATTAATTTTAGGCAGAATCCTATTAATCCTAATTAATTGATTAGTTCTGTTTTCCTAATTAATTAATTAGTAAATTAATTTATTTTTAACTTGTGATTAGTTATTCTAGGTTAGTTTCTGTCATTCCATTAGATGAACTTTTATTTATAATTAATAAAAGTTTTAAATTATTTTCTTAATAGAAATTGAATTAGGCCTAAAATGAGTTTTATAATAGCTTTTAATTAATTCTTTTTGCTCCTAATTGCTTAGTGAATCCTTTTCTGTTAAGTTAACCTAAAACCATGATTAGGTTATTTTAGGAATTTTGTTATATAAGAACTATTTTTGCTATTGTTTGGTGTAGGGAAAAACTTTGAATTGGTTTCTTTGAGTTTTTCTTTTGGATTTGGTTTTGATTGTTTTGTTGTGCTATGTTACCATTATTATCTTGTGTGATCCTCTTACTTTATGCTTATTGTGTTATTGTTTGTCTCGGTAGAGTTCTGAGTCTGAAGCTTGCTACTCGACTCTTTAGCTTACGAGGATCATCAATGAGGCAAGTTTTGATCATGTTATTTCTATACCTATGTTTTTGTGCATTTGTAGTTGTCACCACCCCACCATTGCATGCAGTAGTGAATTCTTGAAGTCATTAAACTTGAGTAGTATCATGTGGTAGGATGAACCAATCCCTTGTTACCATGACCCGGGACGTAGTAGTTATTTTGCTATGCTCGAGACGGATTTGGGATGAGTGAAATTCATAAGCAAGATGTGAGAGTCAATGATGATGACAACCCATGGACTACAATGATCAAGATGGACTTCGAAAATCACTCTTTGGGTGGAGGGCGGTTGTGGGCACCTGGAGCACCCAGTGGTGGCGGGATGCATGGAGAAGCGCCATGACATCCTGCGGAAAGCTTCACCCAGCCACGAAGAGAAGGATGGATGCCCCATGACGGAAGCTTACTGTGCAGCCGCAAGCCATTATGGGCTCTGGCTGGGTTGACCCTAGTAGTGACGCTGGCTGGACGGTACTACGAGAAGTAGACGAACGGTAGGATTGGATGGGTACGGCAAGTGGCGGAAGAACTCTTTGGAAGACCTGTTTCATTCGTCCGTCTTCAAACACCATGAAGTGCGAAGACTTTAAAGGAGGAATGATTCTTGCGGGAAAGTCGCAAACCTCTGCAGAGTGTTATAACCTAATCGATTAGCCGTGTCCCGATTCACGGACATTTGAGCCTCTGGACCTTGGAAGTATTCGGATATCTCAACACTAAAATTAATGGATTAATTTGATGGGTTTATGACTTAATAATAATTTGGGAACGAGATATTGGTTGGCGGAACCATCTCAATAACCACCAACAATTTGTAGTAATTTGCAAATAAGTCCTTTGTAGTAGGATAAAATTGGCTTTTCGCAAAATGATGAAACTTAGAGCTCCACACCAAAATGCATATAGTGTTAGTAACTTTATTATTGTTATTCTTCTTGACTTGCCACTTATTCCAAAAGCTGACCTACATGGCTGCAACGTATTATGTTGCGAGATATATTCGATCAGAGTGAGGCTACGCTCGCGCTTGGCGATTGCCCTTTGAGTCGGATGGACTCGCTTATCTTCGACGCTTCGCAGCATTTTAGTTTATTTCTCATGAGTTGGCCTTGAGCGAATTTATTCCCTTGTAATAAAGACTCTATATGAGAATCGATTAATGATATTCAGGTGTGATTGAACTTTGATTACTTTATCGATGTCTTGTGAGTACCAAAGATGATCTTGGGATGGTATGCATACGTAGATTTGACCGATTTTGGGTCGGTCGCTCTGAGAGATGGTATCGAGCACACTGACCGTGAGGATCGTAACCCCTAGGATCGGAAAGCCATAGCGAGACCCTTTACTTTGAACCCTTTTTCATTCTATAATTCTTCCCCGATCTATTCGACTCTTCTCCCTTTGCAACATTCTAGATGGCCGTCGAGTTCACCCCAGTTTTGCTACCGGAGTTCGCCGGCCCGATGAGACGATGCCCTTCGGAAGGAAGCTGGTCCGGATGGTGAAGCTGCTGAAGATTGCTCGCCCTCGATCCTTTGGAAACCCACTAATGCACTTCCGACGGACACCCGCTACAGGATTGAGGTGCATATCCCAGGGAGAACCTTTGGAGGACACACGGAGCCTATCAACTTTGAGTTCACCGAGTTCAACTGGATCATCGGAAGGGACGTGGCGATCTACCGAGCACTTGGACATCTCCGAGAGGAGTACAGGACCGAGCTCGATCACTCAGACCTCGCCATGGTTTCTCGCAGGGCAAGGAATGGAGATATCATCCGTACCATCGAGGACGATTCCACTCTTTCTTACATCCAGGACTTGGAATGTCTTCTCAGGAAACGGGAGATTCAGGCTCGCCGTAACTCGAAGACACACCGGAAGCTTTTGTTCCGCGAACTGGAACTGGAGGAGAAGGCACGCGCAGACTTCCTTGGCCATGAGGAAGAAATCACGGACTTCATGGAGATAGTCGACGACCTGAAGATGAAGCTTGCCGCGATTGAGGAGAAGATGGACTTGGAGAGGACCTTACCCAGTGGAGATGAAGCACCCTCGTGAGCAATGATCAGATTTTGAAGGGAGTACCACTGAAGGAAACCCCAAGAGGAGGCGCCACTGATGAAGACTTTTAGTCGACCACCATGTTATCTTTTACTTTTTCGATCAGTTAGGCCGATGTTTTTCCTTCGATTAGTCTTGAGCTTATGTAATCGAGTTTGAACCATGTTTGAGTGGAATGAATAAATGATTGGTGTGTTATGATTGTGCATTCATATGGGTAGTGTTATTTCTCATAGACCATTGTTCTATTCTAAATTTCTCATCCCTCCAATACACGAGATGCCTCCGAGACGTGACCTTTGGTTTCCCGCCGAGCTCACCCAGCTGCTCCAAAGAATGAATGCATCGATGCAGCTCGATTCGTAATCGAACAACACCGCCAACAATCCACCGCCCCCACCACCACCCATTGTGGACAATTTGACTCGATTCTCGAGGTTGAATCCGCCGTGTTCTCTAGTAACACCGAGCCGATTGTGGTGACGATGGCTCCGCAAGATTGGAAGAGAGCTAGTCACCGTTGGATGCACCGATTTGAGAAGGTGCGCTTTGCCACGCATCAACCGGATGGACCTGCAGCTTCTTGGTGGGAGAATTACACCGCCACTTTTCCTTGGGTGGCATCACTTGGGATTAATTCCAGCAGGCCTTCGACTGCTCATGTCTCATCTGGAGCCATGAGTGCGAAGAAGCGTGAGTTCCGCAACTTACGCCAGGAAATCGCATTGTGCACAAGACGTGGAGGAATTCAGCAAGCTTGCTCGCTATGCCCCGATGATGTGGCCACAGATGCCGCCAAGGGGAGAAGTTCCTTGAGGGACTCAATGATGAACTGAGCATGCAGCTTATTGTGGCTACTTTCAACAACTACCAGGAGCTGGTAGACAAGGCCACCATCCTGGAAGGCAAGCAGCAGCAGATAGAAAGCCGCAAGCGGAAGTACAGCCAGGGGAAGCACAACTCGGGAGCTCAGCAGAAGCCCCGTTATGCACCATACTCAGGAGGGCACACCCATCACAACCATGGAGGTCATAACCATGGTGGAAATGGGAATAACCGCAGCCAGGACAACAAGTCAGGCCATGGCAATGGCAATGGCAATGGTAATGGCAATCAGCACCGTTCTGCCCCGGCTCCGAAGGATCTGAGCCACATCACCGCTTCAAGTGCGGAAGACAGGCACTACGCCACCGACTGCGCCGGAGGCCAAGCAGAGGAACGGGAATGGCAATGGAGGCTCAGCGAAGAAGCCCAATCCTTTCCCTCGTGCTCAAGTGAATCACATCGACGTGGAGAACGTCTATGATCAGCCAGACACTGTGGTTGGTAAGTTTTTATTGAATTCACGTTCAGTTTTGGTTCTCTTTGATTCGGTGCAACGATTCATTCATATCAAGGGTAGTTGTGGATAAGTACGGATTACGACTAGAACCCTTAGAAGCCCCCTCCGCGTCGATTCGCAGGAGGAGAAATGATGGCGAGATTAAGCTGTCCTACAAACCTCAACATCGGGAACCACAAATTTCCGTAGAACTCATAGTGTTGGAAACTCAGACCTTGGGCGTAATCCTAGGCATGGATTGGTTGTCAAAGTATGAAGGAAACATTGATCTGTGCCGGCAAGTCTATTCTGCTCACCACCCCGGGCGAAGAGGATCAAGTATGTAGCCAGCACAGCCAGATGAAGAATCAGTGCATTCCCTCACGGGAGTTGTTCAGAGGAAGTGCCAGAGTGCAAGAATTTCCGATGTGTTCCGGAGGAATTACCAGAATGCCACCGGACGGGGACATTGAGTTTCGATTGAGTTATTGCGGCACAGCCCCAATATCCAAGAGACCTTATCGGATGCCACCGAATGAGTTGAAAGAGATCAAGGATCAAATAAATGAGTTATTGGAGAAAGGATATATTCGCCCAAGCTCATCACCTTGGGGAGCCCCAGTTCTTTTGGTAGAGAAGAAGGATGGAAGCTTGAGGATGGTTGTGGATTATCGTGCATTGAACGAAGTAACCATCAAGAACAAGTACCCTCTGCCGATGATCAATGACTTGTTTGATCAGCTTGTTGGAGCCAAGGTATTCTCTAAGATCGATCTTGATCGGGTATCATCGATTGAAAATTCGTGAAAAGGATATACCCAAAACAGCATTCACCACTGTGTATGGTTTATCTGAGTATACCGTCATGTCATTTGGATTGACTAATGCTCCTGCATACTTCATGAATTTGATGAACAAGGTGTTCATGGAGTATTTGGACAAGTTTGTCGTGGTGTTCATCGATGACATATTGATATTCTCCAAGAGCGAGGAAGAGCATAAGGAACATTTGCGTCTAGTTCGAGAAACTTCGAGAACATCACTGTATGCCAAATTCAGCAAATGTGAATTTTGGCTAAAGGAAGTTGGATTCTCGGACATGTTATTTCAGGAGAAGGAATAGCAGTTGATCCCGCCAAGGTTGAGTCACCACCGATTGGCGATCACCCACCTCGATCAAGGAGATCCGCAGTTTTCTCGGACTCGCAGGATATTATCGGAGGTTCATTGAGAACTTCTCGAAGATTGCCAAGCCCATGACTGAGCTGTTGAAGAAGGAAGCCAAGTATGTTTGGACCGAGGAATGTGAAGCCAGTTTTCAGGAATTGAAGAAACGGTTGGTCACAGCCCCAAATGTTGATATTGCGGACATACATAAGGAATACCAGGTCTATTAGACGCTTCTCGTCAAGGACTCGGAGGAGTATTGATGCAGGAAGGCAAGGTTGTAGCTTATGCCTCCAGACAGCTACGGCCTCATGAGATGAATTATGCCACACATGATTTGGAGTTAGCAGCTGTAGTGCATGCACTCAAGACCTGGAGACATTTCCTCATTGGAAACCGTTGTGATGTCTATACGGATCACAAGAGTCTGAAATATATCTTCACGCAGAAGGAATTGAACCTCAGGCAGAGGAGATGGCTAGAGTTGATAAAGGACTACGACATGAGATTGCATTACCACCCTGGTAAAGCCAATGTTGTAGCAGATGCTTTGAGCCGTAAGAGTTATGTGAACACTCTCACCGCAGGAGGATTACCCCAGGAGTTGGTCGATGACCTCAGAGATCTCCGACTGGAGATAGTTCCGAAAGGATTTGTCGCAACTCTGGAAGTTCAGTCCACCTTGACCGAAAGGATTTGTGAAGCCCAGAAGTCGGACAAGGAAATCGATGAGATTAAGCAAAAGATGGAGGAAGGAAAAGCTAAATGATTCCGAAAGGATGAACATGGAACTATATGGTTTGAGGATCGTATTTATGTGCCCAATGATCCCGAGCTCAGGAAGCTAATTCTTCAGGAGGCTCATGATTCCCCGTACTCAATTCACCCCGGCAACACCAAGATGTACCTGGATTTGAAGCAAAGTTTCTGGTGGACAGGTATGAAGAAGGACATTGCCGAGTACGTAGCCGTATGCGATGTTTGCCAACGTGTAAAGGCAGAACATCAGAAGCCAGCAGGGTTACTTCAACCTCTGCCGATTCCCGATTGGAAATGGGAGAAACTTGGTATGGATTTCATCACAGGATTACCGGGACCCGTTCAGGTTATGATTCTATCTGGGTAGTGGTTGATCGTTTGACTAAGGTAGCTCACTTCATTCCGTGAAGACTACCTATACCAGTGCCAAGTTGGCCAAGATATACATGACCAGGATCGTATGTCCGCATGGAGTTCCGAGGAAAATCGTGTCGGATAGAGGAACGAGTTTACCTCAAAGTTTTGGAAGCAATTGCATGAAACTTTGGGTACGAGGCTGGAATTCAAGACAGCTTTTCATCCATGAGCGGATGGGATGACCGAGAGAGTCAATCAGATTACGGAGGACATGTTGAGAGCTTGTGTGCTAGACTATGGGTCTAGTTGGGATGATAATTTGCCGTACGCAGAGTTCTCGTACAACAACAGTTATCAATCAAGTTTGAAGATGGCCCCTTTCCAAGCTCTATACGGAAGGAGGTGCGAACACCATTCTTTGTGGGATAGTGTTGGAGATCGATCACTTTTGGTTCCGATCTTATCAAGGATCCCAAGAGAAAGTCAAGCTAATTCGAGACCGGCTCAAGATAGCACAATCGAGATGGAAGAGTTATGCCGACGAGAAGTGCAAGGAGGTGACTTACGAAGTGGGAGACCGAGCATATCTTCGTGTGTCTCACTTCGTGGGATCAAGAGGTTTGGAGTCAAGGAAAGTTAGCACCCGATTCATTGGCCCTACAAAATCCTCGAACGTCGTGGAGAAGTTGCATACAAGTTGGAATTGCGGAAGGATTGTCCGGAGTTCATGATGTTTTCCACGTTTCTCGATTAAAGAAGTGCCATGCCGACATGGCCGATGTTCCGTTGAGAGACACAAGTGCCCCTAGAGGCCATACAGCTTGACGGTGATTTGACTTACAAGGAGAAACCGTCAAAATTCTCGAGACTGCAAGCAGAGTCACCCGCAGCAAAGTCATCAAGTTTTGCAAGGTCTTTGTGGAGTCACCACACCGAGGAAGAAGCCACTGGGGACGCGAAGAAGATCTTCGTCGAGACCATCCGCACCTATTTGTTAGCCAACCCGAATCTCGAGGGTGAGATTCATCTTAAGGTGGTAGGTTTGTAACATCCCAAATTTCCTATTTGGAATGTTTTACAATTATAGCTAAGCATCCTATGCATCCTGTTTGAATTTGATTGTCATTTGAAGTTTCAGAGTTATTTGAGTTTGAATTTGAATTCCAAACTTTGGCATGTGGGAAACAATTCAAAAACTAAGCTCGATAAATACTTGATCAAAAGTATGAGAGGAGCAAACATGACACTCCAAAAATATCGGAGGAAACAATGCCAAAAGTTTTGGAATTCAAATCTGAATTTTATTTGAATTTGAAAAAAATGGATTTTCATAAAGTTTGGATTTTGCCTTTGGAAAAATGTTCAAATGAAAGGGAATATTCCCCTGATCATTTTGGTATATATATACCCTATATAAATTATTTATAGTTTAGGTTTTATTTTTGTTTTTGTTTTAATTAAAAAAATAAAGAAAAAAACCCTTCGGGCGCCAGCTAGGCCACCCCAGGCCCAGCCAGCGCCACCTCACCCCTCCGCACCCCCCCCCTAGCGACACCGAACCCCCTCTCCCTCTCCCTCCCGAGCTCACCGGAGTCCCGAGCTCGCCACCGCCGCCAAAACCGCCGCCGACGCCACCCTGGTCCACCCCGACCCTCCCCAACACCACCGAACCCTCCCCCGTGCTCGTGCGCGTCTCCCCGACGACTTCATGAAGCTCGCTGACGCCCGGACGCCTAACGCACTCTCGCCGCCTTGCTTGCCCTTGCCGCATGAGTCCGTGAGTCCCCAGCAACACCCCGTCCGATCCCAAACGTGTGGCCACGATTAGAACCCCGAAGGGGTATGTTTTATTAGAAAACCGGCCGGTCCGATCGGTTTTATTTTAGTTTAGGTTTTATTATTAGGCGGTTCGTTTTAGTTAACCCTAGGCCCATTTAGCCTATCTAACATACAGTATACGATTTAGGCCCATTAGGCCTTTTTCTTTTATTTGATTTTCTGTTTTAGCGAATAGTTTCAATTTTCAAAAATGTATATCTTTTATTCTGTCTAATATTTTTGAGTGATTCTTTTTTGTTGGATTTCAAATTTTATGTAGTTTCTGAAAACATATATTTAGCTATGTTAAAATAATTAAAAATGCTTTAATATTGTTTTAGTCAGAATAGCAAATCTGCTATAGTTTTAGTTAGAAAAATTATTTTTGCATGATTCTTTTTGCCATCACTTTATTTTGATATTGCCAAACCCTAGAAATTAACTTTGGTATTTTAGGGTTAATAAATAATTAATTTTAGGCAGAATCCTATTAATCCTAATTAATTGATTAGTTCCTGTTTTCCTAATTAATTAATTAGTAAATTAATTTATTTTTAACTTGTGATTAGTTATTCTAGGTTAGTTTCTGTCATTCCATTAGATGAACTTTTATTTATAATTAATAAAAGTTTTAAATTATTTTTCTTAATAGAAATTGGATTAGGCCTAAAATGAGTTTTATAATAGCTTTTTAATTAATTATTTTTGCTCCTAATTGCTTAGTGAATCCTTTTCTGTTAAGTTAACCTAAAACCATGATTAGGTTATTTTAGGGAATTTTTGTTATATAAAAACTATTTTTGCTATTGTTTGGTGTAGGGAAAAACTTTGAATTGGTTTCTTTGAGTTTTTCTTTTGGATTTGGTTTTGATTGTTTTGTTGTGCTATGTTACCATTATTATCTTGTGTGATCCTCTTACTTTATGCTTATTGTGTTATTGTTTGTCTCGGTAGAGTTCCCGGAGTGCGAAGCTTGCTACTACGACTCTTTAGCTTACGAGGATCATCAGCAAGGCAAGTTTTGATCATGTTATTTCTATACCTATGTTTTTGTGCATTTGTAGTTGTCACCACCCCACCATTGCATGCAGTAGTGAATTCTTGAAGTCATTAAACTTGAGTAGTATCATGTGGTAGGATGAACCAATCCCCTTGTTACCATGACCCCGGGACGTAGTAGTTATTTTGCTATGCTCAGAGACGGATTTGGGATGAGTGAAATTCATAAGCAAGATGTGAGAGTCAATGATGATGACAACCCATGGACTACAATGATCAAGATGGACTTCGAAAATCACTACTGGGTGGAGGACGGTTGACGGGCACCTGGATCACCCGGTGGTGGCGGGATGCATGGAGAAGCGCCATGACATCTCTGGAAAGCTTCACCCAGCCACGAAGAGAAGGATGGATGCCCCATGACCGGAAGCTTACATGCAGCGCAAGCCATTATGGGCTCTGGCTGGGTTGACCCTAGTAGTGACGCTGGCTGGACGGTACTACGAGAAGTAGACGAACGGTAGGATTGGATGGGTACGGCGGTGGCGGAAGAACTCTTTGGAAGACCTGTTTCATTCGTCCGTCTTCAAACACCATGAAGTGCGAAGACTTTAAAAGGAGGAATGATTCTTGCGGGAAAGTCATAAACCTCTGCAGAGTGTTATAACCTAATCGATTAGCCGTGTCCCGATTCACGGACATTTGAGCCTCTGGACCTTGGAAGTATTCGGATATCTCAACACTAAAATTAATGGATTAATTTGATGGGTTTATGACTTAATAATAATTTGGGAGCGAGATATTGGTTGGCGGAACCATCTCAATAACCACCAACAATTTGTAGTAATTTGCAAATAAGTCCTTGTAGTAGGATAAAATTGGCTTTTCGCAAAATGATGAAACTTAGAGCTCCACAGCCAAAATGCATATAGTGTTAGTAACTTTATTATTGTTATTCTTCTTGACTTGCCACTTATTCCAAAAGCTGACCTACATGGCTGCAACGTATTATGTTGCGAGATATATTCGATCAGAGTGAGGCTACGCTCGCGCTTGGCGATTGCCCTTTGAGTCGGATGGACTCGCTTATCTTCGACGCTTCCGCAGCATTTTAGTTTATTTCTCATGAGTTGGCCTTGAGCGAATTTATTCCTTGTAATAAAGACTCTATATGAGAATCGATTAATGATATTCAGGTGTGATTGAACTTTGATTACTTTATCGATGTCTTGTGAGTACCAAAGATGATCTTGGGATGGTATGCATACGTAGATTTGACCGATTTTGGGTCAGGTCGCTACAATCGGCCAAACCGTAAAATTACAGTACATAATCGGGCCGTCATGCGATCATGATGTAGGTTGGGCCTGAAACGTGCCGAACAGCTAACGGGCCGGCAACAGCCCGAAATGAACTCCGGCCCATGATTGTGCGAATCAAATCACGGGCTTTTAACAGACCAAAATTGTCTCGGTCCTTGTTTGGCCCAATCAGATATCGGCTGCGAGCAGGCCGGATGCAAGCCGGGCCGTAGTTAGGCCCAACTATATGACGAGCATTTAACAGGCCAAAATTAATATAGGGCCGAAATGTTAAATGGGTTCTTAAGAGGCCAAAACTAATGTCAGGCCGAATTACTAAGTGGGCCTCTAGCAAGTGGGCCCAAAAGCATAGTGTCCAGTTGATGGGCCGAATCTGATATGGGCCATAATTGAGCCCATAGCCTCTTAAAGGGCCGTACCTGATCTGGGCCGTAATTTGGCCCAGAACATGGTAGGCTTTTAACGGGCCGGATCTCATATGGGCCACTATTAGGCCCGGAACGTGGCATGCCATTAATGAACCGGATCAAATATGGGCCGACATTTGGCCCAAAACATGGCAGCCAGTTAATGGGCCGGCCTACTAGGGCCCTCAAATTCTTGTGGGCCTACAGTTGGGCTGGCCCGTTAATGTCAGCAAAATCTCGTGGGCCTTTAGCCGGGCCGGCCCATTATGATCCGCAGGAATCTTGTGGGCCTTTACCTGGGCCGGCCCATTATGGCAAACAAAAATCTTGTGGGCCTTTACCTGGGCCGGCGCATTATGGCCCGCGAAATCTTGTGGGCCGTTAGCTGGGCCAGCCCATTATGGCCCCCAAAATCTCGTGGGCCTTTAGCTGGGCCGGCCCATTATGGTCCGCAAAATCTTGTGGGCCTTTAGTTGGGTCAGCCCATTTAAACTTGATGGGCCGGTCCACGTGTCAACATATCATAGGCGCGTCTCGCCCATTGGACGAGTGACACCTGTGCCAGTGCGGACCTGACACGTGTCTCCTCCAGCCAATGATGATTTTACACGTGGAAAATCCCCATTGGTCGGGGCTGTTAATGGGTTATCGGATCCAAAACCCGACCCGATAGTTTAACGGTGTTTCGTTACGGTGGATGCCACGTGTCGGTCACCCTTGACGAAAGCACTTCTGTGACGCACGATTTATCGTCATGGAAGTGGACACTTCCGTGATGATAATTTTGGTAATGTCATGGAACACTTCTCGACAAAGACATGTATGACTATCTTGATTCTGTCATAAATTTGTCATGGATGTACATGCATGACAAAAAACGCGACCTACTGTGACAAACATGTATCATCACGGAAGTGTATTTTTTTTGTAGTGAACATCTAGTACCAAGAAGAAGCAGTCAACTAGTGTCTTCTGTGGGATGAATACCGTGCAAGCAGACACATAAGATTTGCATGAATAAGGGAAGAGGAGTACCATTTTTGGTTGCCAGTGCTGCGTCCTCCAGAAGTCGCGCCGATTTTCTTGTTTTTCCTGGGGAAGCGATCTTTTGGAGGAGGGTGGAGCCTTGGACGAACCCATGGCCAAATTGTTGAACTGTGTTGTGGTGGCCGTTTGTCAGCGGAGGGGAAGCAGAAAACGAGGCGGCAAAGGATGACGTAGCAGGAAAAACTTCGGTGCGGTGGACGGTGGCAAAGTTGGAGCGACAGCGGTGAGGCGCATGACGGCGTGGTTGAACTGGCTCGGGTATGGACAGCTCGGTCTCGGCTTCAACTACTAGCCGTGGAGGGCGTTGTGGTTGACGTTGCGGTGGACGACGACGTTGGGGTATCAGCTCCAGCATGATGGAGGAGGGCGGCGGTTGATGGGTGGGATGGGGTGGCGGACGGAGGACGCCGGGGTTTTGCGGCTGGTGGAGAGGTAATTTTAGTGCCCACGGAGTACGAATGGGGAATCGGACAGGGGAGGGGGAGCTGAGGGAGAACCATATTTCGGTCTCGGACGCGCTTGTTTTTGGCTTTTTTGAACAGATGGGACGCGCTTGTTTGAAATTTGGGGAAAGTACAAACTTTTCCCCTCTTAAATTTCGGACCTACTGTGGGTCAGGGGTAGGATGGTAATCCCAAGTGTCCCAAATAGTGGGCGGGAGCAATTTCGGACGCGTGCATGTGTGCTTAGGCGGCCATTGTGTATGAATATTTTTCGGAGGCAGTTGTGTGGCGTCTAGATGAAGCTACAAACCTACCCCGGTTTAGACCTTTGGACGCCGGGCCGGTAGGTTTCACGGGTCGGGGTTAGAAAAATAATTTCCTTCTACTACCAAACATTGGTCTCACGCGGTTTCAAGTAGTAGAGGCTCTTTTGCGCGCCGTTTGAAATTTTGAAATAGAAGCATTCACGTTTAGAGTACTCTTGAACTTTGAGGATTGACCTAAATAGACAACGTTAAATTTGACCTTGTATGTTTGAAAACCTCATTAAATTATGCACTTCTTTTTGAAATTTTGAAACTTAAAATCATATAACTACGATTATTTTGGAATGGGTGAGGTAAATTTGAATCTATCTTGTACACGACTATATATGCTATTATGTACAAAAGTAGAGCAAAGATTAGTGCCCCCATAATTTAGGTATGATTTACAAATGAGATGATATCGAATTCAAATAATTTAATTGACTTCATGTTGAATTCAAAAAATTTAAACCACCTTAATTTGAATTCAAATGTATGCTAGTTCATAGCTAGCTATTTATAATGTTCATTGTGTAACTTTCGTATGTATAATGTGCTTTACACACACAACATGAACAACACTCATGTTTATATTCGATTGCTAAAGCGATGCATTTTCTATACATCAACACCATAGCCTCTCCGGTGATGTGTGAGTAGTTTACCACAGACCTTCAGGTCCACAGTTATTAGCTAGATGGCTTCTTCTCTCTCTTTGGATCTCAATACAAAGTTCTCCTTGATCTTCTTGAAGATCTATTCGATGTAATTCTTTTTGCGGTGTATTTGTCGAGATCCGATGAATTGTGGGTTTATGATCAAGATTATCTATGAACAATATTGGAACCTCCTCTGAATTCTTTTATGTATGATTTGTTATCTTTGCAAGTCTCTTCGAATTATCAGTTTGGTTTGGCCTACTAGATTGATCTTTCTTGCAATGGGAGAAGTGCTAAGCTTTGGGTTTAATCTTGCGGTGTCCTTTCCCAGTGACAGCAGGGGCAGCAAGGCACGCATTGTATTGTTGCCATCGAGGATAAAAAGATGGGGTTTATATCATATTGCTTGAGTTTATCCCTCTACAGCATGTCATCTTGCCTAAAGCGTTACTCTGTTCTTATGAACTTAATACTCTAGATGCATGCTGGATAGCGGTCGATGTGTGGAGTAATAGTAGTAGATGCAGAATTGTTTCGGTCTACTTGTCGCGGACGTGATGCCTATATACATGATCATGCCTAGATATTTTCATAACTATGCACTTTTCTATCAATTGCTCGACAGTAATTTGTTCACCCACCATAATACTTATGCTATCTTGAGAGAAGCCACTAGTGAAACCTATGGCCCCGGGGTCTATTTTCCATCATATAAGTTTCCAATCTATTTTGCTTTGCAATCTTTACTTTCAATCTATATCATAAAAAATACCAAAAATACTTATCTTATTATCTCTATCAGATCTCACTTTTGCAGGTGGCCGTGAAGGGATTGACAACCCCTTTATCGCGTTGGTTGCAAGGTTCTTATTTGTTTGTGTAGGTACGAGGCGACTTGCGTGTAGTCTCCTATTCGATTGACACCTTGGTTCTCAAAAACTGAGGGAAATACTTACGCTACTTTGCTGCATCACCCTTTCCTCTTCAAGGGAAAATCAACGCAGTGCTCAAGACGTAGAAAGAAGGATTTCTGGTGCTGTTGCCGGGGAGATTGGCACTAAGTCAAGACAAGAGTTGATCTCCCGTCAACTAGCCAATTTCTGGCGCCGTTGCCGGGGAGATCTACGCCAAGTCAAGTCAAGTCAAGACATACCAAGTACCCATCACAAACTCTCAACCCTCGCATTACATTATTTTCCATTTGCCTCTCGTTTTCCTCTCCCCCACTTCACCCTTGCCGTTTTATTCATCCTTTTTTTGTTCGTCTTTTCATTTGCCTTGATGTCTTACTTGGCTCGTTTGCTCGTTTGGTTGGAATAGTTGTGTATTTATTGCTAAACAGAGAACCTAAGATCTATGGATCCTCATCCGCTTGCCAATCGTTTTAAGAGATCCAATTATGATGAACCAATTCCTAGTGATTTGGGTGCACTAGATTATCTTTATAAGGTTTTGCTTGAAATCCTTGAATCTAAACATTGTGATGAAGTGCTTTATGAAGTGATTCACGATAGATCTTTGAATAAAAAGCATGACTGCAATGATGTTATTATAAATTATAATAATGTCAATTGTGTTAATGATATGCAAAACCCTAAGCTTGGGGATGATAAGTTTGCTATGTCTACTACTTGTTGCAATGATCATGATTGGGGTGATTCTTCTTATGATCTTGAAAATTAATTTAAGCCCCATGACGAATATGAGATTGATAATAATGTTTGCAATAGTAATAAAAGTGGGTTTGGAGAGGTCATGACTTTAGTTAATGATAATCCCACTATTTTGGAAGAGTGTCAACTTTGCATGCATGTGGATCATCTAGAGAATATTTTATGTGATAGCGATATTGTTGAATTTGAATATGATCTTACATGTAATTATTATGAGAGAGGAAAATATGGTTGTAGAAGTTTTCATGTTACTAAATTACCTCTCTTCATGTTGAGATTGCTATCGTCACTTTCTTCTTCCTTGCATATGCTAGTTTTTGCTTTCCTTGCAAATTTGTTTGCTTATAATATGCCTATGCATAGGAAGTATGTTAGACTTAGATGTGTTTGTCACGTGTTTTATGATGCTCTCTTTGTGCTTCAATTCTTGTCTTTCATGTGAGCATCATTAAAATTATCTATGCCTAGCTAAAAGGCTTTAAAGAAAAGCGCTTGTTGGGAGACAACCCAATATTTTTACTTGCTTTTATTCAATAAATAATTCATCTAGCCTCTTATTAGATGTGGTTTTATGTTTTAAATTAGTGTTTGTGCCAAGTAGTACCTTTGGGAAGACTTGGGTGAAGTCTTTATGATCTTGCTGTAAAAAACAGAAACTTTAGCGCTCACGAGATTAGCTGCCATTTTTTACTGGAGAGCGCTTTTAGGTTGATTCTTTTTGCAGATGATTAATAGATAAATTCCTCACATCCACTAATTTATTTCAGAACTTTTGGAGTTCCATAAGTTTACGTTTGATACAGATTACTACAGACTGTTCTGTTTTTGACAGATTCTGTTTATTGTGTGTTGTTTGCTTATTTTGATGAATCTATGGCTAGTATCGGGGGGTATGAACCATAGAGAAGTTGGAATACAGTAGGCTTAACACCAATATAAATAAATAATGAGTTCATTACAGTACCTTGAAGTGGTGGTTTGTTTTTTTTCGCTAACGGAGCTCATGAGATTTTCTGTTGAGTTTTGTGTTGTGAAGTTTTCATGTTTTGGGTAAAGATTTGATGGATTATGGAATAAGGAGTGACAAGAGCCTAAGCTTGGGGATGCCCAAGGCACCCCAAGGTAAAATTCAAGGACAACCAAAATCCTAAGCTTGGGGATGCCCCAGAAGGCATCCCCTCTTTCGTCTTCGTCCATCGGTAACTTTACTTGATGATACATTTTTATTCACCACATGATATGTGTTTTGCTTGGAGAGTCTTGTATGATTTGAGTCTTTGCTTTTTAGTTTAGCACAATCATCCTTGCTGTACACACCTTTTGGGAGAGACACACATGAATCAGAATTTATTAGAATACTCTATGTGCTTCACTTATATCTTTTGAGCTAGATAATTTTCCTCTAGTGCTTCACTTATATCTTTTTAGAGCACGGTGGTGGTTTTATTTTGTAGAAATTATTGATCTCTCATGATTCACTTATATTGTTTTGAGAGTCTTTTATAACAGCATGGTAGTTTGCTTTGGCTATAAAATTAGTCCTAATATGACGAACATCCAAGATGGGTATAATAAGAACTATCATATAAAGTGCATCGAATACTATGAGAAGTTTGATACTTGATAATTGTTTTGAGATATGAAGATGGTGATATTAGAGTCATTCTAGTTGAGTAGTTGTGAATTTGAGAAATACTTGTTCTAAAGTTTGTGATTCCCATAGCATGCACGTATGGTGAACGTTTATGTGATGAAGTCAGAGCATGATTTATTTATTGATTGTCTTCCTTATGAGTGGCGGTCGGGGATGAGCGATGGTATTTTCCTACCAATCTATCCCCCTAGGAGCATGTGCGTAGTACTTTGTTTCGAAAACTAATATATTTTTGCAATAAGTATGTGAGTTCTTTATGACTAAAGTTGAGTCCATGGATTATACGCACTCTCACCCTTCCACCATTGGTAGCCTCTCTAATACCGCGCACCTTTCGCCGGTATCATACACCCACCATATACCTTCCTCAAAACAGCCACCATACCTACCTATTATGGCATTTCAATAGCCATTCTGAGATATATTGCCATGCAACTTACCACCGTTCCATTTATTTTGGCATGCTCCGTCATTGTCATATTGCTTTGCATGATCATGCAGTTGACATCATATTTGTGGCAAAGCCACCTTTATAATTCTTTCATACATGTCACTCTTGATTCATTGCATATCCCGGTACACCGCCGGAGGCATTCACATAGAGTCATATTTTGTTCTAAGTATTGAGTTGTAATTTTTGAGTTGTAAGTAAATAAAAGTGTGATGATCATCATTATTAGAGCATTGTCCCAAGTGAGGAAATGATGATGGAGACTATGATTCCTCTACAAGTCGGGATGAGACTCTGGACGAAAAGAAAAAAAGAAAAAAAGAGGCCATAAAAAAAGAGAAAAAGGCACAAATAAAAAAATTCTTAAAAAATGAGAGAAAAAGAGAGAAGGGACAATGTTACTATCCTTTTACCACACTTGTGCTTCAAAGTAGCACCATGATCTTCATAATAGAGAGTCTCCTATGTTGTCACATTCATATACTAGTGGGAATTTTACATTATAGAACTTGGCTTGTATATTCCAATGATAGGCTTCCTCAAAATTCCCTAGGTCTTCGTGAGCAAGCGAGTTGGATGCACACCCACTTAGTTTCTTTTGTTGAGCTTTCATATACTTATAGCTCTAGTGCATCCGTTGCATGGCAATCCCTACTTACTCACATTGATATCTATTGATGGGCATCTCCATAGCCCGTTGATACGCCTAGTTGATGTGAGACGATCTTCTCCTTTTTGTCTTCTCCACAACCACCCTTCTATTCCACATATAGTGCTATGTCCATGGCTCACGCTCATGTATTGTGTGAAGATTGAAAAAGTTTGAGAACATCAAAAGTATGAAACAATTGCTTGGCTTGTCATCGGGGTTGTGCATGATTAAATACTTTGTGTGATGAATATAGAGCATAGCCAAGACTATATGATTTTTTAGGGATAACTTTCTTTGGCCATGTTATTTTGAGAAGACACAATTGCTTTATTAGTATGCTTGAAGTATTATTATTTTTATGTCAATATTAAACTTTTGTCTTGAATCTTTTGGATCTAAACATTCATGGCAGAATAAAGGAAATTACATTGAGAAATATGCTAGGTAGTATTCCACATCAAAAATTCTGTTTTTTATCATTTACCTACTTGAGGACGAGCATGAATTAAGCTTGGGGATGCTTGATACGTCTCCAACGTATCTATAATTTTTTATTGTTCCATGCTATTATATTACCTATTTTGGATGTTTAATGGGTTGTATTATACACTTTTATATTATTTTTGGGACTAACCTACTAACCAAAGGCCCAGTGCAAATTGCTGTTTTTTTGCCTATTTCAGTGTTTCGCAGAAAAAGAATATCAAACGGAGTCCGAACAGAATGAAACCTTCGGGAGAGATATTTTTGGAACAAATGCAATCCAGGAGACTTGGAGTGGATGTCAAGAAAGAAACGAGGAGGCCAGGTGGCAGGAGGGCGCGCCCCCCACTCTCGTGGGCCCTTCGTGGCTCCCCTGACCGACTTCTTTCGCCTATATATACGCATATACCCCAAGAACATTCGAGAGCACCACGAAACCCTATTTCGACCACCGCAACCTTCTGTACCCATGAGATCCCATCTTGGGGCCTTTTTCGGCGCTCCGCCAGAGGGGGAATTGATCACGAAGGGCTTCTACATCAACACCATAGCCTCTCCGATGATGTGTGAATAGTTTACCATAGACCTTCGGGTCCATAGTTATTAGCTAGATGGCTTCTTCTCTCTCTTTGGATCTCAATACAAAGTTCTCCTCGATCTTCTTGGAGATCTATTCGATGTAATTCTTTTTGCGGTGTGTTTGTCGAGATCCGATGAATTGTGGGTTTATGATCAAGATTATCTATGAACAATATTTGAATCTCCTCTGAATTCTTTTATGATGATTTGTTATCTTTGCAAGTCTCTTCGAATTATCAGTTTGGTTTGGCTTACTAGATTGATCTTTTTTGGGAGAAGTTCTTAGCTTTGGGTTCAATCTTGCGGTGACAGCAGGGGCAGCAAGGCACGCATATTATTGTTTCCATCGAGGATAAAAAGATGGAGTTTATATCATATTTCTTGAGTTTATCCCTCTACATCATGTCATCTTGCCTAATGCGTTACTCTGTTCTTATGAACTTAATACTCTAGATGCATGCTGGATAGCGGTCGATGTGTGGAGTAATAGTAGTAGATGCAGAATCGTTTCGGTCTACTTGTCGCGGACGTGATGCCTATATACATGATCATGCCTAGATATTCTCATAACTGTGCACTTTTCTATCAATTGCTCGACAGTAATTTGTTCACCCACAGTAATACTTATGCTATCTTGAGAGAAGCCACTAGTGAAACCTATGGCCCCCGGTCTATTTTCCATCATATAAGTTTCCAATCTATTTTACTTTGCAATCTTTATTTTCAATCTATATCATAAAAAATACCAAAAATATTTATCTTATTGTCTCTATTAGATCTCACTTTTGCAAGTGGCCGTGAAGGGATTGACAACCCCTTTATCGCGTTGGTTGCAACGTTCTTATTTGTTTGTGTAGGTACGAGGCGACTTGCGTGTAGTCTCCTACTGGATTGATACGTTGGTTCTCAAAAACTGAGGGAAATACTTACACTACTTTGCTGCATCACCCTTTCCTCTTCAAGGGAAAACCAACGCAGTGCTCAAGAGGTAGCAATAGGCATGGTGATGTCGAGCACGCCGCCAACCAAGAAAAATGCACGGGCGTCCTCCTCTGCGCATCAAGAGTCGTGGCTCTGACAGTGGCACTTGCAGCTGGAGCACCTTCCATATTGGATCTTGTGCATGGGCATGGGATGCACGGTGCTGATGTGGTGGGAGAGCACCGGCGGCGGGCCTTCCTAGCCGCAGACGGGCACAGGGCATTTGGAGGGCACGAGTGGACACATGCTCTGGTGATCGGCGAGCTTGTGGTAAGTGATGTAGAGCCCATACCCTTCGTGCGGGCACTCCACCCTCACCGAGCAGAGGACGACGTCCACCGCCGTGTTCCGCACATCGAATCCACCACCGCGCTCTCACTTCTGGCACTGCCCCTGGTTCCCGAGGCACTCGCTGCGACAGTCCATGCAGGCCAGGTGCCCTCCCTTGCACTGCATAAATCAATCGAGCATCACATCAATCAAGAAACATGCACCTTGCTCGATCAGCTGAACGAACAAGGTGTATTCGAACCTCATACACTGGAGCCTTCAAGGGGCGGAGGCACAAGGGGCAGTGGAGCAAGGTGAGGTCCATTGAGACCATAGAGAGCTCCATCATCGGGTCATGTTCCGTCGGCATGATCTCGCCATCCTCGTGCACAACCATCTCTCGCTTTAGTGCCGGGCATTACAAAGCTTTACCATCACATATTCATACTACTTCTAGGTGCATTAAATCAACACATGCAAGTATCAAAAGGAAAGTCACGGCATGCATGCATCCATTGTAATTAATGCATCGGTAAACGCAAATTATTGAAATATATCGAGTGCAGTGCTTTGATGTGTCGCGTCAACTCGTACAACAACGAGAAGTTTGATTACAACGCCCTCTCCCTCGCGAACTAAGCTTCAGTGCCTTAACTACACCTGCCTTTGGTTGTATGACAGGTGGGCCAGCCACCTATTGGGCCCACCTGTCATACACCCAAAGGTAGGAGCAGTAAGCCAATGAAGCTGCGTTCCTCCCACACCCATGAGCGTGGTGGCTGGCAGGACTAGGAGAAGCTTTCGCTACATGCTCTCCCTCCCGCACGCGGTGGACATGCAACAGTTCATTCGGTGTCAGATGGCCAGAAGCATACTGTAGTACTCCACTGCAGTAGTACCATCATTGTTCAACTTCCCGAAGAGGCAAAGAGCCAAGCGCAGCCCGGACGCTCGTGTGGCAGTTTCATGTGTAGAGTAGTCTAGGATAGCGTGTACCGTGCCTCTAAGCTTAAAATCGTTGGGGTCGGATCCATGCTATGAGACCGTATCGAAGCATTTTTTGATTAAAATAATCTTCTGGCCCTACCTGTTATCCTGGTAATTGTAGTTTGCACGCTCATTTGGTCAAGACAGGAATATATATTTTAATTTGTGGTGGGGTAAATGTTAGAGGTTGCAGCAAATATATTGTACACTTTGGGTCTTTTAGCCAAGTTTAGAGGCAATCATGTGGGACCAGTGCTATGATGTGTCGCGTAAACTCGTACAACGAGGAGAAGCTTGATTTTACTACTACACACCTTCTCCCTCTCCCACGCGCGCGGTGGCTCGCAGACGAGGACATGCTTTTGCTTACTAGTCCCGCATGCAGTGGACGGACATGCAGCAGTTGATTCGATATTATAGAACTAGTAACATCATTGTTCGTCTTCTCGAAGAGGCGAAGAGCCAAGCGCAACCCAAACATGGCAGTTCCGAACGCTCGTGTGGCAGTCTTTGTGTAGGGGTGGGGCATGGTGCGGAGCCTTGGAGCACCCATATAGCCTGGCTCTTGCATGAGACAAAATTGCTACGTGAGCCCACTATCGTAGTACTTGCTAGTATAGCCCTGTAAACCGGAAAGGGGTATTTGCCTTTCTAGATATTTCAACAAGTAACTAGAGTATGCCTTAAATGAGTAAATATGGAGCAAAATGAGTGAATCTACACCATAAGTAGTTCTCTCGTTTTCCTCTACGCCTTGCTCGCTGTGCACAATATTGAGTATACTGCACTACTGACTAGTCTCTTTTTGACACGCTTTTACGTTGATACGGCTTGAATGCCAACGATGCAGAGGGTAGCGGTTACTGATACGTTGAATGGTCAATGATGCCTCTGCATTCAATTAGCATGCAGAGTTAGGAGTAAGTAATTGGTGAAGCAGAATGGAGCCAACACGATGTGAATGCAACGCAGTTTGGACTTTCATATAAAGGCGCCCCACCACTCCAATCCATCTACTCCTAGTCTCTGCGCAACACTGCCGACTCCAATCCAAGACCAACACCAAGTTACCAGAAGCCACAAGCACCCATGGCGTCAATGGACGCGTGCGCCAGTCGGCTGTGCCAGGTCGTCCAAGACGCTGACCTGCTGCCCCGCACCATGGAGCGTTTCTAGACGGTGCTGGCAAGCGCCGACATCATAGCCCTCGTCGATGCCGGCTTCGCCTCTCGCACGCGCCAGATGATGGTCGACTCCATCCGCAGGTTCACCGCCGTCAAGAAGCGCGCGGACGACCTTGTCGTATTGCTGCAGCTCGCACGCCCAGGCTCCTCATTGCCTGCCACCCTCATCGGCCTCCAAGGTGACGAACTCCTTGAAGCACCGGTGGCCCTGCGGCTGCAAAAGGTCGCGACGAAGAATTTGCACCTCGTGGCCGCGCTCGCCGCACAGCGCCTCGCCATGCAAGAAACCGTCGATCTGCACATCCACGTCTATGAGGAAATCATCTGCATAGGCCACTACAAGGCTAGCAAGGACAGAAAGACATTGGCCTTCTTCTAGCGGCTGGAATCTTTGGACGGCATTGTTCAAAATCACATCGACCTGGCCACGAAAGCCGCTGCTACTTAGCCGTTGTTCGGTGGGTCGGCGCCCTGAGTCAAGGAGGTGGACATCGTCGATGGATGCATCTTTCTTCTTGCCTCCTATAACCAGCACTGCATCGCCTAGTAGCCTTAATGTTTTATTAGTAGTATATGGCATTTTTATTCCAGTCGTAACGTTTTCACCGCGCATCGGCTGAGTTTAGAATTAGAAGAAAGAAACGAGGGAGAAGAGCTAGCTGTAGCACGGACGCTGTTGTCATATGGGACTTGTGATGATAGAATAGGAGTACTGAGCACTCGTACCTCTTTTTTAAGGAAAATGTAGTCGTACGTCTAGTACCACTAGTTGGCTACGTGCGACCTATACCTGTCATCACTTTAGGTCTCCTTTTCAAACCGTAGCTATGCTTCATAGTACATATTTTTTCACGCATTTAACCTCCTATATGTACTCCTAGGCTATTTCCAGGTGCTCCCTTTCGCTGACATGTGGGACATAGAGCATCTGGGTCCTAGTGCATGCACGACTCGGAGCATATGCCGAGGTACTTTACATTTCAGACCTCACGAATTACATGCAACTCCCCGCAGAAGAATAAATAAATAAATAAATTACTACATGAAACCGGATTATTTTCATAGAAACCAGAGCACGTTCATTAAATTTTGGACATAACACGTTTATAAAAAATGACCAGACCTAAACCAGTCTAAGGGCCTCTTTGATTTGCAGGATACTGAAAACACATGAATGGGGAAAGTATGATGGCGATGAACCGAGACGAGGAGAACTCTAACTCGGTTAGAGGTTAGAGTTAGATTCTAACCCTGAACTAACCCTAAACTAACTCTAACCAAAGAGGTGTATGGATGACAGGGTTAGATTGACAATAAATGCTCTTTCTCAATCATTTGACTACTTTGGACCCTATTTCCTGCCGGATTTGGTGTGGCCGGCTCTTGTGTGGCCTCCTGCCGCTCACAATTGACATAAACGAACCATATTTACAAATCAAGCATGTAAAACATGATAAATTTTACTTTGTCCATACAAATGAGATATCCCACTTAAACATACAAGTCGTCAATCAAGCTTCACAAATAAAATACACTCCATGAAACAAAGCATGAGCTAACTCATCATGGAAGTCATTCATGATAGGGAGGGAGCCCGGAGCCCATCACGCGCCCTGGGAGGAGCTCGTCATCGTCGCTCTGGAGGAAGGCTCTATAGAGCCCAAGCCCCGGGAACCCTCTGATGCTGGTGCTTGCGAGTTGTGGTCGACACCGGCATGGGTAGCAGGGCCGTTGCCGATGATTGTGAACCAAATCTTTGGGCCTCTAGAAATAATGCAAGCCTAAAACTGAAATACCTAGAAAGGTGAACTGAATCTTTGGGCCTCTAGAAATAATGCAAGCCTGAAACTGAAATACCTAGAAAGGTGAAATAAATCTTTGGGCCTCTAGAAAGATTTATTACCTCCTCAAGCAGCATCAAACAATTCCATGCGTGCACCACATATCTATACCAAGTTTAATTAGGATCTACTTTTCCAAATCAGAATTAGCGCTAGAGCGAGCAAGATCAATGATATGGCTGTGAGACAGAGAAGGAACGAACGAACTCACCCCTATCACGACCTCCCTGGTAGATGCACCGCCACCGCTCATGACAGAGGGAGAAAAACGACCAGTGAAGGGGGAGCAGGGTGAGCTTCGGAGGCTGGAGGGAGAGGGCGGTCGGAGGAGGGCGGTGGAGGCCGGAGGGAGAAGGCGGCCGGAGGGAGAGGGCGAGCGGCGGAGCGGCGCTTGGGCGGGCGGCGCGATGGGGAATAGAGAGGAGTCATGCGAGGGGGGGTCGGAGGGAGCGATCTGGTGCAGGCAGGGGAGATTTTTAATAGTTCTCTTTTAGCGGGCCTGAGGAGAACTAACCCAATTAGAACCTCTCCACCGGGCTAGTTTTTTTAGTTGGGTTAGAGCAAACTAGCTCAAACTAACCCCTCCTGTTTGGATACTTTGAGGCTATTTCAACCCAAACTAGCTCTAACTCAGGGATCCAAACAAAGAGGAGTAGTACTGTACATGCTATAGTCTGGACCGTAGCACATTGTTTTTTATGGCCATATCACCACATTGTTTTCTACTGCTGGTTCACTGGGCTGCCGTGGTTTGCACTCCTCTAGCGTGAGTAGTAGTACTAGTATATACACTATAAATACCGCATGATTCTTTGCTCCTTCTTACTACATACTTCACCAACATGTGGGAGAGCCAGCATCCGGGTCGACGTGTCATGCACCAGATTAGAGTGCGGAACGCAAGGGGGGCATCACTCCGGTCGTAGCGCGCCAGTAATTCATGACTATAGTGAGTAGTCATATCACAAGTCTTTCCCGCAGTAACGCGTCGTCAACTCGCACAGCCCGACCTTTCCAGCAGTAACTAAGTTGAATCCGCTACTCCCTCACGCTCCTCGCCTCTCTGTCAAACCGCCTACGCGAAAACTGTCGCGCGTACTGCCCAGGAAAAGCCCCGCCCTCAACTTTTAACTACGTGAAAATAGTTCGAGCTTGTTCGTTCTATATAAATACTAGTACTGTATGTTTATTCACCCATGGGGTTGTTCAATGAATGGAGGGTCGGGGAGCACAAGTGAACAATACTACTGCTAGTAAGTAGGAGTCGTACAGTTAGTCACCTTAAATAGAAAGTTTCTTTTGTTTAATGCCATGTACACAAATTGAAATGCTTGTTGTGGAGAGAAAAATATTATCACTCCACTATATATGTACGCAGGGGCCTGAGCGCTTGCTTTACTAGGGTTGCTCTCTTCATTCTCCCATCCTCTCCAGATCTAAACAAGACAGCGGTAGCGACATTTTCTCTCTGCTCACCGCTAGTCACAGATCCGGACGGATCCCTTCGGTCGTTGTGTGTAGAGGACTAGGTGCATCATTCACGCGGTCATCGCCGGCGAAGGAGGAAACCCACAGCTGCCAACGGGGCCCGATCCTCTGCCCGTGCCGTTCTCTCCGACATAGCGCCGTCTCGGGAGGTCCTCTGGCCCTTCTTCCTCCCTGCCGTATTGTGCGCAGATCCGACCTGCCGGCGACGACATCCCGACGACCCTCTGGTATAAGTTCTTCGAAAGCGGCCTTGCTCTACTACCCCAGCTCCCCACGTGTCTGCATGTGCATCTTTTTCTACTTCCATCGGCTGTTCCAAAGCCACCTAAATTTTTAGTATTATTAGAGGTAAAGCTACTTCATGCATTCAAATCTAGGACTTGGTTCAAACAACGAAGAAAGGCGGGAAAGTCGTAGCATGAATCTAGGACTTGATTCAAAGAGGAAATAACAGGGGGATAGTAGTACAGATCGGATACCCAACCGGTCTCTTGGTTGAAAAGGGAAATAATGGGAAAATGCAGTACAAACTGGATAAGGAACATATCTATAATTGGTTGAAAAAAGGATAGAAAGTGGCGGTTGGTGGACAAGTCAACATAGTATGTCCAGGATTAGATTTGCTACCCTCACATAGTAAAAGGTCTCCAGGATTAGATTTGCTATCCTCACATATAGTAACAGGTCTCCGGGATTAGATTTGCTACCCTCACATAGTAAAAGGTCTCCAGGATTAGATTTTCTGCCCTCACATAGTAAAAGGTCTCCAGGTTTAGATTTGCTGCCCTCACATAGTAAAAGGTCTCCAGGATTAGATTTGCTACCCTTACATAGTAAAAGTTCTCCAGGATTAGATTTGCTGCCCTCACAGAGCATGAACAAACTCGGCATCACCACTTTATGCCTCCTTGTAGGTACATTGTGCTGATGTGTCCACCGTCGCATGTCTTATACCAACTTTTTGCTGTTGTTAATGTAAGGGCGCATGTAAAATGAAGCGATCACACTGTTACCTTAAGGACATGTCTAACCAGTGTTATTGTTAATCTAATGCCTCAAGTGATATGATGCAATTAAACTGTGTTACAAATGGTACTCCTGCTGTTTTTCCCCAGTATGATAAATAAGTTACTTCTTTACGCTGCTAAGTGTCCTGGTGTCCCCACGGTCCCATGCCCTTAAACTAACTCTTTAGTTGTTGTTGATTTACTGTATATAGTAAACAAGCAATGCCACCATTAAAGTAATCCCATATTTGACGAATTTCATTGTTTATCGTAATGCTTCCGGTAACATGAAGCATTGCTGATGTTTAAAATTTCTACTGTCCTTGCATGATTGCCATGAACATAATTAAGATGCTTCTTTTCATTTCGTGTATGTTTCGTATATCCTCATTGACCAGCAACTATTTACTTTCTATCTTTTTGTGTAGATAGGGATATCCATTTCACCTTGTTGCTATTGTGATCTTTTGGTGAACTGCACAAAACACTTTTTTTGGAATGAGTGTCGTGTGCAGTTCAACTAAAATGTCACGTGGGTAACATCTCTCAATTTTGGTGGAACTGCACAAAATGGTGATTGGAGTTTCCAAAATCTCCATCAAATTCTGTTGGTAATCTCGTGCAACATTTTATTAGCCTTTGCAAGATGAGCCGTCACTGTCACCACAATGGCACTTTATTTAGTGGAACTGCACAAAAGGATAAGCAAATTATAGTTGCACCTTACATGAGCAGGATAGCCATCCTTAATGTTGCTCAATTTTTGTGCAACTACTAAAGAAGAACCTACTAGCTCATGAGAGCAAGTACTTCTTGCTAGCTGAATGATGCAATCTTTGCTTCATTTCAGGTGAACTGCAGAAAAAAGTGGCATGAATTGAATCATCGAGTGGAGCTACAGGTTGACTTCCACTAGTGCCACTATTATAGTAATCATGCTCTTTATTATCTGTGTTGTGATGGTCAAGAGCATTCGCCAAGTTCTTGGGTTGTATGACACGGCTAGCCAAGATGGATTTAATCCCGATATTCACTTTATCAAAAGGCTCTAATGGATTGGTTCTGAATCTTGCAAGCTGGGAATCAATGAGATGTGTAGGCATCTTTGTTGTACTTAATATTTGAATCTTATTTGTTGGTTCTGAATCTTGCAAGTTGGGAAACACGGCATGATGATTCAAAGGACAGCAACCATAACAAACATTTCAAATTTGGTAGTATTATCTGTGTGAAAGTGCGACAAATGTGCTGATCGTGTGCGTCCTGAGAATAATAATTCTAATTGTTGTGCATGTTGATCCTGTGGCACTGATAGAACGAGCCAATGCATTGCTTGTTTTAAGAATAAATTTCTATTAAAGCTAATTAAATTTAATTACTGACAACTATCACTTGTTATTAGAGTACCAATACAGACCCGCTCGTGAACCGACGTGTGGCCGGAATAGGTTTCTTAATGGAGGCGTTTGAATGCGCCAAGGGTGCATGTTCTACCGGGCGTGCAGCGGGGGAGGGAGGGATAGTAACTGTTCTCACATGTACACACTCAGTTTACTGTTGAATACAATTCCCCAGAGCTGAAAAACGAACTGTTGCCGCCGCCTATCCACTCGTTCACTTGAAGAGACTCCAATGGCGATCCGAGGGGTGAGCCTGCTGGATATGGACTTCAGCAAGGATTTCACCTTTGAGTTCGCCATTCAGTCCCATGGCTGCACCAAGTTCAATGTGATGTACACCAATGATCCGGACTCGGTGAAGCTCCACCTCGCCAAGTTCAAGCAGTACCTACAGGACGAGAAAGCACAAGGTCGCAGGACTAGACCTTGTGCCCATCCATTCGTCTCCTGACAGGGACCAGCAGATCGCCGTAGCCCAGGTATGCATGCGGGACGAGGTTCTCGTCTACCACTGCTGTAGGGCCATCAGAGGTTCTTGTCGGATTTCGGGTTCCGGCAGACCCTCTAGGTTCGAACACTGGGGTGCGCGCGGAGATCTCGCCCTCTACCTACCTGCACCTCACCGCCACGCTAGGATCTAAAACCATGAAAGGAACAACACAAGAGACACAGGGTTTATACTGGTTCAGGTCACCATTGTGGTGTAACACCCTACTCCAGTGTGTGGTGTAGTGGATTGCCTCTTGGGCTGATGATGAACAATACAAGGAAGAACATCCTTGTGAGGGTCTGTTCTTGGCTGGTGCGATGAACTGCTAGGGGGAGCTCAGTCGCTCTCTCTCTCTGCTGATTCAAGATGCCTCTACCCTGTGGGTGGCTAGTCCTATTTATAGGCAAGGGCCCTGGGCCTCTTCCCAAATATTGAGCGGGAAGGGCGCCAACAATTGGCCATTTTGAATGGGAACATCTAGTACACTTATCCTGACTAAAGTTGGTCCTCGCCTGTCAAAGGCTCTGGTGGTGACGCCGGCTTGGGCTCCACGATGAATTCCTTCCTGCCGTTGCAACGGTCTTGGTCTTGTTGCACCGAAACGGATGCCTTTGCTTGATACTCTTGCCTGCGCTTGCCCCCTTTGCGCCAAAGAGGAAAGGAGGACACTGCGCGGGCTGGCGCCCTGTGACACTCCAAAAATATTCTTTTGGTTTCCCTCAAAAAATTTGTTGGATTTGAAGAAGGTCTTCTAAACCCTTCCAAAAATCTCTCTCAAAAGCTTTTCCCCTTTAGCAAATACTTTATTTTTGCATCTCCTTCAACTCTGGTGTTTGGTTTTTAAATTTTCTTCTGATTGCCCTCTTCTCAAGATTTCAAGAAAAATCTTTGGAGTTTATTTTTCTTTCAAAAGAAACTCTAGGAGTTTTTCATCATCTCCCAAATTTGAAACCATTCATGATTTTACCATGCACCACATGGTAAAATCTTCCCAAAAATCCCTCCTTCCAATTTGGGCAATCCAAACATTCTGTCACAGCAAGCTCAACCATTTTCTGAATTTTATTTCATTTAATTCTCCTCCCAAATCTTTTCTGTCCATTATTTTGAGCCTAGGTGATTTGCAAAGCAAGTACCTAAATGCATTTGAGTTTTGACCTCAAACCAACTCCCTTGATAGTCCTTGATACCCACAAACTAGAACAATCAAGATCCACTCCTCTTCATGCTCAAAATTTTCAAATTTCAGTCTCTGCAAGTTTGGACCAGATTTGCCAAATTTGGTGAAATTCATATCTACACTTCTCCAAAATTCCACAAAAATTCAGGCAGCCTCTAGATGCAATGAGAGGCCCCTCCACCAAAAACCAGCTCAAGGAAAAATCCCTCGTGCCTAAATCATTCTGTCGAACACCTTGCATGCACTATTACTGTTCATCTTGATTAAATTCAGATTTCGATGTCGTTCTCCGTCGAGTTTCAGTCACATGCCCACAGTGCACTTGGCACGTTGCTCGCAGCCTAGCCTGCTTGTCCGGAGCTTCACACGCGTGCTTGGCGCGTTCTGGCGTCGGTGGCACCTGGCGCAAGGCCGGCGTGTCTTCGGCGGCAGAACCACCGTGGCGGCCTACGAGGGGAGCGAGCGGCGGCATAACGCCGTTCGGCGCCGCCCAAACCTCCTGGTAGCTCCGCGTGGCCATTTCCTTGCCAGCGCACGCATGCAGCACCGTCGCCGTGGCATGGCAAGCACAGAGCATGCTCCCTGCCGCCGACGGGCCCGCGCCGCCCCGTTCCGTCGAGCTCGCCCTAAGCAACCAAACCCCGACGCGTTTAGCACGTAAACGGAACCAGGGAACCCCCACGACGACGCTCAACCTCTGAACCTCCCCGATCAACGCCCTACGCCGCCGTAAACTTTGCCGGAGAACCCCGTTCTCGGCAACCGCCTCGGGCCGGCTATATATAGCACCCCCGAGCGCGCTCTCGCTCCCGCACACCTCCACCACCTCTCTAGTCCATGCCAAACCCCTGGAAGGGCCTCGAGGAGCTCTTCTTCCTCGACTCCGGCCACTCCGTTCCGCCTCGGCCTCCACCTCGATTCACTCCGCTGAGGTCATCCCCGGCCCCCAAATCCTGTCAGCTACCCTCTCATGCTACTACGAGTCTAACCCCCTCCTCAGTTCCACCTCCGCAGCTCTCTCCGACGAGGTCCACGACCACCCGAACCGTCGTCCGCCGGAGCAAACGTCGCCGTCGACGTGGTACTCGCCGGCGACCACCCCCACCACCCACAGACGCGGAATGGTGCCCTGAACACGGAGGTACTCTCGATCTCCACCTTTCGCCGTGGATCGCCGCGGCGACCATCGCGACTCTCGGCGCCGACGAGCCCGCCCCTCTCGTTTGAAATTTCAAACTGGACGGGTGGGACCAGCCCGTCAGCCTCTCTTTGTTTTTTTGAATCGTTTTCTGAAAGCGTGCTTTGGCAAATACGCTTCCTCTGAACCGCTTTTCTGGACTTTTCGCAAAGCCCCACGGAAGTTTTTCGTTTCATTACAGATGGGTCCTTGGACCAAAACCCTTATAACTTTTTAACAGAAAGGAATTTTTGAGTGATTCTTCTTCTGTCCTCTTCAAATTTTTGTCTAGTTTTTTATCATATTTATTTGAAAAATATTTGGATTGACTTTCTGTACCCCACGGTATTTATGTTAGCGCGTGTATTTTTGTACCGTAGATACCGAAGGAGGTGACGGAACCGCGAACTTCGCCGAGCTAGACCCCAACTACTTCGAACCAGGCAAGCAATGTTTGAAATTTCGATATGATGAGTGCTTGGGCATGTTTGCATTATTTTGTATCATGGCACGTTCATGAGCATTTCGATGATAATTTACCTCGTAAGAGTTGAGGCAAATGAGCTCGGTAAATCCATGAGTTGTTGGAAACTCGTTACATGGCCATGAGTTGGCATGAGTATGGGTAAGATGGCAGTGTTGTAGCATGCCAGGCTTATGCCAGATCGTTGACCCCGTGTCAACACAAATCAGTCAAATTCCCGTCCGTCTTCCCTTTCGTACTACCACTTGTTTCCCGCATGGGATACGACTTAGTAAGTTGCAAACCACTTCCTGGTACACACCAAATCGAGAGGCCGGGATGAAGGTTCCATGGCCCTGGATTAAAGCCTTTCATCCGTTCAGGGGGCATGGGTGTTTCCGGTTGGGACCGAGAGGGGGGCACCCCTTAGAGCGCGCGTATATAAATTTGATCCCATGCTATTCGAGATTGTGATCTCCCCGTCTCAATGTTTTTTCTTAAACGCTGTCTAGGGTGATTCCTGGCAACGTGAGGTATGATGGGTGTGTACTAGCTAGTTGTGTTTCCTCCGAAATACCGTAAACGGAACTAGTCCTTCGTGACTACGGAAATCCGTTGGCTGTGGACAATTTTGGTACAAACTCTGCAGAGTCCAAATTCTTGAATTCATCTTATTCATATCCAAGTACCGTGTTCATCTCATCTTGTCAAGTGTCAGTCTCGGTGACAGAAACTCCGGAGAACCATTTGAGTATTAAATGTTATTTCCTGCGAATGGACTAACCCACTTATTGTCTTGTGATGAATATTTTTCGTGAGCACTATATCTTGTCAGTTATGAATAATGTATTATAAGCCCTTTCTGCGATGTCGCTCAGACGTCCAACTGTGGCATTGTTATTATTTACTTTTATTATAAGCCCTTTCTGCGATGTCGCTAAGACGTCCGACTGTGGCATTGTTATTATTTACTTTTGTTATAAGCCCTTTCTGCGATGTCGCTCAGACGTCCATTCATGCATTGTTATTATTTACTTTTATTATAAGCCCTTTCTGCGATGTCGCTCGGACGTCCGATGCATGCATTGTTATTATTTACTTCTATTATAAGCCCTTTCGTGATGTCGCTCCGGCGTCCAGCTCATGGACGCATGTATTTTATTTCAATATAAGCCCTTTATGAGGTGTCGCCTCGGGCCCGATCGTGGCATGTTTTACTTATTTATTCACCCTTGAGGCGCCGCTTGGACACCGATCGGTTTTGAGTTTTGTCTTCTTTGGGTTTTCGAGCGGACTACCGCCGACTCCCTTCTTATTTACTTTGCTATGCTAATTAAATTGAGCATTGTTAAAATTAATCATGAAGCATTCATGCATTCATTTGTTATATCTCTTGTCCGAACTGTCTTGCGAGTACTTTCAAAGTACTCACCTGGCTTGTTGATTTGGCTAGATGCTGACAAAGGCGATCTCATGGATGAAGAGTTCGATAGCGAGTCCGACGCCTAGAGAAATCGGATCGATCTCGTCGACCCTGGATTAGTCATTGTGATATATCCGCTTCCGCTACCCAAATAAATTCATCGAGCCTCACCTCGGACTTCGATGAGCCGCCGATGTAGTAGTCTTATTAACCACCCCATTGTGTTATTCCACCAACCACTCATACCTTGAGTCAGTAGTATTTCCACCCCACACCATTGTGTCATATCCGCCATCGTGTATAATTATCGGCGTGTTTGTAATAATTGGTTGGACATCTTCAGTCCGACCCCTGTAATATTGTAATGCTACGGGCTTATTGTATCAAAGTTTTGTCTACCGGTATGAAGGATTTTTCCTCATATTGGACTTCATAGGTCGGTCGTTCAATAAATATTTTTATTGAAAAACCGGTCGTGACACGCCCGCCTGGCGCCCTTCGTCGTCATGGCTTGCGTCATGGGCACCCCGTGAGGTACCCCGCCTTGATCTCTCCGCCTCCTCGCGAGCCAGCCTGACGAGGCCGTGCCTGAGGAAGCTCCTTGTCGTTCGCCCCGTGAGGCTTGGCCCCTCGCGAGGGTCTTGAGCTTGTGCTGATGAAGATGGGCTATGCCGGGCCACCCCTTGAGCCACACCGCAGGCCGCAGGCAGGAAAGTCTGGGGAACCCCGTTCCCAGAACGCCGACAGTAGCCCCCGGGCCCAAGGTGCGCCTGGACTTGGCTGAGCAGAGAAGCGAAGGGGCAAGTGCGAAGCGCCGCGGGCCCTAACAGCCTGCGGCCTTGGGCGCCGCGTGGCAGTTGGTTGGACGTGGGCGCCTTAGCAATTGCGCGAATCGACAAAAGAGCGGCATCTATCTAGGTTTTGCCTTCCTTGCCTCCTCCGGTCATTGCCCAGATCCCCTTTCTTGCGCCTTTCCTTCCTGCCTCTGAAATCTCCAGATCTACTTCGACCGCGTGCCCTAGCAAGACATGGCGCCTCGCCAGACCCCGGCCGGAGCTTGGTACTTAGCCGCCTTGGACTCGCCGAACGTGTCGGAGAAGGGCCTTGCCCGGGTGCGCCGGATGGTGGCGGCACAAGGCATCGACGCGGCAGATGTGTTCAAGGTCGGCTCCGCCCTTCCCGAGGGCCAAGGGAGCACCTTCTATCCGCTCTTCATGAGCGCCATTGCTGCCGGTCTGGTGCCTCCCTTTTCTGAGTTCTTCTTCTCTGTCCTCCGCCATTACAAACTGCAAGCTCTGCACCTCCACCCCAACTCTGTTCTTCTTCTGGCGATCTTCTCCTACTATTGTGAGGCTCACGTCGGGGTGCAGCCCTCAGTGGCCTTGCTGCGCCACTACTTCTACCTCCGGACCTTTTGCGGTCCCATCTCCGCGTGCACGAGCTTTGTCGCATATCGCAGCTCCAACGCCATCTCGAAGCCCGGGAAGAGGATTGAGGGCTTCAGGAGCAAGTGGGTCATGGTAGATGCTGGGCGCATCCACCCTCGGTTGATTCTGCCCATGGAGCACCCCACGTCCTCCGACGATTGGTCTCGCGCGGAACTCATGGATCCCCGCGCGAAGCCGGTGCTGGAGAAGATGGACGCGGATCCGTGGCCGAGCAACATGGCGGCGGGCGGTTGACCGTGAGTCGCTCTGAGGAGTTCTGGAGCACCAGGTGGCCTGCTTCGTCGATGCTCGCTTCATTGTGGAGGCCCGCCCGAGCCCGCAGTCTTGGCCGACGAAGATCTGGTCGCAGTCCTCCAATCTTTGGTCGGGGGAGACGTGGCGAGGCTGAAGGGCGCTCCTGTGCCCCTGTTCCATCGAGATGATTGGGAGTAGGCGGTGGAATCCATGCCCGTCTTCAATGGGGACGGGCCCGTGTCCACGGAGGTTCCCGAGGACTCGGCGGCCCTGGCGACGGTGAACGTGTCCTCCGGCGACTCCAGCGAAGAGGAGGAAGAAGAGGAGCGGGAAGCAGGGCCTGACTCCGAGGCGACCGACGGGGAGTCGAGAGCGCCCCTCCCCCGGCGCAGGTCCCGCGCTCTCCGCCTCTTGCCGGCGATGATGAGCGAGGATGGCGGCAAGCGGGCGGCGAGCTTGCCCCGATCTCAAAAAGGACAGGACTGGGCTGGTCCCCGCTGGTCTGCCCGGCTCGAGGCGATCCGAGCGTGCCTCCTGCTCCCGGGCCTCTTGAGGCTGATCCTGCAGCCGGCTCTCGGGTTTCAAGTATGGCGGATGTTGCTCAAGCTCATGAGCGATGACCCGATAAGTGCTTGATTCTGTTTTATTCCTTGCTTTGTCACTGAGGCTTGATATCTGTATCTCTTGGCTAGGCTGGCGCCTGCGGCGAAGAAGCTGAAGGGAGCTCCTGAGGCTCCGTCTGGGGCAGTGCCTTCGCCCGCGAAAGAAGGCGACGGCAAGACACGGGCCTCGCCTGCCCGGTCATCCTCGCGAGGCCTGGCGGAGCTTGCTGGGGCGAGCTCAGCCCCCATGGCCCAAGTGACTCCTGAGGTATCCTTGCCTGAGGCCACCGCCACAGCTATTGGGGCGCAGCAGGTCCCGCCTCAGGATACTGTGGTTACGTTGTCGTCCTCTCCTCCTACTCCACCAACTGCTATCTCTCCGACTCCTCCCACTGTCCTGGATCGTTCTGCTGCTAAATTGGACCGGCTGCGGCAAGATCTTCTGGGCGCCGACCCTCGCTTGGTGGTCGGGCACTTGGAGCTGGCCTCTAGCTGGATTCGCTCTGACGCTTAGATTCGAGCGGCGCTGGTTCAGGCCTCGACGGCTTGCGATGAGGAGAAGTAGGCCATCCTTGGGGCGAAGGCTGCTCGCGACGCTGCCTTGGGGGAGGTAGCCGATGTCTGAGGTCGCTGCAAGGCGCTGGAGAGCGAGCTGCAGGGCCTGCGCGACCAGCTTGCCAAGGAGGCCCGCATTTGCCAAGAGAAGGAGGAAGACATGAAGGCTCGCGAGGCGGCCGTCAAGGACTGGGACGCCAAGCTTAACAAGCGCCGTGACCGCCTGGGTGCGTTGGAGCAGGAGTTGGAGGCGAGGAAGGTCGAGCTGGACGGCAAGGTGCGGGTCCTCGCCGAGGACCGCGAGGCCTTCACGGAGATGGAGGTGAAGGCTCGCACCTTGCTGAGGTTGCTTTATGACAGCGGCCTGGAAAGCCTGCTGGCCGGCGCCGAGGACAGCCCCGCCAAGCTGCTTCCCTTCCTGATCTGCGCTCTTGAAGATGTCACCCTTGGCCTTGGCCCTACGGCTGAGGCCGAGGCACGTGTCATGTCTTCTGCAGTGCTGACGCGGGTCCTTACCCATGTCTACCTTCGCGATCCCGACGTCGACCTCGACAGCCTGCTGGAGCCAGCGAGCGGCAAGCTTGCCGCTGCCGCTGCTGAGGCCGTGAAGGGTCGTGCGGAGGCTCTGCTGGCGAAGTTCCGGGCCTTCAGCACCAAGCCGAAGCGAGGCGCTGCCGGTCTTGAGGCTTCACGAGGCGAACCTGCTCCGCAGCTCCGCCGCCAACAAGTGACTCTGTTGTGGCTCCTGTTCTGCTTTCAGCTCCTGCAACATGCATCATGCCTCGGGGAGGCATTTAAACTTGTGTTTGGTGTTGTGATAACAGTTATGGACTGTAATATTTGCTTTTGAATTCCTTGAGATTTGCGCTTTTCCTTCCTACTTTCTTATGTTCTCGCCAGTGAGCCCGGCCCAGCGCATACCTCGGCCGCCGTTAGCCCGACCAGGAAACCGGGGCGGGACCAAGGAGTGAGGGCTATGTGACAAGTTAGGCTCCTGAGTCGCAATGCTCAGGAGTCCCCCTTGGCGCACGAACAGCAAGTAGGGAGGTGAGATGTGTGGGTGAATCTACCATTCTACGTATGCAGAGCCTGGCCCCGTGCATACCTCAACCGTCGTTAGCCTTTCGAAACTAAGGAGTGAGGGGCTACGTGACCAGTTAGGCTCCTGATTCGTGATGCTCAGGAGTCCCCCTTGACACTCAAACGGCCTTCATACCTTGGCTCCGCTCGGGGAGGGACGTGCGACGAACCAGGCTCGAGGGGCCTGGCTGGGTGGCGTGCGTCTGGGCGTGACCCAGGCGTAGCCCCCGTGCCCAGCCCCCTCACGCGGCACTCCCGAGGGAGGCGTTGCAATGAGGCCGGACATTGAGCTCTGGGCCCCGAGGTTGATCTGGCGGGGCCACCCTCGATTGTTTATCACCAGTTGAGACATAGCGCTTCCGATGTGTACGGGCATAGCCGCTCCTCGGCGGTCGTCGTCAGCCAGCGGAGCATGGTGCTTCCAGCAGTGCGTGGGAGGGCTCCCCTCGGGAGGAGCCCAGGCGTGTACAACCCATACGACACATGGCTGGCATGGTAGGGCTGACGAGGTGTGTCTGGGCACCCGTGAGCCAGCAGCAGGACTCACGGGGCCCTACCTCAAGGCGGGTTCGCCTGCACTGGCCTTAACTTGTGATGTGTTCCTGCAAATTTGGTTAGATGCCGACGCTCTATGTCCTCGGGTCCCGGCCCTCGAGCGGGTCTCAGCCGTCGCTGGTATGCCAGGTCGTGATGCCGTGGACAAGGCCAGAGGGTGACAGCTGGAGAGCCAATAGGAGCCCATGAGTCGCGATGCTCAGGTACCCCCCCCCCCTTTAACGTGCAAGCGGCCGACATGAAGGAAGAAGTGGTGTCGTGGACAGGCATCAAATAACAACCATGATGGGTCGAACGCATGACCCGAAATAAATGCAAGAGGGGTACATGCGGCTGGGTCCGCCCGAGCGACTTGGGATGATGCAGCCCGAGGCGCCCCAACAAAGTAAGCTAGGAACATGAAGTAAAGGGATACACGCTGCAGGACGGACCCACGCGGCACGGGAATAATGCAGCCTGGGGCGCTCCCGGTGGAAATGAAACTTGAAGGATGTCACGATAACGTTGAAGACGAAGGGGATTTGAAGTAGCGGACGTCGATCTTCACGAGCCCCAGCCCAGGAGCCTCGGGAGGCTCGGAGGCGCCTGGTGGCTCCTCGTGGACCATCTCCATCTCCGCCAGACTGTGAAGCGCTGGCCTCTTGAGCCTCAAGATGCTCCCCATGAGGCCTTGATGCGTGGCGGCGCGTTGACACGCCGTGGGGCATCGAACGTAGGCTGTGGGGTGGGCCTTCCTGGCGCCCAGCGTGAGGGCCAAGAGCTCGAGAGGCGGCTCGGTTGAGCCACAGGATGTCGATGCAGACGCGCAGCCCACCATCCTCGCCTGGATGGGGAGCTACGGCTGCCACTCATGACTCTTGACTCCTGCAACTCCTGCGTGATCTGACTGACGAACTCCTGAGGGTTTGGCCCTCCTTGCCTTGCTCCTTCCTGAGGGAAACGTGCTTTGAAACACACCTCCAAGTGGTGCCCAATCGCCTCCCTCGTGACCTTAGCAAGGTCGGTGGCCCTCCAGGAGAGAGCCCCCGAGCCTTGCTTGAGGAGGGCGCCGGGCATGCATTCCTATGCGACAGAAGGAGGTGCCCCTTGAGCAGGCGCGGACCCTGAGGGGCCTGCCTCCTGAGGGGTCGAGCCTGGCGATGTCTTCTTCTTCTTGAGAGTGGTCTCGGGGAGCCTCACGCTCCTGCGATCTGGGTCTTCAAGTGATGCGGCTTGAAAGGCTCGCTCCAGGTAGCACACTGCGTCTCTCTCTTCACAAGGCACCGTGATGACTCCGCCGCTTCGGCATCTTGAGGGCGTTGTAGCCGTCTTGAGTCACGCCATGAACAGCGAGCTGGGTACCCGAGGATGGCGTTGTATGGCAGGCGAATGTGGGCGACATCGAAGTCGATGAGCTCGGTGCGGTAGTTGTCGCGCGCCCCGAAGGAGGCAGGGAGGCGGACCTGCCCAATCGGAACCGTGGAGCCATCGGTGACTCCGGAGAAAGGCTTGGTTGGCTGAAGCTGATTGTAAGGCACTTGGAGATTGTTGAATGTCTCTACGGACAGGACATTGAGCCCTGCTCCGCCGTCGATGAGGGTCCTGGTGACTTGCACGTTGCTGATGATTGGGGAACAAAGCATCGGGAGGACTCGGCTGTGGCGCGCGACTTGAGCTGATCCGCCGAGCTGAGCGTGATGGCGCACGCTGACCACCTGAGAGGGCGCGTGGCTTCGAGCTTGGGGAGGACTGCATTCACTTCGCGGGCGAACTTCTTGAAGATGCGTTGAGAGCTGGGGCTTGAGCTCCACCCAGGATGCAAGCGATCGCGCGCGGCTCCTGGAAGCCCCCAGCCCCCTCGTCCTGATGATGGTCCTCGTTTCTCCTTGGCTGCGGCGGCAGAGGAGGGAGGCCTGCATTTCCTTGCGGACGATCCTCGCGAGGCTGATCCCTCCAATCTCTCACGCGAGGCTGATCCTGCCAGCGATCCTCGCGAGGTCGGTCGCGCCACCCTTGGCGAGGGCCACGGTCTTCCCAGTGTCCTGCGTTCCTTCCTCCTCCTCGGTCGTAGCCTCGATCGTTTCGGTCGGGGCGTCGGCCGATCCTCCCTTCTCGCACGGCGCGGAGCTCTTGACATTCGTTGGTGTTGTGGGCGTGGAGGTCGTGGTACACACAGTATCGGCTGCCCTTGGAAGACTCGGGCTGATCTCTGCCTCGCTTGGTGTGCGGTTACGCATGAGCACGGCAGCCCCTTGCGCTTCACGTCCTTGGCCTTGGATTTCTTCTCTTACGGGTCTGCGGTGGAAGCTCGAGGAGGAAAGGCGCCCTTCCTCATACTGGCGCGCTTGGTCGCCAAGTTGAACAGCTCCAAGGAAGTGCATAGATCTTCATGCATCGCCAGCTCCTCCTTCATCTTGACGTCACGCACACCGTTGGAGAAGGCTGAGATGATGGCCTCCTCAGACACCTTGGGAATCTTGAGGCGTGCGTTGTTGAAGCGCTGGATGTACTTCTGCAGGGTCTCCCCTGGCCGCTGCTTGATGCGGCGCATGTCGCTCACGGCAGGAGGCCGGTCGCGAGTACCTTGGAAGTTGGCGATGAAGCGGGTGCGCATCTCGTCCCAGGAGGAGATAGTGGCAGGAGCGTGTTCAGAGCCAAAAGGGCTCCGTCCTTGAGTGCCATGGGAAATCAGTTCGCCATGACCTTCTCATCCCCGTTGGCGGCTTCGATGCCCAGCTCGTAGAGCTGGAGGAACTCCGCAGGGTCGGCCATGTCGTCGTAGCGAGGAGGCAGGTCGGGCTTGAACTTGCCGGGCCACGCGACGCTGCGCAGCTTGGTGGTGAAGGCGCGGCAGCCTGCTGTGGGCACGGGAGGCCTTTGGTGATGAAGAGCCTGATCTTGCGGGTCCCCATGCGCTGCAGCTAGGAGCAGCGCGGGGTCTTGGCATGCTGGAGCAGGAGCGTGGTCGTGACGAGCCGGTGCAGGGAGCACTCGGGCAGCTTCTTGGGGGCGAGGGACCTCTTGGCAGCTCTGCTCTTGCTGCGCTGGCGCCGGACAGAGTGGGTTCCGTCCCAGGCCACGCGCCTTGGGGCCAAGGCGCCTTCTTGAGGGGGAGGCGGCTGAGGCGCCCCCGGAGCTTCATCGCCCGTGCAGGGCGGGGCGCGGTGTAGTGAGAAGGACGGCGCGGGGGAGCCCCCTGCGGCGCGGACGAGCTCGGTGACGCGGTCGAGCCACTCTTCATAGACGTCGTCGACAGGGCGGTAGCGCAGGAGCTCATTTGCCGCGATGAGCGCAGCTCGAGCCTCCATGGGCGCGCGGAGCACGCGAGACGAAGAACCAGCTGGGGCGAGTGAAGGAGTAGCAGTGCGGCCGTCTCGCCTCACGGACGGATGCTGGGACGATGCTTGATGCTCGTTCCCCGCCGGGCCGGTGGCGGCGTTGACGGCAGGCGACGGGGAACGGCGGGGGCGGCCGCCGACGGGGCCGTCTCGGACGATGCGGAAGCGAGCGGCTCGGCGCTTCAGCGCGAGCCCGACGAAGCGTCGACATGGATGCGATGGTCGGCGAAGAACAGGTGGCGGAAGCAATTCGGTGCACCCCTACCGCACGCCAAATGTCGGATTTCGGGTTCCGCAGACCCTCTAGGTTCAAACACTGGAGTGCGACGGAGATCTCGCCTCTACCTACCTGCACCTCACCGCCACGCTAGGATCTAAAACTATGAAAGGAACAACACAAGAGACACGGGGTTTATTTGGTTCGGGCCACCATTGTGGTGTAACACCCTACTCCAGTGTGTGGTGTGGTGGATTGCCTCTTGGGCTGATGATGAACAATACAAGGAAGAACAGCCTTGTGAGGGTCTGTTCTTGGCTGGTGCGATGAACTGCTAGGGGGAGTTCAGTCGCTCTCTCTCTGCTGATTCAAGATGCCTCTACCCTGTGGGTGGCTAGTCCTATTTATAGGCAAGGGCCCTGGGCCTCTTCCCAAATATTGAGCGGGAAGGGCGCCAACAATTGGCCATTTTGAAGGGGAACATCTAGTACACTTATCCTGACTAAAGTTGGTCCTCGCCTGTCAAAGGATCTGGTGGTGACGCCGGCTTGGGCTCCACGATGACTTCCTTCCTGCCGTGGCGACGGTCTTGGTCTTGTTGCACTGAAACGGATGCCTTTGCTTGATACTCTTGCCTGCGCTTGCCCCCTTTGCGCCAAAGAGGAAAGGAGGGCACTGCGCGGGCTGGCGCCCGCCTGGCGCCCTTCGTCGTCATGGCTTGCGTCATGGGAACCTCGTGAGGTACCCCGCCTTGATCTCTCCGCCTCCTCGCGAGCCAGCCTGACGAGGCCGTGCTCGAGAAGCTCCTGTCGCTTGCCCGCGAGGCCAGCCTCGCGAGGGTCTTGAGCTTGTGCTGATGAAGATGGGCTGTGCCGGGCCACCCCTTGAGCCACGCCGCAGGACGCAGGCAGGCAAGTCTGGGGACCCCCGTTCCCAGAACGCCGACAGTTCTGGAGCATTCGCCCGTTTCATCGGCAGCGCTAACTGCACCTTTGCTATGGTGGAGAGAAGGAAGAACTCGACTATTCGACCATCTGGTGCAACAAGCTTGTCGACATCCATAAGCAATACAAGATCATCGGCAGCGGGCAAGAGAAGGACTCCGTGGTTGGACTCGCCGAGACCATCATCGACCCCTGCTACACCAACATGAAATAAGACAATGATACCATGGACCTGAACACGTGGGAGGTACCTCTGAATCTATCCTACATAACCTACACGGCCAAGGACGCATATGCATGCTACGACATGTACAGGCGGATCTTGGACAAGAGGGCGTGTTTGCTTCCCGTAACCGACGAGTACACGGACAGCCGCAGCGTCATGATCAAGCGTGCTAGGAAAGTCTAGATGTTGCACTTTATATGTTTAAGCACCTTTATCATCTGAGTGTTTCATGCATTAGCCTATGTGTCGTAATTATCTGTTTTGTCCGAAATATTTCATCTAAGAACCCATTAACCTGTTTGTCGTGGATTTGTCACGGCAGATGTCCTTATTGTCAGGACTTAGTCGCGAGGGCAACGCATCTATGTAGTAGCTTGAGAGGGGTTGATCGGGACGAGAGACGCGACACACAAGACAAGGATTTAGACAGCTTCGGGCCCCGGGAAACATCATCCAGAATAGCCCTACATGTTGTTTGTGGCTAGATCTCATTATGCTCATCAGGGAGACGCCGCATAAGCCATCTCCCCCTTTGTGTCTAGCCCTAGATATTGTTTCTTCTTCCTTCTTCCCCTTTGGGGTGCCCTGCCCCTCCTTATATATGTTGAAGGGGCGGGTTACATGTGGAGTCCTAGTGGAATTAGGATTACTCAATTACAAGTGGAGTCCTAGTCTTGCTTCCTTTGTAAGGGAATATTCCTTACGCTTTCCTCTTAAGCCGGCCCGCCAGAGTATAAGCCGACCTGTTGGGCCTTGGGCCTTCTCGTACGTCTGATCCGCCCGCCGGGTCTCCAGTGAGTCACAATGTCCAGGCGGGTTATATGTAAACCGCCATGTCCAGGCAGATCGCCAGTGAGTCGCCTAGCTCCAGTCGGGTCTTCTGGTGAATCGCCAAGTCCGGCCGGGTCATAACTCCGGCCGGGTCATACCGCGGGGTATATCCCCGACATTAGCCCCCAGTTTAATTTGGATTTATCCATGTTAAACTGATCCTGTAAAATAAACACAAGAACAAACTTGATAGGTTGTGCTCTGGGCTAAATTTTTGTAAGCCGGCACCTGATCATCTTTAAATCCTTGTCATTTCCTTCTTCATACATGCCCATGAACTCATAGCAAATCTCCTTTAGTAGATATGTTCAAACTTTATGAATGCAAAAAATCCAGATACTTCTTTTAAGAAATCCGGGTCAATAGGCCAGCTTCAGAGCCAATTTGCTGGCATTGGTCTCTTGTAGAGAAACGTTGTATGAAGGAAAACCACTTGAATCGGCTTCCAAAGCGCCGGCTTAAAACATATTGGTCTTGTAATACTCATCTGACTTTCAGCCAGCTTGAAGAGGTAAAACTTGCTGGTTTATCATAACCAAAATTGTCGGCTTGTAAATACTGATCGCACCGGGTCATAACTGTTGCCGACGCCGGGTCATAATTATTGGTGACACTGGATCATGATTGTTGCAAACACCGGGTCAATCTGACCTGTTCAAAACTGAGAATTTGAAGATTTTCCCCCTTATATGTATATCACCTGTAGCCCCCAAGTGCGGGTTGTCATGCTTGCAGCAACTCGGGACTTGTAATTGCCTTTATGCTCATCAAACTTCAACCAAAGTAGCCCCAAGGGCCGCTCGAAGATATTACTGAGCTGGGACTTTGTATATAATTCATTGATAATAACATCATATGATGTAATCTCCACCATGGGGCTTGAACCCACGTCCATAAGGTTAAGAGCTTTGTACTCTACCAACTGCGTAGTGGATCTTTCAATGTAATGGACTGAAGGTTTGTGTACCTTGAATTTTTGTCAGGAGAAATTGGTAGCCCCCAAGGGCCGGCTCATTTAGAATGTGATGAGTCGGGTCTTCAATAAGTTGAGCAAAAAATGGCTTTGCATTAGCCCCCAAGTGCCATGGTGCACGCTGGCAGTGAGATGGGACTTTGCATATTCGATGTAATCTCAATTTGAATAATGTAGCCCCCAAGTGTCGGGTCGTAAGCCTGCAGCGAGTCAGGACTATTCCTTTCATTGTAGAATAAATCACATCCATTGATAAAATACTAGCCATTGCACTGAAGCGACTTTGAAAACCTCAATCACAATATTAGTTACTGATAAACATAATAAAAATCCAGCCATGTTGGCTATTAAAGATTTGAATAACCCGGTTTCAAAACCTCAATCATTCAATACCATAATGAAAAATCCAGCCAAGTTTGGCTATTTAAAGATTCAAGTACCTTATCTGTTGACAAGTAAATCCGGAGTTTTAAATATCCGGCGGCTCTTGGCCGATGGCGATTTAATACGCCTCCATTGTAAGCCGGAATTATTATAACCCGACTATTTATAGCCTTTGAGTAAGTCCAGCACGGATGATCATTCTAAAGCATCAATTTTAATGATGATCTTGGACTTAAGCATTTATATAAGTCATAGTTCTGCAAAACCTGCACAAAGTTTAAACAACATACGCCCTAGCGACTTAATGTCAAAAGCCAGGGCTGGTTTAAACATAATCATGTATAAACAATATCATACATGTGATATTGAATCGTACTGCCGGCTTATGATACCTATGCAGTAAGGGTGATAACCCAAAACTTACAAGTTAAACCTTCCAAGTACTAATATTGTCATACACTGGTGACTTGTTCATCGAAAGCCAGAGCGGGTTAATAGAAACCACATATATATGCTTCAGATATGAGCAAAAAGTCTCAAAACCCAAAAGATTGTGTTCAAAAAACTTAATCCAGACAAAAAGAAAATCAAGGCTTCTGATTTGAATATGATCAGTAAACCGTTCCAAAGGGGTTAAGCTAGGATTCGAATACGATCATGTAGCAACCAGTGGCTTTGGCGTTGCCGATCAAGAGGGTACCGACAGCTATGTTCTCTTTGGTTCAAATACGACCTATGTTTGAACAGGAAGCCCCCAAATGACCTTGAGAGTTGTTTAACGACGCTGATTTGAATACGATCCACGTCGGACCCAAAAGGGGTTGAGCTATGATTCGAATACGATCAAGAAGCCCCCTAGTGAGTTTGGCAGTGTGCCGATCAAAATGGTATCGACAGCTATGTTCTCTTTGGTTCGAATACGACCTATGTTTGGATAGGAAGCCCCCAAGTGACCATAATAAGATAAGCCATAAGGCAGGACACCCATGTTTGAACCGCGCATCATGGCAGCAAGTTCTCTTTTGGCAACCCTTAATTTGTTTGAGAACTCGAACTTGCGACAGATTAATTCTTTTTGAACCTGAACTTTAAACCGTATTTGAGAGCTTCAAAGCTTTGTAAGAGACAAATTTACCTTGAGCCGGATGTTGAACCGGATTTGAGAACTTCAAAGCTTTGCGGGAGAAAGATGTCTCTTGAGCCGGATTTTAAACCGGAATCTTTAATTTGAACCGGCAATTTTTTGACGGCCTTTAAATTTTCATCAATATGGCGGTGGCCTCCGGAACCGGCTTATCCTTCCCTCCAATGACCCAGAGTTCCCGAGTCATGTCATTGTAGCCCCCGAGTCTCAAGACGACTCGAAGAATTGGCTTGAGATTCTTCATATTTAACCGTGATATAAACCGGCATGAGTTATCCAATAACTTAGTGATATAATAATCCCTTTTTGCAGTGGACAGTTTGACCTGCATTGGAAAACTTGCAAGCCAGAGTAATTGCTCTTTTAAAGAAAGCAATATATAATAAAAAAATATACTGGATGGATTTCACCTGATATGTTAAGCCAGAAATTATCCACCGCGGAGTTGATGATCACCATGGTGAAGCTGAAATCACTCACGGGTGAGCCGGCCGCGGCATTGTAAGCCAGCGGGGACGGGGAGAGACAGAAGTGGCATTGTAAGCCGGTGCGGACGAGAGAGCCGGCCGTGGTGTTGGAAACGGCATGGATGCAGGCCAGTCGGCCATAGGCACGAACAATGAATCAGTCGCGTGTGTTGATGTAGCAGAGGCGGCAATTCGTGTACGTATCCATCGAGCAGCACGGCACGGATAAGCGCTAGTTCAAAGATGATGTTGATGTGTGCTCTTGATGCAACACCGCTATAATGAACAACGGTTCGGTGAAGGCGTCGGTGGCTCAATGCGCGGTCGTAGAGACAGCAACTGGCAGCCCAAGGCGCGGCAATTGTCTTGTATAAACAACATTGCAGACCAAGGCAAAGGTAAGCTGTTCTTTGACAAAAATAATATGTGATAATAAAACAAACTTAGATGGATATCACCTGGTATTTTTTGTCTGATGAACAAGGATCCTGTAATATTGTGCCAAGCTTCCACGTGATTATAACATGACAATTAGCTAGCCCTTGGCCTTTTGTTTCTTTCACGGTATCCATCCTGATGTGCATATAGCAGTTTTGATGAACAACTTGAAAAGGACGTGAGTCGACCGAGGGCAGGCTACAGCACATCGTATGACGCGGCTCTCCGGTGGCGGCTCGATGCGGGTAGGCTCTCCGGTGGCGGCTCAAGGTGGGACAGCTCCGACGCGGTGAGGGCGAGCAAGTGTTCGTCGAGTATTATGGCACGGTCAGATGTTGGAGCATAATAATGGTAGCGCAGGCTATACATCCATGACACGATCATCGCTCTTGCAGTGAATAACAATCCTGCATAGAAAACATCACGAACCAAGTAATTGTTTTTTGGCAAAAACAATATGTGCTAAAAAATAGGCTTAGATGGATATCACCTGATGTTTTGTGACCGAAAGATGATCTGCGCACGATGGCAGTAGAGGAGAGAGGCCTGCCCGGTGACTCAGTAGAGGTGGCGGCGGCTTGTAGAGGCATATTGTAGCGGCTGAAACAGTCGGTGACATGCCGCGGGGCCGCAGCAAAAAATGGCTCGTTGGCCCACAGGTCGGCTCGTCACGGGAGCAGCCCAGAGGAAACCAACAGAGGCGACCCAGTGATTTGACGCGGCAGGCCGGCTCGCAAGTGGAGGCGGACCCGGACTCAGACGTGGAGCGCGGCGGCGGCTCAGGAGCCACTGGCCCGATGGAGACCAGTCAAAACGAGGCCGGCTTGATGGCAGAAACCGAGGTTCACGCCCAAACTTCCGGGTCGTGGGTTGTTTTCCCTTTTCCTTTTTTTATCCGACTCAGATTAGAAACCTATGTGCTGCTATCGACCAGGACACCTCATGTGTACAAATACGAGTGGCAAAACAAATCCTGATTGATTCCTCCACGTACTTCTTCAAGCTTGAGTAAAGTACTGATAGTAGTACTAGCATTAATTGACTAGTAGTAGCAATTATCCAACCTTGAGTTGATGTTTACGAGCCCCTGTCTTTATGCCCGATGGACGCTCATGACGCGAGGCTCCATACACGAGCAGAACTCCATCGGCGTTTGTCTTCTGGTTTCCCATAATGCACGAGCTTTTGGATGGTTGGGCGTGATCCTGTACGTGCGCTGCTGAAGGTCTGATCGATTGGTTTGCAGAGATCTTGCCGGTTGCTCCTGCCGGAGATCATTATTCTTTCGAAACGCCACAGGGTAAATCAGATCCAGGGATCACCCGCCGCCGCACAAAACAGAACCCTAAATTTTCTTGACCTCAGATTTCTCATATCTTAAATCTGGACGGATGAACGTGAAGCTGATGCAAATCCTTCCAAAACCGGCTCTTCTTCATCTGAAAAATTGCATACTTCTCCACCCCTGAAATAGATCCCTCCAACAACTCATCACCACCATGCGCGGGCCCCACGGTGGGCCCCAAGGTGGGCGCCAACTGTCATGGATTTGTCACGGCAGATGTCCTTAGTGTCAGGACTTAGTCGCGAGGCCAACGCATCTATGTAGTAGCTTGAGAGGGGTTGATCGGGAGAGAGACGCGACACACAAGACAAGGATTTAGATAGCTTCGGGCCCCGGGAAACATCATCCGGAATAGCCCTACATGCTGTTTGTGGCTAGATCTCATTATGCTCATCAGGGAGACGCCCCATAAGCCGGCTCCCCCTTTGTGTCTAGCCCTAGATATTGTTTCTTCTTCCTTCTTCCCCTTTAGGGTGCCCTGCCCCTCCTTATAAGTGGATTCCTAGTCTTGCTTCCTTTGTAAGGGAATATTCCTTACGCTTTCCTCTTAAGCCGGCCCGCCAGAGTATAAGCCGACCTGCTGGGCCTTGGGCCTTCTCGTCCGTCTGATCTGCCCGCCGGGTCTCCAGTGAGTCACAATGTCCAGGCGGGTTATATGTAAACCGCCATGTCCAGGCAGATCGCCAGTGAGTCGCCTAGCTCCAGCCGGGTCTTCTGGTGAATCGCCAAGTCCGGTCGGGTCATAACTCCGGCCGGGTCATACCGCGGGGTATTCCCCGACACTGTTTGCTTTTTAGTGGCTATTTGATTATGTATGTAACTAGTCCACTCGGCTGTCATGCTTTGAATCTCCTTCCTCCCAACATATTCCCCTTCTTAGGTGGACCCAGCAGTCTCGTACACAGACATGGGACCAACCACCTATCCATTTGTATTTCTTTATTTTGTTCAATCTTTCGTCCTCTTCCTATACAGCGGCTGGCCATCATAGCCTATGGCATTGGCCAGGTCATCCCTCTACTCCCACACATTGTCCGGCCGCGACAGCTCTACCGGCCAACCCTACACCCGAACAAGTCAACCCTCGTACTCCCCTCCGCATGCGTCTTCCCCCGCTCTGGTTCGTTCGGTACGAGGACTCGACGTCGTCCTCCGCCCTGGTGCTCTCGCCGCGGCGCTGCCGTCTGTCGTTCCCAACATGGTCAACAAAACAAGAGGAATCGGGAGACAACTGTTCATCGAGAGGCTGACAGTCCCGGGCCCACCAGGTCCATGGCCTAGGTTTTGTTGTTTAACATGGGCAGCCCATGACATGTTTCAACTTTTTTTGGATCCAGCAGGTATCAAGCGGCCTCTGGGCCTCCCAGCCTAGCTTGTCTATATCATGAGCAGCCCAAGTTATGTTTGTTTTTTCAAGACGACGCATAGCTCAGTTCTATTTTTCTACAAGAATGCAAAACTGAACCTATGTTTTCCCTTCTATAATAGTATATTTATTTATTTATTTATTTATTTATTTATTTATATCTTATTTTATTCCATATATATATATATAATAGAAACAACATAAGGTTCTGTTAAACCTGTTGTTCGTCCAATCATTTTATAGACCATCCCACTTCCTTTATTTTTCGTTTTCATTAATCCTATATTTAAAGTTTCTCCCACTTTCTTTTTCGATGTAAACTCAGTTTTCTCCTAGTACTTTTCCCTCGAACCAACTCAACTGTCCCACATCTAGCCTAAAAATAATAATACCCCGCGTCCTATTAACTCATCAAATTAAAATGATATTTTATTTCGTAAATTGAAAGTTCTTACAAAATAATAATAATAATTGTTTGTATATAACTTGGCAAGTTAACTCCTAGTGATTGCGTACATAAACTTGCATAGATTTTACTGACCAATGCAGTAATAGACGTGCAATCATGTTTTTAAGTTTTTCTAACATTTCTCCATCCATCCCAACATGATATTTTCACCCAGGACAGCAAGTCCACGGATTTCGAGAAAAATGCAAATGGGCTTTAAATTCTACCATAATATATAATCGAGCTGCATAGATGCTAAATCATTGTTTCACCCAGCCCACCAAATGGACTAAAAAAACCAAATGGACTGGCTAACATGTGGGCCGGTTGGTCGAAGCCTAAGCACTTTCGCAAAAAATAAAAATACAAAGGTCAAAGCCTAAGCAAGGTGGTGGATTTACATCCAAGGGTCGGCATTCTTCTTCAATCTCTCCTCTTATTCCCCCAGCACTGTCGGGACCGCTAATACGTCTCCAACGTATCTATAATTTATGAAGTATTCATGCTGTATTATTATCATTCTTGGATATTTTACAATCATTTTATAGCAACTTTATATCATTTTTTGGGACTGACCTATTGACCCAGTGCCCAGTGCTAGTTGTTGTTTTTTTGCTTGTTTTTTTACATCGCAGGAAATCAATACCAAACGGAGTACAAATGCAACGAAACTCCATGAAGATTTTATGGACCAGAAGACATTCATTGGGCCGGAGCAGCACCTGGGGGGTGCCTCGAGGGGGCACAACCCACCAGGGTGCGCCTGGGCGCCCAGGCACGCCCAAGTGGGTTGTGCCCACCTCGGTGGCCTCTCACACCCCCTCTTTACCCTATAAATTCACAAATATTCCAAAACCCTTTGGGGTTAATCTAGATCAGAAGTTCCGCCGCCGCAAGGCTTTGTAGCCACCGAAAACCAATCTAGTCCCTTTCCGGCACCCTGCCGGAGGGGGGAATCATCTCCGGTAGCCATCTTCATCATCTCGGCGGCCACCACGATGAGGAGGGAGTAGTCCACTCTCGGGGCTGAGGGTTTGTACCAGTAGCTATGTGTTTAATCTCTCTCTCTCTCTCTCATGATCTATACCATGGGCTTTGTTAACACAGATGGATCATATGATGTTTCTCCCCTCTATACTCTTGTTGTGATGAATTGAATCTTTACCCTTTGAAGTTTTGTCTTGTCGGATTGAATATTTAGATATGAGAACACATGATGTATGTTGTGGCACTCAACTTGCGGATTCCCGAGGTGACATTGGGGTAATCTATGCATAGCGGTTGATGCACGCTTTTATAATCTTTTCTCTGATAGAAACTTTGTGGTCTCTCTGTAGTTCTTTGAGTGGATTGAATATTATGATCATGAAGTTGTTTGATGCATATCGTAGAATTAACTCATGGATACTCGTGGTGACATTGGAGTATCTAGGTGACATTAGAGTTGGTTGATGTGTGTCATATAGTGTTATTTTAGTACGAACTCTTAATTAGATCAATCGGAAAGGATAGCTTGCGTTATTTAGTACAAACTCTAGGATAGATTGATCGAAAAGAATAGCTTTGAGGTGGTTTCGTACCCTACAAACAATTTCTATCTTTTGTTCTCCGCTAATAGGAACTCAGGAGTGATTCTTTATTGCACTTTGAGGGATAATCATATGATCCAACTATGTTAGCATTGTTGAGAGATTGCACTAGCGAAAGTACGGACCCTAGGCCTCATTTTCAAGCATTGCAATACCATTTTTGTGCCCGTTTACTATTTGCTCCCTTGCTGTTTTTATTTATTCAGATTATAAAAATATATTTCTACCATCAATATTACACTTTTATCACCATCTCTTCGTCGAACTAGTGCACCTATACAATTTTCCATTGTATTGGGTGTGTTGGGGAGACAAGAGTTTTCTTGTATTTGGTTGTAGGGTTGTTTGAGAGAGACCATCTTCATCCTACGCCTCCCACGGATTGATACACATTAGTTCATCCACTTGAGGGAAAATTGCTACTGTCCTACAAAACTCGGCGCTTGGAGGCCCAACACGAGTCTACAAGAATAAAGTTGCGTAGTAGACATCAAGCTCTTTTCTGGCGCTGTTGCCGGGGAGGTGAGTGCATGAAGGTATATCTTTAGATCTTGCAATTTAATCTTTTAGTTTCTTGTTTTATCACTAGTTTGGTTTATAAAAGAAAACTACATAAAAAATGGAATTGAGGTTGCATCATATTATTGATCATCTATTTTATAATATCTTTCTTGAAAATGAAGGTTCGGAAAACTGTGCTCAATTGTTAGAAGAAGAAGTCAATAAAATGTTTGGCACAAAATATTTGAATGATGAGCATTATTGCAATGTTGTTAGTATGAATTCTTTGAATATCCATGATGCTAATGATATGCAAAGCCATAAGCTTGGGGATGCTATATTTGATGAATATGATATTTTTAGTCCCCCAAGATTTGATGTGCAAATTTTTTATAGTGATCGCATGACTCCTATTATGATGATTATAATGATGAAGAGAGGTCATGACTTTATTTAATGATGAATCCACCATTTTGGATGAGGCTTCAATTGACTATGAGAACAAGGTTGCTATCTATGATGATTATGGTGATGACATGTATGATATAAAGAATAATCATAACCATGAAACTTGTCATCATGATTTTAATTTTCACTCTCATGATAGTTATTTTGCTGAGTTTGGTCCCACTACTATTGATGAGAAGAAATTTGCTTATGTGGAGAGTAATAAATTTTCTATGCTTTTGTGCCATGAAAAGAATGCTTTATGTGATGGTTATATTGTTGAATTTCTTCATGATGCTACTGAAAATTATTATGAGGGGGGAAATTATGCTTTTACATATTGCAATAATATCAACTTTCCTATCTTTATGTTGAAAGTTTCGAAGTTATGCATGTTTTGCCTTCCTATGCTAGTTGATTATTGTTCTCATAAATTATTTGCTCACAAAATCCCTATGCATAGGAGGTGGATTAGGCTTAAATGGCTTTCCATGTGATTCATGATGCTCCCTTGCATGCTTCAATTCTTATCTTTTATGCGAGCATCATTGAACTCATCATGCCTAGCTAAAAAGGCATTAAAAAAAGCGCTTGTTGGGAGACAACCCAACACTTTTACCTACTATGTTTGTGTGTTCACATGATTATGCTACTGTATTGATCATGTTTTATTGCTTTTGTTTCAGTAAAATGCCAAGTAAAGCCTTTGGGATCATGTTGGGTGATAGTTGATTTGATGTTGCTGAAAAACAGAAACTTTTGCCCTCACAAAAATAAGTCTTATTTTTAACAGAAGAGTACTTTTGAGTTGATTCTTTCTGCAGTAAGTTTAATATACAAATTTCTCACGTGGTCCTAATATTTTCATAATTTTTGGAGTAGCAGAAGTATGGTAGTTATCCAGATCATTACAGACTGTTCTGTTTTTGACAGATTCTGTTTTCAATGCATAGTTTGCTTGCTTTCTAGTTTCCGTGGATTATATTGCTCAATATAAATTGTGGAAATGATATTCTACATAGGAATTTTTTGGAAAAAAATTATGAATCTTGTCTTTGACAGTACCAAAGTGAAATGGTTTGCTCTTTATCATACTAACCTATCTCGCGAAGTTCCGTTAAGTTTTGTGTGATTGAAGTTTTCAAGTTTTGGGTGAGATATCGATATGAGGAGAATAAGGAGTGACAAGACCCTAAGATTGGGGATGCCCAAGGCACCCCAATTTAATATCCAAGGAAGATCCAACCAACTAAGCTTGGGGATGCCCCGGAAGGCATCCCCTCTTTCGTCTCCAACATTATCGGTAACCTTACTTGAAGCTATATTTTTATTCGTCACATGATATGAGTTTTACTTGGAGCATCATTTTTATTTTGTTAGGATTTTATTGCTTTTATTAAGAATAATTTTTTGCATCTTTTATTTCAATAAAAGTGGCATTGATAGCCTTTACTATGCTTATTTTGCAAGTCTACATGTTGTTGTTTCAAAACAGAAAGTTTACTGATGTTGCAAAATTCCCTAGAAAAGTCGGAATGTGATAAAATGTTGAAACTTTTTGTAAAATAAGCTCTTATAAATTTTCTACAGCGTGGTAGAATTTCATAATGTTTGGAGTTGAATAAGTATTGATACTCTTGCGTTCTTTACAGACTGTACTATTTTGGCATATTGTGGTTATGTTTGCATATGTTTGCTTGTTTAATGATTCTATTTGAGGATAGGAGTATTAAATATGCAGAGGCATTTAGTATGAAATGTTGAATAAAAATTTTAGTTATTTTCTACAGTAGAGAATGATAAAGCTTTTGCATTGGTTTATACTAACTTATCTCACGAGTTCTTTTTGAGTTTTGTGTGGATGAAGCTTTTGAGATTTAGGAAAACCGTGATATGAGAGGAATTAAGGAGACACAAAAGCTCAAGCTTGGGAATTCCCAAGGCATCCCAAGATAATATTTCAATAAGTCTCAAGCATCTAAGCTTGGGGATGCCCCGGTAGGCATCCCACCTTTTTCCTTGAACAATTATCGGTTAGTATCGGTTGAGCCTAAGTTTTTGCTTCTTCACATGATGTGTGCTATTCTTAGAATGTCATTTTATTTTTGTTTTACTTGTTGTTTTAATAAAATACTTATATCTGAAAGTTTTTAAATAAAATAGAGTCCTCAAATAGTTGCCAAGGAGGTAAGTAAGCGGCATTCACATCCCGTCAACGAAGCTCTTTTCTTTGGAACTACTCTTGTGATTCACTTATATCCTATGAGTAAATTGTTGAATAAATTGAATGTCATGAAGTTGATATCATATCATGCCTAGTGGTAGCTTCACATTGGGTTTACAAAGTGAAATCTTTTGAGGCTTGACAATCATAATTTTGGTCATACAAGCAATTCACGAATAATTTGTATAAGGAAGAGAACTTTCACATGCAAATACAATATCCTAGAAAACTTTTGTGATTGTGAGCCCCCATCAAAATATTATATGCCAAAATTGTTGACGTTGGACAAGGAAGACAATGTAATGATTTATGTTTGTTCATATTCACATATAAGTTATATTGACATAGATCCTTCAACATGTGATGCTTGCCCCCCATCTTTGCTAGCCAAAAATTCCGCACCAAGTAGAGATACTACTTGTGCATCCAAAAAACCCTTAAACCCAAATATTATTTTCAAGAGTCCACCATACCAACCTAAGTATTGAGCAAGATCCTTCAAGTAAGTTGCCATCGGTGCAATAAGGCAATAAAAATTTCTTCTAAAAGTGTTAGATCATTTAGTGTAAGAGAAAATTGAGCGTTGTACGAACTTGTGATGGCAAAGCAATAAAAGCGACAGACTGCATAACAAAGGTTGCTATCATAAGGGGCAATATAACATGACGTTCTTTTGCACTAAGGGGTTGAGCATACAAACAAATAAGCGCATGGCAACCTCTGCTTCCCTCTGCGAAGGGCCTATCTTTTACTTTTCAGTATTTATTTTTATGCAAAGAGTCAAAGTTATTCTCTCTGTTCATTTTTATTTTTCTCTTTTGGCAAGCATCATGTGGTGAGGAAAGATCTAGGCACATATGTCCAGTTGAATATGGATAGCATCAGGGGCGGAGGCAGAATTTGAACATGAGGGGGGCGAAGAAGAAAAAAACCACTCGACCAAATAAGACATAAAAATTGGATGAAATCAAGAGGGGTTCAATGTGCGACCCAACTTTTTTCCACTTGGCTCTATGCAATGTTAGTGTGAACACAGTTCAATGCATTGTGTCGCACCGCAAGGTGCAGTTTATTGCAAAATATCAAACATAAAAAATAACAAGTCTCGGTAAGCAATTTATGTTTGACAACCAGAGAAGGATTCAGTTCAATTAATAAAATTTAGATCCATGACTAGAAGCTCATCGAACAATTTGATAATCTGATAAGAAGAACCTCTCCACAAGCAATCTTTCAAAGAAAGTAATCTCCCGTTCAGAAAATAAAACATGTAATTAGTAGATTAATCAACTTTCTGTTATGAAGTAAACCAATCAACTACACTAAGGCTGCAGTCGGGAGTCCATCAGCAAAAGTGTAAAGTACGTGATACATTTAGATTTGAGTGAGGAATACATATCGTGATCAAGAAACTCAAATGGAGCCTGTCGGGTATTGACATATCGGCCGATTAACACCGGCGCCCATGGCTAGCACGGCTGCATCACGGTGATGTATTTATTTGACATTTGGCGACTGGCATTGCGGCGGGCGACTGGCGGCGGCGAGCGGCGGCGTGGTCGCATGGAATCGATCTTTTTTTTAGGCAATCTCGTGAAGCTTTTATTTCAAACCATCACAATGTTTACAGGGACGAAGGAAATCCCCTCCAGCTGATCTAGCCATACATGATGACCAGGCCCTAACTTTAAAGCATGCTTCGCTAGATTGTAAGCCTCCTTATTGGAGCTCCTAAACTCATGAACTATATTACATGAAATAAAAGAAGTAGCCGTTAGCTTAATCTCTTCGGTGATAGCTCCGTAGGTTGATCCACTCCCCGTCTTGATTTATGACACAACGCCTTGGCAATCTGAAGCTAAATGTATGAGGTTCAGATTCAGATCCTGAGCTAGAGCCAAACCTTCCCTGATAGCCAAAGCTTCAAGAGTTGCTGGATCACTGTTATTTTTGAAAACATAGGCCGACGCACCTAAGAAAGAACCTTCATTGTTCCTGCAGATCGTGCCCACTGTTCCATGGAATCGATCTAAATGACCTGCAGTCACTCGCTAGGTCTCTTCGAACCTAGGTCCAGTTGACAGCTAAATGGGTAAACAACATGAGGAGGGCATGGGCTCTTTTGGGCTTTGGCACGTACAGAACAAAATAAACAATTGATTTTGGGTTGTATTAGTACTAGTTAGCTATATACGCTGCATATTATCCGTGTTGTATCGTTAGGGGGCGATCGATGGGGGGTGTCTAGCCCCTGCTCGCCCCTGGGTAGCATGAGTTATTATTGTTAACATCACCCTAGAGGTGAATACGTTTGGAGGCAATACAATAAGCCCCTATCTTTCTATGTGTCCGGTTGAAATGTTTTGGTCATGTGTATGCAGTGAGCGTTAGCAATCATAGAAGACTATATGATGGTTGAGTATGTGGAGCTCTGTAACATCCCAAAATTCTAAATTTTGGAATGTTATATTAAATAAATATTTATGATTGTTTGTTTGATTATTGTGTGACAGATTGTGTGAAATTGAGTGGAGTTTGAAACTTTTTGAAAATTGAATGAGAGGGAATGAAATGACTTTCCCAAAGACTTCTCTTTGCATTTTATGATCTCCATGAATTCAAATTCATTTCATCAGAAAATCCTAGAGTGAAGATGATATGACTTCTTCCGTTTAAATAAATGAAAAAGGGTTTCGAAAAGATTTGAATTCCATTTGGAAATATTTTCAAATTCAGAAACTTTATGCAACTCAATGATTTTCATGAGAGAAGATAAAATGACTTCTTCAAATTATATGAAATATGAGTTGGAAGTTTAAAAAGAATCAAATTTAAAGTCCGGTTGAAGTTATTTTGAAACCCACTTTCAAATTGGAGTTACTTGGTTTTGTTGAAATTATTTTCTCCAAAAAATAAAATATATGGAAAATAGAGTAAAATGATTCCCTACAATATAAAATTGAGAAATATAAATTTGAAATCATTTTGGTATTTTAAAATGATTTTTATTGGGTTTTAATGCAATAGCAGCACTATTTGACTTTTGTGAATTGTTGTGTATTTTATTTGCCTCTAATAATATGTTCATGTTTCAGGATTATTGTTCCTGAACATTTTGATATATTATATGCGTATATTATATTTCTATTTTTTCTTAGTTTATTTTTGTTTTGTTCTCTGTTTAAAAGAAGGGGAAAAGTCTTTTTAAAAGGCTGAAGCCCAGTCCCCCAGGCCACCTCTCTCTCGCCCCGCGGCCCAGCTGGCCCAGCAGCCGCTCCCTCTCTGTCGCCCGATCGCCCCTCTGTCCTTTCTCTCTCTTACCGTGGGACCTACACCTACCCTAACCCCTCGCCCATGCCTTGCCAAGCCAGAGCGCGCCCGAGCGCCGCCGGGGCTCCGATCTCTCTGTGAACGCGCTCCAAAGCCAACCCCTCACCCATGTTCATGTCCTATAAATAGCTAGCCTCCTCCTCCTTTGACCCCCCTAAAACCCTACCCTAAAACCCACCGTAGCCCGAGCCACCACCGTCCCGATCTTGTTCGGCCGCCGCCGTTCACTCTCGCCGCCGGAGCCAGTGAGCCTCTCCCCTGCCACCAAACTCCTCCATCTGAAACCCCTCGACCTCCCGCACCCGCCTGACATCTTCTCTCCGTCCAGGACCCGCCGGAGCCTACGACCCCGAGCTCGAAGCCCGTCGCCGGACCTGCAGTCCGCCCGAGCGTCGCCCGGCTCGCCCTCGTCATCTCCGCCGTCCTCGAGCTAGCCCGACGTCACCAGCGCCTCCGCCTCGCTTCACGACATCGTCCTGACGCCTCCTCCGCCGCCTAGGACCACCGGAGCAACCGCCGCCGTCATGCCCGAGCCACCACCGTCGTCGCCCGACGCTCTCGCTGTCGACCACCGCCGCGGTGAGCCCCCGTCCGTCCGATCTATTTTATACGGCCCTGATTAGATTACATCGAATAGGTAGGTTTTGTTTTTATAGATCTGTTTAGTTACGGTTTATACCTAGTTCAAATCTGACCGGTTCGCCGGTTTTCTGTTATTAAACGCAAGCGCGCAGTTTTAGTTATGTTTCGTCCGAGCGTCTTTTAACTACCGATCGCCCACCTGTTTAGCCCAGTAGCACTAGGCCACGTAGCTGGTGCCCTATTTTTTATTTTCTTTTATTTTTGTTTCTATTTTAAAAACAGAATAGTTCTGTTTTTAGAAAATCAATAACTGTTATGTTTTATATCCAAATTGAGTGATTCCAATTGCCCTAGTTTCGTAATTTTGTCTAGTTTCTGTAGATGCAAAGTTTGGTTATGTTTGAAAGTTTAATTTTTAATTTGCACAAATTTTCTCAAATCACTAGTTTGGCCATAACTTCAGTTTGAAAATATATTTTAGGTTGGTTCTTTTTGCCCCTAGTCACTAGTTGAATTGTTTATCCAGTAGTATTTAGTATTTTATTTTTAGTTTAATCTAAATTAGGGTTTTAGCAAAACAGTACACTTTTTCTTATAGTTTTAGTTTTACCTTTAAAGTTTTACTTCTAATTGTTTTTATACTAAAACCTTTTGTCACTTTTGACAAATTTAGTTTTGTTTCTGTTGTTTAACAGTAGAAAATTTTATTCTCATTTAAAAAAATTATTTCTTTAGTTCTGTAGTGTTGGGGATATAACTATTCTTGTAAGCCGCCCAGGAGGGGCCGGGTTATGCAAAGGTGATTCATCGTATGAAGCCCAAGATCAAGCATGAAGATGGCGGTTCAATAAAGGGTCTAAAGCCCACGGGTGACTTAAGGCCCGTAGTGATAAACCGTTGTAATGGCATGACTTGTATTATAAGGCAGGATTAACTAGTCACCGAGCCGGACACTGTTTTTGAGCCGGCCGGGACTTTGTAGGCCGCAGGGCTTTAACCCGTGTATATAAGGGGACGACCCGCTGACGGCTTAGGGTAAGTAACATCTGATCGAGAGCCGGGCATAGCGTATCTCGCTCCCTGGTTATCGAAACCCTAGCAGTACCAACCCAACTAGACGTAGGCTTTACCTTCACCGTAAGGGGCCGAACTAGTATAAAACCTCTCTCGTGTCCCTTGTCCCGATTAACCCCTTTAAGCTTCCTAGTTGCGATGGCTCCACGACTAAGTCCTTGCAAGAGGACATCTGCCGTGACAAAACCATGACAGTTGGCGCCCACCGTGGGGCTGGTGCACGGTGGATTTGAGTTCTTGAAGGGCAACTTCGATGGGCTCAAGGGATACGATGTGGGACGGATGACCAAGAGTCGTCGCGGCAAGATCTACATCGACGATGAAGGCTGGGGCCCCGACGTCGGCTCAATTGAGTACGGGTACCGGGTTCCCTTCGGCGGAATCCACATTTTCATCGGCCGGATCGGTGAGCCGGGCCCTGAGCCGGACAACTACACCGACCTCGTCGAGACGGCTCAGCATGCGAGTCCCGCCCGTGCTCAACACATCGTGAAGCGTGACTTCATGGGTTGCATCCATGGAGGAGAATTTTTTGAGGGATCTGTTGATGGCGGGGAGACGGTCGTCCACTCCGATGGTGATTCGTCCACTGGTGAGACAGATTCGTTGTATCAACTGCAAGATGGTAGGCTTGTGGGCTGTTCCGATGGCAGCAGTATTCCGGACCCCTTTGAGCCACCAAGCTGGGTAGGAGTCTTCATGGCTGGCACTCAGCCCGGCCAGAACTCTACGGCTGCGGCAGCAATAACGTCTGGGTCAGGAGCGGCCGGGGCAGGAGGCCCTGTGCGCCCGCCAGCTCAGGTGCTGCTTGATCTCATGGATAAGCTGACGGCCCTGTTAACCGCCACAGTTATTCCTGCAAATCAAGAGGAACGTGATGCAGAGGTGGCACAGATGCGTGAGGAAATAGCTCGGGCCAAGGAGGCCTTAGCAGCAGAGGACACCAGGTTGGCCGCTGAACGGGCGGCTTTGGATGCACGGGCCCAACAGCTCCAGTCTGAGGCTTTCCAGCTTACGATGAACCTAAACGCGTCTAACGAGGTGATGAGGAGGAGGCACCAGAAAACTCAATCCCGTTTGCCTCCGATTTATGATCCTCGGAGCCTTTTTACCACACCCGGAGCCGGCCCTAGTAGCCCGCCAGAAGCAAACCAGTTCATAACACCCGGACCAGGGGGACCGGTTTAGCCTCGGGTGATGGCACCTCCTCATGGTAATATGGCCCCGCCTCGCTACGTACCAACGCCACCGGGTCATTTTTCTAACCCTATGGAGAACCTGATCGCAGCATCAGCATGTTTGGCGGCTCTCCCAGTGGACAGCGATGATCCAACAGCGGTGGAGACGCGAAGGATCAGAGAACTCGCGTCGACGGCTCGCTCAAGAAGAGGCTTATTCCTATAGCCGAGACAGATTCATTCGACTCCTCGCCTGTGTCGGAGTCTCGAGTTATAGCAGCACATGGAGTCGGAAGCTTTGTCAAGAACGCCTAACGCCAGAATTCAACCCGGCGGTTATAACCCGGTACATGACCGGATACGTCAGGAGGACGAGCGGGCGGCTCAGCAGACAGCTCATCAAGCTCTCTCGGATTATCCGACGACTTCTGTTGAGGCAGGAGTGGCCACCAAAACCGGCGGTGTTCCTTGTTTGGTGTCGGCCTTACGTAATGTGCGTCTGCCTAAGGATTTCATGGGACCCCAGAAGGTGCCAAATTATACGGCCGACTTACAGCCCGGAGCGTGGATCAAAAGCTATGAGATGGCCATGGAGCTGTTGGAGGTCAGTGACGCGGCAATGGCTAAGTACTTCACCATGATGTTGGATGGAACGGCCCGGACTTGGTTAAAAGGCTTGCCGCCCAATTCCATCGGCTCATGGGCGGAATTGCAGGCCCGGTTCATTCAGAACTTCAAAGACACCTGCAAGCAGTCCATGTCAATTATGGATTTAACTAATTGTAAACAAGAGGAGGGTGAATCTACCACTCATTGGGTGCGCCGGGTCAAGGAGATAATACATTCGTCTGACAAGATGGATGCCAGCTCTGCAGTCCTCATGCTGGAGAAAAATAACCGATTTTTTACCGCTAAGACAGAAGCTGGGGCGCCTCAAGCATGATTGTAATGATATGGGTCAGCTGATGGCGGCTCTAGTAAAATACGCTGATTCTGATAATACCGCAGATCCTGCGTCTGACGAGGAAAAAGCGGGCAAGGGAAAGAAGAACGGCAATGGGAAAGGCCAGCAACATAACACGACAAATCAAGGAGGCAACAAGCGTAAAGCCGATGGTAATCCGGAGCTTGTGGCCAACGCTAATGGGCAGGGTAACGATCAGAGACACAAGGGGAGGCAGCCCCCTCGATCTGGTGGGTCAGGTCCATCTCTTGAGCAGCTACTCAATGAACCTTGCCCGAGACATGGTACTCGGGAAAAGCCGGCCACTCACTTATGGAAGGATTGCGCGATCATGAAAGCTTTCAAGAATTCCAACACGCTCGACGGCAATCATGGGTCGGTGGCGGCTCAAAGAAGCGGCTTTCATGGCCCGGTGGCGGTTCAAATTCGGCTTTCAGGAAATCAAGGTGGCTATAATCACCAGCAATTCGTCAGGAGGTCAACAAAGAGTAACAACAAAGTTATCAAAGCAATCCAAAGCAGCTGAATAGTGGACAGTATCATGTGTTCACCACTAGCTTATGCAAGCGGGACCAGAAGCTCCATAAAAGGGTTGTGAATGCTGTTGAGCCAGCGGTTCCCCGTTATTTAAGGTGGTCAGAGCAGCCTATTGTGTGGAGTAGAGAGGATCACCCTCCCCGGGTTGACAATCCGGGTCAGTTAGCCTTGGTGGTAGCACCTCAAGTCGGTGGATATAAGTTTACTAAGGTGCTCATGGATGGAGGTAGCAGCATCAACATCCTCTATTATGAGACCTTTCGGCGCATGGGGCTGACTGACAAAAATTTGAAGACATCCAACACCGTTTTCCATGGAGTGGTGCCTGGTAAATCGGCGTACCCACTTGGAAAGATTGAGCTGGAGGTGGCTTTTGGAGATGAATATGATTCTAGGGTTGAGAAATTAACCTTTGAGGTGGTCAAAATCAAAAGCCCGTATCATGCTCTGTTTGGTCGGCTGGCTTACGCCAAGTTCATGGCACGGCCGTGTTATGTCTACTTGCAGCTCAAGATGTCAGGTCACAAGGGCACCATTACTGTGCATGGGAGTCGAAAGATAGCCCTCGAATGCAAGCAGGCGGCGCGGCTTATGCCGAGTCTGTTTGGCGCAGCCGAGGAGCTAAAATTTTATCAGATGACGCTGACCGGTGGATATGACACCTCCAAGAAGCCGACCACCGCATGACCCGACGATGAAGTTTAAATCGGCCGATGAAACCAAGCTTGTTGATTTTACTCCGTGTGACTCATCCAAACAATTCAAGCATCGCGCTAATCTGATCCTAAATAGGAAAGCGCCATCGAAGTTCATCCGTGAGAATCGGGACATCTTTGCATGGAAACCTTCTAACATGCCGGGTGTACCGAGAGAACTCGCTGATCACACTCTTAATATTGATCCGAAGTTTAAGCCGGTCAGGCAGTTTCTTCGGCGGTTCAATGAAGAGAGACGGGAAGCTATTGGTGAGGAGGTGGCCCGACTCTTGGCGGCCGGATTTATTGTTGAAGTTTTTCACCCTGAATGGTTGGCTAACCCGGTACTTGTACTTAAGAAGAATGGCACCTGGCGGATGTGTGTGGATCACACGGACTTAAATAAGGCTTGTTCGGCTGATCCTTTTGCTCTCCCCCGCATTGATCAAATCATTGATGCTACGGCAGGTTGTGAGCGTTTGAGCTTTTTGGATGCTTACTCTGGTTACCATCGATCAAGATGGCGTTATGACCAGGAGAAGACGGCTTTCATTACTCCGCTTGATCCTTCCGCTATGTATCTATGCCTTTGGTCTCAAGAGTGCCTAGGCGATTTATCAGCGTGTGTGTACGTAACTGTCTCCACAATCAGATTGGGCTTAACGCTCACGCTTATGTGGATGATATAGTGGTGAAGTCCAGAGAGAAGGAAACCTTGATAGATGATCCGAAGAAACCTTTGATAATCTCCGGTTCACAAGATGATGCTTAACCCGCCAAATGTGTGTTCGGGTGCCAAAGCAGCAAACTTCGGGTTTTTGGTCTCTAACAGAGGTATTGAAGCTAATCCGAGAAAATCAAGGCGATCACCTCTTTGATAAACCGTGTGCATCAATGATGTTCAGCGATCGGGCGGGTCGACGCTGCTTTAAGCCGGTTCATAAGCCGTTAGGTGAGAAGGCGATACCATCAGATCGCTTGATGAAGAAAACAGACAGATTTATCTGGAGTGACACTGCTGATGCTGCCTTTGAAGATTTGAAGAGACAGTTGTCTGAACCGCCAATTCTTGCGGCTCCCATTGATAAAGAGCCGCTGCTATTATACGTGGCTGCTAACTCACGTGCTGTCAGTGTTGCAATTGTGGTAGAGCGCAAGGAGGCTGGCAAGGAGCATCCGGTTCAACAGCCGGTTTACTACATCAGTGAGGTGCTCATTGAGTCTAAGCAAAGATATCCGCACTGGCAAAAGCTTGTTTATGGGTGTTCATGGCAAGTCGGAAGCTTACAAGATTTCCGTGGTCACCCTATCACTGTGGTAAGCTCGCCCTTTGGGAGACATCATCCGTAATAGAGAGGCCACATGTGATCTAGTTGCCAAAGTGGGCCATTGAGCTTGAGCCTCATGATTCGAAGTATGTGCCACACACTGCTATTAAATCTCAAGCACTGGTGGATTTCATCAATGATTGGACAGAGCTCCATACGCCAGAGGAGAAGCCGGATAACACATATTGGACTATTCATTTTGATGGATCCAGGCAGTTGGAAGGCTCAGGGGCTGGAGTCGTTCTAACTTCCCCTCGAGGTGATAAATTTTGCTATGTGCTCCGGCTCATGTTTCCATGTACTAATAATGCAGCAGAATATGAGGCTTTACTCCATGGTCTTCGGATGGCCAAAGAGATGAATTTGAGCAGGGTAAGGTGTTTGGGCGATTCAGATCTTGTGGCTCAACAGGTGTCAGGCAAGTGGGACTCCAAGGACCCCCTCATGGCGGCTTATCGTCGCGAAGTTGATGCGGTAGTAGGGCACTTCAAGGGTTATCAAGTGGAGCACATTGATCGAAGGAAGAATGAGGTGGCTGATGCTTTAAGCCAGCTGCGATCTCAACGTAAGTCTGTACCGCCTAACACCTTTTTGGATGTTTTGCATAATCCTTCCGCTGTTACCCACAGAGGAGGACTTAGCTGTTCCGCACTCCATACAGCTTGGTGGCAGCTCTTCACGCCATCCCGACAAGGCCATATTTGGCTTATATGACCCGGGGAGAGTTGCCCGAGGATGAGACCTTGGCGAGACAAATCACCCGGCGGTCTAAGTCCATGACAATTGTGCATGGTGAGCTACATCATCGCAGTGTCACTCGGGCATTTCAATGTTGTGTATCGCCTGCGGAAGGTCAGGAAATACTTCGGGAGATCCATGAAGGTGATTGTGGTCATCATGCCGGCTCAAAATCTCTTGTGGCCAAAGCTTTCCGTCATGGTTTTTACTGGCTGATGGGTCATGCTGATGCGGAAGATCTGGTCAGTAAATGTGATGGTTGTCAAAAATTCTCACGACGAGCTCATGTGCCGGCTCAAGAATTGAGGATGATTCCAATTACTTGGCCGTTTGCAGTCTGGGGGCTTGATATGGTCGGGCCTTTCAAAAGGTCTAAGGATAAAAAGACACACCTTCTAGTGGCGGTGGATAAATTTACAAAGTGGGTTGAGGCAGAGCCGGTCAGTAAGTGTGATGCAGCCACGGTGGTTCAGTTCATGAAAAGGGTGATTTTTCGCTTTGTGTTTCCACACAGCATCATAACTGATAATGGCATTAATCTCTCCAAAGGTGCTAGGAAGAGTTCTGTCAACGAGAACATATCCGGCTTGATGTTTCAGCCGTAGCTCATCCTCAATCCAATGGTCAAGGTAAAGAGCCAATCAGAGATCTTGAAGGTATAAAACCCCGCTCTTGGTCCCTTTACAGCGACGCCGGGTTGTTGGGTGCAGGAATTACCCTGTGATTTGGAGCATCAACACTACACCTAACAGATCTACAAGTTATACACCTTTCTTCATGGTGTACGGAGTGCAGGCGGTCCCGCCAAGTGATATCCGCTATGACTCGCTTCGCTGGCGGCTTATGTTGAAGCCGACAATGAACGAGCTCGTCAGATGCACTTGACTTATCGGATGAAGAGCGAGACTTGGCAATAGCCCGCCGCAATTTACTGAAGAAGACTGCGCCGCTACCACAGCCGCCGGGTTAGGTCCAGAACCTTCCAGGAAGGCGATTTGGTGCTCCGGCTCATCCAGGATCAATCCGATATGCACAAGCTATCTCCCCCTTGGGAAGGGCCCTTTGTGGTCAGCAAGAACCTGAACAACGGGTCATATTACCTTATTGATGTTCGAGAACACAAAGATTCACGTAAATCAGAGGAGGAGACCCGTCGGCCGTGGAATATCGCTCATCTTTGGCCTTACTATACTTGAGCCACCAGCTCTCAGGATGTACATATATTTTGAGATGTATATATTATGAAAAGCAATAAAGCAGGACCTCTGTCCTTTTCATCCTCAAATGTTTACATGTCTTCCTTATTATTTTGAAACAACCAATAGGGAGCGGGTCATATTTGAATCCGGCTTTCCCTCTGGTGCGGCTTATGATCATATCTGAATCTAGCCATGGACACTAGGGGGCTTCCTGTTCAAACATAGGTCTTATTCGAACCAAAGAGAACATAGATGTCGATACCCTCTTGATCGGCATACTGCCAAACCCAATAGGGGGCTTCTTGATCATATCTGAATCATAGCTTAACCCCTTTGGGTATGACGTGGATCGTATTCGAATTAGCGTCATTAAACAACTATTATGGTCACTTGGGGGCTTCCTATTCAAACATAGGTCGTATTCGAACCAAAGAGAACATAACTGTCGATACCCACTTGATCGACATCGCCAGAGCCACTGGGGGCTATATGATCGTATCCGAATCTTAGCTTAACCCCTTTGGAACGGTTTACTGCTCTATTCGAATCAGCAACCTTTGAATTTTGTCTATCAATCATAGAACTTTGCGAATCACAATTGTTTGACGGTTTGCATATCTTTTTTCTGAAAGCATTTATGAGGTGCTTTCATTCCACCAGCTTAATTTTTGATTAAGTACAGTTGTTGGTACATACCAAGAATCATATGTGCAAGGTTTCAGGATTAAAAAACTTACCCTCATTATTCGGGTCACACAAGTCGGCAAGTTAATCAAGGGATCACAGGTATGCTGTTGCGGTTATGTCTTAAAGGATATAATTGAGAACCGGCTTTTTTATGATTTTTGTTTCATACTCCGAGTTATCTGTAAAACATGTGACTAGCCATGCGGTAAACCGCCAAGGGACTTGCATTTTTGTTCTGTATGCAGGGCAACTAAAGCAGAAGATCAATATAAACCGGAAGAATATAACGATGGCGGCTTGAACAAGTGTTGAGCGCCTCAAACATGCGCGATGGCACGACAAAATCAAGTTTTTCTTCTATCCTATTACAAGACTTTAGTCTGAATAAGAAATCATTGTTTCTACAAGGCGAAAAATAAGACGCTCGATGGATCATTCATTTTGTTGGCCTCTGCTTTGGTCATCCTTTCCACTCCTCCGTCGGGCTGCCTTATCCTCGAAGGTTGATGATGACCAGTCAATGCCACTCAAAGCTTCAAATTTAGCTTCATCATCAATTAACCCGCCGATCGACTTCGGGGCGAAGGTATGCTTATTTAATTGGAGCATCAAGTCGACGCCATCATAATGTGGCGTGGCGATCCTCGATTATGGCTGTCATAACCCACCGGTACTTGTGAGATCCAGATCATTCCCGATCGAGTGGCCATTGTATGATTTCTTTCACGCAGCGGTGAAATCCTTCTCCTCAAAGGTGCCATCCTCCTTAAAGCTTGATATCCAAGAGCGTTGTCGGCCGGATCCAGCTCGTAACCATGCCTTAGCCCGCTTAAGGCGGCTATGGTCTGCTCTTGCGTAGCATGTCTCAATTCTTTGACCTGCTGAGGAAGCACAAGAAGTCGCTTCAAGACGTCACCAAAGTAGTGGGAACATCGTTTGATAAAGCCACAACGGCTAAAGCGTTGCAGACCCGTGTACTGCTTGTTCCACCAATGTGTAAACCGCCTTCACTTTGTTAACATATTCGTTCAGATTGGAGCCCGGGCCTGATTAACAAACATCAGTGAGCTGAGATGATGATAAAATACTTGTCAAAAAAGATTTACAGATTTAAACTTGCGTAATAGCTTACCAAAGATTGCTGAGGTCATCTGAGATATATGGTGTTTTAAGCCAGTTAACTCAGTCATTGTGTCTGGGAGAGCCGCTTTTGCTTTCTCGGCCCGGGTGACCAAGGAGGCTTTTTCATCAGCCCATGCCTTTTTATCAGCTGCAAAGCTTTTCTTCGCTTTCTCCCGCCACACGCTGAACTCAAATTTGAGTTGGCCTTTTGGATTTCAGTTTTGCAATCGCTAGGCGACTCTTCAAATCAGCAATCTCCTACTCAAATTGACTTATGGTGGCCTCGGATCAAGCCGGACTACAACAAGATCGTTATAATACAAGATAAGTCCCAAGCACTTTGCAAGCAAAGGTACTTGACACTTGGGGCTAATGTATGTCAAGCACTCTAAATTACCGTGGGGGTTCATGGAAATTAAGTCCCAAGCACTTTGCAAGCAAAAGATACTTGGCACTTGGGGGTTAATGCATATTGCAGTTAAAAGTATTATACGATGCCGGTTCAAATATCTTCTTTTCAAGTCGGTCTTCGATTGTTACAACATAAGCCGGTGTCCGACAAGCAAATAAGCAGATTCTAGGTCTACAAAGATATTCTTTCTCATAAGCAATAGACTTGGGGGCTGGTACAGAAGGAGGAATAAGGAATATCAACAAGAGTTATACCTCAGATTTTTGATGGATTTGCTTCACCATACCAACTTCCAGATCACGGCGGCTGTGCACTTGACTTATATAGCCAGAAACAATGTCTCCAATGCTGAGGTGAGTGTAATCATGACGCCCAGCCTTGGCTTTTCGGCTCTCAAAGTTCTTCCTTGGCGTAACACTTAGCAAGAATAGTGGGTCTTCCCGTTCAACAAACCGAGTCTTAAGAATCTCAACTTCCGGATCATCTGTTTTACCGGCTGGGAACCTCCGGTTATCAAACTGTTAAGAGTCTGCTCAGCAGTCGATCGAGGTTGAGCTGGAATGTCATGGGCCGGGTTCGTGGCGGCTCATGTGGAGGTCTCAGAACGGTTGTTCCGACCTCCGGTCACCACGACCGGCTCTTTGGCCGCCTATTTTCTTCGCCTTTTGCTGGGCTTCACTTGTACGCTGTGTGCAAAATGTAAAGGTTAAGTACAAAGACATGAGTAAGATAAGCATGAAAATGAATACATTGACATTACCTCGAGCAGTCTTGAAAGCCGCATGTTGGATTGCATAGATTCACGGAAGAAGGTGAAGTATCCCGATAGTTTGAGTCGATGAATTGAGGGTTGACGAATGAAACCCGCCAAAGGAAAAAAGAAGCGCATTCGGAGATAACCTCGATCGGCACTTCCTTGTCACGCCGTAAGCCGGAGGAGAGTTCCGCATCTTTGCCGGTCTGGTCTCGCCTCCGCCTCAATGAGCATGTTGCTTAAAAAGAAACCGAGGATCTTGGTAAGCTAAAGGATGCGAAAATCTTACTTTCCGGTCACTCTTCGGACTTTCTCGCTTGGCAAAGGCTCGGAGTCGAGGAAATTATAGTTACCTCTTCCTCAACTGCTATTATTTCGTGTCCCCTCAAGGAAATTATTTTCAATAAGATGATGGGAAAGGAATCGGGGAGTTAAGGATTACCTCTTCTTTATCGTCAGAGGAGTCATCTAGTTTGAGAAAATCTGAAGCACTTGGCTTCCTCTTCCTCTGAGCTCCAGCTTTGCCGGTTTTCCTTGCGGCTCTCTTGGCCGCTCTGGCCTGTTTGGCAGCTTCATGATCATATTTGACCTTCCAGAAGTCATCCTTTGCCTGTGAATAATGAGAAAAGGTTATGAGTAAAAGCAAGGTCCACAAAAAAGAGTAAAATTCTTAGATTGATGACTTACTGCAGGAGCCGGATTATTCTTGCAGAAGGGAAGTAAGCCAAAGGTGTTACTGACCACCGAGCCTTCTTTCAAAAGAGATTGAGTCGTGGCTTCAATCATGTCGTCAGGCAAGTCATCAGGACAATGACGCAGCGGATCATCTTTTTCTCCTGTGTAAGTGCACATCAAGCCGGGGCGGCGGCTTAACGGTATCACCCGCCATGAGATCTAGACACGGACCAAATCAATGCAATCTAAGCCGTTCCCCAAGAGAGCTTTGATTTTCTTTATGGTAGGAGCAATCAGAGGCGCTCAATGGCAGATATCTTATCCGCAAAGGATGGTTGGATTCAAGGCACAGAGCGCCAAAGCCGGGCAACGGATTCTCATCACCGAGAAGTGTCTCGCAATAGAACCACATCCGTTCCAACTTAGGGTGGCTTGGCAGTTCAAAGATATGGGAAAGGCAGTCTCTCCATCGCTGAATGGAGATACCGCCAAGCTCCAGGCTGGGCCCGTTGGCACGTTCATTCTGCCGGTTTAAATAAAACAATTCTTTGAAAAGTGGTAGGTTGGGTTCTTCTCCAAGATATACCTCGCAAAAGACTTGGAAGTTGCAAATGTTTGACACGGAGTTGGGCCCGATATCTTGAGGTCTCAGGTCAAAAAAGTGTAAAACATCTCCGAAGAATTTTGAGCCGGGTGGATAAAAGCCCCGGTTCATATGATCAGTAAAAACGATCACTTCCCCCTCCTTGGGCTGAGGCTTTTCCTCTGACGGGTTAGGAGCACGATAAGACATAACTTCTTTCTCGGGCAGATAGTCGGTCTTCACGAAATCAGACAAGGTGTTCTCAGTAACGATGGACCTGACCCAGTTACAAGTCACATGTGCTTTGGGAGCTTTGGGTGCCATTATGCAGATGAAAGCCTATGATGAATAAAAAATTCGTTCGTTTAACCTGAGACAAACATTTCAAATTCTATTCAATACGGCGGCTTATGAAGGGGCCTAATGACATATGGCTAATTATATCTGGTTATCTAAGCTGCCGTGGGAATCAGAAACAGTTAAGTTATTTTAAGTCGCCAGGAGCTCGCAAGGCTGTCGATTAACATTTTCTATTTTAAACCGCAATGAGAGCCAGAGTTAAATGTCGACAGAAACAGATTTTGCCTAAGTGTCGCACAAACAAGTTTCAAGAATCGCGAGATATTATTTTGGATCAAACAGGTGTACAGAAAAGGAAATATTTCTAGACCTAGAAACCAGTACAGATGAGTTCGTAAGCTTGAATGAGGCCTATATGCAAGCGAAAATGGATCTATTTGCATTGGAAATGGGTGCGAAACAGCTACCGCGGCAGTTTTATATTATCTTAAGATCAGAAAAGGGCGGCGGAGGTGAAATCTATCAAGGGTTCATGACGAGCAGCGACGAACATCGACAAACTCGAAAATCTTAATGCAGATCTGAGGAACAGGGAGGAAGAAACTTACAGATGCAGAGTGGCTGCGGAGGTTCATCGCGTTTTTTCTGGTCGGATCAGGTCGATGCAGCGGCCAAGGTCAACAAAGATGCGGAGCTCTACTGCGGCGGCAGCGGCAGTGGAGCTCGAGCAAGCAAAAGAATAGCGAGCGGAAGAGGACGACGGGAAGGGGAGAATGGAAAATACCTTGGGGTCGTGTCTATTTATAAGGAAGGACCGACTGAGAAGGCACGAGAAATGAGGAGGTCGGGCCTCATTATCCAACGACTCCGACGCCTCGAATTTCGGAATGATCATTAAAGATAAAGATCTGTTAAGATATGACGGAATAAAATATCAATTTAATGGAAGATGACGTCACGACGGGTTATCACGGATCCAGAAGATGACGTCATGGCGGGTTATAACCTTGCACGCATGTAAGGCTTTTTCTTAAGGTATTTCAAGATTGACATGAACCGTTCAAATCAACTGGGCCTAATGTTGGGGATATAACTATTCTTGTAAGCCGCCCAGGAGGGGCCGGGTTACGCAAAGGTGATTCATCATATGAAGCCCAAGATCAAGCATGAAGATGGCGGTTCAGTAAAGGGTCTAAAGCCCACGGGCGACTTAAGGCTCGTAGTGATAAACCGTTGTAATGGTATGACTTGTATTATAAGGCAGGATTAACTAGTCACCGAGCCGGACACTGTTTATGAGCCGGCCGGGACTCTGTAGGCCGCAGGGCGTCAACCCGTGTATATAAGGGGACGACCCGTTGACGGCTTAGGGTAAGTAACATCTGATCGAGAGCCGGGCATAGCGTATCTCGCTCCCTGGTTATCGAAACCCTAGCAATACCAACCCAACTAGACGTAGGCTTTACCTTCACCGTAAGGGGCTGAAGTAGTATAAAACCTCTCTCGTGTCCTTTGTGCCGATTAACCCCTTTAAGCTTCCTAGTTGCGATGGCTCCACGACTAAGTCCTTGCAAGAGGACATCTGTCGTGACAAAACCACGACATGTAGGAAAATTTGTATAGGTCATAGTTAGAGTTTTATAAAAGCGTTTTATTTGTCTCTTTTTGCTACTAAAAGTTTATGAAAATAATTTCTTTTAAATTAGTTATTTTACAATTTATTTTATGTTAATTTATTAGTTTAGTGTTTTAATTGTTGTTAAGTTTTTACTTAGGACAAAACTATTATGTGTTATGTCGTCGAATTGTCACGGCAGATGTCCTCGTGAAAGGACTTAGTCGCAGGGCCATCGAACGGGTTAACTTAGAGGGTTAAAGCGGACACAAAGACACGGAGTTATACTAGTTCGCCCTTCGATGAAGGTAAAGCCTACGCCTAGTTGTGATGGGATTGATGTGATTTGGCGATTAGGGAGCAATAGCTTCGCCTAAGCCTCGAATTGTTCCGTCTCTTTAACCGCTGCGGGTCGTCCCCTTATATACGGGTTGACGCCTCGCCGGTTCATGAGAGTCCCGATCCGCTCATACAAGTGTCCGCCTCGGTCTCTTCTCTCTTATCTTACAAAGACAAGTTACAAGGCTAAGGCGGTTTACATAAATGGACCCTAATCCGCCTCGGGCTCGGGCCTCCTTCGTGGGCCCTAATCATGGATTTAGGTAACCCGGCCCTTTGAGCGGTTTACACTCAAGAGTTATATCCCCAACATTAGGCCCCAGATTGACTTGAACCGTTCATGTTAATCTTCAACACCTTCAGAAACTCTGAATCTCCCTTCAGATTTTCAGAACCGCCATCTGCTTGAACCGCCATGACGCTATCTTCCAACCACAAAGAACAGGCGCCTTGACGTCATCTTTAACAAAGAAATCCAAACAGAAGATTCCCTTCATTTAATACTATCCGAAATCGAGGCGACCGCTGCGCCGTCCGCCGCTTTGACTCCTCGATTCTCGCTCGTTAATTGTCCTGCTTCCTTATAAATATACCGGCCGACCCTTTTCTCTTCTTCCGCTTCTTCTTCCTCGCGACGTTCCGCTCGAAGCTCCGCCACGCCGCCACGACCTTCGACCGCCGCGTGCGTGCGGGCCGCTGCATCAACCTAACTGGACCGAAGCTCTTTAGCTCCTCCGCCCGCCGGCGATCGTAAAGCTCCTCTCGAGCCCTAGATCCGCATCTCAAGGTCCCTGCTCATCTTGTAGTTCATAGGTGTTCATCGAGTGTCCTCATACCTGCCTCGCCATGGCCGTATGATTCAACCATAGCATACATCCTGTGCAGCGACTGCTCCGCCGTCAGTTTAACTCTTTGTGCATTTTTCATTTTGTTCAGATCCTCTTGTTTAGAACGCACGAACCTTCCTGCCCTCTATGAGGCTTGCATAGGTCGTAGAAATTTTTCTCACTGAACCTTCGGTAGATCTAAATTACTTCCATTCGCATGTGAAATCCGTTTCTGTCCACACTTAGTAGATTTTCCAGTTCTGTCTCTTTTGGCGGTTTGACTTTTGATAGCTAATCCGTCACTCCATTAGTCCTCAGTTAAATCGGAATTGGAAACTGGCTGCGAATCGCCGTTTAACATTGTATAATGTGCTCTGAACCGCTTAACGGTGAACCGCTTTTTCCTTTTCTTTCGCAGTTTAGTCTTCCGAATGGCCCTCAATTCTCAGCTTGCAATTGGGTCCGTCCAAGATCATCAAACGCAACTCAACGGATACGCTACCACCGGGCGCTTTGGCTTCAAAAACTGTCCTCCACTGGCGTGTTCCGGATGCCGAATTCCCTCCCGAACCGCAAGAAGGAGAAGTAATTGTGTTTATGCAGCACTTAGACCGGGGATTCTGCCCGCCCGGATCAAAATTCTTCCGGGACGTCCTTGCAAGTTTTCAACTCCATCCGCAAGATATTGGCCCGAACTCTGTGTCAAACATATGCAATTTTCAAGTTTTCTGTGAAGTCTATCTTCAAGAAGAACCATCTGTGGAGCTGTTCCGGGATTTTTTTCCCACTTGAACCGCCGTACAGAATTTTCTGATGGTCCCAACACAGAGCTGGGCGGCGTTTCAATCCAGAAAAGGAAAGAAGTGGACTTTCCTCATGCCAAACACCACAGCCATCCAAAAGATTGGAACCAAACCTGGTTCTCTCGCCGAACACTTGCTCCCGATAACGAGAATCCTTTGCGGGTTACCGTCCTCACCGCTTAGCAACCATCATCCGCTGTTTTACGCTTTGACCTCCGCATGAACGGAAGAACTTTCGCCTCAAATTATCAAGCTCCGGGCTCTAATGGCCAATGGCTTAACCGGTGTGGACCTTGTGCGGTGTTGGGTTTCTTGGGGCGTCTTGCCACTAAGCCGCCGCCCGGATTGATGCTGCGAATACTTTGGCAGCCTCCAAGACCTCAAAGACGTCACGAGCTACCAATAACAGAGCTTGAAGTCACAGAGACAAGTGAAGCGGATCTTTGGATGAACCGATCTCGCCTCAGAGCCAAACCGGTTGGCTCCTTCTTTGTTGCCAACAAACCGCTCGCGATAGGCTCTACTCACCGCTTTTCGACATTAATGCCTTGTTGATATATATTAATTCTTGTTACTTCTCGGGCTAACAGCTCCTTACGAAGCGCACCAAACCGGCTCGGGCTCCGCGTAAAGTCCAAGGCCACCAAGAAGGCTGGCAAGAAGAAAATCATGAGTCTTCCGATCCGCGGAGGACGAAGAATCGAAGTTGAGGTAAAACTTGATATCCTTACGAGGGAGTCGCCAAACCGCTCTCCTCTTTGTGTTTCTTCTGCTTGTAATTTGTCCCTTTGTATTCCTTTTATCGACAATTTTAACTCCTGTGATTATCTTTGAAGCGACCATGCCGACCTGTTGAGGTAATCTTTCTTTCTTCCGAATCCGACCTCGTGCCGGTTAAAAGAATTCGTCGCGCCGTCCGGAAAGTGAAAAAATCTCATTCCTATGCTTATTTGAATCCAAACCTTTCCTTGAAGACATAGCAGGCTGAAGAGCGCCGTACGACCCGGCACAGTGGTCAACGGATTACCTCATCCGGTTTACCAGATACACCAACCCGAAGCGCGCCCGTGAGGTGATTTGTTCTCCTGAAAAGCGTTATCCCTTAAAAGGTTTCTTCCGATGTCCTCTCAATCCGTCTGACCCGAATTATCAGGCCTCTTCCAACTCTTCTAGCGGTTCATCAACCACGCAACTGCCTCCGCTTAAAGTTGCTGCAGGGTACGCACCATACTGCTGTCCCGCCAATTCGGTTTACAATTGCCTTGGTCGATTTATCTTAATCTAATTCCGAATATTGCAGCACCAAGGCTCGCTTGAGTAAGAAAGCGAAAACCCTTGATCCTACTGCGGATGTTGATCCGAGAAAGACCCCAGAGAAAACCCATGAAAATCCTGAAGTCGCCAAAAATAGCTCTGGTGAGTTGTACAAAGACGACACGCTGATCCGCCGTAAACTGAACCGAGGTCCAAGTGGAAACCTCGCATCCTGCTCCACCGAGTCCGCCACAGAGCGGGTCGTAATTGTTGAACCGCTGAGCCAAAGTACGAAGACATCAAGCCCAAAGAAGACCGCGGTCTGGCCAGCCAAGCCAAAATGATGATGTTATTGTGACAGAATCGCTACACCACTCCTAGCCAACCGGTCGCTTTAGCAAAACACAGCGTCAAGGAAGATTCTACTACTATGAACAAAGATAAGGAAAACTGATCTGCCGCCTTATGACAACCTCTCTCGCCCAAGAACTTCACTCCGCTTTTCGAACCGGCTCTATACAAGCCGTGATTTTGAAACCGGTCCGTAAATCGCATGAAGGACCGCTATGAGGTAATGAGTTATGCCTTTCTTGTACTTTTTTGTATAGTAGCCCCAAGGGTCGGTTTAACTGTGCATAGCTAAACCAGCACTTAACTTTGCATAGAAAACATACACCTTAAACTGCAATATTGTAGCTCCCCAAGGGTCGGTTCAACTTAGCATAGTTAAACCGGGACTTAATTTCAGATCCCCATAGCAAACCGAGATCAACTAGCCATTAGCACCCAAGTGCCAAGTTGAATATTTGTATTGAGCTTGGGACTTTATAATGAAACAACTAACGTGCTCCCTTTGTTATCGTAATGAAATATACCAACAAACCGTGCAACTCAAGGACCTTCGAGCCAATCTGAAACTCAACAAGGCGAAACCACCAAGGCCAAGGACGAATTGAAAACTGCCTTGGCCACTATGGAACAGCTGAAGGAGTGGTATAAATCCGAACGGGCCAACTGGGACACCGAGAAGGCCGGTTTGAAAAAACGGGCGGAAGATGCTGAAGCAGCTCTTAAACCGGTGACTGAAGAGCTTACCGGACTAAATCACCAAGTGCATGCCATGATCTCTGCCATCTTTGGTAAGAAAACTTGCACTGATTATCTCTGTTTTGATATTTCCGCCGGTTTAACCTGAGCTGTCTGAAACCGGTGCAGGCAAGCGTATTGCTCATCTAGGCTCTGATGTGCGGAAGAAGCTCAAGGCCTCTTACACGCTGATTGAGCAGCTATATACCGGCGCCCAGCGAGTCATGTGTGCCACCTCATACGACAACACAGCTCCGTCCCTGATCAAAGACACACTGGACCGGTTGTCCATGGTTCCGGGGCAGCTTGAAGAGTTGAAATGATCCGCGGCCCGGGCTGGCACTCTACTGGCTCTAACTCGCACCAAGGCATGGATAGCGGATCTTGATCCGGCTGACATAGCCAAGGGTTTCCCCAGCGCTCAAGAGAACGGTGAAGCCTTTGATAATGACGCCCTGAAATGAATAACAAAGGAGATGCGTCCGCTGGCGAGTCAACTGGCAGCAGAAGCCAACCTGGCGGTTCACCGCTCTTTTTATGATGCAAACAACAAACGGGTGGACTTTGTCATTCCATAAGTGCAGAGCCTTGTTCCTCCAATCCGTAAGCACACTTATGCCCCTGACGTTGATCCGGCTGAGCTTATAAGTGAAGAGGCATCTTCGGGCCTTAACCTGGATTGGTGGTCTACCAATGACTTCCGGGCTTTGGGTGATGAAGAGGAAGAAGTTGAACCGACGCCAGCGCCTCTTCCTCACGCCAACCCGCGAAGAAGCTTAACCCGTCAAGCCGGGTGATGCATCAGAAACCGCTAGTCATAACGCCATGCGAAACACCAGGCCTTGGAAGGCCTTGTAATAGAATAGCCAGCACTTTGTTTTTGAACATGCTTTTACGCTCTCAGTCTGTAACCTTCGCGCGGAGGTGATGATACTTTGGTTTGAAACCTTCAATGCATTTTACCTGCAATCACAAACTCTTAAACCACCACGGCGGCTTGTGTCGCCAGCCGGCTTGTGATGCCGATATATTTCTATAAGAAAATATTGATGTATATGCTCAAACCTTTGTGATACAAAAACAAATACCTGCCAGCGTCGGGCATGCAATTGGCTTAGCCAATCTTGAGACGGAGGGTGTATAAACCATTACCATCAAAGGAGAAAACGACTCCTGTGTTAACAATGTCGGTTTACCGTGTAAACCGTGTTGGGTTATGACAAGCCCCCTGTTACTCCATAATGGGATGTTAACAGAAAAAAAATCAAACCGAAACAAATATCTCCGGATTAAAAATAGACCAAGTTCCATTAAATGACAGATTGAACCGGTTTAAAGAGGTCATCGGTTTAAAAAGGCCAATAAAATCAAATAACAGTTATGAAATCAATATGAAAGCAAAGGCAATGATAAAATCCGTTTGCAAGAAGAAGGCTTTACTGAGCCTGATCAGATGGTGTTACCATGGTCGGACAGGACCAAGCTCCCCATAAGGTGTAGCGATGGTTCAAGTCAGCCAGGCCCCCAACTGAAACCGTGGCATTATGCCGATCAAGTGGCATGGCAATGGTTGGGTTCGACCAAGCCCCAAGTGATTCTATGGCCTTAGGCCGACCAAGAGGCGGATGGTTCAGATGTGACCATGTCCCCAAGTGATCTGGCGGCTTTCGCCCATCAAAAGGTATTGCATTGGTTCGGACACGACCAAGCCCCAAGTGACATAAAAACTTCGAGAAGCAAGATCAAGGGCTAAACCGAGGCTGCTGCGACAACAACTCCATGTACCCAAACCGACTTTTTACAAAACGGATACCCCGCTTTAGCCGAGGCTCCGGTTTATTGCTTTTATTCATAATATATACATTGTCTTAATATGTACATAAGTGGAGCCGATGGCTCGGTATAATAAGGTCAAGATGAGCTATGTTCCACGGCTGTTGGTCTCCTCTTCGACGTGCGTGAGTCTTTTCGCTCTCGAATATCAATCGATAGTATGACCTGTTGTGCAAATTCTTGCTGACCACAAAGGGCCCTTCCCAAGGTGGGGATAGCTTGTGCATATCTGTCGGTCTTGAATGAGCCGAGCACCAAGTCTCCTTCTGAAAGGTTCTTGTTCTAACCACCGATCGTGATACCGGCGAAGATCATGTTGGTTAATCGCCGAACGAGCAGCCGCCATATCTCGCTCTTCATCCGGTCGATCCAAAGCGCCCTGCCGTGCTGCCTCGCTTATCGGCCTCAACATAGGCTGCCACGCGGGCGAGTCATGACGGATATCGCAAGGAAGGACCGCCTCCGCCCATAGACCATAAAGAACGGTGTGTATCCAAAGGATCTGTTAGGGGTAGTATTGATACTTCATATCACGGATGGTAGCTCTTCTACCCAACAACCCGGCGCCCTCTCTAAAGGGACCATAAGCCGGGTTTGATACCTCTCAAGATCTCTGATTAGCTCGTTCGCTTGACCATTGGACCGTGGGTGGGCCATCAAGAAACGCAAGCGGATGTGCTCGCTCACAAAACTCCTTCATGGCTCCCTTGGACAAATTGGTGCCATTGTCCGTGATGATCTTGTGTGGAAACCCAAACCGAAGATCACCCTTTTATGAATGAACCGTCGTGGCCACATCACACTTGCTAACAGGCTCTGCCTCGACCCACTTTGTAAACTTGTCAACTGCGACCAGCAAGTGTGTTTTCTTGTCCTTGGACCTTTTAAAAGGCCCCACCATGTCCAGCCCCCAAGTTGCAAACGGCCAAGTAATTGGAATCACCCTCAATTCTGAGCGGTATGTGAGCACGTCTAGAAAACTTCGGCAACCATCACATCGCTGACCAGCTCCTCCGCATCAAGATGGGCGGTCAACCAATAAAACCATGGCGGAACTTTGGCCACCAAGGATTTTGAACGGCGTGGTGACCACAGTCCCTTCATGGATCTCACGCAATATCTCACGGCCTTCCTCGGGGACACACAACGCTGAACGCCTCGACACGCTGCAATGATGCAACTCGCCATTATATATGGTCATAGACTTAGACCGCCGAATTATCTGTCGGGCCAACGTCTCATCTTCTGGTAACTCGCCCCGGTTCATGTATGCCAAATAAGGGAGCGTCCAATCCGGAATGACATGCAAGGCTGCCACCAACTGAGCCTCCGGATCAGGAATAGCCAAATCTACTTCATCGGGAAGCTTAACTGACGGATTGTGCAGTAGGTCAAGGAAGACATTGGGCGGGACCGGTTTACGTTGAGAGCCCAGCCGGCTTAGAGCATCCGCCGCTTCGTTCTTCCGACGATCCACATGATCCACCTGATACCCTTTAAAGTGTCCTGCAACAACATCCACCTCCCGACGGTACGCAGCCATGAGTGGATCTTTGGAATCCCAAGTACCTGATACTTGCTGAGCCACCAAGTCCGAGTCACCAAAGCATTTAACCCGGCTGAGATTCATCTCCTTAGCCATCCGGAGACCGTGGAGCAAAGCTTCATACTCAGCTGCATTATTAGTACAAGGGAACATTAAGCGGAGAACGTAATGAACTTGTCACCTCGCGGGAAGTTAATACGACTCCAGCCCCCGAGCCCTCCAATTGCCTGGACCCATCAAAGTGGATGGTCCAATAGGTATGATCCGGCTTTTCTTCAGGCGCTTGCAACTCCGTCCAATCATTAATGAAATCCACAAGTGCCTGAGATTTTATTGCCGTCCGAGGCACATACCGTAAACCGTGCGGCCCAAGTTCTATAGCCCACTTAGCAATCCGGCCAGTCGCTTCCCGGTTCTGTATGATATCGCCCAAAGGAGCTGAACTGACCACCGTGATGGGGTGCCCCTGAAAATATTGCTTCAGTTTCTGGCTTGCCATAAAAACTCCATATACCAGCTTCTGCCAATGCGGATATCTTTGCTTAGACTCAATGAGGACCTCACTGATGTAATAAACCGGCCGTTGAACCGGATACTCCTTCCCTGCCTCCTTCGTTCCACCGCAATGGCTACGCTGACTGCCCTGGCATTAGCAGCAACATATAAAAGAAGCGGCTCCTTGTCAATGGGAGCGGCGAGAACAGGCGGGTTGGCTAACTGCCGCTTTAAGTCCTCCAATGCTTCATCACCGCTGAACTCGCATAAACTGATCCGTCTTCTTCAAAGATCTGGTACAAAGGAATGGCCTTTTCTCCTAGGCGGCCGATAAACCGGCTTAGCGGCAATCCGACCCGCCAATCGCTGGACATCATTGATGCACTTTGGCTTAGCCAAGGAGGTGATAGCTGTAATTTTATCCGGATTAGCTTCAATCCTCTCGTTGGACACAAGAAAACCCAATAACTTGCCTGCCGGAACACCGAAGACACACTTAGCCGGATTGAGCATCATCTTGTACACCCGCAAGTTGTCAAAAGTTTCCTTTAGATCCTCAATCAACGTTTCCTTCCTCCTTGACTTAACCACAATATCATCCACATAAGCATGCACATTACGGCCGATCTGTTCATGCAAGCAATTCTGTACGCAACGTTGATAAGTTGCTTGGGCGCTCTTGAGCCCAAAAGGCATAGATACATAGCAGAAGGCTCCAAAAGCGGTGATAAACGCCGCCTTCTCCTGGTCCTTAACCGCCATCTTAATCGATGATACCCGAATATGCATCCAAAAGCTCAAGCGCTCACAACCCGCCAGAAGCGCCAATAATCTGATCAATGCGGGAGGGCGAAGGATCTGCCGGACAAGCCTTGTTAAGATCTGTGTAATCCACACACATGCGCCAAGTGCCATTCTTCTTAAGGACCAACACCGGATTAGCAAGCCACTCGATGGAAAACTTCAATGATAAACCCTGCCGCTAAGAGCCCGCAACCTCCTCTCAATGGCCTTGCGCCTTTCCTTGTTAAACCGCGAAGAAACTGCTTTACCGGTCTGTACTTGGGATCAACATTAAGAGTGTGCTCAGCGAGTTACCTCGGTACACCGCATGTCGGAAGGTTTCCATGCAAAATGTCCCGATTCTCATGGATGAACTCGATGAGCGCGCTTCCTATTTAGGATCCAAGTTAGCACCGATGGTGAACTGCTTGGACGAATCGCCGGGCACAAAATCAACAAGTTTAGTCTCAGCCGCCGACTTAAACTTCAATTCGGATCGTGCTCAGTAGTTGGCTTCTTCAACGGGTCATATCCGCCGGATCAACATTGTCTTTATAATACTTTAACTCTTCGTGGCACAAACCGACTCTGCATAAGCCGCGATCACCTTCCTCGCACTCCAACGCAATCCGCGGCTCCCATGAACCGTTATCATCCTTTGTGACCCGCATTTTCAGCTGCAAATAAACATAACAAGGCCGTGCCATAAACTTAGCATAAGCCGGCCGCCCAAACAGGCGTGGTAAGGGCTTTGATTTTCACCACCTCAAACGCCAATGTTTTCGATCCGAGTCATGTTCATCTCCAAAGGCTACCTCGAGCTATCTTACCGACCGGTATGCTGACTTGCTCGGCACCACACCGTGAAACATTGTCTTTGGACGGCCCGAGATGCCTATCCACAACCCCATACGCCGGAAGGTCTCGTAGTACGTGATGTTGATGCTGCTTCCTCCATCCATAAGCACTTTGGTAAACTTGTATCCTCCCACCGAGGTGCCACCACTAGGCTAGCTGACCCGGATTGTAAACCCGGGAGGATGATCCTCTCGCTCCATACAATAGGCTGCTCGACCAGCGCAGGTAATGCGGTGCGGCCGGTTCAACAACACCGACCGCCCGCTTCAAGTTTCCGGTCTCGTCTGTCCAAGCTGGTGGTAAAGACATGGTATCGTCCACCGCTCAACTGCTTTGGATTACTTGGGTAACCCGACTGCTGCTGTTGTTGATTGTAACCCCTTGGTTCTGATTGTTCGATTGTTACGATTGCTCGATTGCCTTGCCCGCCCGGATTACCACCAACCTCGGGCCGAATTTCTCCATCAGAAACCGGGCGGACCTCGAACCGCCGCCGGGCCCTTGATCATACCGAAAGCATTAGAGTTTTTGAACTCCTGCATGATATAACAATCCTTCCGAGGTGGTTTGCGGTGCCTCCTTCGCCCCATGCTTCGGACAAGGTTGATTCAATAGGTAATTCAAACGATCCGGATTGTGACCTTGCGCACCGCCCGGTTTGATTGCTTACCCTTGCGCCGCTGATCCTTGTCCTGTAGCGCTGGTGTTGGCTACTGAAGCCCATGTTACCGCTTGCTTTACGCTTGTTTCCCCATTGCCCGCCGAATGATGCTGCTGGCCTCTGGAGTTGCTATTCTGCTTTCCTTCCCTACTTCGTCATCCTCGCACTCGGGATCCTTGGTACTATCAGAATCAGCATACTTTACCAAAACGCCCATGAGAGTGCCCATGTCATTGCAAAAACGCTTCATGCGACCCAGCTTCAACTTCAACGGTTCGAACCGGCAGTTGGCTTCTAGGGTTAAGATCGCGGAATCAGGGTTGATCGGTCCGATTTAATGTAAACCTCCAAACGCGGCGCACCCAATGGGTTGTGGATTAGCCTCTGCTCGACACAAGCCGCCAAATCCACCACAGACATGGGCTGTTTACAGGTGTCTTTGAAATTTTGAATGAATCGGGTCCGCAACTGGGTCCATGAACTAACTGAGTTGGGCGGCAAGTTCTTCAACCAAGTACGGGCCGTACCTTCCAACATCATGGTGAAATACTTCGCACACGCAGCTTCATCCACATCCAGCATCTCCATGGCCATCTCATAGCTTTCTATCCACGCTTCTGGAGCCAAATCGGCGGTATAATTGGGCACCTTGCGTGGCCCTTTGAAGTCCTTGGGCAAACGCACATTGCGTAAAGCGGGGACGAGGCAAGGCACCCCAAAGAGCCAGACGTGACCCCCGGTTCGAAGATGGTCGGACGAACCGGCGCGAGCTGATGATCCTCATGTTGTGCTGCTAACTCGGCCTCCCTACGTGCCCTGGCCCGGTCCACCACCACTTGAGCGTCTTCGAAGCCACCCGCCGGGTTGTTGCCTCGAGGCGGACCGCGCTGCGCATTGCTTGATACGGCCGGTTCGTCGGCGCGTCGGCTATAGCTCCGGCTTGGGCGGGGGGTGGAGTGGATCCGATCCCGACTGTATGAATACGCTTCCTGTTGAGCCAGGGCCGTCCTGAGGAGCTCCTTAACCCGGCGTGTCTCTACCGCCTGTGGTGAATCACCTTCAATTGGAATCGCCTCCAACCGTGCCGCAGCCGCAACAAGATTATCCATCGGGTTGGAGTAGTGACCCGGAGGTGTCTGCACAACCTGGGGCGCGCCGGTATGATGGCGAGGCAGATCTATCACACGGGGCTGAACCGGCGCGCCCGTCCAGTGTGTTCGGCCGGTTCTCCACCGCGGCGGATTATGGTCCCTGCCCGGGGTATTAAAGAGCTCTCTTCCTCGAAACCGAAGGTAAACGGATCTGTACTTCCTTTTCATGACTTCATGTGACGACTCGATCCAAAGATGAGCCTATAAGCCTGTGCATCCAAAGCGGCCCGTTCCGCCGCCATCCTCACGTCCGCGGCTGCCAGATCCGCTTTAGCTTTAGCGATCTGTTCCTTCACCTTTGCAATCTCTGCGTTGTGCAGGTCCTGATCCGCCGGATTAGCCTCTGCCATGAGCGCAGCCAATGCGTCGAATAACTCTGATAAAACTTGAGCCGGTGGGCGCACAGGGCCTCCTTCCCCGGCTGCCACCACCGCTGCTGAACCGGCGACGATGGGCGCCGCGGTCGAAGAGTGAAGCGTCGCTTGTGTACCGGCCATGAAAATTCCAACCCGGCTGGGTAGATCAAAGGGGTTCGGAATACTCTCACCGTCGGAACAGCCCGATCCGCCATCTTGCGGCTGGTACAAAGACTCGGTTTCTCCGGCGGACGACTTCGCTGCCGAGTAGACAACGGTTTCGCCGCCAGATGCTGATCCGCCCTCATAGTCTCCGTGGACGACTCCCACGAAAGCACGCTTGACAGCCGGTTTAGCGGGCAGGACTCTTCTTCGCTCGTGAGCCGTCTCGACGAGGTCAAGGCAGATGTCCGCCCAGCCCCTGCTCGCCGATCTTGCCGATGAATACATGTATGCCACCAAAGGGGACCCGGTACCCGATTCGATCGAGCCGGCCTCGGGCCCCGATCCGCATCGTCGATGTAGAGCTTGCCGCGACGACTCTTAGTCATCCGCCCACAAAGATAGCCTTCGAGTCCTTCGAACTTGCCTCTAAGATCATCAAACCATCGTGCGATAGCCCCACGGTGGGCGCCAACCGTCGTCGAATTGTCACGGCAGATGTCCTCGTGAAAGGACTTAGTCGCGGGGCCATTGAACGGTTAACTTAGAGGGTTAAAGCGGACACAAAGACACGGAGTTATACTAGTTCGCCCCTTCAATGAAGGTAAAGCCTACGCCTAGTTGTGATGGGATTGATGTGATTTCGGCGACTAGGAGCAATAGCCGCCTAAGCCTCGAATTGTCGTCCCTAAACCGCCGCTGGTCGCCCCTTATATACACGGGTTGACCTTGGCCGGTCTCTAGAGTCCCGATCCGCTCATACAAGTGTCCGGCTCGGTCTCTTCTCTCTTATCTTACAAGCACAAGTTACAAGGCTAAGGCGGTTTACATAAATGGACCCTAATCCGCCTCTGGGCTCTGGGCCTCCTTCGTGGGCCCCGATCATGGGCGGGTAACCTGCCCCTTGAGGCGGTTTACACTCAGTAGTTATATCCCCAACATGTTATGTCTTAGAGTTTTCTTTAGTAGTTTTGTTGTGTAGTTTTCCTTTGTTTTTATTTGGTGTCCCTCGTCGATTTGCAATTTTGTTTGTTGGTTTTATTATGAGTGTTAGAATTGCTTGCTAGTATGTTTGTTATGTGAATACTACGTCTGATTATATAGATTTCAATGGAGTGACGAATAGCTCTACCAAGTCATTATTCTGAGAGCGTTATTATCTTCATCGACTTACCAGGCAAGTTCACTTTGACCATGCTTTTCATGCCTATGTTTTTGTTGCATTTAGTGTCACCATTCATAATCCCTCTAGTAGTTATATTGACTTCTTGTAGTTGAGTAGAGTGCATGAGGTAGGAACCCATCACCCTGTTATCAATCCCGGGACACTATATAGTTTTAATACTACGATATAGTAGACGGGGTTGGTATGAGTACTCGGGAGTTGTGTGAGTATGAAGAACTCTACGTCAATGATGGCAACTCCATGATGGCATCTGCAAGGACTGCATCTTCAAGGCCAAGACTTCAAGACTCAAGACAAGAATTCAATATACCTCTGGGTGGAGAATCGTTAAGAAGGGTACATTGGTGCGTCCAGTACTCGGTGATTCCGGAGAAGCGCCATGATATCATGCGGAAAGCTCCACCCACGCTCAAAGAGACGGAAGAATACTTCATGCCCAGAAGCTTACCTGTGCAACCGCAAGTCACTATGGGCTCTGGCTTGGTTGACCCTAGTGGTGACTCTAGCTGGGACGGTGCTAGCAGATGTAGAACTATGGTAGGATTGGATGAGCATCGGACAGTGGTCAAGGGAACTCTTCGGAAGACCATGTTTTGGTCGTCTTGTTCTCAAACATCCTGAAGTGCGAGAACGTAAAAAGAGGGATCGAATCTTGCGGGTAAAGTGTACAAACCTCTGCAGAGTGTTAAAACATAATCGATTAGTCGTGTCCCCGGTTACGGATAATTTGAGCATCTGGACTTGAATCTATCTCGGAACTCTCAACACCGGGCTAATAACTTAATTGTGGGCAACTTATGATGATACGGGCTATGAGACATCGGTTGGCGGAACCATGTCATGATAGAAAACTTCATAGTATAGACTTCTGATATTTCTTTTATGTAGGGAAAAATAAAATCAGCTTTTACACAAACAAAACTTAGACACAGAGCCAAAAAGCCATATTGCATATAGTATAGTTTTATCATCTGTTTTTCTTATAGTGATCTCGCCTTTACATTTAATGTACTGACCTACACGGCTGCAACATATCATGTTGCAGGATTATACGACGAGTGAGATTCTTGTTGGGTTACGATCTACACTCAACTTGCCGATGGCATTGATGGACTCCACACCCGATTGTTTGTTCCCTTTGAGACTTACGAGGTATATATCTGTTTTATGTTATGTATACATGTGATTGCACTTTGATATATACATTGATGTACTGTGTGTGCCAGCATACTCATCCTGGGATGGCATAGATACACAGAGGCTTGACCGTTTGAGGTCGGGTGGCTATAGATATGGTATCAGAGAACATTTTGACTGTAGGACGTGACCCTAAAAATCAGAAAGCCCCTAGGACAGGATGTCTCTAAAACTGTATTTTCAAAAGGATCTGTTACTTCTCATCTTTTCTGATTTTGTCAAATGGTCCCTCTTATCTCAAATAGTTAGAATATACCCCTTTACCTTTTGACCACACGGAAGATCAACTGAAGCCACTCCAAGAAGGACAAGATATCGGACAATGGATGCCCACTTTAGAGTAAAGAGGATTTCACCATGCATTAAAAGAGTTGAATGCTACAACAGTTGAAGACTCCGAAGTCTTTAAGAATTTGAAGAATCTGAAGAATTATTGACCTTTAGAAGACCAAACCCCTGTTATATACTTACGTTGGATGCAATGATTTGTGAGCTGTCATTTGTTAGATATTTTTCTGACAGCCAAAAAATAAAACCCGTTTCTCCAAAACTATTGTTTGTATTGCGTATATCCCTCTATTTAATTCTCTCATATCTCATCCCAAAACTCTTGGACCCAATAGATGAGGAAGGAAGATGGACTGGTATTCTCTGGACCGATGACTCAGTTGGAGGTAGAGCTATGGATTCAAAACATGGAGGATCACTTCGGGAAAATTTTGATTGCAAGTTAGTATGAGGTTCAATATGCTCTTTGGTACTTTATAGAAAGTGATGCAACCTGGTGGAAAATGCATCAACCAATACAAGGATGTAAAGGAGCAAGAACATGGGAGGAATTCAAGAAGACTCTGTTGAGATCACGTCTCATCCAGAAGCACTATGACAACCCGAAGAAGAAACCTTGTGCCTGCAAGATTTGCGGAGTAATAGGACACACCAATGAAGAACACAAGGATGGATGCCCTTATTGTGAGGAAAATCACCCAGAGGAAGAATGCCCAACTAGGCAGGTGACTTGTTTCCTGTGGGAAGGAACTACGCACTGCTCTGCTCAGTGTCATATTTACCCCAAGGTACAAGAAATCACCAAGCAGCAGAAAGAAGCCCTCAGGGAAAGTTAAAAAGAACCCGTGATGAAGGAAGTTCTTGAAGTCATTACGGAAAAACCCAAGAAGCAAAAACTAAGGCATCCCCAGAACAACTCAATTTCTGCAGAGAAGGACATGAGGCATATCACGTGTTACAGGTGCAAGGATTTAGGTCATTATGCTGATAAATGTCCAGAGAAGAAGCCAAGAACCCAAAGAACTGACACCCTCCCCAAGAAGCCCAAAGATTTATCGGAAGTCATTTGTTTTCGCTGCAAGCAATCATGACATTTTGCTAGGGAATGTTCAGATCAGATGAAAGCTGGAGCTGAGTAGTTGAAATTTTGATATTGGTAATAAGTGTAGTAGGAAGCAAATTTTATTTTCATAAGTTCGATGAGTTGAAATTATGTAATGGAAGCCTCAGAGTTTGTAATGAATTCATGAATCAATAAAATTATTGTGTCATGCTTTCATATGTTGAATTATATGAGTTTTTACTCTATGAACAAAGATTTTGGACCAGTTTCAAGGATATGAGAAATATGTTTTATGGATGAATTTGTGAATTTCATTTTAAGGGTGGTAGTACCCTTTAAGAACACCTGACCAAAAGGAAAATGTATTCCGCAAGGTGGAGTTTGGACAAAATGAGTATGAGTTTTATTCCAATATGTTGGTTACCTCAGGAGTATGAAGGAATGAAGTAATATTGGATTTAAAGGAGGTGTAATGTTTAAATATGGAGCAATTGTAACTCCAAGGATGAGTTAAAGCTATACATGTGTTGAAGTGCGCCCATAACCCATAAACCTAGAAATTAATAAGGATCAAGTACTCCCTCGAAGAATAAATTCCGGAAGATGCTATGATTCCATCAGCAGACGTTTCTTAGGAGGATACGAAAACCCGAGAGTTGTGAAGTAACGATAGATGTTTTATTCAGCTTGCAGAATCAATGGAATTATATGAAGTAAGTTTGACAACAAGAGAAATTTTGCAATGCTTGTGAGAATGACCGAGTGTTAGAAATGCGAGATTCGCTAAACCTTATACAGGGTAATGATTTGGGTGCGGAATGGATTGATCACCATCCCGACTTACTCTTACCATTCGCTCTTGCTATTTGGAATGGTAAATCTAGAGTGACGTACCCATAATAGAGAGATGATGATGTGAAAGCCTTATTTAAACCCAAGAATGGTTGGACGATTGATCCATGTACAGGCAACCATTGCCAACCGTAGGTTATACGGTGAGATTCAACCTAGGCCCATTTCCTGCAGGAGAAGCCAATAATGATTGACCACCATGAGATTTTGAAAGTTCTTTAGTATTGGCGACATAACTGTCAGATATGAAGACCCAATCTCGGAAGAACCTCACCAGGATGAAAGGACACGTGTTTGAGGAAAAGTTTGTGACCCTATCGGAAGAGCCCCAGTGAAGGAGTTATTCCAGAGAGTATGAGAAGACCGACACCGTCAACCCAAAGGGACGGAGTACATGAGTTCTATCAGCAACAAAACCCTACTTTTAAGTGTGGTAGCACACTAGACCATTCTGATCAATGGAATTGCTAGAAGACCCCCAAACCCTAACCTTTTCTTGCTAGCCTCTTCGAATCTCGAGGATGAGATTCATTTTAAGTGTGGTAGGTTTGTAACATCCCAAAATTCTAAATTTTGGAATGTTATATTAAATAAATATTTATGATTGTTTGTTTGATTGTTGTGTGACTGATTGTGTGAAATTGAGTGGAATTTGAAACTTTTTGAGAATTGAATGAGAGGGAATGAAATGACTTTCCCAAAGATTTCTCTTTGCATTTTATGATCTCCATGAATTCAAATTCATTTCATCAGAGTGAAGATGATATGACTTTTCCATTTAAATAAATGAAAAAGGGTTTTGAAAAGATTTGAATTCCATTTGGAAATATTTCAAATTTAGAAACTTTATGCAACTCAATGATTTTCATGAGAGAAGATAAATGACTTCTTAAAATTATATGAAATATGAGTTGGAAGTTTAAAAAGAATCAAATTGAAAGTCTGGTTGAAGTTATTTTGAAACCCACTTTCAAATTGGAGTTATTTGGTTTTACTGAAATTATTTTTCTTCAAAAATAAAATATATGGAAAATAGGGTAAAATGATTCCCTACAATTGAAAATTGGAGAAAATAAATTTGAAATCATTTTGGTGTTTTAAAAATGATTTTTATTGGGTTTTAATGCAATAGCAGCATTGTTTGACTTTTCTGAATTGTTGTGTATTTTATTTGCCTCTAATAATATGTTCATGTTTTAGGATTATTGTTCCTGAACATTTTTATATATTATATGCGTATATTATATTTCTATTTTTGCTTAGTTTATTTTTGTTTTGTTCTTTGTTTAAAATAAAAAGGGAAAAAGTCTTTTTAAAAGGCTGAAGCCCAGTCGCCCAGGCCACCTCTCTCTCTCTCTCTCTCTCTCTCTCTCTCTCTCTCTCTCTCTCTCTCTCTCTCTCTCTCTCTCTCTCTCTCTCTCTCTCTCTCTCTCCGCGGCCTAGCAGCTGCTCCCTCTCGGTCGGCCGATCGCCCCTCTGTCCTTTCTCTCTCCGACCACGGGACCCACACCTACCCTAACCCCTCGCCCATGCCTTGCCAAGCCAAAGCGTGCCCGAGCACCGCCGCGGCTCCGATCTCTCCGTGAACGCGCTCTGAAGCCAACCCCTCGCCTAAGTTCATGTCCTATAAATAGCTAGCCTCCTCCTCCTTCGACCCCCCTAAAACCCTGCCCTAAAACCCACCGTAGCCCGAACCACCACCGTCCCGATCTTGTTCAGCCGCCGCCGTTCACCCTCACCGCCCGCCGCTAGTGAGCCTCTCCCCTGCTACCAAACTCCTCCGTCTGAACCCCCTCGACCTCCCACACCCGCCTGACATCTTCTCTCTGTCCAGGACCCATCGGAGCCGACGACCCCGAGCTCGAAGCCCGTCACCGGAGCTGCAGTCCGCCCGAGCGTCGCCCGCCTCGCCCTTGTCAGCTCCACCATCCCCGAGCCACCCCGACGTCACTTCCACCCCCGCCTCGCTCTGCCAAATTGTGCTGACGCCTCCTCCATCGCCCAGGACCACCAGAGCAGCCGCCGCCGTCACGCCCGAGCCGCCATCGTCATCGCCTGACGCGCTCGCAGTCGACCACCACCGCGGTGAGCCCTCGTCCGTACGATCTATTTTATACGGCCCTGATTAGATTAGATCGAATAGGTAGGTTTTATTTTTATAGATCGGTTTAGTTACGGTTTATACCTGGTTTAAATCTGACCGGTTCACCGGTTTCCTCTTATTAAACGCACGCGTGCAGTTTTAGTTAAGTTTCGTTCGAGTGTCTTTTAACTACCGATCGCCCACCTGTTTAGCCCAGTAGCAGTAGGCCACGTAGCTAGTGCCCGATTTGTTTTTCTTTTATTTTATTTTCGTTTCTGTTTTCAAAACAGATTAGTTCTGTTTTTAGAAAATCAATAACTTTTATGTTTGAGATCCAAATTGAGTGATTCCAATTGCCCTAGTTTCATTATTTTGTCTAGTTTTTGTAGATGCAAAGTTTGGTTATGTTTGAAAGTTTAAATTTTAATTTGCATGAATTTTCTCAAATCACTAGTTTGGCCATAACTTGAGTTTGAAAATATATTTACGTTGATTCCTTTTGCCCCTAGTCACTATTTGAATTGTTTATCTAGTAGTATTTAGTATTTTATTTTTAGTTTATTTTAAATTAGGATTTTAGCAAAAGTATCCTTTTCTTATAGTTTTAGTTTTACCTTTAAAGTTTTACTTCTAATTGTTTTTATACTAAAACCTTTTGTCACTTTTGACAAATTTAGTTTTGTTTCTGTTGTTTAATAGTAGAAAAATTTATTCTTATTTAAAAATATTTTCTTTAGTTTTGTAGGAAAACTTCTATAGGTCATAGTTAGAGTTTTACAAAAGCTTATTATTTGTTTATTTTTCTTCTAAAAGTTTATGAAAATAATTTCTGTTAAATTCATTATTTTACATTTTATTTTATGTTAATTTATTATTTTAGTGTTTGAATAGTTGTTAAGTTTTTACTTAGGACAAAACTATTATGTGTTATGTCTTAGAGTTTTCTTTATTAGTTTTGTTGTGTAGTTTTCCTTTTTTTTATTTGGTGTCCCTTGTTGATTTGCAATTTTGTTTGTTGGTTTTATTATGAGTGTTAGAATTGCTTGCTAGTATGTTTGCTTATGTGAATACTACGTTTGATTATATAGATTTCAACGGAGTGAAGAATAGTTCTACCAAGTCATTATTCTGAGAGCGTTATTATCTTCATCGACTTACCAGGCAAGTTCACTTTTACCATGCTTTTCATGCCTATGTTTTTATTGCATTTAGTGTCACCATTCATAATCCCTCCAGTAGTTATATTGACTTCTTGTAGTTGAGTAGAATGCATGAGGTAGGAACCCATCACCATGTTATCAAGCACGGGACGCTATATAGTTTTAATGCTACGCTATAGTAGACGGGGTTGGTATGAGTGCTCGATGGTGGTGTGAGTATGAAGAACTCTATGTCAATGAAGACAACTCCATGATGGTATCTGCAAGGAAAGCATCTTCAAGGCGAAGACTTCAAGACTCAAGACAAGAATTCAATATACCTCTGGGTGGAGAATGGTTAAGAAAGGTACATTGGTGCGTCTAGTACTCGTTGATTCCGGAGAAGCGTCGTGATATCATGCGGAAAGCTCCACCCAGGCTCAAAGAGACGAAAGAATACTTCATGCCCGGAAGCTTACCTTTGCAATTGCAAGTCACTATGGGCTCTGGCTTGGTTGACCCTAGTGGTGACTCTAGCTGGGACGGTGCTAGGAGATGTAGAACTATGGTAGGATTGGATGAGCATCGGACAGTGGTCAGGGGAACTCTTTGGTAGACCATGTTTTGGTCGTCTTGTTCTCAAACACCCTGAAGTGCGAGAACGTAAAAAGAAGGATTGAATCTTGCGGGTAAAGTGTACAAACCTCGGCAGAGGGTTAAAACCTAATCGATTAGCCATGTCCCTGGTTACGGATAATTTGAGCATCTGGACTTGGATCTATCTCGGAACTCTCAACGCCGGACTGATAACTTAATTGTGGGCAACTTATGATGATACGGGCAATGAGACATCTGTTGGTGGAACCATGTCATGGTAGAAAACTCCGTAGCACAGACCCCTGATATTTGTTTGATGTAGGGGAAAATAAAACCAGCTTTTACGCAAACAAAACTCAGACACAGAGCCACAAAGCCATATTGCATATAGTATAGTTTTTTCATCTGTTTTTCTTATAGTGATCTTGCCGGTACATTCAATGTACTGACCTACATGGCTGCAACGTATCATGTTGCAGGATTATATGACGAGTGAGATTCTTGTTGGGTTACGATCTACACTCCACTTGCCGATGGTGTTGATGGGACTCCACACCCGATTGTTTGTTTCTGCTGAGAATTATGAGGTATATATCTGTATTACGTTATTTATACATGTGATTGCACTTTGATATATACATTGATGTACTGTGTGTGCCAGCATACTGATCCAAGGATGGCATAGATACACAGAGGCTTGACCGTTTGAGGTCGGGTCGCTACAAGCTCTTACTTAGACTCCATTGAATAAGTTGAATTGCAATTCCTTGGTGACTAAGAACATAGATTGTTGGGTTTCAAGAGAGTTCATTGTTTGAACCTTAACATGAGAATTGGTTGCCACTATAAACATGAGAAGTTTTATAAGAAAGAATTGTTGTTATGATGCTAGGAAAAGTGACTGAAATTTTCATTGATCAAACTTGTGCACTTTGCTAGCATTCACACTTCATAAAGTATTTCTTTTATCATTTACCTACTCGAGGACGAGTAGGAATTAAGCTTGAGGATGTTGATACGTCTCCAACGTATCTATAATTTATGAAGTATTCATGTTGTTTTATTATCATTCTTGGATGTTTTACAATCATTTTATAGCAGCTTTATATCATTTTTTGGGACTAACCTATTGACCCAGTGCCCACTATCAGTTGCTATTTTTTGCTTGTTTTTTACATTACAGGAAATCAATACCAAACGGAGTCCAAATGCAACGAAACTCCATGGAGGTTTTTTATGGACCAGAAGACATCCATTGGGCTAGAGCAGCATCTGGGGGGTGCCCCGAGGGGGCACTACCCACCAGGGCGCGCCTAGGTGGGTTGTGCCCACCTCGGTGGCCTCCCTCACCCCCTCTTTACCCTATAAATTCATAAATATTCCAAAACCCTTCGGAGTTAATCTAGATCAGAAGTTCCGCCACCGCAAGGCTCTGTAGCCACCGAAAACCAATCTAGACCCTTTCTGGCACCCAGCCGGAGGGGGGAATCATCTCTGGTGGCCATCTTCATCATCCCGACGGCCACCATGATGAGGAGAGAGTAGTCCACCCTCGGGGCTGAGGGTTTGTACCAGTAGCTATGTGTTTAATCTCTCTCTCTCTCTCTCTCTCTCTCGTGATCTATATCATGGGCTTTGCTAACATAGATGGATCATATGATGTTTCTCCCCTCTATACTCTTGTTGTGATGAATTGAATCTTTACCCTTTGAAGTTTTGTCTTGTGGGATTGAATATTCAGATATGAGAACACAAGATGTATGTTATGGCACTCAACTTGCGGATTCCCGAGGTGACATTGGGGTAATCTATGCATAGGGGTTGATGCACATTTTTATTATCTTTTCTCTGATAGAAACTCTGGGGTCTCTCTGTAGTTCTTTGTGTGGATTGAATATTATGATCATGAAGTTGTTTGTTGCATATCATAGAATTAACTCACGGATACTCATGGTGACATTGGAGTATCTAGGTGACGTTAGAGTTGGTTGATGTGTGTCATATGGTGTTATTTTAGTACGAACTCTTGATTAGATCGATCGGAAAGAACAGCTTGTGTCATTTTAGTATGAACTCTAGGATAGATTGATCGGAAAGAATAGCTTTGAGGTGGTTTCGTACCCTACAAACAATTTCTATCTTTTGTTCTCCGCTAATAGGAACTCGGGAGTGATTCTTTATTGCACTTTGAGGGATAATCATATGATCCAATTATGTTAGTACTGTTGAGAGATTGCACTAGCGAAAGTACGGACCCTAGGCCTCATTTTCAAGCATTGCAATACCGTTTTGTGACCGTTTACTATTTGCTACCTTGCTGTTTTTATGTATTCGGATTATAAAAATATATTTCTACCATCAATATTACACTTTTATCACCATCTCTTCGCCGAACTAGTGCACCTATACAATTTGCCATTGTATTGGGTGTGTTGGGGACACAAGAGATTTCTTGTATTTGGTTGCAGGGTTGTTTGAGAGTGACCATCTTCATCCTACGCCTCCCACGGTTTGATAAACCTTAGGTCGTCCACTTGAGGGAAAATTGCTACTGTCCTACAAAACTCTGCACTTGGAGGCCCAACACGAGTATACAAGAATAAAGTTGCATAGTAGACATCTACCGCCTGCTACAGCCTCCGGCGTCCAGCGGCGCTATTTTGCATGCCTCGCAGCGAAACGCTACCCCGCCGACGGCCAGGCCATCCCTCCACTCCTCCGCACCTCATGTTATTCTCTACCGAGTGTAGGCCCACCCCGCACCCGAACCAATCAAGTTTCTCACTCCTCTCCATCTGTGACTCCACTGTCGTGTCTTCCCCATCTCCGGGTCATTCCAGTCTGGGGCCTCGCCGTTGTCCACCGCCTCGCTGCGCTCGGCGCGGCGTGGTCAACAAACAAGAGCCATCGAAAGAGGACTGTACGTGAAGAGGCTGACGGCTGGGACCCACGAGGTCCATGGTCGCACACAAAGAAAGTTCCTCCTTATTAAGCTGAAAAAAATGTTCCCTCCCCCTGACAGCTGGGACCCACCGGCTGTATCTTTGCACAAAAAGAACTGCCTCCTTGTTATGCGAAAAAATTATTCCTCCCGATAACAGCTGGGACCCAGCAGATTTTGTGGCTGACTTGTGGGCCTACTAAGCGGATGTGTACGTGGGGCTTTGTCAACTTAATCAACAACTGATTCTAGCAGCTGGACCGTTGGATGTTAATCCAATAGCCTTGCTCCTTCTTCAACCTCTGTTCTTGCTCCTGTCTCCCGTGGGCGGCAGTGCTGCCGCGCACTCGAACCAGCCAAGTTTCCCACTCCTCTCCATCTGCGACTCCACTGCCGCGTCTTCCCCATCTCCGGGTAGTTCCAGTCTAGGGCCTCGTCGTCGTCCACCGGCCTTGGTGTGCTCGGCATGGTGTGGTCAACATGGTCAACAAACGAGAGTCGTCGGAAGATGATTGTACATGAGAGGCTGGCAGTGGGGACGCACCATGCCCATGGATGCATGCATGCAATTGCATCCTTTTTACCCTGAAAATTGATGTTTTCTCCCTCTGACTGCTGGGACCCACCAGCTACATCTTCGCACGCAAGGAAGTGCGTACTTATTACGGGCAAAAAAAAGATTCCCCCCTGACAGTTGGGACCCTGCAACTATATCTTCGCACGCAAGGAAGTGCGTCCTTATCCTCCCTGATAGTTGGGACCCACCCGGTCGAAGCGTACGTACTGTTGTCTGTCTTGTCGCGAACGTGTACGTACATACTGGTTGATCGGTCGCTCTGCAACGATGAACCGTGGCCGAGTAAGTAGCGGCACATGTCATAGTAGAGCCCCCCACGTAGCAGTTCGGGCTGTCCCGTCTAAACCGTGTACACGTACAGACAGCCACACGCAAAAAAATATGGCAACGTACGTACATACGGGCGGGGTCTCGAACACCTACTCGCGCATACATATGGCCAAGGCTCTTGTACAAGGAGAGGCAGCAACGGCGTCGTGTTCATCGGCGACCAACCGGCTGGGTCGGAACGGAGAAACTGCGTCGTCGTGTTCATCAGGAGCCAACCGGCTTGGACGGAACAGCCGATCGAAACGAGGGCTGGCATATCGTAGAATGGAGGTAATGTCCTTGTGTTCGACCGACCACGGTCGAAACAGGATCCTGTTCATCAGGAGGGGTCGGGCGTACCGCAAAACGGAGGAAACGGACTTCTCTTGGACCTCCTACGGTCGAAACTGGGTCCTGTTGATCGAGAGGGGTGTGGCGTACTGTAAAACGGAGGAAACGGACTTCTCTTGGACTTCCTACAGTCGAAACGGGGTCCTGTTGATCGGGAGGGGTGTGGCGTACCGCAAAATGGAGGAAACGGACTTGCTTTGGAGCGCTACGGTCGAAACGGGGGTCCTGTTCATCGGGAGGGGTGTGGCATACCGCAAAATGGGACTCCACGGGCTACTGTTCATCTCCACCATCGACTGCCTCCACGGGCTACTGTTCATCCAGCGTCGACCTCCTCCAGCCTCCACATGTGACTGTTCATCCACGGCATCTCCCCTCCTGCCTCCACCATCCACTGTTCATCCACGGGCTCCTGTTCATCCAGCCTCCACCGCTCCTCCACCGGCTACTGTTCAACTAGCCCTCTCCCTGGGGTCCTATTCAACCACCCCTCCACGGGCTACTATTCATCCAGCCCTCCACCGGCTACTGTTCAACCAGCCCTCCTCGGGGTCATGTTCATCCAGCCCTCCACGGGGTCATGTTCATCCACCCCCAACCGGCTCGATCGGGGTCCTATTCATCTAGCGGCAACTGCCTCTACTACCACGGGGTCCTGTTCATCCACCCCCCCCCCCAACAATGCTCATTGTTCATCAAGGGAAGGAGGCAGCAGGGTTCAATCGGGTTCAGTTAGCAGCAGTAGCGAAGGAATCGCTTGATCTGGTTCAGTTAATAGCCAAATCGATCGATCTCTCGGGTTCAGTAACGCGTAGCCTGTAGGGCAATCACCCAGGTTCAGTAGGCGAATGCCTCGCTCGGGTTCAGTTAGAACCCAATGCCTCACACCCATGCGCGTACGTGTATGAGAGAAACGCGCATCGCTCGGCCCCCGACCACCCACCGTAACCGGGAACTCCCTGATATTTTCCTCGCCCTCGCTTCTACCACGGTTTTCTCCATCACGAACGGCCTAAAGAATGTCATGCAGCTACGTCTCCGGACCGCCCAGGACAAAAAGCCCATTTTCTGTCATGATTTTTTGTCATAGAAGTAGGAGCCCACCACATCTATAATGATACCGGGTTTTGTCACAATTATCGACATAGAAGTGTCATAAGCATGACAGAAAAAATTGTTCGGCCCAAAATGTCACGGATGTCTTTTTTTTGTAGTGCTCCATGTCAATATGAGTACTATAAGATATTTTGAAATTTTTTTGTTCATATTTTCAACCATTTAAATGCAATGACCATCAAGTTTGAATGCTCATATGATGTAGATAGAAACATGTATATCTTGTGTTGCTCAAACAGGATATGTTCTTGCCCAAGTGGTTGACCATGTTTGCAGGTAACACCTCCGAGTGGCCTATGTTTTGCTGGAGTGTTGATTAATTTCTGTTCCGGCAAGTTTCAGGCGCTCGATATGACCTTTTTTTAGCAAAGGTCATGCCGGATTTTTCCGTGAATTTTGGCATGACTTGTGGTAGAATATGTAGGAAGTATCGAGTAGCCTGGATTTTCTAGAAGATAATTAAATGACATTTCGGGTTGACTTTAAGTCTGTCGAGGCTCCATACATGACAGTCAACAAATGAGTGAGGGAGAAAGTCTGCACCATATATGAGAGAAGAAGAATCCCGACTATTGTCGTGGGGGTCGTTTTTCCTTCTTCTCCTTGTGCTAGACCTTTGTTATGCACTAGGGGAAGGAGGAATAATGACCGTCATCGACGGTCAAAAAATCAGTGAGGGAGTGTGTCCACCATATATGAGAGAGGACGAAGAATCCTGACTATTTTCGTGGGGGGTCATTTCTCCTTCGTCTCCGTGTGCTAGACCTTTGTTATGCACTAGGGGAAGGAGGAGTAACGACCATCATTGACGGTCGCAAATGTCAGAGAGGAATGAGTGAGGGAGAGTCTCCACCATATATGAGAGGACGAAGAATCCCGACAGTTGTCGTGGGGATCGCTTCTCCTTCGTTCCCCTGTGCTAGACATTTTAGTGTAATGCACTTGGGGACGAAAGGAGGAGCGACCATCACCAACGGTCGAATGTATACACCACGTGAGCTAAGAGTTTTCAAGAAAAGACTCGACAGACCGATAGTCAACCTATGATGAATAATAATGGTCTAATTTAGTTTTTGTAGTACATATATTTAATTGTACAAGTTTAATCTTTGAATTATGAACAAAAGAAATGTTGTCGTCGGACGACGAAAGTATCCCGGCGGAGTGCGACTGGTGGGGCGGCGATCGGGGTTTGTGCGACAGGCCTCACCTGGAAGAAGGTCAGCGCTTCAGCATTAAGATTCAGAGACCTTCGATGTTGAAACGGTACGCAATGATGGTAAGTGTTTTTTCATAATTAAGCACGACTTCTGCTACTTCAACGTGTAATTTTTGTCTTTTACAATTCAACGCTTATCCCATGCCATGCAAGACGCTATGTCTTGGAGAGGATGGATTTTAAAGATCATCATGGTATGGATTTTGATGTAAATCTATACAATTCTAAGAGCGTAACCCATTTTGGTTGCCCGAATTGGGAAGCACTTTGCAAGACGTATGATTTTCATGAGGGTATGCTTGTCACCATGGATCTTGGTGATCCTGACATCGCCCAAGACAATATGGACATTTGGGTCCTTGTTGATACGCTTCCAATTCTACCGCTATGTGAGTTTCTCAAACATAGTTATTAAGTAATTTATATTGTTTATTTCAAAATAGTTGACAACTTATTTTCATTGATAGCTTATTTTCATTCTTCAAAGAATGTGCGGAAGATGTAGACAGAACCTACTACACCGATGGCTCAAAATTAACTTGTCAGGAGAAAAATCCTCTGATCTCATTTATTATTGATCTTGATTACAACATCTATTGTCAAACTCCTGCACATTATGGTCAATACGTGCCACTAGTGCATGTGTTGAACTATGGTAACATCCATGGAGATGTCATGGTAATACTTTTTTACTATTACGACATCCGTGCATCTTCTGCATAAATTCTTCTAAAACTCAACTATATTGCTAACTACGAAGTTATTACTATGTTTTTCAACAGAAAATCCCAAAGGATTGTGTGCCTCATCTGATGTTTCCGAAAGGTCGCCTTAATGTTATGAGCTTACAACCAGATCATCCTACGCATCACTTTTGTTCATACCGGATTTCTAAATCGACGAAGACATGACAATCAAAGATTGGAAAAAATGTATGGTCAATCGTAGGGAGCTACTTGGAAGCAACATTGTGCGAAGCGCAAGAATTGGAGACAGGATAATCTCCATTCTCCATAATGGAGAGTCAGGTCCTATCTTGTTTTATGCTATTTTACCTAAGAGAGGGTAGTAGGTCCTATGAGAGAGGAGTAGGTCCTAGGTACAATGTGTTATTATGTGCTACAATGTGTTAGAGTTGATGATCAGGAGGAGTTGTGATTATGACTAGTGACCAACTTGCTATATGATGTCTCATTGATGAAAATGATGATCATGAGGAGTTGTTATATGACAGTGATGTATTATGATGATAAGCTGTTAATGATATGATGATGATGATGATAATGATGATGATGAATTATTATATCATTGGGTGAAAGAACCGCGAATTAGTTTCAAGTGGATGGATCCTAAGTGATCAAGTCATGGATATCGTGATAATCCATGACTTGGTCACTCAGGATCCATCCACTTGAAACTACTCCGTGATACATCTCCAACGTATCTATAATTTATGAAGTATTCATGCTATTATATTATCTGTTTTGGATGTTTGTGGGCTTTATTAAACACTTTTATATTATTTTCGGGACTAACCTATAAACCGGAGGCCCAACCCAAATTACTGTTTTCTTGCCTATTTCAGTGTTTCGAAGAAAAGGAATATCAAACGGAGTCCAAACGGAATGAAACCTTCGGGAGAGTTATTTTTGGAACGGAAGCAGTCCACGACACTTGGAGTAGACGTCAAGGAAGCTTCGAGGAAGCCACGAGGCAGGGAGGCGCGCCCCCACCCTCGTGGGCCCCTCGTGGCTCCCTGTCCGACTTCTTTCGCCTATATATGTCCATATACCCTAAAAACACCAGAGAGCAGAATAGATCGGGAGTTCTGCCGCCGCAAGCCTCTGTAGCCACCAAAAACCAATCGGGGCCCTGTTCCGGCACCCTGTCCGAGGGGGGATCCATCACCGGTGGCCATATTCATCATCCCGACGCTCTCCATGACGAGGAGGGAGTAGTTCACCCTCGGGGCTGAGGGTATGCACCAGTAGCTATGTGTTTGATCTCTCTCTCTCGTGTTCTTGAGGTGGTACGATCTCGGTGTATCGCAAGCTTTGCTATTTGATACGTCTCCAACGTATCTATAATTTTTGATTGCTCCATGCTACTTTATCTATTGTTTTGGACTATAATGGGCTTTATTTTCCACTTTTATATTACTTTTGGGACTAACCTATTAACCGGAGGCCCATCCCAGAATTGTTGTTTTTTGCCTATTTGGTGTTTCAAGAAACGGAATATCAAAGGAGTCCAAACGGAATGAAACCTTCGAACGTGATCTTCTCACCGAACGTGATCCGTGAGACTTGGACCCTACTCCAAGAAGTGCGAGGCGGTCACGAGGTGGGGGCGCCCTCCCCGGGCGCGCCCGCCTCGTGGGCCCCCGACGCTCCACCGACGTACTCCTTCCTCCTATATATACCTCACGCACTTCAACAGATCGAGACGGAGCCAAAACCTAATTCCACCGCCGCAACTTCCTGTATCCACGAGATCCCATCTTGGGGCCTGTTCCGAGCTCCACGGGGGGCATCCACCACGGAGGGCTTCTACATCAACACCATAGCCCCTCCGATGAAGTGTGAGTAGTTTACTTGAGACCTTGGGTCCATAGCTAGTAGCTAGATGGCTTCTTCTCTCTTTTGTATCTCAATACAATGTTCTCCCTCTCTCGTGGAGATCTATTCGATGTAATCTTCTTTTTGCGGTGTGTTTGTTGAGACCGATGAATTGTGGGTTTATGATCCAGCTTATCTATGGAAAATATTTGATTCTTCTCTGAATTCTTTTATGTATGATTGAGTTATCTTTGCAAGTCTCTTCAATTATCCGCTTGGTTTGGCTAACTAGATTGGTAGTTCTTGCAATGGGAGAAGTGCTTAGCTTTGGGTTCAATCTTGCGGTGTCCTTACCGATGTGATGTAAAGGGTTGCAAGGCATGTATTGTATTGTTGCCATCGAGGATAACAAGATGGGGTATTTATCATATTGCATGAATTTATTCCTCTACATCATGTCATCTTGCTTAAGGCGTTACTCTATTTTTAACTTAATACTCTAGATGCATGCTGGATAGCGGTCGATGAGTGGAGCAATAGTAGTAGATGCATAATCGTTTCGGTCTACTTGTCTCTGACGTGATGCCTATATACATGATCATTGCCTGGATAACCTCATAACTATGCTCAATTTTGTCAATTGCTCAACAGTAATTTGTTCACCCACCGTAGAATACTTATGCTCTTGAGACAAGCCACTAGTGAACCCTATGGCCCCCGGGTCTATTCTCATCATATCAATCTCCATCACTTTATTTACTTGCTTTGCTTTTTACTTTTTACTATGCATCTTTATACCAAAATACCAAAATATTATCTCTATCAGATCTCACTCGTAAGTGACCGTGAAGGAATTGACAACCCCTAATCGCGTTGGTTGCGAGTAGCTATCGCTTTGTGCAGGTCACGAGGGACTTGGCGTGGCCTCCTAATGGATTGATACCTTGGTTCTCAAAACCGAGGGAAATACTTACGCTCTTGTCTGCATCATCCCTCCTCTTCGGGGAAAACCAACGCAAGCTCGAGACGTAGCACTATTATAGTTAGATCTTATGATGTTTCTCCCCCTCTCCTCTCTTGTAACGGATTGAGTTTTCCCTTTGAAGTTATCTTATTGGATTGAGTCTTTGAGGATTTGAGAACACTTGATGTATGTCTTGCATGTGCTTATCTATGGTGACAATGGGATATCACGTGATCCACTTGATGTATGTTTTGGTGATCAACTTGCGAGTTCCGTGAACTTATGCATAGGGGTTGGCACACGTTTTCGTCTTGACTCTCCGGTAGAAACTTTGGGGCACTCTTTGAAGTTCTTTGTGTTGGTTGAATAGATGAATCTGAGATTGTGTGATGCATATCGTATAATCATACCCATGGATACTTGAGGTGACATTGGAGTATCTAGGTGACATTAGGGTTTTGGTTGATATGTGTCTTAAGGTGTTATTCTAGTATGAACTCTTGAATAGATCGATCCGAAAGAATAACTTTGAGGTGGTTTCGTACCCTACAATAATCTCTTCGTTTGTTCTCCTCTATTAGTGACTTTGGAGTGATTCTTTGTTGCATGTTGAGGGATAGTTATATGACCCAATTATGTTATTATTGTTGAGAGAACTTGCACTAGTGAAAGTATGAACCCTAGGCCTTGTTTCCTAGCATTGCAATACCGTTTGTGCTCACTTTTATCATTAGTTACCTTGCTGTTTTTATATTTTCAGATTACAGAAACCTATATCTACCATCCATATTGCACTCGTATCACCATCTCTTCGCCGAACTAGTGCACCTATACAACTTACCATTGTATTGGGTGTGTTGGGGACACAAGAGACTCTTTGTTATTTGGTTGCAGGGTTGCTTGAGAGAGACCATCTTCATCCTATGCCTCCCACGGATTGATAAACCTTAGGTCATCCACTTGAGGGAAATTTGCTACTGACCTACAAACCTCTGCACTTGAAGGCCCAACAACGTCTACAAGAAGAAGGTTGTGTAGTAGACATCAAGCTCTTTTCTGGTGCCGTTGCCGGGAGGTGAGTGCTTGAAGGTATATCTCTAGATCTTGCAATCAAATCTTTTAGTTTCTTGTTTTATCACTAGTTTAGTCTATAAAATAAAACTACAAAAAATGGAATTGAGTCTGCCTCATACGCTTCATCTTTTTTATATCTTTCGTGAGAATGATGGAAAGGAAAATTGTGCTCAAGTGCTAGAAGAAGAAGTCTATAAAATGTTTGGCACTAAATCTGTGTATGATGAGCATGATTGCAATGTTGTTAGTATGAATTCTATGAATATCCATGATGCTAATGATATGCAAAGCCACAAGCTTGGGGATGCTATGTTTGATGAAGATGATATTTTTTGTCCCCCAAGTTTTGATGAGCAAATTTATTATGATGAAAGCATGTCTATTATTTATGATGATTATTGTGATGACATGTATGCTATAAAGAATAAAGATAACCATGAAACTTGTCATCATGATTTTAATTTTCAATTGGATTATGCTTCACATGATAGTTATTTTGTTGAGTTTGCTCACACTACTATTCATGAGAAGAAATTTGCTTATGTAGAGAGTAGTAAATTTTCTATGCTTATAGGTCATGAAAAGAATGCTTTATGTGATGGTTATATTGTTGAATTCATTCATGATGCTACTGAAAATTATTATGAGGGAGGAATATATGCTTGTAAGAATTGCAATAATATCAAGTTTCCTCTCTATGTGCTTAAAGTTTTGAAGTTATGCTTGTTTTGCCTTCCTATGCTAGTTATTATTGTTCCCATAAGTTGTTTGCTCACAAAATCCCTATGCATAGGAAGTGGGTTAGACTTAAATGTGCTAGTCATATTCTTCATGATGCTCTCTTTATGTTTCAATTCTTATCTTTTAGGTGAGCATCATTGAAATCATCATGCCTAGCTGTGGGCGTTAAACGTTAGCGCTTGTTGGGAGACAACCCAATTTATCTTTGTTCCTTGCTTTTTGTTCCTGTTTAGTAATAAATAAGTCACCTAGCCTCTGGTTAGATGTGGTTTTATGTTTTAATTAGTGTTTGTGCCAAGTAAGACCTATACGATCTTCTTGGATGATAATTATTTGATCTTGCTGAAAAAGACAGAAACTTTCTGCTCACGAAAACAATTGTTCAAAATCACCAGAAACTGGTAAAATACTGATTTCAATTTCAGTAGATCAATAATCAAATTATATAGGTCGTCCTATTTTGGCAGATTTTTATGAGTTCCAGAAGTTTGTGTTTGATACATATTACTACATACTGTTCTGTTTTTGACAGATTTTGTTTTCTATGTGTTGTTTGCTTATTTTGATGAATCTTCGGGTTCGTAGCTAGTAGTTTACTTCAGACCTTAGGGTCCATAGCTAGTAGCTAGATGGCTTCTTCTCTCTTTTTGGATCTCAATACAATGTTCTCCCCCTCTCTCGTGGAGATCTATTCGATGTAATCTTTTTTTTTTGCGGTGTGTTTGTTAAGACCGATGAATTGTGGGTTTATGATCCAACTTATCTATGGAAAATATTTGATTCTTCTCTGAATTCTTTTATGTATGATTGAGTTATCTTTGCAAGTCTCTTCGAATTATCCGTTTGGTTTGGCCAACTAGATTGGTAGTTCTTGCAATGGGAGAAGTGCTTAGCTTTGGGTTCAATCTTGCGGTGTCCTTACCCAAAGGATGTAAAGGGTTGCAAGGCACGATTGTATTGTTGCCATCGAGGATAACAAGATGGGGTATTTATCATATTGCATGAATTTATTCCTCTACATCATGTCATCTTGCTTAAGGCGTTACTCTGTTTTTAACTTAATACTCTAGATGCATGCTGGATAGCGGTCGATGAGTGGAGTAATAGTAGTACATGCAGAATCATTTCGGTCTACTTGTCTCAGACGTGATGCCTATATACATGATCATTGCCTGGATAACCTCATAACTATGCTCAATTTCGTCAATTGCTCAACAGTAATTTGTTCACCCACCGTAGAATACTTATGCTCTTGAGAGAAGCCACTAGTGAACCCTATGGCCCCCGGGTCTATTCTCATCATATCAATCTCCATCACTTTATTTACTTGCTTTGCTTTTACTTTTTACTTTGCATCTATATACCAAAATACCAAAAATATTATCTCTATCAGATCTCACTCTCGTAAGTGACCGTGAAGGGATTGACAACCCCTAATCGTGTTGGTTGCGAGTAGCTATTGTTTTGTGCAGGTACAAGGGACTTGCGCGTGGCCTCCTACTGGATTGATACCTTGGTTCTCAAAAATTGAGGGAAATACTTACGCTACTGTGCTGCATCATCCCCTCCTATTCGGGGAAAACCAACGCAAGCTCGAGACGTAGCAAGAAGGATTTCTGGCGCCGTTGCCGGGGAGGTCTACGCAAAAGTCAACATACCAAGTACCCATCACAATCCCTATCTCTCGCATTACATTATTTGCCATTTGCCTCTCGTATTCCTCTCCCCCACTTCACCCTTGCCATTTTATCCGCTCTCTCTTTCCCAATCTCCTCCTCTTTTTCCCTTTGCCTTTTTCCTCGTCCATTTTTTTGCTCGTGTGTTAGTTCGCTTGCTTGCCGTTATGTCGAATTCCTTATCCGCTCCTATGTCTCCCGAGTTTGAAGTTCTTCACTTCAAGCAAAGGCAAGGAGAAAACTTAAAAGATGCTTGGTATAGGATGATGGAATCTTATCGTAAGTGCACCCTAGAGGTGAACTTTAGAATTCTTCTTTGCAATTTTTATGTTGGGTTAAATATGACGCATAGACAACTCTTGGATTGCATTGCCAAGGGAAATTTCATTAATATTGATCCCAGTATTGCGCATGAGATTATAGAGGGAATAGTGGGAACACTATCCCAAAAGGTAGGATCTCATCCTACCCAGGAAGAAACCCAAGTGTTTGAGAAGATTTGCGAAGTAACAAAGATTTTACGAAAGTCTCTTGAGCCTCTTAAAAATATTAGCGGAAATCTTAACCGTATGAATATGTTGATTACTCTTTGCAATAAACGGTTGGATTCTTTAGATCTAAAAATTTCCGAGTATGACGGGAAGAGGGAAGAACCCCCCGGATTTGAGCATGACTCCGCTAAAAAATTGAAAATTAAAGATGGCAATACCTAGATCTATCCTTGCTTTTATGCCTAGCTAGGGGCGTTAAACGATAGCGCTTGTTGGGAGGCAACCCAATTTTATTTTTAGTTTTTTTTTGCTTATGTTTAGGAATAAATAATCCATCTAGCCTCTGTTTAGATGTGGTTTTATCTTTTAATTACAGTTTGTGCCAAGTTGAACCTATTGGATCTTCTTGGATGATAGTTATTTGATCTTGCTGTAATTTCCAGAATCTTTGTGCTCAGTGCCCGAATTGTTAAAAATCACCAGAACGTGATAAAATAGTGATTCCAATGGCTGCTAATCAATAAACAAATTTTTCAGGTCGTATAATTTTGGTAGAATTTTTTGGGTTCCAGAAGTTTGCGTTAGTTACAGATTACTACAGACTGTTTTGTTTTTGACAGATTCTGTTTTGCGTGTGTTGTTTGCTTATTTTGATGAATCTTTGGCTAGTAAAATAATTTATGAACCATAGAGAAGTTGGAATACAGTAGGTTTAACACCAATATAAATAAAGAATGAGTTCATTACAGTACTTTAAAGTAGTCTTTTGTTTTCTTTCTCTAACGGAGCTCACGAGATTTCTATTGAGTTTTGTGTTGTGAAGTTTTCAAGTTTTGGGTGAATTCTTTTGATGGATTATGGAACAAGGAGTGGCAAGAGCCTAAGCTTGGGGATGCCCATGGCACCCCCAGGATAATCCAAGAACACCAAAAAAGACAAAGCTTGGGGATGCCCCGGAAGGCATCCCCTCTTTCGTCCAATTCCATCGGTAATTTACTTGGAGCTATATTTTTATTCACCAACATGATATGTGTTTTGCTTGGAGCTTCTTGTATTATTTGCGTCTTTGCTTGTTAGTTTACCACAATCATCCTTGTTGTACACACCTTTTAAGAGAACCATATATGATTTGGAATTTGTTAGAATACTCTATGTGCTTCACTTATATCTTTTGAGCTTGATAGTTTGCTCATAGTGCTTCACTTATATCTTTTTGAGCGTGATAATTTTTGCTCTAGTGCTTCGCTTAAATCTTTTAGAGCACGGTGGTGGATTTGTTTTAAAGAAACTTGATCTCTCATGCTTCACTTAGATTATTTTGAGAGTCGTTAATAGCATGGTAATTTTTTTAATGTTAATATACTTGGTGTTCAAGATATGTGAAACTTTCTTTTGAGTGCGTTGAATACTAAGATAAGTTTGATGCTTGATAATTGTTTTGAGATATGGAGGTGATAATATCAAAGTAATGCTAGTTGAGTAGTTGTGAATTTGAGAAATGCTTGTGTTGAAATTAGTAAATTCCATGGCATGCACGTATGGTTAAAGTTGTGTAACAAATTTGAAGCATGAAGTGTACCTGGCTTGTGCATCCTTATGAGTGGCGGTCGGGGATGAGTGATGGTCTTTTCCTACCAATCTATCCCCCTAGGAGCATGCGCGTAGTACTTGATTTTTGATGACTTCTAAATTTTTGCAATAAGTATATGAGTTCTTTGACTAATGTTGAGTCCATGGATTATACGCACTTTTACCTTTCCGGCATTGCGAGCCTCTTCGGTACCATGCATTGCCCTTTCTCGCATTGAGAGTTGGTGCAAATTTCGCCGGTGCATCCAAATCCCGTGATATGATACGCTCTATCACACATAAACCTCCCTATATCTTCCTCAAAACAGCCACCATACCTACCTATTATGGCATTTCCATAGCCATTCCGAGATATATTGCCATGCAACTTCCACCATCATCATCATGACATACTTTACTTTTGTCATATTGCCATTGCATGATCATGTAGTTGACATCGTATTTGTGGCAAAGCCACCATGCATTATTTTCATACATGTCACTCTTGATTCATTGCACCATCCCGGTACACCGCCGGAGGCATTCATATAGAGTCATACCTTGTTCTAGTTTCGAGTTGTAATCCTTATGTTATAATCAATAGAAGTGTGATGATCATCATTATTAGAGCATTGCCCAAATAAAAAAAGAGAGAGAAAGGCCAAAAAAAGGAAGGCCCAAAAAAAGGGCAATGCTACTATCTCTTTTTCCACACTTGTGCTTCAAAGTAGCACCTTGTTCTTCATGTAGTGAGTCTCATATTTTGTGCTTCAAAGTAGCACCTTGTTTTTCATGTAGTGATTCTCATATATTGTGCTTCAAAGTAGCACCATGTTTTTCATATAGTGAGTCTCATAAGTTGTCTTTCTATACTAGTGGGAATTTTTCGTTATAGAACTTGGCTTGTATATTCCTACGATGGGCTTCCTCAAATGCCCTAGGTCTTCATGAGCAAGCAAGTTGGATGCACACCCACTAGTTTTCTTTTGTTGAGCATTCTTAGCTCTAGTGCATCCGTTGCATGGCAATCCCTACTCCTCATGTTGACATCAATTGATGGGCATCTCCATAGCCCGTTGATTATCCTCGTCAATGTGAGACTTTCTATTTTTTGTCTTCTCCACACAATCCCCATCATCATATTCTATTCCACCCATAGTGCTATGTCCATGGCTCACGCTCATGTATTGCGTGAAGGTTGAAAAAGTTTGAGATTATTTAAGTATGAAACAATTGCTTGGCTTTTCATCGGGGTATAGAAGTTGGGAACATCTTTGTGTGTGAAAATGAAGCATAGCCTAACTATATGATTTTGTAGGATGAACTTTCTTTGGCCATGTTATTTTTAGATGACATAATTATTTTGATTAGTATGCTTGAAGTATTATTATTTTTATGTCAATATGAACTTTTGTCTTGAATCTTTCGGATCTGAATATTCATATCACAATTAAGAAGATTTACATTGAAATTATGCCAAAGTATCACTCCGCAACAAAAATTCTCTTTTTATCATTTACCTACTCGAGGACGAGCAGGAATTAAGCTTGGGGATGCCTGATACGTCTCCAACGTATCTATAATTTTTTTTATTGCTCCATGCTACTTTATCTATTGTTTTGGACTATAATGGGCTTAATTTTCCACTTTTATATTACTTTTGGGACTAACCTATTAACCGGAGGCCCAGCCCTGAATTGCTGTTTTTGTCTATTTCGGTGTTTTGAAGAAACGGAATATCAAACGGAGTCCAAACGGAATGAAACCTTCGAACGTGATCTTCTCACCGAACGTGATCCGGAGACTTGGACCCTACTCCAAGAAGTGCAGAGGCGGTCACGAGGGAGGCGCGCCCCCCCGGGGCGCGCCCCGCCTCGTGGGCCCCTAACGCCCACCACGTACTCCTTCCTCCTATATATACCTCACGCACCCCAATAGATCGAGACGGAGCCAAAACCTAATTCCACCGCCGTAACTTCCTGTATCCACGAGATCCCATCTTGGGGCCTGTTCCGAAGCTCCGCCGGAGGGGGCATCCACCACGGAGGGCTTCTACATCAACACCATAGCCCCTCCGATGAAGTGTGAGTAGTTTACTTCAGACCTTCGGGTCCATAGCTAGTAGCTAGATGGCTTCTTCTCTCTTTTTGGATCTCAATACAATGTTCTCCCCCTCTCTCGTGGAGATCTATTCGATGTAATCTTCTTTTTGCGGTGTGTTTGTTGAGACCGATGAATTGTGGGTTTATGATCCAGCTTATCTATGGAAAATATTTGATTCTTCTCTGAATTCTTTTATGTATGATTGAGTTATCTTTGCAAGTCTCTTTGAATTATCCGTTTGGTTTGGCCAACTAGATTGGTAGTTCTTGCAATGGGAGAAGTGCTTAGCTTTGGGTTCAATCTTGCGGTGTCCTTACCAAAGGATGTAAAGGGTTGCAAGGCACGTATTGTATTGTTGCCATCGAGGATAACAAGATGGGGTATTTATCATATTGCATGAATTTATTCCTCTACATCATGTCATCTTGCTTAAGGCGTTACTCTATTTTTAACTTAACACTCTAGATGCATGCTGGATAGCGGTCGATGAGTGGAGCAATAGTAGTAGATGCAGAATCGTTTCGGTCTACTTGTCTCTGACGTGATGCCTATATACATGATCATTGCCTGGATAACCTCATAACTATGCTCAATTTTGTCAATTGCTCAACAGTAATTTGTTCACCCACCATAGAATACTTATGCTCTTGAGACAAGCCACTAGTGAACCCTATGGCCCCCGGGTCTATTCTCATCATATCAATCTCCATCACTTTATTTACTTGCTTTGCTTTTTACTTTTTACTATGCATCTTTATACCAAAATACCAAAAATATTATCTCTATCAGATCTCACTCTCGTAAGTGACCGTGAAGGGATTGACAACCCCTAATCGCGTTGGTTGCGAGTAGCTATCGTTTTGTGCAGGTACGAGGGACTTGCGCGTGGCCTCCTAATGGATTGATACCTTGGTTCTCAAAAACTGAGGGAAATACTTACGCTACTGTGCTGCATCATCCCCTCCTCTTCGGGGAAAACCAACGCAAGCTCGAGACGTAGCACTATTATAGTTAGATCTTATGATGTTTCTCCCCCTCTCCTCTCTTGTAACGGATTGAGTTTTCCCTTTGAAGTTATCTTATTGGATTGAGTCTTTGAGGATTTGAGAACACTTGATGTATGTCTTGCATGTGCTTATCTATGGTGACAATGGGATATCACGTGATCCACTTGATGTATGTTTTGGTGATCAACTTGCGAGTTCCGTGAACTTATGCATAGGGGTTGGCACACGTTTTCGTCTTGACTCTCCGGTAGAAACTCTGGGGCACTCTTTGAAGTTCTTTGTGTTGGTTGAATAGATGAATCTGAGATTGTGTGATGCATATCGTATAATCATACCCATGGATACTTGAGGTGACATTAGGGTTTTGGTTGATATGTGTCTTAATGTGTTATTCTAGTATGAACTCTTGAATAGATCGATTCGAAAGAATAACTTTGAGGTGGTTTCGTACCCTACAATAATCTCTTTGTTTGTTCTCCGCTATTAGTGACTTTGGAGTGATTCTTTGTTGCATGTTGAGGGATAGTTATATGACCCAATTATGTTATTATTGTTGAGAGAACTTGCACTAGTGAAAGTATGAACCCTAGGCCTTGTTTCCTAGCATTGCAATACCGTTTGTGCTCACTTTTATCATTAGTTACCTTGCTGTTTTTATATTTTCAGATTACAGAAACCTATATCTACCATCCATATTGCACTCGTATCACCATCTCTTCGCCGAACTAGTGCACCTATACAACTTACCATTGTATTGGGTGTGTTGGGGACACAAGAGACTCTTTGTTATTTGGTTGCGGGGTTGCTTGAGAGAGACCATCTTCATCCTATGCCTCCCACGGATTGATAAACCTTAGGTCATCCACTTGAGGGAAATTTGCTACTGACCTACAAACCTCTGCACTTGGAGGCCCAACAACGTCTACAAGAAGAAGGTTGTGTAGTAGACATCAAGCTCTTTTCTGGTGCCGTTGCCGGGAGGTGAGTGCTTGAAGGTATATCTCTAGATCTTGCAATCAAATCTTTTAGTTTCTTGTTTTATCACTAGTTTAGTCTATAAAATAAAACTACAAAAAATGGAATTGAGTCTGCCTCATACGCTTCATCTTTTTTATATCTTTCGTGAGAATGATGGAAAGGAAAATTGTGCTCAAGTGCTAGAAGAAGAAGTCTATAAAATTGTATGATGAGCATGATTGCAATGTTGTTAGTATGAATTCTATGAATATCCATGATGCTAATGATATGCAAAGCCACAAGCTTGGGGATGCTATGTTTGATGAAGATGATATTTTTTGTCCCCCAAGTTTTGATGAGCAAATTTATTATGATGAAAGCATGTCTATTATTTATGATGATTATTGTGATGACATGTATGCTATAAAGAATAAAGATAACCATGAAACTTGTCATCATGATTTTAATTTTCAATTGGATTATGCTTCACATGATATTTATTTTGTTGAGTTTGCTCACACTACTATTCATGAGAAGAAATTTGCTTATGTAGAGAGTAGTAAATTTTCTATGCTTATAGGTCATGAAAAGAATGCTTTATGTGATGGTTATATTTTGAATTCATTCATGATGCTACTGAAAATTATTATGAGGGAGGAATATATGCTTGTAAGAATTGCAATAATATCAAGTTTCCTCTCTATGTGCTTAAAGTTTTGAAGTTATGCTTGTTTTGCCTTCCTATGCTAGTTATTATTGTTCCCATAAGTTGTTTGCTCACAAAATCCCTATGCATAGGAAGTGGGTTAGACTTAAATGTGCTAGTCATATTCTTCATGATGCTCTCTTTATGTTTCAATTCTTATCTTTTAGGTGAGCATCATTGAAATCATCATGCCTAGCTGTGGGCGTTAAACGTTAGCGCTTGTTGGGAGACAATCCAATTTATCTTTGTTCCTTGCTTTTTGTTCCTATTTAGTAATAAATAAGTCACCTAGCCTCTGGTTAGATGTGGTTTTATGTTTTAATTAGTGTTTGTGCCAAGTAAGACCTATAGGATCTTCTTGGATGATAATTATTTGATCTTGCTGAAAAAGACAGAAACTTTCTGCTCACGAAAACAATTGTTCAAAATCACCAGAAAGAGATAAAATACTGATTTCAATTGCAGTAGATCAATAATCAAATTATATAGGTCTTCCTATTTTTGCAGATTTTTATGAGTTCTAGAAGTTTGCGTTTGATACATATTACTACAGACTGTTCTGTTTTTGATAGATTCTGTTTTCTATGTGTTGTTTGCTTATTTTGATGAATCTATGAGTAGGATCGGAGGGTATGAACCATAAAGAAGTTGGAATACACTAGATATTACACCAATATGAATTTAGAATGAGTTCACAACAGTACCTAAGTGGTGATTTATTTTCTTATACTAACGAAGCTTACGAGTTTTCTGTTAAGTTTTGTGTTGTGAAGTTTTCAAGTTTTGGGTAAAGATTCGATGGACTATGGAATAAGGAGTGGCAAGTGAGGGATTCCTGGACTAAGGGGTCCTCGGGCGTCCGGTCTCTTATCCATTGGGCCGGACTGATGGGCTGTGAAGACATGAAGGCCGAAGACTGTACCTGTGTCCTGATTGGATTCTACTTGGCGTGGAAGGCAAGCTTGGCGACCGATTATGAAGATTCCTTCTTATGTAACCAACTCTATGTAAACCCTAGATCCCCCCGGTGTCTATATAAACCGGAGGGGTTAGTCCGGAAAGGATATACACATGACCATAGTCATATAGGCTAGACTTCTAGGGTTTAGCCATTACGATCTCGTGGTAGATCAACTCTTGTAACATTCATATTCATCAGGATCAATCAAGCAGGAAGTATAGTATTACCTACATGGAGAGGGCCCGAACTTGGGTAAACATCGTATCCCCCGTCTCCTGTTACCATCGATCCTAGACACACAGTTCGGGACCCCCTACCCGAGATCCGCCGGTTTTGACACCGACATTGGTGCTTTCATTGAGAGTTCCACTGTGTCGTCGATGAAAGGTTCGATGTCGCCTTCAATCATCGATAGTGACGCTGTCCAAGGAGAAACCTTCCTCCCCGGACAGATTTTTGTGTTCGGCGGTTTCTGCGGGCCAATTAAGCAGCCATCCGAGCAGATCGATAGCTACGCCCCTGGCCACCAAGTCAGATTTGGAAGCTTGAACTACGTCGCGGCCATCCGTGGAGACTTGATCTTCAACGGATTTGAGACCGCAGCGATCGCTCCCCCTCACCTCGATGAACATGACCTAAATCTGTCCTCGGATCATGTCTAGGAGATGGTTCCTGTTGCCGCAACGGCCTTAGAACCAAAGCAGATCGTGCCATCCGAGGCCACAGAGTCCGCAGCGTTGGAGCCGCACACGGACTCGACGCCTCGCAATATTTGCGCCCATGGAACTCCGGACTCGTTTCCGGGTAGGGAGTCCTGGATTAGGGGGTCCTCGGACAACCGGACTATATACTTTGGCCGGACTGTTGGACTATGAAGATACAAGATTGAAGACTTCGTCCCGTGTCCGGGTGGGACTCTACTTTGCGTGGAAGGCAAGCTTGGCAATTCGGATATGTAGATCTCCTCCCTTGTAACCGACCCTGTGTAACCCTAGGCCCCTCCGGTGTCTATATAAATCGAAGGGTTTAGTCCATAGGACAACAACAATCATAATCATAGGCTAGCTTCTAGGGTTTAGCCTCTACGATCTTGTGGTAGATCAACTCTTGTAATACTCATATCATCAAGATCAATCAAGCAGGAAGTAGGGTATTACCTCCATCGAGAGGGCCCGAACCTGGGTAAACATTGTATCCCCCGCCTCCTGTTACCATCCGCCTTAGACGCACAGCTCGGGACCCCCTACCCGAGATCCGCCGGTTTTGACACCGACATTGGTGCTTTCATTGAGAGTTCCACTGTGCCGTCGCATTAAAGGCTTGATGGCTCCTTCGATCATCGGCAACGATGCGATCCAGGGTGAGGTTTTCCTCCCCGGACAGATCTTCTTATTCGGAGGCTTCGTACTGCGGGCCAACTTGCTTGGCCATCTAGAGCAGATCGAGAGCTACGCCCCTGGCCGTCAGGTCAGGTTTGGAAACTTAAACTATATCGTTGACATCCGCGGAGACTTGATCTCCGACGGATTCGATCGCATGTCAGGTGCGCCGCATAGTCACGACGAGCGTGACTTAGCTCTGCCGTCGGACGGTGTTCGGGAGATCACACCTGTGGCTGCTTCGGCCCTCAATCCGAAGCAGATCACGTCGTCCGAGGACGGGTGGATGGACCCCGCCACGGAGGCTTCACACTCAGCGGCGATAGAGCCGAATACTGACTTCACCTCCTACAAGACCTATGCTGCCGGACCCTTGGATTCGTCCCCGGCCACGGGCTCCGAACCGCCTGCGTCCGTGCCTATCGAATCTGATTGGGCACCGATCATGGAGTTCTCCTCCGCGGATATCTTTCAGCACTCGCCCATGGGCGACGTGCTAAATTCATTAAGGTCTCTCTCCTTGTCAGGAGACCCTCGGCCGAACTATGTCCAGCTCGAGTGGGCAGCGGACGACGAAGAAATTCGTTCCCCACCCACCACCCACTTAATAGCCACTGTCGACGACTTAACCGACATGCTCGATTTCGGCTCCGAAGACATCGACGGTATGGACGACGATGCAGGAGAAGAACAGGAACCACCGCCCACAGGGCGCTGGACTGCCACCTCATCATATGATATATACATGGTGGACACCCCCAAAGAAAGCGATGGCAATAAGGCAACGGAAGATAATTCCCTCGAGAAGCAACTTAAGCACCGGCATCATCGGCACCGCTCTAAGACCCGCCATAGCAAAAGCAGCGATACTGGCACAAGAGACAATAACGCTGCAGACAGTGCCGAAGACAAAGACAATCCCCTCCAGCCAGGCTTCGAGCAGGAGGATGGGCAAGCTAGCCCTAAGAAACAGGCGACAGAAGGAGAATCATAAGATGACACTTACATGTCCCTCTCCGAAGACGAGGCAAGCCTCGGCGATAAGAATTTATCGTGCCTCAGGATCCCGTCGAGCAGGAGCGCTTCAAGCGTTGGCTTATAGCCACAGTAAAAAGCCTGAAGAAAAAGCAGCAGCAGCTTCAGGCTGATCAAGATTTGCTAGCGGATAGATGGACCAAGGTCCTGGCAGCTGAGGAATACAAACTCGAACGTCCAACCAAAAGTTTCCCAAAGTGCAAGTTTCTACCCCAACTCGAAGAGGAAGCATTAAAGCCTACACTACCAGCGTATGATGTGGCTGACCGGCCGCCCCGTGGCCGAGACAAAGCGGCATATCAGCCCGAATTCCAGCCCTCACCCCGTCGCCAGCCAAACAAAAACACCAAGGCCCGGGGAAACACGCAGGAACTGCAAGACGTATTGGAAAACAAATTAGGACATAAGAGATCGGTCTACGGATCACGGGGGCGCACCTCAACGCGTGACGACGACCGTCACACCGAATATACTAAAAGCAAATCCGGCCGAGCCGAATACAGCAGACAAGACTCGTATGAACTGCGTCATGATATAGCCCGGCACAGAGGCGCCGCACACCCCCTATGCTTCACTAATGAAGTAATGGATCATGAATTCCCAGAAGGGTTTAAACCCGTGAACATTGAATCATATGATGGCACTACAGACCCCCGCGGTATGGATAGAGGATTTCTTCCTCCACATTCACATGGCCCGCTGGGATGATCTACACGCCATTAAGTATCTCCCGCTAAAACTCAAAGGGCGGCTCGGCATTGGCTGAATAGCTTGGCGGCAAACTCCATCGGAAGTTGGGAGAACTGGCGGGCGCATTCTGGACAACTTCCAGGGCACTTATGTGCGACCACCGGATGCTGACGATTTAAGTCACATAACACAACAGCCCAGAGAGTCAGCCAGGAAATTCTGGACTCGGTTCCTAACTAAAAAGAACCAAATTGTCGACTGTCCGGATGCCGAAGCCCTAGCGGCCTTTAAACATAACATCCGTGACGAGTGGCTCGCCCGACATCTCGGCCAAGAAAAGCCAAAATCCATGGCAGCCCTCATGACACTCATGACCCGCTTTTGCGCGGGCGAAGATAGCTGGTTGGCCTGTAGCAACAACACAACAAGCAACCCTGGAACATCAGAGGCCAGAGATAGCAACGAAAAACCCCGACGCAACAAACACAAGCGCCGCAAAAATGGTGAAAACAACGAAGATACGGCAGTCAATGCCGGATTCAGTGGCTCTAAGCCAGGTCGGTGAGCGGGCCACTCAAAATGACAATTGGTCCGTCGATCTGGACCGCATACTCGACCGCCCATGCCAAATTCATGGCACCCCAGGAACACCAGCCAATCATACCAACAGAGAATGCTGGGTCTTCAAACAAGCCGGCAGGTCAGGCGCCAAAAACAAAGATAAGGGGTCTCAAAGCGATGATGGCGACGAGGAGCCCAGATCACCGAATACAAGAGGGCAAAATAAATTTCCCCCGCAAATCCAAACGGTGAACGTGGTAAACAACACCCACACTCCCAACCCGGACCGGATGCGCATCCTTAGGGATGTCGACTTAACGAAACCAGTCGTCCCACAATATAAACTAGGGCCGATCACCTTCAACCGCATGGATCGTACGGTTAACACCAATCAAGGCAATCCAGCCGCACTAGTCCTCGACCCAATAATTGAAGGGTTCCACCTCACACGAGTCCTTATGGACGGAGGCAGCAGTCTAAACCTGCTTTACCTGGACACAGTGCGCAACATGGGCATCGATCATTCGGTGATCAAGCCCACTAAAGCCACCTTCAGAGGTATTATACCAGGTGTGGAGGCCAGCTGTATAGGCTCCATCGCCCTTGAGGCAGTCTTTGAATCACCAGACAATTACCGTGCCGAAGAGTTAATCTTCGACATTGTCACAACCCTAGAGCTTGCTTGTAACTAGTGGCATTGCATCCATGCATCATGTTTAATTTTCATGAAACTTGAAATGGGGATTGCCTAAACCCTAGCATTAAAGCAATTCAAATAGGTTCAACCAAAATATTTTCAATGACCTCAAAATATCCTTTTAAAATGTCCATGATTTATGGAAAAAAGGTGAAAGCCTCTACCAGGGATAATGCATATTTTTCTAGGACATTTTGGTCATTGAGTTAAATCATTATGGTATTTGAGTTGGAGTTTAGAAGTTACCATTAAATATTGGTTGCTCCAAATATTCTGAGATTTATTGTGTGGTTTGAAAATAATTCAAATATACCTCACAAAAATTTACAGAATTAACCAAAGTGTTTTGGTTGGGTTTTTAATTGCAAATTTAAAGCAGATAATAGAAAACTAAAACAAATAAAAAAGAGAGGAGAGAAACCCTACTTGGCGCTCACCTCTCAGCCCACCTGGCCCAATTCCACCAGCCCAGCCCACCTACCCCGCCGCTCATCGTCTTCCTCTGCCAGTAGGCAGAGGCGAGGCGTGGCGTGTGGCCGACGTGCTCGCCCACGCGCAGGCCACCTCTACCCTGCCTGCTTCACTTCCCGGACGCTCTGGACGCCTCCCCCGAGCGCCACGCACCCCCCTGACCCCTCTCTCCCTCGCCCGTGGCCTCTCCCCACCTCTGCTCTCTCACTCGCACGCACACGAGCGGCCCCGTCGCCACCGTCGCCGTTCGTCGTGGCCACCGACCTCCCCACGGCCAGCCATCCCGCCCACGAGCTCCGCCTCGCCACCCTGAACCTCTCCGCCGAGCCACGCGGCACCGGATGCCCCAGAATGACGTCTCCGTCGTCGTCTTCCTCCTCGGGCAACCGAGATCGCCGCCGTGATTCGTCGCCCCCGGACCTCCCCGCGGCCACTGACCTTCCCATCGTGCTCGCGGTGAGCTACTAAGCTTTTCCCCTCACCTCCCCTCTCGCTAGCTTCCCTAGCCGCCGTTTTCACCTCACCCGAAAACTTCCCGCCGCCGGCCATGGCGCCGTCGTGGCTAGAGCCACAATGGCTCGAAGCCAACCTCACCTTCGTGCTCAGCGCAGCACCAGGAGCTCGTAGCCACCACCCGCTCCTCCTCCCGTGCACCGTAGCGTCAAACCCGACCCCGCCCGAACTCTGTCGGCCGCCTAGGTCGTCGCCGGCGCCGATTCCGGCCGCCCCGAGCTCAACTGACTCCACCGAGAGCTTCGGCTCGTTCCCAGCTCCACCTAGATGCCCTCCGCGGCCCATTTGGTCGCCGGAGCGACCAAATCCACTCTCACCGCCGCGTTCGGCCTCGCCGGCGGCTAAACACCGGCGGGTTGACCCCGCTAACCCCTCGTTTGACCATGGGTGGGCCCTGGTTGACTCTCCTGAGTCAATGACAGGTGGGACCCAACCCTGTTAGCTAATCAGGATTAGGTTAATTGATATTTAGTTAAACTAATTATGCTGACACGCGGGACCCACTGTCAGGTTTGACCCGGACCGTGTACCGTTGACCCGCTGACGTCACACTGACGTCAGGCTGACGCAGTAATACCTTTTCTGGATTTATTATAATTCAGGAAATTCCAGAAAATGCCCTAAATTTCAATAAATCATAGAAATTCAACCGTAACTCGGATTGAAATAATTTATATATGAAAAATGATCAGAAAAATATGAAGAATATGTTTATGCCATGATCATGCATGTTTGAACAAGTTAACCTCACTGAATAGGATGAATCATGATTAGGGTAATTTATGAACTAGCATTTGGAGTTGGAGTTTAACCTTGTTTGAATTCCACTTCAATTAACTTGGCTAGATATTGCATTAGGTGAATTCAGTACCTTAACATGACATGTCATTCATGTGAATGTGCATTGCATTGATTGTGTTCTTTCTCAGTTGCCGGTGTTTGTTCCCTCTCGGTAGGCGTATCACGACAATGAGTTTGATGACACCGATGAAGAACTATATTATCTTCAGAAGTGCCAGGCAAGCAAAACCCCCCTTGTTCATTCCGATATAATCCCACTCTCTCGATCCTGCTCTATTTTACTGCATTAGGACAACAACGACTCATGTGTTACTTGCTGCGGTAGCTGAACCCTTTATCCTCTGCATGACTGTCATTCCACGATAATTAGATGAAACCCACTAGCATGAGTAGGAGTTGTTTGAGCCATGTTGTGCCTACTCATTCATGCTTGTTGTCATGCACTGCTACTGCTTAGAGTTGAGTCAGGTCGATTCATCGGGAATGAATTGGAATGGTTGTGTGAACATGTCCTCACTGTGTGTGAGCTAAGTGTGTGAACACGATTTGGTAAAGGTAGCGGTGAGAGGCCATGTAGGAGTACATGGTGGGTTGTCTCATTGCAGCCGTCCTCGGGAACTGAGTTACGTGTTTGTGATCCATGAAACAGTTACTACCACGCATTGGGCCCGAAACCAATGGACCCTCTCGGCTTCTTAACCACCCTTGTCCTCGGTCAGGGAGTTGCAAGTAGTTTCGGTGTTTGTAGCATCTTTGGGGGCCGCAACGCTGACCTTAGGGGTGGGTTGTGTTGCGGTAGGCACGTGGCCCGATGTACCGATTCGCCCGTTTGGTGTCTCGGGAACCCTGCACACATCGTTTGGGGCTGTATGGGAAACCTCGGCGGACTCCTGCGGATGGAACCGAATAGGCGATAAACACGGACTAGGGACTTGAGTGTTTAGGTAGGCTGTGGCCGACACCCACGTTGGGCTTCCGCTTGAAGGTTGCGAGTACATGTCGTGTAAACGGCGGTAAGTGGGTAGGCGTGTGTGAGAAGTACACCCTGCGGGGTTAATATGATCTATTGAATAGCCGTGTCCGCGAAAAGGACTTGGGTTGCCTATATCGGTTCATAGACAAGTGAAAGTGGATACTCTAAAATGCGCAAGATAAGCGTGAGTGCTATGGATGGCGTTCTCGTAGGGAGGCGGGGCGGGTCCATAGTGGTGTATTGATATGGTGAATATGTGGACTCGCAGCGCCACCTCAAAAGAGTTACTTGAAGTCGTAGCTCGGGATAGCCACGAGTCAAAGCTGGCTTCTGCGGTCAAACTCCACCACCCCTTTTGATAATAATGCATATGTAGTTGGTTACGATGTAAGTCTTCTTGAGTACAATTGTACTCACGTTTGCCTATTTTATGTTTTTGCGAGAGGCGTCGGTCTCGCTAGTAGTTCCACGTGGACTTGACGTTTAGCTTGTTACCTCAGCTACGATCTTGTGCCCTTGGCGAGAGATCGGTAGATAGTCGGGCTTCTCAGCCTTTTTGATTTATAGTTATGCGTACTCGGGCGTGTTTAGCTTCGCTTGTGCTTTGAATTGTATGCTCGAGTGTTGGGTCATGAGACCCATGTTTGTAATATCTCGCTCCTCGAGCCTAATGAATAAATATTTGAGTCGTAGAGTTATGTTGTGATGCCATGTTGTATTTACACATATTGAGCATATTGTGTGTATGTTTGAAATGCTTGGTATGTGTGGGATCCGACAATCTAGTTGTTTATCCTTGGCAGCCTCTCATATGGGGAAATGTAGTCTAGTGCTTCTGGCGATAGTAGTCCGCTACTGCCCGGTTCACGGAGTCCTGCTAGCCCAGCACTCTGCTTTGGACACTTGGTGGCGGCATGTGTTTCACCGTCCTATATGTCATCCCGGGAAATGTCACGTGGTGATATTCGAGTCCTGCCTAGCCTGCTACAGCCCGGGTTACGGAGTCCTGTTAGCCAGTGCTACAGCCCCAATTCATACGTTGATGACCGACATGCTCGATGTGATTCATGTATGCCTGTCCCCATGGGTTAGTGCCGCTTTGGGTTCACGACTAGCCATGTCGGCCGGGTTCTCTGTCATATGGATGCTAGCGACACTATCATATCGTGAGCCAAAAAGCATAAGCGGTCCGGGCCATGGTAAGGCGACTCCGTGGGAATACCGTGCGTGAGGCCGCAAAGTGATATGAGGTGTTACCGGCTAGATCGATGTGACTTGGAATCGGGGTTCTGACAGCATTGGTATCGAGCATTGCGTGTAGGATTACCAAGCCAAACTGGTCGAAGTTGTGTCTAGAAATGCTTTAGTTATATAAGGGAATTGATTGTGGAAGGGAACGTAAGGCTCTTTTTACTCCTTATACCTCATGGCCTTCTAATCTGAGTCATCCTCTTCTCTTCTACGGGGTTTAAGAACTAGGCTTCTCATCTATCTATCAGGATGTCGTGTTACTAATCCATAGACCTTTAAGATTGATAGTTTCAAATCTCGGTTCAATTTCTACTATTTCTGTATGTTAACTGTTGATCTCGGAACCTTGATATTGTGATGTTGAGTGGTTATGCCACCATTTTTGCAGGATGTCTCAAATCATTTTGAGCATTTACAACCGTTATGCTGTCCGAGTCATCCCAGGTCTCTAAATAGTCTGATGCATCTGTAAATCCTTTTCTTCCGTTCCCGATATCCTTTTTGGTCAGAATAAGCACACTAATCGGTAAGTTAAGGTACTTCGTTGCCTCGGCGTAGATGTTGGAGCTATTATTATGACCCTAGGTGTTTAGGAAGTCACCTAGCAATTTAGCAATGCTTTTGTATCCCCAGTGTGATGATTCTGGCCATCATTCTCGAAAGCATCCCGTGATGCCATTTAATAGTAGGCATTCTACTCCTGGGTTTCTGAACCCGAGATTCGCCCTACTTCATGTTGTTAGTATTGCTAGTTCCTTTAGGATATTATTAACTTTGCATTGGTCCTCGAGGTCCGTGGTATTTCCTTCTTCCAAATACTATGAACTAGTTATGGCAGAAGTTCTTTGGAACCAAAAGATCACAACCAGAGTGCTCTTGAGGAGTACTCCATTCATATTGTGACTCTGCCAGTCCTACCTCTTTGCATGGGTTATCCGGAAGAAACCTCTTGAACTTGATTCGACATACTAACCTATGCATCCACAACTCAGAAAGTTATATGCTCCTCGAGTTGTTCCTCTTTAATTGTTTTCTGGCCCTCGTCTATCGATTGATAGTCAGGAGTAGTTATGCATTCGTGTTCAACGATGCCACTACTCTTGTGGCCCGTCAAGCCATTCTAATCCAGAATGACTAGGAAAAACAAACTCCAGTACCTTGTCCATTTCTAGGATTGGGTCAAAGTAGTTGTATTCTGCAGATCAAAATGCCAATTCAGTTTTGATTGTGTTCCACCCCGAAGTATTGCCCTCTTTATGTCAGGAATATCATGAGAATTGCACCACCTCTTATGAACTCTTGGTATAGTGATACTTCTCGCCATCATTATTCATTCCTCGGTCCTCGTGTTGTTGCAACCGGAATGCCGACAAGTGACTTGTGATGTGTGAAATCAATACTCCTAGCAACTCGTTGCTTGGTAGTAAATGGACAATATTCTCATTCTTAGCGTGTTGGTTGCTAAATCATCATCCTAAGATTGATCGTGCTACCTAGTCCTTATTCCTGGTGCATTTTTCGATTGATGAGTTAGGATTTTGTCAAGTCCCCACTCATTTGATCATATCGTCTTGCCCTCAAAAGCAAGATTGTTCTCGAGCTTAGTAACATATCAGTGGTTCGTGACTTTCCAAATATCTTCTTGGAAGTGTTACCGGGTTGTTTCCTGACTGTTATGTTGAGCTCGTGATCAAGTTGGTTTCTTGTGAACCACCCTTTCTCCAAGAATCTGTGTTGGATATCCCTGAGCTAGTTGGTTAAGCTAGACAACAACTTGGAGAGTTGGAAGATAAAAGCTTGCCTAACTTAGTTCGATCCAAAGGGATATTCTTGTGTAGTGTGTGTTGAAGAAAGATGATATCCTCATCGATTGGTCCCTATGATCAGTTGCTGGACCTATTGTCTTATCAATCCTTTGATTTGAGTGTGGGCTATCGTCAAATCAAATCGGTACCAACGATGCTCGAATGTTGTCTTACTCGTGGTTGATCCCTTGAGCATACACCATTACATCTTTTGGTCAGATCAATGCTATCACCGTGTTCACATGATGGTGGAAATCCAGTGATATGGAAATTCCGATGAGTTGCTGTTGAGCCCATCAGTAGCATTTTGTCTCCCCCATGATTCATGTTGAACATCAACCTAGTGTTGAAAACTTTGTAAGCAATGCCTTCGTGATCCGTTCATGAAGCCTATGCTTGGATGGAAGAAGTGACTTCCTCGAACTCACGTTCATTTGATGTAAGTTGTCGCTGTGGTTTCGAGAAAGCTTGTTTGCCTCCTGTGGAATCATCCCAAGTCAGTCATGCATGTGCAAAGTATTCTGTGGTTTGATAGACTGATCATCTTCATTCCGTATGTATCCCTAGCACACCAAGCCACTGATTGACTTGTTCAAGGAAAATAAGTCTATGCTTGGGATCTAATCCATGGACTTGCGTAAAGACTTCGATATCCTCGATGATGGTTCCCCACATGAACTTGGTAGTGTTTAATATAAGACTACTACGTGGCCATGCTTGTCTGGGACAACGTGTTCACCTGTTTGTAGCAGAACCAGCTCATGTTTTGGGAGCTTGCTATCATAGTTCATATACCGAGAATCTCGCAACGTCATCTCATCGATTTGTGTTGCAACCTTTCCTTTTCAGACATCTTTGAGTGCAGGTATCCTATTATCAATCGGATCTGAATCTCAGGCAGATATGATGGTTGGAACATTCCCAGCATTTGCATTTTGTTTCCAGCTTGCACCCCACTGTGCCAATTTCCATGGGCTGCCTCTCTCAGTAATTGATGTCTAGGATCATCCTCAAAAGTGGACTTACCATGGGTCCCATCCATTTACGGTGATAAGCAAAATCATCCATTGCGTTGTCTTCAACAAGGTAGTCCACATCATCCATTCTAGTCCGAGTATGCCATTTCCTCGAGCTCTTTCAATCAATCAATTGTAAATTGCCTTAAGCTGGTATGAAGAGTTCCAATGATCTACAGAACAAAATTAATTCTTTTTGCCACTTAAGGGAATAGTTCTTTGCGTCACCTTTCCTAAGGTGTCCCGTTATGGAATCATGGCAATCATCTCCTTGTTACTTTGAACCATGCACCATTTTACTTAAGCGTGGAATGGTTGCCTACCAATTTGAACCTTCGTCATCCATTTCTTCTCAATCATTCCTAATGTGTGTTTGGTATCTCAACTCAAGAGTTGTTCTTACGTCTCTCCATGAACTGATCTTGAATTGCTCGATCTTCAAGAAGATTAAATCCTGTAGGGTTTCTCCCTTCTTTCTGTTGTCGTGTCGAGTGAAGATCTCGAAAGCAAAGACGTCAAGACCAAGATGATGGAATGAATCAACATCTTCGAGAAGGGCAAATGGATCATGAAGATTGTGATAGTTTTGTGACTCCCCTTTTCCTCTTACCTCACGTCTTGAATCTCGGGGCGAGATTCTTGTTTAGTGGGGGTGAGTTGTCACAGCCCTAGAGCTTGCTTGTAACTAGTGGCATTGCATCCATGCATCATGTTTAATTTTCATGAAACTTGAAATGGGGATTGCCTAAACCCTAGCATTAAAGCAATTCAAATAGGTTCAACCAAAATATTTTCAATGACCTCAAAATATCCTTTTAAAATGTCCATGATTTATGGAAAAAAGGTGAAAGCCTCTACCAGGGATAATGCATATTTTTCCAGGACATTTTGGTCATTGAGTTAAATCATTATGGTATTTGAGTTGGAGTTTAAAAGTTACCATTAAATATTGGTTGCTCCAAATATTCTGAGATTTATTGTGTGGTTTGAAAATAATTCAAATATACCTCACAAAAATTTACAGAATTAACCAAAGTGTTTTGGTTGGGTTTTTAATTGCAAACTTAAAGCAGATAATAGAAAACTAAAACAAATAAAAAAGAGAGGAGAGAAACCCTACCTGGCGCTCACCTCTCAGCCCACCTGGCCCAATTCCACCAGCCCAGCCCACCTACCCCGCCGCTCATCGTCTTCCTCTGCCAGTAGGCAGAGGCGAGGCGTGGCGTGTGGCTGACGTGCTCGCCCACGGGCATGCCACCTCCACCCTGCCTGCTTCACTTCCCCGACGCTCTGGACGCCTCCCCCGAGCGCCACGCACCCCCCCTGACCCCTCTCTCCCTCGCTCGTGGCCTCTCCCCTCCTCTGCTCTCTCACTCGCACGCAACCGAGCGGCCCCGTTGCCACCGTCGTCGTTCGTCGTGGCCACCGACCTCCCCACGGCCAGCCATCCCGCCCACGAGCTCCGCCTCGCCACCCTGAACCTCTCCGCCGAGCCACGCGGCACCGGATGCCCCAGAATAGCGTCTCCGTCGTCGTCTTCCTCCTCGAACAACAAGAGATCGCGCTGTGATTCGTCGCCCCGGACCTCCCATGCCATCGACCTTCCCATCGTGCTCGCGGTGAGCTCTGAGCTTTCCCTCAACTCCCCCCTCTCGCTAGCTTCCCTAGCCGCGTTTCACCTCACCGAAAACTTCCCCGCCGCCATGGCGCCGTCGTGGCTAGAGCCACAATGGCTCAAGCCAACCTCACCTTCGTGCTCGGTAGCAGACACCAGGAGCTCGTAGCCACCACCGCTCCTCCTCCCGTGCACCGTAGCGTCAAACCCGACCCGCCCGAACTCGGCGGCCGCCTGGGTCGTCGCGGGCGCCGATTCCGCCGCCCGAGCTCAAGCGACTCCACCGAGAGCTTCGGCTCGTTCCCAGCTCCACCTAGATGCCCCCCGCGGCCCATTTGGTCGCCGGAGCGACCAAATCCACTCTCACCGCCGCGTTCAGCCTTGCTGTGGCTAAGCGCGATGGGTTGACCCGCTAACCCTCGTTTGACCATGGGTGGGCCTGGTTGACTCTCTGAGTCAATGACGGTGGGACCCAGCCACGTTAGCTAATCGAGATTAGGTTAATTGATATTTAGTTAAACTAATTATCTTGACACGCGGGACCCACTGTCGAGTTTGACCGGACTGTGTCCGTTGACCGCTGACGTCACACTAACGTCGGTCGACTTGATAATACCTTTTACGGATTTATTATAATTCAGGAAATTCGAAAATGCCCTAAACTTCAATAAATCATAGAAATTCAACCGTAACTTTCGGATTGAAATAATTTATATATGAAAATGATCAAAAAATATGAAGAATCTGTTTATGCCATGATCATGCATGTTTGAACAAGTTAACCTCACTGAATAGGATGAATCATGATTAGGGTAATTTATGAACTAGCATTTGGAGTTGGAGTTTAACCTTGTTTGAATTCCACTTCAATTAACTTGGCTAGATATTGCATTAGGTGAATTCAGTACCTTAACATGACATGTCATTCATGTGAATGTGCATTGCATTGATTGTGTTCTTTCTCAGTTGCCGGTGTTTGTTCCCTCTCGGTAGGCGTATCACGACGATGAGTTCGATGACACCGATGAAGAACTATATTATCTTGAAGTGCGTGCAAGCAAAACCCCTTGTTCATTCGATATAATCCCACTCTCTCGCTCCTGCTCTATTTTACTGCATTAGGACAACAACGACTCATGTGTTACTTGCTGCGGTAGCTGAACCCTTTATCCTCTGCATGACTGTCATTCCACGAAGAATTAGATGAAACCCACTAGCATGAGTAGGAGTTGTTTGAGCCATGTTGTGCCTACTCATTCATGCTTGTTGTCATGCCTGCTCTTGCTTAGAGTTGAGTCAGGTCGATTCATCGGGAATGAATTGGAATGGTTGTGTGAACATGTCCTCTTGTGTGTGAGCCAAGTGTGTGAACACGATTTGGTAAAGGTAGCGGTGAGAGGCCATGTAGGAGTACATGGTGGGTTGTCTCATTGCAGCCGTCCTCGGGAACTAAGTTACGTGTTTGTGATCCATGAAACAGTTACTACCACGCATTGGGCCCGAAACCAATGGACCCTCTCGGCTTCTTAACCACCCTTGTCCTCGATGCAGGAGTTGCAAGTAGTTTACGGTGTTTGTAGCATCTTTGGGGCCGCACGCAATGCTGACCTTAGGGGTGGGTTGTGTTGCGGTAGGCACGTGGCCGGTGTACCGATTCGCCCGTTTGGTGTCTCGGGAACCCTGCACACATCGTTCGGGGCTGTATGGGAAACCTCGGCGGACTCCTGCGGATGGAACCGAATAGGCGATAAACTGGACTAGGGACTTGAGTGTTTAGGTAGGCTGTGGCCGACACCCACGTTGGGCTTCCGCTTGAAGGTTGCAGTACATGTCATGTAACGGCGGTAAGTGGTGAGCGTGTGTGAGAAGTACACCCTGCAGGGTTAATATGATCTATTGAATAGCCGTGTCCGTGGAAAAGGACTTACGGGTTGCCTATCTCGGTTCATAGACAAGTGAAAGTGGATACTCTAAAATGCGCAAGATAAGCGTGAGTGCTATGGATGGCGTTCTCGTAGGGAGGCGGGGCGGGTCCATAGTGGTGTATTGATATGGTGAATATGTGGACTCGTGTGCGCCACCTCAAAAGAGTTACTTGCAGTCGTAGCTCAGGATAGCCACCGAGTCAAAGCTGGCTTGCTGCAGTCAAACTCCACCACCCCCTTTTGATAATAATGCATATGTAGTTAGTTCTGATGTAAGTCTTGCTGAGTACAATTGTACTCACATTTGCCTATTTTATGTTTTTGCAGAGAGACGTCAGTCTCGCTAGTAGTTCCATGTGGACTTCGACGTTTAGCTTGTTACCTCAGCTACGATCTTGTTCCCTCGGCAGGATCTGGTAGATAGTCAGGCTTCTCAGCCTTTTTCATTTATAGTTGTCTGTACTCAGACGTGTTTAGCTTCCGCTTGTGCTTTGAATTGTATGCTCTAAGTGTTGGGTCATGAGACCCATGTTTGTAATATCTCTCTCCTCGAAGCCTAATGAATAAATATTTGAGTCGTAGAGTTATGTTGTGATGCCATGTTGTATTTACACATATTGAGCATATTGTGTGTATGTTTGAAATGCTTGGTATGTGTGGGATCCGACAATCTAGTTGTTTATCCTTGGCAGCCTCTCATATGGGGAAATGTAGTCTAGTGCTTCTGGCGATAGTAGTCCGCTTCTGACCGGTTCACGGAGTCTGCTAGCCCAACACTCTGCTTTGGACACTTGGTGGCGGCATGTGTTTCACTTCGTCCCTATGTACGTCCCGGGAAATGTCACGCGGTGATATTGAGTCCTGCCTAGCCTGCTACAGCCCGAGTTACGAGTCTGTTAGCCAGTGCTACAGCCAATTCATACGTTCATGGTGACATGCTCGATGTGATTCATGTATGCCTGTCCCCATGGGTTAGTGCCGCTTTGGGTTCACGACTAGCCATGTCGGCCCGGGTTCTCTGTCATATGGACGCTAGCGACACTATCATATACGTGAGCCAAAAGACGCAAACGGTCCCGGGCCATGGTAAGGTGACTCCCGTGGGAATACCGTGCGTGAGGCCGCAAAGTGATATGAGGTGTTACCGGCTAGATCAGTGTGACTTGGAATCGGGGTCCTGACAGACATCGTCCCCTTCCGCAGTGATTATCAGGCACTGCTCGGACGAACCGCGTTTGCTTGATTCAACGCGATGCCACATTACGCCTACCGTAAGCTCAAGATGCCCGGTCCGTGCGGCGTCATCACGGTTAATGGCAAGGCTGAACTTTCCCTCGGCACCAAGGAGTATACCACTGCTCTAACAGCAGAAGCAACGAGTGGCACCTTCCAATCGAACCTCGAGTCGACGGCCAGGCTCCCGGACACCGCCAAAGGACTCCGAACTACTTCGCGGCAGGACAGCCCGGCTCGTCCAGAGCTTAATTAAACACTCCGACGAAAGCCAGGACAGGCCGCATAACGCGGCTCAACCGCTCTCCGGCAGACAAACATTTCTTACATTCCCTTTGCAGGTTCACCCTTGCGCCGACCAGGACTGGCAATTTGGAAGCAGCTCGAACGCGCAAGGGAATCCTTAGATATTCCCCGCAATGACCATCCGACTATACCCCGGATCCGCACACAGCTTCTTCCCCCCTGGTCTCAGCAGGTTCCACAGTCATATCTTTTTTTTTATCACATTACCTGTACTCATACCATCGACGTACCATTCAAATACAACTTATCTGATGTTATTTCTTATTGAAATTCTTTTGTCAAGTGGCATCCGTACGCCGCGATATGCCTTAAATATGCCAGGGGCTTCGTTTTACCCATAATACGGCAATAAAGTCTGAACACCTTCATGGAAGTTCGGCACCCCGAACTTATAGCATTATATGCATCAGCTCCGAATCAAGTCTTGGGTCAAATGTTGGGTTTGCCCGGCTCCCATGTTTTGTTGCCTTATGTTCCGCTATATCGGCTAAGGCGGCACAGGGAGAACTACTGCGATTGTGTCCCGGTTCTTCCGGACGAGCACCTTAGTAGAGAAAGCCGAAAACTGACTGTCATGATACGGCGAGAGCTGGTCAGCTGTTCGAGAGGTTGTAAAATCTTTAAGGATTTCTCCCGAATAATGCCATAAGCAATGCAGCGTGTGATGGATCGGTTTTTCTTCCGATCAGGTGCTTATAGAGCCCCTTGTGCGGTCTTCCGAACACCAGGGGTTGGGCCTACCTTCCTTTCCTAAAGCTCCTATGGCTAAGTGAGAGTGATAAAGCCCTATAGTCCGATTGTCTGGTTCGTTGTGCTGAACACCTCCTTCGAAGGACCCAAAACTGGGATAAAGAGTGATCAGGTTTATCCCGAACACCCCCGTACTTCCTACGTGGGGGCAGAAGCCGACGACTGGCCAACTCTCAGGATTAATATATAAAACGACCGCGCAGGAGGATAAACTTTTATACAACATGCAATAAATAATGACCTTGTTCAACATTACAAAGGACAACATGATTTGCATTCATGGAAATATAACGTCCTTGGTGCATAGCTCCGTCGCAAGGTAGGATCCTTTCAGGACACTTTCATAATATAATTCGGGCTTGCAGGTGCTCCTTCCCCTATGGCGGTCCCTCGGTCATCAGCTTTTCAGCATCCATCTTCCCCCAGTGCACCTTTGCACGGGCAAAACCATTCGCGCACCCTCTATCTGAGACCGACCGCTTGATGGCGTCAAGTCGAGGCGAGCACCTACAAGCCGCTTCACGAGCCGAAGTAGCTGCTTGGAATCGGCTTGGCGAGCCATAGCCGATAATCAAATCCTTCATGGCTAGTTCCGCGCCTTATGCAATTCGATCAGCTGTTTGATTGATCGGCAAAAGACACCGGATAATTCGATGCCAGATACTGCGACCAGAAGAGCTTATCCGCAGTGTTCCTTTCTTCGGCTCGGTAGAATTGGGCGGCATCCGATATGCTGCGGGGCAGCTCCGCAAATACCCCTGGAGAAATCCGAATTCAAAATTAGAAACATGATTTTCTCCTCAAATACTTGCTTTACATGGAAAAAAGCCTTACCCGCCGCGATCTTCCTCGCCTCTTGGATCTCCTGCAGGGTGCTTTGGGTTTCCCCCCAGGCATCGCTCGCGGCCTGATGAGCCCTGGTGAGTTCGGATTCTTTCTCCGTTAAACTCTGCTCCAAGGTCTCGCATTTCTTCATGGCCTCTTGAAGCTCCTGCTCAGCTTCAATAACCCTGGCCTCGTGCTTCTCACGAAGAACCTGCTCTGCGGCTGCCTTTTTCTCGGACTCGGCCACTGCCTTTAAGAGCCTCGACTTCGGTCATCATCCCTAGCGCAAATCATGAAACATATTTTATCATACTGGAAATTCGTTCTCAATGAACGCGAACAGGGCTTGTGCATACCTTGTTTATCTTCTAACTGCCTTTTCAACTGGCCAAGTTCTTCTTTGGCCCGCTCCAGACTTTGATTCAGTCCGGAGACCTCCGCAGTATGAGAGGTAGCAGTTGCTACAAATGCCTGCTTATAAAAAGAGAGATAGATGTCATCAACAGAGTCTTCCTGCGAACATAAATTTGATCCTCTGTCCGGTTCTTTCTTTCACCGAACAGTGTATCAGGGGCTACTATCCATACTATGACACTCTTCGAAACCTCATAGAACATACCTCAAAGCCTCTTATAAGGCTCATACAGGCTTCATTCAGTCCACTCTCAGCAGACTGAATCTTCTCAATCACCGCACCCATAAGGGCACGGTGTTCATCGATGATGGAGGCGCTCTTCAGCGCCGCCAACAAAGCGTCTGGCACCTCTGGTTGGACAGCGGTTGCTGGTGGAACAGGCACACTCCCTCCAGCCGAGGAAGGCCGCCTGCTTGATTCTGGAGCTGTATTGGTCTCCGGAATTGCGTCCAGCCGGGGGCCGAATTCAAGATGGCCCCCGCCATCGACTCCTATGGGAATCTTCTCCCCCATGTCCCCGGCCCCTAAAGTTTGACCTCCAGGTGCCGCCTTCATGATCTCCCCCCCCCCTCCTTGGCTTGGGTCCTTCTGGGATGAAACCTCGGTGTTATTCACATATTTGGGGGAAGGGGCCTTCGGGGGCGTCCCGCTCTCTATAGCATCCGAGCTCAGCAAATCCTCTAACGAGGATTGTTTGATGCGGGACCTCGCCGGACTACAAAAAGTATGGCTCAAGTTAAAATATTATGCCATGAAGAGTCTGGACGCATAATCGTGTTCGGATACTCACGAGTTCACCAGGGGTTGGGCCCTGGGATCCCACTCCGGGCCGCTGTCGGCGGCGGCAGTGGACTCCTCCGGAAGAGGAGTTTTTCCCCTTTTAGGCGACTCGGCCTCCAAGTGTATGGAGGCCGTCCTCTTCTTTCTTCCCCCTGTTGGGGATTCGTCTTCCTCCTCCTCCTCGTCCTCTTCGGAGGCAGAACGGGCATTGGAGCCTTCGGATATTGTGCCCGAAGTGCTGCGGCGACGAAGGCCGCCCCGGGTCTTTTTGGCCTCCTTCTCAGCCTTCTTCTTCGGCGCCTTGTAAGGCGCCGGACCAGCTATCTTCGCTGAAGTGGGCGGCAGTTCTTGAGCGGTGGGGCGGACAGTGGATCCGCTCCGCCTTCTTCGTCCAGCCCTAGGAGAGTTGTGGAAAAAACATTAAGCATTTCCCTTGGGTTATGCGGATAAAACCTATGATGACTTACCGAGCTTGCAAGGCGGGACAGTTGGTACCCGCGGTCCTTGGCTGAGTCCAGCCATGATTTGCCGGACTTGAAAAGCACCTTCCAGATGTCTTTGTGCGAGGAGCCAAAGAGCTCTCGCAGGGTCTGGTGCTTGGCCGGATCGAATTCCCATAGATTGCAAGTCCGGTGTTGACAAGGCAGGATCCGACGAACTAACATCACCTATACTACATTGAAAAGTTCGATGTTCTTGTATTCCAAATCTTTAACGCGCGTCTGGAGCACCGGCGGTTAAATCGGACGAAGACCAGATTCAGCCCTTCTTGGGCGGGGCGTAAGCCATGAGAGGGCTCGGATCGGAACAAAGAACAACGTCCCATTCCGTGCCGCGCGGCTCAATGATGTAGAACCACTTCTGTTGCCACTCTTTGACAGGATCATTAAAAGTACTTGTTGGCCATGTGACATGGGGTATCTTGCTCACCATAGCACCCCGCACTCGGCGTGCTCGCCGCTCACTACCTTGGTGTGACGCCCCCAATTCAATCGTACACTACTCATACACGCAAACGTGTACGATCAAGATCAGGGACTCACGGGAAGATATCACAAAACAACTCTAAAAATAAAATAAGTCATACAAGCATCATAATACAAGCCGGGGGCCTCGAGGGCTCGAATACAAGTGCTCGATCATAGGCGAGTCGTGAGCGACAATATCTAAATCTGAGACATAAGTTAAACAAGTTTGCCTTAAGAAGGCTAGCACAAAGCGGGATACAGATCAAAGAGGTGCGGGCCTCACTGCTGGGATCCTCCTAAACAACTCTTGGCCGTCGTCGTGCCGCCTGCGTAGTAGTAGGCACCTTGATGTAGTAGGAGTCATCGTCGGCGGTGGCGTCTGCTCTGGCTCCGGCATCTGGTTGCGACAACCGAGAGGAAAGGAAAGGGGAAAAGAGGAGAAAAGCAATCGTGAGTACTCATCCAAAGTACTGCAAGCAAGGATCTACACTACATATGCATGGTATACGTGTAAAGGGCAATATCGGTGGGTGAGCTGCAGAATGCCGAATAAGAGGGGCTAGCTAGTTACGTGAAGACTACGCTCAGCAGCCTCCATCTTGCAGCATGTAGAAGAGAGTAGATCATAAGTTCACCAAGTAGCATCGCATAGCATAAACCTACCCGGCGATCCTCTCCTCGTCGACCTATGAGAGAGCGATCACCGGGTTGTATCTGGACTTGGAAGGGTGTGTTTTATTAAGTATCCGGTTCTAGTTGTCATAAGGTCAAGGTACAACTCCGGGTCGTCCTTTTACCGAGGGACACGGCTATTCGAATAGATAAACTTCCCTACAGGGGTGCACCACATAACCCAACACGCTCGATCCCATTTGGCCGGACACACTTTCCTGGGTCATGCCCGGCCTCGGAAGATCAACACGTCGCAGCCCCACCTAGGCACAATAGAGAGGTCAGCACGCCGGTCTAAATCCTATGGAGCAGGGGTCTGGGCCCATCGCCCATTGCACACCTGCATGTTGCGTGGGCGGCCGGAAGCAGACCTAGCCTAGCAGGTGTTCCAGTCCAATCTGGCGCGCGCCGCTCAGTCGCTGACGTCATGAAGGCTTCGGCTGATATCACGACGTCGAGTGCCCATAACTGTTCCCGCATAGCTGGTTAGTGCGTATAGACCAGTGGCCAGACTCAGATCAAATACCAAGATCTCGTTAAGCGTGTTAAGTATCCGCGAACGCCAACCAGGGCCAGGCCCACCTCTCTCCTAGGTGGTCTCAACCTGTCGTGTCGCTCCGCCACAAAGTAACAGTCGGGGGCCGTCGGGAACCTAGGCCCACCTCTACCGGGATGGAGCCACCTGCCCCTTTAGCACCCCATCTCCGAACAGTATCATAAGTAATGTAACGGTATAAAGTATATAACATATGCCCGTGATCACCTCCCGAAGTGATCACGGCCCAGTAGTATAGCATGGCAGACGAACAAGAGTGTTGGGCTACTGATGGAACACTAGAATCCTATACTAAGCATTACGATAGCAGGTAAAGGTAACAATTGTAGCAACAATGACAGGCTATGCAGCAGAATAGGATTAACCGAAAGTAGTAACATGCTACACTACTCTAATGCAAGCAGAAGAGAGAAGGAATAGGCGATATCTGGTGATTAAGGGGGGGGGCTTGCCTGGTTGCTCTGGCAAGAAGGAAGGGTCGTCAACACCGTTGTCGAACTGGGGGTCGCCGGCAGTCTCGGGGTCTATCGGTAAGAAGTAACGGAGGGGGAACACAATAAATAACAGAGCAATCAAAGCATCACAAAGTGTAACATGGCATTACGTGGTGCTAGAGGTGACCTAACGTAGTAGTAGGTGCTATTAGCGAAGGGGGATAACATCCGGGAAAGTATTCCCGGTGTTTGTTGTTTTCGGACAGACGAAAAGGAGGTGGATTGTTGCATGTTCGCCATGCTAGGGACGTGTGGCGAACGAACGGACTGCGTCTTCGGATTCGTCTCGTCGTACTGAGCATCTTTCATGTACAAAGTATTTTCATCCGAGTTACGAATTATTCTATATTAATTTCCAAAGTTAGTAATGATTTTCTGGAATTTCTGTAATTGTTTTAATTTGAATTTAAGCTATGTGTACCAAGTTGCACTCTAGCCCGCAGAGGATGACATGTGGGCCTAAGTCAAAGTCAACATAGTCAAGTTGACTGGTCAGTGGTCATGGGACCCATTGTCGGTGTCATATGTGTTAATGATTGTTTAATTCAGTTTAATTAGCTGTGGGACCCCACTGTTAGAGACTCTAGTTAAATAAACTTTAATTAAATTATTTTAGTTAGCAGTAGGACTCGCATGTAATAAGCACTTGTCATAATAATGGCCCCGCATGCCATTTGCACATTAGACTACTTAGGAATTAATCTAACCTACCTAATCTGATGCTAACCAGAGATGGCCATAGGCAAACCCATGCCCCATGGCTGGGCACTCTGAGGCTCAGCGGCCATGGCCTCTGGGCGGCAACAACAACTAGCAAGCAGCAGTGTAGTAGCAATCAGCGGCATTATCAAAGAGCAGCAACAACGGGAAAAGCAGAAGTCACCAGCAATAGCAGCGTGCACGGGGGGCGTGGTCAAGGCCCAGCCAGGACGCAAGCGAGAGCAAGCATGAAGCGGCGTGCTGAGCTAAGCGTGGGCGCAGCGCCGGCTGTGTGGGTGAGGCGATAGAGCAGCGGCGGCCAGCCAGGGGGACAGCATGGCCTTTCGGTTGGCCGCGGGGATGCGACCGACGCAGTGGGCGCCGACGATGGTGGACGGGCGTGGTGCAGTAAACGATAGAGAGAGGGGGAAAACAGGGATCGAGGGTGCGCTCACCCCCATTGCAGTGGAACACCGGAGAGGCGTGGGGGAGTCCGTCATGGCAGGGGGGTCGGCGGAGGCTGGCACGGGCGTAGCGCGGAAGGAGTCGATGGCGTTGGCTGGCTTGCTTCGGTGGCCAACGACACGGGGGCCGCCGGTGATGAGGGGGTGGACGTGCGGCTCAGGCGAGCACACACGCGCGCCGGCAGGCAACGGCCACGGTCGGGCGCGGAGATCCAGGCGGTGGCGCGAGGACAGCGGGAGGAGCTGCGGGGCTGCACGGCAGGGCAAGCATGAAGGGGGGATCAAACAAGAGCGCGAGCGCTTCCCTCCTGTGGGTGGCGGCGCGAGGAGGAAAGAGGCAAGGAGCGAGGGGATCGGGAGAGATGGGGATCGAATAGGAGGCTGGGCTCACGATAAATCCTATATGCCGCTTGTTGCGTCAAACTGCCGGCGCTTCGCACAGGCGAGCGACCGAGCAGCGACGCAACGGGCCGGCCCGTTTAACCGTCCAGCGCTCCCGGTTTTGGGAACCTTCTAGAGGTTCCCAGCTGGGTTTTTTCCGGTTTTAGGAACCTTCTAGAAGGTTCCTGAACCTGTTTTTTATTTTCCTTTCTTTTTCTATTTCTGTTTCTTTTACTTTTCTTTTTTTCTTTTTTGTCTTTCAAGTTTATGTTTTCTCTTTCAAAACAATGTTCGCACTTTTTTCAAAAATGTTCGTGAACAAGTTTGTTCAAAAAATGTTCTTTTCATTCATAAATTTGTTCTCAAGATTCAAAAAATATTCATGCTTTAAGAAATTGTCCAAATTTGTTCTTCGTTTCAAAATTTGTTCTCAAGATTCAAAAAATGTTCGTACTTTTAGAAAATATTTATGTTCAAATTTTGTTCTCAATTTGAAAATTTTGTTCTCTAAATTCAAAAAATGTTCGGGATTTTAAATTTTTGTTCAAAAAATGTTCTTTTCATTCATAAATATGTTCTCAAGATTCAAAAAATGTTCATGCTTTAAGAAATTGTCCAAATTTGTTCTCAAGATTCAAAAACTGTTCGTGCTTTCAAAAATTGTTCGCGCTTCCAAATTTGTTCTCCATTTCAAAATTTGTTCTCAAGATTCGAAAAAATGTTTGCACTTTAAAAAATTGTTCATGCTTCCAAATTTGTTATCCGTTTCAAGTTTGTTCTCAAGATTCAAAAAATGTTCGTCAATTAGAAAAATGTTCAGGGAATTTTATAAAATTTCTTGTTTTGAAAATTTGTTCGTAATTTTGAAAAAAAATCGAGTTTTCAAAATTTGTTCTCTGTTTCTTTTTGGTTTTTATTTCCCTTTACTTTTTTGTTGTTATTTTTCATGTTTCTTTTGTTTGAAATTTTCAAATATTTGTTCTCAATATTAACAAATGTTCTCATGTTCAAAATTTGAAAAAATGTTTCGTGTTTCAGAAAATGTTCTGGAATTTTAAAATGTACTTGTTTACAATTTCAGAAAATGTCCAGAAATTTTAAAAAATGTTATAGGTTTCGAAATATATTCACGATTTCAAATAAATATTTCATTAATTTTAAATTAATATTTCATGTTCGTATTAAAAACTCCTACAGACAGCATGTCCGTACCAGTACATTGTTCTTAATATGCTGCGCTGCGTATATGTCACCAAGGATTGATTGGTCTGTTGGCTATTGTTGCGCCCCTAATAGCGTGAGATCCAGGGTTCGATTCCTAGTAAGCGCGCGCGTTTTCCCCATTTTGTATTTTTTCAATTACGCGATACACTGCACCAACTGGGCCGGCCCAGGTCAGACTCCTTCTGTGCGTTTGCTCGACTCCTTGCCGCAACGAGCGGCGTATAGGAGTTCCCCTCACGATCGGCTAGGGTTAAGGGGGATTTAGGTGGGCTTTGGGCCGGCCATGGTGGCTTGTTGGCCGGCTGGTCCAATTGGACCATGGTGTGGGGGTTTTATCTTTTTCAATTTTGTTTTTCTTTTAATTTTCAATTTTTTTCTGTTTATTTAATCTTTCAAATTGTTTTAGTTTTGTAAAACATATAGTTAGCACCTAAATTAGTAATAGTAGTTATATCACTGCCACAATTATTTTTGTAGTTATAAAAAGTGGTTTGCAACAATTTAATTATTTAAGAGACGTTTAAATAATTGGTTCAGCTACTGTTTTACTTATCTTAAGAGCATTTAATTATTTTATAAAGGTGTGGTTTCTTCACCACCATTAACTTTGCATTATTTGGCACAACCCGGACATTTTAGTTTTAATATTTGAAAATCCTTACCATTTGACTTGTTTTTGACTTTTGATTTCGAACGGGATTGAATCATCGTGAGTTTAACAACAGTAATCGTGGTGACGTGTCATCATTAACCAGGAATTACTATAGCTTAAATATCCGGGCGTCACAATTCTCCTCCACTACAAGAAATCTCGTCCCGAGATTTAGGAGGGGAGTAAGGGGGAAGGGATTGGGTTACGAAAAATCTAACGGATCTTCTCGGTCTTGGTTGCTCTTCTCGAACAGGTCGATCCATTACATTGACGTCTTCATTTCTCTGCTTCAGGTCATCATGGTGAAGTCGTCCTTTTCTTCGGGAAGTCCAACGTACTTACGAATAGGTAAGGGGCAGCTCAGCTACGACAGAATGCTTTTGAGGGAAACAATCTGGGGTTAACCTATGAAATGAGCATAAGATTATTTCTCTAGATGAACATATAAAATACATCGAGAGTAAGGTACGAATGTACAATAAGAGGTTCCAAGTGGATAGATAGTTGCTCGAAGTCTGAACCAGAGTGAGAAAGGGGTTCAAAGCAGCGGGAGTAAGTATTGCGTCTAACACCAGAATAGAGCACTAGGAAGGTGGCCCGTGAATTAAATACGAAGCCAAGCATGGGGAAAAACCATGAGAAACAGGGTTGTACAGGAGAGTCAGGTTTCGATCCTGTGGAACTGTGGGTTATGGGCCCACCATGTGGTTAAAAGTAGGAAGGGTGGAGACGTCTTGCGTGATCATGCAAGCAAGGCATGTCAGAGGGTAGCCTGTCGATTATGTCGGCAACAACGTCGGCACCAAGGGCGAGGGATGAAGAGAACCATTTTCCTGCTCGTTGAACGAGGCGGACCAATAGGCAAAGTTCTCGTCCATCAGTGGCTACCGGAATGTCATCAACAATAGTAACAGGGTCTTACCAATAGAGTTGTACACCGAGGTGTTTACATAAGCAGGAGAATATTACTGCTTAGATCATATAGATCACAAGAAAGGTTAAACCAACCAATGGAAAGTAAAATACGATTATTAGATTAAAAAGAATAATGGAAAGGAAAATGTGTTTAAACACATATTTCAAGGGTATATCCTTCCCAAGGACAAGCAGAGCTTGATATCCATGACAGGATATAATGTAGAAAACTCTTTAGGTAAGGGGAGAGAAATTTCATGACATTACCCATACAACGGTGTTTGGATAATTGAGCAGGAAACATTTAGCATTGGGCTTCAAATGTTCTTATCGAAGGTCGGAGTACCACAGACATGCTTCGAGATAGCATTGACATGGTCTTCAAGCAAAGTTCAGACTTTGGATACATGAAGGATTCATTAGGAACAACTTGTAGAATAAGTCTTACAGTTTCCTCATGAAAGAATGGATAGCCTTGCCGAAAAGGAAGCTATAACAATAGGGCCTCCGGCTAGGTGTGCTAGGCATGACATCACCTTACCACGTCATATAAAGACCAATGTTATAACTCTTGAAAATATGTTCCAAACATCATATATGACCGAGATTCACATCTGATTGGAGTCAAGATACCTCAGACCCTGGATGCGTGAGAAGAAAAAGGTGCGACACAAATTGACGAGATGACATTGTAAGATTCTCGGGAAATGAACTATGGGAGCGAGTTTCGACACAAGAGTTCATCATTTAAACCAAAGAGAGGATGACGGGATAGCTGATGGAGTCAGCGACAATCCTCGAGATTTCCAACAAGATGGATTTCCACAATTATGTGAACAAGGAGATAACATTTATCAGATCAAATGGTATAATAATGTATGCTCGAGGAAAACTTACACCATTAACCATTGGTTGCAAGGTGCACCCATAATATGGGCTTAGGTAGCATGATCAATGTTTAGAATGGTGATTCAATAACCAATACACAAAGAATGAAACTATCGTTCATTATCTTACAAGCAATAAGGTTGCTAGTAATTTTGAATTTTACACATCACAGTTCAGTTGTCGGTATTCCGGTTGGAAACAACACGGGGACCAAGGGATGAATGTAGATGGCGGGATGTATCACTTGTATCAAGAATTCTTAAGAGGTGGTGAAATTCTCACAACATTCTTGATATATAAGATGGTATTACTTCAAGGTAGGACATAAGACAAGCTGGATAGCCAGGAACTCAAGGTACAGCCACAACACAAACAAGTTTGTGTTGGAAAGAAGGCAAGGAAGTAGTCGATGACAACACAATTTACCAAGGGACAAGGATGGTATTTCCCATGAAGAATTCAATAGATATCTTGGAAGAGCTCAGAATGTTGATGATGATCACGACACATTTGTTGAGAGATTTCAAGATGTAATCGATCGAAAATGACATCAAGTCAAAGGAATGGTGAAGCGAAAGGTTATTGGAACCGAGGGTACGACACAAACTCAAAACTAAGCTCGCTGTTCAAGGCAAAATGATATGATGAGGAAGATCAACATAAGCTTAGATCATCATCGGAAGTTGTGCTTCGGGATTAAGGACCAGGTAGCACAGTCAAAATCAGCACGATAATGATATAGCCGATCAGGCTGGGAATGACTTGAAGGATTATTAAACTCATAAGCAACGAAAATTACTTAGATTTATCGAACCGGAATGTGGAATCAGTTCACATATCGGTGTCCTTGAGCGACTACCAACTCAGAACCCATGAAAAATTGGAAGCGGTGAGAAATAATAGCTGACGAAGAACTCATAAGATGTTATGCAGTTTTGTGATAACCTCGAGGTACCAGGGGTAATAATCGACGACAGATCAAAGTAGAGGTTGGACTGGGGTATTGCTCTGCAGAAGACAAGTGCTTAAACTTGCACGAGAAATGGTATTTAAAGGAGAACATGGTCGAAACCATGATTGCAAAAGGCCAGATCCCAGATATAAGATGAACTTATACCAAAGGAATAATTAATTTAAGAGAAGCTTTAATGATAAGATCTACATCGTGTCCATGGGCATGAACACAAAGTTCAAGGTCGACTCCCACTTCTCCAATGCATAACGTTTCATTCACTTCTCACTTTCGAAGAAGTTGTAGTGTTGAAATTTTATCTGGCAAAATACCAGAAAAGTATGACTCGTGAAAACTTTCGGGTTCACACAGATTAGGGAAGGCGTTGGTTCAACCCATCAGGGCATCTTAGGAACATATACCACAAACTCCGGACTAAATAATACAAGCTCGAAACTAGAGTATGGTTATCAAAGTAGAGGATACAAATTACCAAAGGCATTATATACCCATGGAAAGGCTCACAAGGTTATTGAATATGAAGGACAGTGTCGAATAAAATCCAACAAAGGATCTGGTGGTCCACAAGGGATCTGATGTGAGCATCGGTACTCAACCAGAAGAAGGAAAAAGGTAAGGAGATTAGACTATAGAAACAACTGACTAATTTAAGCTCAAATGCAAAGGAATTATGATTTTCAAATCAAGGGATCAGAAGCAACGCTCTGATTAGGGTTGGATAATTTGAATAACCTTAGGGGTACCATCGACAACAATTTGATTGGTCGAGAAATAGGTCATGCTCGGGAAGACATCCGAGCCGGAAAGATAATTTATAAGGATCAACTGATGATTGCGTGCATTCGCACACATGTTGAATCAATACGGTCAGAATGTTCATCACAAGGATTTTAATGAATATTGCTAGACATATGGAATTAAACATAGTTTGGACAGGCAAGAAGAATCTCAAAAGCAGTCAGCTGTGAGGATTCCCAGAAGATCAGATAGCTTTAAGAAGTATTTTGTGAAACATATGAACAACTGAGGATGCCCGAATACTCGGTAAGTGCGAGGAATTATCCGTAAGGGTACATTTGGCAAAGAACTGCAAGGCAGTAGAGACAAAGTATTATCGGAACAATAGAAAGGATTTCAAGGTATCTTGTAATAACAAGATCAAATGGGAATGAAGTTATGGATGACAAGTGTATGTAGCTTTCCATAGGGATTTATTGGTGGTATGGAATTGCAACGGCGAAGGGCACAAGGGTCTCGAGGAAACATAGGAGAGTATCTTCGGAATCTTCTGGTGCACCAAGCAATCATCTGGAGTGAGGGGCTCTCCGGGAGGAATTAATTACGAGAATCTAGAGTCAGAGTTAGTAATTTCATTTTAACCCGAATAGAAGAGTGTTTAGAGTCCCAGAGTAAGGATCGAAGAGTGAAAGATCCTAATACCACCCAAATGGCGACGTGCGCCCATAAGACACACAACAATGTTAGTAAAATTTTTGCAATGTCTAGACTCGACTTCGGCCAAGGAGTGTGGAAGGGGGATTCCTACAGCGATCGGCTCGATACCAACTTGTGGCGCTTGATTCAATCAGACACTAATCATACACGCAAAGCGTAACGATCAAGATCAGGAACTCACGGAAAGATATCACAACACAACTCTAAAAATAAAATAAGTCATACAAGCATCATAATACAAGCCAGGGGCTTCGAGGGCTCGAATACAAGTGCTCGATCATAGACGAGTCAGCGGAAGCAACAATATCTGAGTACAGACATAAGTTAAACAAGTTTGCCTTAAGAAGGCTAGCACAAACTAGGATACGGATCGAAAGAGGCGCAGGCCTCCTGCCTGGGATCCTCCTAAACTACTCCTGGCCGTCGTCAGCGGCTTGCACGTAGTAGTAGGCACCTTCGGTGTAGTAGGAGTCATCGTCGACGGTGGCGTCTGGCTCCTGGGCTCCAGCATCTGGTTGCAACAACCGAGATGAAAGGAAAGGGGGAAAAGAGGGAGAAAAGCAACCGTGAGTACTCATCCAAAGTACTCGCAAGCAAGGATCTACACTACATATGCATGGGTATCTGTGTAAAGGGGCAATATCGGTGGACTGAACTGCAGAATGCCAGAATAAGAGGGGGATAGCTAGTTCTGTCGAAGACTACGCTTCTGGCAGCCTCCATCTTGCAGCATGTAGAAGAGAGTAGATGGTAAGTTCACCAAGTAGCATCGCATAGCATAAACCTACCCGGCGATTCTCTCCTCGTCGACCTGTGAGAGAGCGATCACCGGGTTGTATCTGGACTTGGAAGGTTGTGTTTTATTAAGTATCCGGTTCTAGTTGTCATAAGGTCAAGGTACAACTCCGGGTCATCCTTTTACCGAGGGACACGGCTATTCGAATAGATAAACTTCCCTGTAGGGGTGCACCACATAACCCAACATGCTCGATCCCGTTTGGCCGGACACACTTTCCTAGGTCATGCCCGGCTCGTCGCAGCCCCACCTAGGCACAATAGAGAGGTCAGCACGCCGGTCTAAATCCTATGGCGCAGGGGTCAGGGCCCATCGCCCATTGCACACCTGCATGTTGGGTGGGCGGCCGGAAGCAGACCTAGCCTAGCAGGCGTTCCAGTCCAATCCGGCACGCGCCGCTCAGTCGCTGACGTCACGAAGGCTTCGGCTGATACCACGACGTCGAGTGCCCATAATTGTTCCCGCATAGCTGGTTAGTGCGTATAGGCCAGTGGACAGACTCAGATCAAATACCAAGATCTCGTTAAGCGTGTTAAGTATCCGCGAACGCCGACCAGGCCCAGGCCCACCTCTCTCCTAGGTGGTCTCAACCTGCCCTGTTGTTCCAGCACAAAGTAACAGTCGGGGGCCGTCGGGAACCCAGGCCCACCTCTACCGGGATGGAGCCACCTGCCCCTTCATCCCCCATCTCCGAACAGTATCAAAAGTAATGTAACAGTATCAAGTATATAGCATATGCCCGTGATCACCTCGCAAAGTGATCACGGCCCAGTAGTATAGCATGGCAGACGGACAAGAGTGTAGGGCCATTGATGGAACACTAGCATCCTATACTAAGCATTAGGATAGCAAGTAAAGGTAACAATTGTAGCAACAATGACAGGCTATGCAGCCGAAAAGGATTAACCGAAAACAGTAACATGCTACACTACTCTAATGCAAGCAGTAGAGAGAAGGAATAGGCGATATCTGGTGATCAAGGGGGGCTTGCCTGGTTGCTCTGGCAAGAAGGAAGGTTCGTCAACACCGTAGTCGAACTGGGGGTCACTGGCAGTCTCGGGGTCTATTGGAAAGAAGTAACGGAGGGGGAACGCAATAAATAACAGAGCAATCAAAGCATCACAAAGTGTAACATGGCATTACGTGGTGCTAGAGGTGACCTAACGTAGTAGTAGGTGCTACTGGCGAAGGGGGAAAACATCCGGGAAAGTATTCCTGGTGTTTGACGTTTTCGGACAGACGAAAAGGAAGTGGATTGTTGCATGTTTGCCATGCTAGGGACGCGTGGCGAACGAACGGACTGCGTCTTAGGATTCGTCTCGTCGTACTGAGATCTTTCATGTACAAAGTATTTTCATCCGAGTTACGAATTATTTTATATTAATTTCCAAATTTAGTAATGAATTTTTGGAATTTCTATAATCGTTTTAATTTGAATTTAAGCAATGTGTACCAAGTTGTACTCTAGCCCGCAGAGGATGACATGTGGGCCTAAGTCAAAGTCAACACAGTCAAATTGACTGGTCAACAGGGTCAGTGGGACCCAACTGTCAGTGTCACATGTGTTAACAGATTGTTTAATTCAGTTTAATTAGCTGTGGGACCCCACTGTTAGAGACTCTAGTTAAATAAACTTTAATTAAATTATTTTAGATAGCAGTAGGACTCGCATGTAATAAGCACTTGTCATAATAATGGTGATTTAACAGGGGAGGCCCCGCATTCCATTTGCACATTAAACTACTTAGGAATTAATCTAACCTACCTAATCTGATGCTAACCAGAGATGGCCATAGGCAAACCCATGCCCCATGGCTGGGCACGCACAGCGGCTCAAGCGGCCATGGCCTACAGCAGCAACAACAACTAGCAAGCAGCAGTATAGTAGCAATCAGCGGCATTAGCAAAGAGCAGCAACAACAGGAAAAGCAGAAGTAGCCGGCAGCAGCAACATGCACAGGGGGCGTGGTCAAGGTCCAGCCAGGACGCAAGCAAGAGCGAGCCGTGAGCGGCGATGCCGCGCGCGGCCTAGGCGTGGCCCAGGCGCACCGGCTGTGGGTGAGGCGCGGTAGAGCAGTGCGCGGCCAGCAGGGGGGACAGCGACGGTGCTCGGTTGGCCGCGGCGACGCGAGCGACGCAGTGGGCGCCCACGATGGTGGACAGGCGTGGTGCGGTGAACGACAGAGAGAGTGGGAAAATAGGGATCGAGGGCGCGCTCACCCCCGTTGCAGGGGAACACCAGCGAGGCGTGGGGGAGTCCGTCGTGGCAGGGGGGTCGGCGGAGGCTGGCGCGGGCGTCGCGCGGAAGGAGTCGATGGCGTTGGCTGGCTTGCTTCGGTGGCCAAAGATGCGGGGGCCGCCGGTGACGATGGGGTGGACGTGCGGCTCAGGCGAGCACACACGCGCGCCGTCAGGCAACGGCCACGGTCGGGCACGGAGATCCAGGCGGTGGCGCCAGGACAGCTGGAGGAGCTGCGGGGCGGCACGGCAGGGCGAGCATGAAAGGGGGATCAAGCAAGAGCGCGAGCGCTTCCCCCCTGTGGGTGGCGGCGCGAGGAGGACAGAGGCAAGGAGCAAGGGGATCGGGAGAGATGGGGATCTATCAGGAGGCTGGGCTCACAATCGGCTAGGGTTAAGGGGGATTTAGGTGGGCTTTGGGCCGGCCATGGTGGCTTGTTGGCCGGCTAGTCCAATTGGACCAGGGGTGGGGGTTTTATCTTGTTCATTTTTGTTTTTCTTTTAATATTCAATTTCTTTCTGTTTATTTAATCTTTCAAATTGTTTTAGTTTTGTAAAACATATAGTTAGCACCTAAATTAGTAATAGTAGTTATATCACCGCGACAATTATTTTTGTAGTTATAAAAAGTGGTTTGCAACAATTTAATCATTTAAGAGACGTTTAAATAATTGGTTCAACTACTGTTTTACTTATCTTAAGAGCATTTAATTATTTTATAAAGGTGTGGTTTCTTCACCACAATTAACTTTGCATTATTTGGCACAACCCGGACATTTTAGTTTTAATATTTCAAAATCCTTACCGTTTGACCTGTTTTTGACTTTTGATTTCGAACGGGATTGAATCATCATGAGTTTAACAACAGTAATCACGGTGACGTGTCATCATTAACCAGGAATTACCGTAGCTTAACTATCCAGGCGTCACACTTGGGCTTCACATTAAATATCTTTAGCCATAAGCCGAAGTGTGGCGAGATGCGGAGAAAAGCCTCGCACACGACGATGAATGTCGAGATGTTGAGGAAGGAATTGGGGGATAGATCATGAAAATCAATCCCGTAATAATACATGATGCCATGAACGAACGGGTAGAAGGGAAACCCTAGCCCGTGGACAAAATGAGGGAGGAATACAACCCTCTCGTGGGGCTCCGGAGTATGGACGACCTGTCCCGCCGTCGGGAGACGGTGGCTGATTTTCTTGGCCAGATACCCGGCCTCCCGAAGCTTTTTGATATCCTTCTCCCGGACGGTAGAGGCCATCCACTTGCCTCCTGCTCCGGATCCGGACATTTTCGGAAGGCCTTTGTGGGCGGAGAAGACATACGCTCGGGCGTTGGAGCTCGAGCGAAGGGGAATGGATCGGGAAGAAGAAAGCGTGGGTGTGAAAGGGAGTCCTTATCCCCTTATAAAGGCAGCAGGGATTCTGCGCCTCCCCACTTGCCTGGTAAACTCGCTTGTTCCCCAGGCGCCGTGATTGATGGCGCGGTTGGGTTACCCACACCCGTATTGATGAGAATCCCGTGATAAGGGGACACGATCTCTACTTCGACAAGACGTGCCAGGAAAACCGCCTCGCAATATGTGCAGTAGCTGGTTGAGAAAAACGGTTCGAATAATGACCGGGCCATGGCGTGATGTCACGCTATGAAATTTGTCAGCAGATTAGATTTGTGGAAAATTGTACTCTCTAAGGTGGTAGGTGGAATTTTTTTTGCAGAGCCGGACACGATCCTTGTGTTCAAAATCCTCTATGAAGTATTCGGAGAGGAACCTGCCTTGCAATGCCGAAGACAATCTGCGTGCCGGACTCATCGTCATTGAAGCCTGGTTCAGGGGCTACTGTGGGAGTCCTGGATTAGAGGGTCCTCGAACAGCTGGACTATATACTTTGGCCGGACTGTTGGACTATGAAGATACAAGATTGAAGACTTCGTCACGTGTCTGGGTGGGACTCTCCTTTGCGTGGAAGGCAAGCTTGGCAATTCGGATATGTAGATCTCCTCCCTTGTAACCGACTCTGTGTAACCCTAGCCCCCTCTGGTGTCTATATAAACCGGAGGGTTTAGTCTGTAGGACAACAATAATCATAATCATAGGCTAGCTTCTAGGGTTTAGCCTCTACGATCTCGTGGTAGATCAACTCTTGTAATACTCAAATCATCAAGATCAATCAAGCAGGAAGTAGGGTATTACCTCCATCGAGAGGGCCCGAACCTGGGTAAACATTGTGTCCCCCGCCTCCTGTTACCATCCTCCTTAGACGCATAGTTCGGGACCCCCTACCCGAGGTCCGCCGGTTTTGACACCGACATCCGGCTATAAGTTTTGGACCGGGTACGCCTGCAGACACCGAGTTGATCGGTTATCAATCACCGAGTTCAGCGCCGCAGATGTCTTCCAACACTCACCCTTTGGCGATGTGCTGAATTCGTTGAAAAACCTGTCCCCGATGGGGGACTCACGGCCAAACTATGTCCGCTTCAAGCTAGAGGCTGATAATGGAGAATTTCGCTTCCCACGCGCCGCCCACTTCATAGCCACTGTCGAGGACTTAACCGGCATGCCTGCTTCTGGCTCCGAAGACATTGACGGTATAGACGACGATGCCGACGAGGAGAAAGGCCAAGACCCATGATAACCCACAAGTATACAGGATCAATTGTAGCCTCTTTCGATAAGTAAGAGTGTCGAACCCAACGAGGAGCTAAAGGTAGAACAAATATTCCCTCAAGTTCTATCGACCACCGATACAACTCTACGCACGCTTAATCTTCGCTTTACCTAGAAAAAGTATGAAACTAGAAGTAATTTGTAGGTGTTTTTGGATAGGTTTGCAAGATAATAAAGAGCGCGTAAATAAAAAGTTGGGGCTGTTTAGATAAATACACAATAAAGTAAATATAGCGAGTGTGGAAAAGTGGTGGTAGGAGTTGCGAAATTGTCCCAAAGCAATTGACTACTTTACTAGACCGATAGCAAGTTTTATGTGGGAGAGGCCACTGCTAGCATGTCATCCCTGACTTGGAATTTTTGCACTTATGATTGGAACTGTTAGCAAGCATCCGCAACTACTAACGTTCATTAAGGTAAAACCCAACCATAGCATTAAGATATATTGGTCCCCCTTCAATCCTGTATGCATCAATTTCTATGCTAGGTAGAAGCTTCTGTCACTCTTGCCCTCCAATACATAGTCCTATCAACATACAACTAACCCTATGGTGTGATCCACATAGACATCATAGGATGGCAACACATCATTGGATAATAATATGAAGCATAAAGCACCATGTTCAAGTAGAGGGTAGAACGGGTTGCGGGAGAGTGGACCGCTGTAGATAGAGGGGGGGGGAGGTGATGGAGATGTTGGTGAAGATGGCGGAGGTGTTGGTGAAGATCGCGGTGATGATGATGGTGGCCACGGCAGCGTTCCGGCGCCACCGGAAGAGAGGGGGAGAGGGGCCCCCTTCTTCTTCTTCTTCTTCTTCCTTGACCTCCTCCCTAGATGGGAGAAGGGTTTCCCCTCTGGTCCTTGGCCTCCATGGCATGGGAGGGGCGAGAGACCCTCCGAGATTGGATCTATCTCTCTGTCTCTCTCTGTTTCTGCGCTCTCGTCTTCTGCCCTTTCACAGTTTCGTATATATATGGAGATCCGTAACTCCGATTGGATTGAAACCTTCGCCCAGATTTTTCTCAGAAAATTAGCTTTCTTGCGGCCAAGGAAGAGCAGCAACCGCCTTACGGGGGCCCCACGAGGGGGGCAGGCGCGCCCCCGTGCCTCGTGCCCCCTCGGGCACCGTCTCGCGTTGATTCTTCTTCCCAAATTTTCCAAATATTCCAAAAATATTCTCCGTCCGTTTTTATCCCGTTTGGATTCCGTTTGATATGGGGTTTCTGCGAAACATAAAACATGCAACAAACAGGAACTGGCACTGGGCACTGGATTAATATGTTAGTCCCAAAAATAGTATAAAAAGTTACCAAAAAGTATATGAAAGTTGTATAATATTGGCATGGAACAATAAAAAATTATAGATACGACGGAGACGTATCAGCATCCCCAAGCTTAATTCCTGCTCGTCCTCGGGTAGAAAAATGATAAAAAAAGATAATTTTTGATGTGGAATGCTACCTAGCATAATCTTGATCATGTATCTAATCATGGCATGAATATTAAGACACGAGTGATTCAAAGCAATAGTCTATCATTTGACATAAAAACAATAATACTTCAAGCCTACTAATAAAGCAATCATGTCTTTTCAAAATAACATGGCCAAAGAAAGTTATCCCTACAAAATCATATGGTCTGGCTATGCTCCATATTCACCACACAAAATATTCAATTCATGCACAACCCCGATGACAAGCCAGGCAACTGTTTCATACTTTTGATGTTCTCAAACCTTTTCAACTTTCATGCAATACATGAGCGTGAGCCATGGACATAGCACTATAGGTGGAATGGAATATGATGGTGGAGGTTGTGTGGAGAAGACAAAAAGGAGAAAGTCTCACATCGACGCGGCTAATCAATGGGCTATGGAGATGCCCATCAATTGATGTCAATGTGAGGAGTAGGGATTGCCATGCAACGGATGCACTAGAGCTATAAGTGTATGAAAGCTCAAACTGAAACTAAGTGGGTGTGCATCCAACTTGCTTGCTCATGAAGACCTCGGGCATTTGAGGAAGCCCATCATCGAAATATACAAGCCAAGTTATATAATGAAAATTCCCACTAGTATATGAAAGTGATAACTCAAGATACTATCTATATGAAGAACATGGTGCTACTCTGAAGCACAAGTGTGGTAAAAGGATAGTAACATTGCCCCTTCTCTTTTTTTCTCTCATTTTTTTATTTTCTCTTTTTTTGGTGGGCTTCTTTGGCCTCTTTTTTTATTTGGGCTTCTTTGGCCTCTTTTATTTTGATAACCTCACATGGGGCAATGTTCTAATAATGATGATCATCACACTTTTATTTACTTACAACTCAATATCTAGAACAAAGATATGACTCTATATGAATGCCTCCGGCGGTGTACCGGGATGTGCAATGATCTAGCGTAGCAATGACATCAAAAAACGGACAAGCCATGAAAACATCATGCTAGCTATCTTACGATCATGCAAAGCAATATGACAATAAATGCTCAAGTCATGTATATGATGATGATGGAAGTTGCATGGCAATATATCTCGGAATGGCTATGGAAATGCCATAATAGGTAGGTATGGTGGCTGTTTTGAGGAAGATATAAGGAGGCTTATGTGTGACAGAGCGTATCATGTCACGGGGTTTGGATGCACCGGCGAAGTTTGCACCAACTCTCAAGGTGAGAAAGGGCAATGCATCAAGAGGCTAGCAATGATGGAAGGGTGAGAGTGCGTATAATCCATGGACTCAACATTAGTCATAAAGAACTTACATACTTATTGCAAAAACCTATTAGTCATCGAAACAAAGTACTACGTGCATGCTCCTAGGGGGATAGATTGGTAGGAAAAGACCATCGCTCGTCCCCGACCGCCACTCATAAGGAGGACAATCAATAAATAAATCATGCGCCGACTTCATCACATAACGGTTCACCATACGTGCATGCTACGGGAATCACAAACCTCAACACAAGTATTTCTACAATCCACAACTACCCACTAGCATGACTCTAATATCATCATATTTATATCGCAAAACTATTGCAAGGAATCAAACATATCATATTCAGTGATCTACAAGTTTTATGTAGGATTTTATGACTAACCATGTGAATGACCAATTCCTGTCATCTCTCCAAATGGATATAAGTGAAGCAAGAGATTTTAATTCTTTCTACAAAAGATATGCCCATGCTCTAACAAATATAAGTGAAGCAAAATAGCATTCTACAAATGGCGGTTTTCTATATGAAGAGAAACAGGCAATCCAAACTTCAAATGATATAAGTGAAGCACATGAATGCATTCTATAAAGCCATACTCAAAAGATATAAGTGAAGTGCAATGTGAATTCTATAAATCAACCACGGGCTATCTCATACCAGCATGGTGCATAAAATAAAAGAGAAAACTAAATGCATAAGACGCTCCAAGATTTGCACATATCGCATGAACGAAACGAATCCGAGAACATACCGATACTTGTTGAAGAAAGAGGGGATGCCTTTCGGGGCATCCCCAAGCTTAGACGCTTGAGTCTCCTTGAATATTTACTTGGGGTGCCGCGGGCATCCCCAAGCTTGAGCTCTTGCCTCTCTTCCTTCTCCTCACATCGAGACCTTCTCGATCATCGAACACTTCATCCACACAAAACTTCAACAGAAAACTCGGTAAGATCCGTTAGTATAGTAAAGCAAATCACTACTCTAAGTACTGTTGAAAATCAATTAATATTTTGTTTTTGCATTTTGTCTACTGTAGTATAACTTTTTCATGGCTTAATCCACTGATATAAATCGATAGTTTCATCAAAACAAGCAAACTATGCATCAAAAACAGAATCTGTCTAAAACAGAACAGTCTGTAATAATCTGAACATTCACCATACTTATGATACATGAAAAATTCTGCCAAAATTAGGAAAAATAAACAATTTTCATATAAAGACAGTGAAAAAAGGATCCGAACCATATGACGTCTCAGTAAAAAATGTAAAATCGAGCACTACAGACAAAGTTTCTGTCCTGCACCGCACAAACCAACAAGCATTGTAAACATCCTAGAGGCAAACCTTGGCACATTATTTTTATAATACAATGGAATTGTACAAGAGAATAATTATTTTTTTGAAAAGTTTCTCTAATTAAGATTTACAAAGTTTCCATGGGCATCAACAAAGTTCAAGGACGTCCCCACTTTCACAATGCTCGTCTATCTCACTTTCACTTTTCTTTTTGAAAAGTTTTGGGTTCCCCTCTTTTTTTGTTTTTAAACTATATAAAAGCACATGACAGAAATAAATGACTCTCTAAAACTTCTGGGTTGTCTCCTTGGCAGTGCTTTCTTTAAAGCCATTAAGCTAGACATATAGTGCTCAAGTGATGGATCCACCCGGATCCCAAGGTATATCAAAGCCAATTTTAATTAACAATGATTTAGCATTTAGTAGTGAGCACAAAGCAACATATATCAAGTAATGACGAAGTCTAACTCTCTTCCTATGCATCGGCATGTCATAAAAGAACAATTCATGCAAACATAGTAAAGGCCAATGCATAGTATAAGCAGTTTCTTGCAATTTTTTTGTGTGGGAAACATAGAGAGGTGGAGATATAGTTCCTCTATCATAATAATTGCAAGTTGGAGCAGCAAGCACATGCATATTATATTCATCAAAATCATCATGTGCAACGGTAAAAGGCAACCCATCAATATAATCCTTAATAAAGGCAAACTTCTCCGATATAGTGTAGTCGGGAGAATTCAAAAAGATAATAGGACTATCATGCGTGGGTGCAATAGCAACAATTTCATGTTTAACATAAGGAACTATAGCAAGTTCATCTCCATAAGCATAATTCATATTGGCATCTTGGCCACAAGCATAGCAAGCATCATCAAAAAGGGGTATTTCAAGAGGATCAACGGGATCATAACAGTCATCATAGCAATCATCCTTCGGTAAGCATGAAGGGGAATTAAACAATGTATGAGTTGAAGAGTTACTCTCATTAGAAGGTGGGCATGGGTGATCAATCCGCTCTTCCTCCTTTTGTTCTTCGCTCTCCTCCTCATCTTTTTCATCCAATGAGCTCACAGTTTCATCAATTCCTTCTTCCATAGACTCCTGCAAAATATTAATCTCTTCTTGGACAGCGGAGGAGACCTCGGTATATGGTTTAACATAGGCATTAGAAGCATAATTCCCATAACAATATTAAAGTATGGCAAAACTTTCAGATTTGTAAAGAGTAGCATCATACGTTTCAATCAAAGAAGCAATTTCATAAGCAGCCTTAAAAGGAACAAATTCTTCAACTTGTTGAACATCATAGTAATTATAAACACCCTTAGCATAAGAAGATACGATTCCATTATCACTAAACAAACATTGGTAGGGAAGGTGTTTCTTAGGGTCTTCAGAACAACAAGTAATATCATATATTTCGCATAAATTCCAAAAAGAGCATTGCAAACGATGAATTTGATCCAGTAAACGTTTCCCTTTTTAAGATATGCGGTATCGCACATAACAAGCATGCTCATCTAAAGATTTTCCCTCAACTAAGCTAGTTGGGGTTTCAGCACGAGCACATAGGGATCGAAGATGATCCAAGTAATAAGCTTCAGGAGTGTGATAGATTTTGAGTGGTTCTTCAACCATTGGTTCTGTAGGCACAACTAATTTTTTTTGGTATTTTGCATTTCCTACCGATAACTAAAGATAGAAAACAACTAAGAACAACAAATAAAAATTACTTAGTGATAAAGCAAACAAGCACACACGAGAATATTCACCCCACGCTATAACTCCCCGGCAACGGCGCCAGAAAAAGGTCTTGATAACCCACAAGTATAGGGGATCAATTGTAGCCTCTTTCGATAAGTAAGAGTATCGAACCCAACGAGGAGCTAAAGGTAGAACAAATATTCCCTCAAGTTCTATCGACCACCGATACAACTCTATGCACGCTTAACGTTCGCTTTACCTAGAACAAGTATGAAACTAGAAGTACTTTGTAGGTGTTTTTGGATAGGTTTGCAAGATTATAAAAGCGTGTAAATAAAAAGTAGGGGCTGTTTAGATAAAGACACAATAAAGTAAATATAGCGAGTGTGGAAAAGTGGTGGTAGGAGTTGCGAAATTGTCCCAAAGCAATTGACTACTTTACTAGACCGATATCAAGTTTTATGTGGGAGAGGTCACTGCTAGCATGTCATCCCTGACTTGGAATTTTATGCACTTATGATTGGAACTATTAGCAAGCATCCGCAACTACTAACGTTCGTTAAGGTAGAACCCAACCATAGCATTAAGATATATTGGTCCCCCTTCAATCCCGTATGCATCAATTTCTATGCTAGGTAGAAGCTTCTATCACTCTTGCCCTCCAATACATAGTCCTATCAACATACAACTAACCCTATGGTGTGATCCACGCGCGCGCTCATATGATGGGCACCAAAGGACAACAACATAACCACAAGCAAATTAAATCAATCATAGCAATTCATCAACCACCGACAGGACAACAAAAATCTACTCAGACATCATAGGATGGCAACACATCATTGGATAATAATATGAAGCATAAAGTACCATGTTCAAGTAGAGGGTACAGCGGGTTGCGGGAGAGTGGACCGCTGTAGATAGAGGGGGAAGGTGATGGAGATGTTGGTGAAGATGGCGGAGGTGTTGGTGAAGATTGCGGTGATGATGATGGTGGCCACGGCAGCATTCCGGCGCCACCGGAAGAGAGAGGGAGAGGGCCCCCCTTCTTCTTCTTCTTCCTTGACCTCCTCCCTAGATGGGAGAAGGGTTTCCCCTCTGGTCCTTGGCCTCCATGGCATGGGAGGGGCGAGAGCCCCTCCTAGATTGGATCTATCTCTCTATCTCTCTCTGTTTCTACGCTCTCGTCTTTTGCCCTTTCACCGTTTCGTATATATATGGAGATCCGTAACTCCGATTGGATTGAAACCTTCGCCTAGATTTTTCTCCGAAAATTAGCTTTCTTGCGGCCAAAGAAGAGCAGCAACCGCCTCATGGGGGGCCCACGAGGGGGGCAGGCGCGCCCCCCTTCCTTGTGCCCCCCTCGGGCACCGTCTCGCGTTGATTCTTCTTCCCAAATTTTCCAAATATTCTCCGTCCATTTTTATCCCGTTTGGATTCTGTTTGATATGGGGTTTCTGCGAAACATAAAACATGCAACAAACAGGAACTGGCACTGGGCACTGGATTAATATGTTAGTCCCAAAAAGAGTATAAAAACTTGCCAAAAAGTATATGAAATTTGTATAGTATTGGCATCGAACAATAAAAAATTATAGATACGATGGAGACGTACCAACCCGCCAGCCATCAGGCATGGGACGGCCCACCCCTCATACGACGTGTACATGATCGATACACTTAAAAAGTCTCGCGGCAATGACAAGGGAGATCCAATTGAGAATAGAACTCCTGAGACACAGGCTAAGTTCCGGTGCCCCAAACGCTGCAGCAACAATGGCACTGGAGAAAATAGTACTCCGGACGGCGCCGAAAGCAATGAAGACCCTATGGGAGCAATATCCGAGCAGGAGGAACAGGAAAACAGGCAAGCCAGCCCCGACGAACAGGCCCTGCCTAGCGATGGTTCGGAGGACAACAACTACCTTCCGCTCTCCGAAGATGAGCTAAGCCTCGGCGACGAAGACTTCATCATACCCGAAGAGCCCCTCGAGTAGGAGCGCTTCAAGCGCAAGCTGATAGCTACGGCAAAGAGCCTGAAAAAGAAGTAGCAGCAGCTTCAAGCTGACCAAGACCTACTCAACGACAGATGGACCAAAGTCCTAGTCGCTGAAGAATATGGCCTTAGTGGCCTAGCCAAAAGCCACCAAAGCACATATTGCTATACCAGTCTGATGATGGGGCGTTGGGGCCCATACCATCGTCACACAATGCGGCAGGTCGCCGACAACTCTGTCCGAATAAGAAGGCAAAACTCAAGCCGAACACCAGACCGCCCCACCTCGCCGTAAAGGAAAGAACAACGTAGGTCACGATTACCTAGGCGACCTGCAGTGGGACTCGGACAATAGAGCAAGACACGCAAGACCAGTCTACGGATCGCGAAAGCATGCTTCAACACGCAATGATGGCTACTATTCGGACGTGTCAAACCTCGCCACGCCCGAGCTGAAAACCGCAAAGGGACTCCTTCGGAGTTACGTCGCAGTGTGGCCCAACATAGAGGCGCCGCACACCCGCTTTGCTTCACTGATGAAGTAATCACTACAAAAAAAATACACTTCCGTGATGATACGTGTTTGTCACAGTAGGTCGCGTTTTTTTTTCATGCATGTACATCCATGACAAATTTATGACAGAATCAAGATAGTCATACCTGTGCTATCGTAGAAGTGTTCCATGACATTACCAAAATTATCATCACGGAAGTGTCCACTTCCATGACGATAAATCGCGCGTCACAGAAGTGATTCCGGACTAGGGATATCGGCACCGCACACGGCTAAGGAACGATCTCAATGATCAACTTGTGTGTCATGGGGTGCCCCCTGCCCCTGTATATAAAGGAGGGAAGGGAGGGCTGGCCGCCGAGAGAGGAGGCGCACCGGGGTTTCCTACTCCTACTAGGAGTAGGATTCCCCCAATCCTAGTCCAACTAGGTTTCCCAAGTGGGAAGAGAGAGAGAGAGGGGCGCCTTCTCCTAGTCCTAATAGGACTAGGGAAGGGGAAGGTGTGCCAGCACCAAGGCCCCCTTTTCTCTTTTCCACTAAGGCCCATCATGGCCCATTGACCCCGGGGTTCCAGTAACCCCTCGGTACTCGGTAAAATTCCCAATTTCACCCGGAGTGATTCCGAGTCCAAACATAGGCTTCCAATATATCAATCTTTATGTCTCGACCATTTGAGACTCCTCGTCATGTCCGTGATCTCATCCGGGACTCAACAACCTTCGTACATCAATATCATATAAACTCATAATAAGCATCATCGAACGCGTAAGCGTGCGGACCCTACGGGTTCGAGAACTATGTAGACATGACCGAGACACCTCTCGGTCAATAACCAATAGCGGGACCTGGATGCCCATATTGGCTCCTACATATTCTACGAAGATCTTCATCGGTCGAGACCGCATAACAACATACGTTGTTCCTTTGTCATCGGTATGTTACTTGCCCGAGATTCGATCGTCGGTATCCAATACCTAGTTCAATCTCGTTCATTGGCAAGTCTCTTTTCTCGTTCCGTAATACATCATCTCACAACTAACACATTTAGTTGCAATGCTTGCAAGGCTTATGTGATGTGCATTACCGAGAGGGCCCAGAGATACCTCTCCGACAATCGGAGTGACAAATCCTAATCTCAAATATGCCAACCCAACATGTACCTTCGGAGACACCGTAATGTACCTTTATAATCACCCGATTACGTTGTGACGTTTGGTAGCACCCAAAGTGTTCCTCGGGCAAACGGGAGTTGCATAATCTCATAGTCATAGGAACATGTATAAGTCATGAAGAAAAGCACTAGCAACAAACTATACGATCAGGTGCTATGCTAATGGAATGGGTCATGTCAATCAGATCATTCAACCAATGATGTGATCCCGTTAATCAAATAACAACTCCTTGTTCATGGTTAGGAAACATAACCATCTTTGATTAACGAGCTAGTCAAGTAGAGGCATACTAGTGACACTCTGTAGGTTTATGTATTCACACATGTATTATGTTTCCGGTTAATACAATTCTAGCATGAATAATAAACATTTATCATGATATAAGGAAATAAATAATAACATTATTATTGCCTCTAGGGCATATTTCCTTCACCAATGGGGATTTTCCACGTGTAAAATCATCATTGGCTGGAGGAAACACGTGTTGGCTCATTGTTGGGACATATGTCATCCACTCATTGGACGGAAGGCGCCTATGATACGTCGACACGTGGCACGGCCCAACAGAGGCCCATTCCTGTGAAAAGGCCGGCCCAGTAAAAATTAGCAGGCCAGCCCATATAAGGCCTACTTGTGTCAGGTCCATTTAAGCCCACGGCCCATATGAGATGTGCCAATTCGACCCATCAACGGCCCGTTAAAGATTTGACACCATTGCAGCCCATCGTCAGTTCAAGCTCGTTAACAGCCCGCTATATATTTGGGCTCAATATCGTCCCGATGAGATTTCGGCTGTTAACGGCCCATTTAGTGGATGGGCCAATTTTCAGGATGTACATCTTTCGGCCTTTCAGCGACCCATTTAAATGTTGGGCTAGTTTACGGCCCGGTGTGTCTTTCAGCCTGTTGACGGTCCATAAAACTGATGGGCCATTTGTTGTCGGACCTGAGTTTCGGCCTTTCTGCGGCCCATTTAAGTGTTGGGCCAATTTTATGGCCCGGTGTCACTTTCAGCCTGTTGACGGCCCATAAATCAGTTGGGCCATTTGTAGTCAGACCTGAGTTTTGGCCTTTTAGCGACCCATTTAAGTTTTGGGCCAATTCCCGACCCTATGTGCCTTTCGGCCTGTTAACGGACCATAAATGAGTTGGGCCATTTGTAGTCGGGCCTTAGTTTTGGCCTTTTAACGGCCCATGCCCTTCATGGTCCAATACCAGCCCGGTTTCTCTTCGGCCTGCTAAAGGCCCACAACCTGATTGGGCCATTTACAATCTGACCGACTTTCGGCCTCTTAGCAGCCCATGGTCTTCATGGTCCAAAGACAAGCCCATTGTCTCTTTCGCCTGCTAAAGGCCTCATAAGTATAGTTGGGCCATATGTAGCCCAAACTTAGTAACGACACTGTTAACGGCCCGTGAAATAAAGCGGGGCCACCAGTTGCCGCTTCGATGTCGGCTGTTAATGACCCGAGAGGTAAGAGGGTCGACCATTAACTTCGGCCTAGTAATGGCCCATTAACTTAATGGGCCCACTAAAGTTCAGTACATGTCTTTAGGCCAAATTAGATAATTTGAGCCCATTACGACGAGCAATTATGCACAGGACCAAAACCGATCACGCAAAGGTGCGGCATACGAGGAATAACGTTGCACATCCAAAGATATACTACAGAAATTACATCCACTAGGCAATCAAAGATTGATGCGGTGCAAATAAATGAGCAGAACCTAACCATCTACAACGTCACAATCTGCAACCTCGGCACAGATGATGCCCATAAGCATGTTGGCAAGTTCTTTCTGCTTTGCTACACTTTCTCTGAAAATATTGATCGGTTGTTGTGTCGCACGACTCTGCACCTCTAATTCATCCACCATTTCCATCATTGCTTCAGCCACTAATTGGTTCACAAACATACATTTATTCCGTTGCATTCAAGACAGAGGATACTGAACAGATTCAGATGGCGATTTTGGCAGGCTTGTATTATTGATAGTGGAGAGTGTCTCGACCACTGCATCATAACATAAATTAGGACGGGAACCAAACAGATTAATCATGAGTTATTGCCATATTACTGGCCTAGTTTTTTGGAAAGAAACAATGGGGTTGCTTTTGCTGTTTCGAGTTTGTCTTCTTATCTTGAGAGCCTCGCACAAAATTAAAACACTAGCATTGCTATCATTGGCCAAGTCGATAATAGGAAAGCAACATTGACACAACAAACGTTTGGGCAACTAGCCTACACCAAATTAACACAATATGGCACAGCTATCATCAGCCGTAAGGTAGTACGAAAGCAACATTGACACAATGAATGAATGGGCAACCAGAGAAGCACTACAATTCAGTAATGTGCGTGATATGAGATAGTACATTCATGCAGCTCAGTATGCAAAACTACTAGGCAGTTTTCCTTACAAAAATCAACATTGGCGCCTTTAACATTTTGCTACAACTAATTTTAGATCAGATAAAGGTTAGATTCACGCTGATTAACAAAATACATGTTGATGTAAAAATATAGTGATATACAACAGGTACTTACATCAGCATTGGAGCACAAAGAATTCCCGCAAGATATTTTCCTCGAATACGATCCCAATGGAGGAAGTCTTCTATCGTTTAACCTTATTTTCTAAAAGAGAGATGGGTAAGAAACATGTAGAAATATGATCAGAATGCTATAAAATTTCATGATGCAAGGATACGCACACGCTTCTTAGAATGGAGTTGACATTCTTTTGCTGGACTGGAGCGGACTAGTTCTTTCGCCACTGGAATCTGCTTATTATCAGTGGGACTTGGGTTTCTCTGTGCTGGAGCAGTATCTATGAAAAATGGAGTTGGTTTATTATCTCCTGGCGTTTGGATCTTTTGCAAAGACCTGGTTTGTAACCCTTTAGATTCTAACATAGCCGTCTTCCCCTTGCATGCCTTATATAGAAAAATGGTGATTCAGTTATAAAACATGCTACAGCAAAGATGGAATAGGTACTGAAGAATAGAAAGGCATGACATATTGACATGTATTCCCTCCATCCGGAAATAAATGGACGGGTCTAGGCGTATTTCAGTTCTAGATACATCCAGTTTTATCCATTTCTACGACATTTAATCCGGATGGAGGGAGTATGATGTAAGAGCTAGGGATACGACAGGACAACACAGTAAAAAAACACTGAAAAACACACTGCAGAACCAAAGTATTCAAACCCACTGATATGAGATAGTACACTCATGCAGCTCAGGATGCAAAACTACCAGGCAGTTTTCCTTACAAAAATCAACATTGTGGCCTTTAATCATACATTTTGCTACAAGGTTGGATTCATGCCGATTAACAAAATACATGCTGATGTAAAAATATAGTGATATACAACAGGTACTTACATCTACATTGGAGCACAGAGAATTCCTGCAAGAATCTTTCCTCATAAACGATACCATTGCAGAAATTCTTCTATCTGTTAAGCTTATTTTCTAAAAGAGAGATGGGTAAGAAACATGTAGAAAATATGATCAGCATGCTATAAAATTTCATGATGCAAGGATACGCACACGCTTCTTAGAGTTGAATTGACATATTTTTGCTCGATCGAGCGGACTAGTTCTTTGGCCTTTGGAATCTACTTATTATCGGTAGGAGTTGGGTTTCTCTGTCTTTGGAGCAAGATCTATAAAAACTGGAGTTGGTTTATTATCTCCGGTGTTTGGATCTTTTGCAAAGGCCTTGTTTGTAACCCTTTAGATTCTAACATAGTTGTCTTCCCCTTGCATGCCTTGTATAGAAGAATGGTGCTTTAATTATAAAACACGCGACAGCAGAGAGATGGAATAGGTACTGAAGAATAGAAAGGCATGAAATATTGACATGTATTCCTTCCATCCGGAAAAAATGGATGGGTCTAGGCGTATTTCAGTTCTAGATACATCCCTTTTTATCCATTTCGGCAACATGTAATCCGGACGGAGGGAGTATGGTGTAAGAGCTAGGGATACGACAGGACAACACAGCAAAAAAACACTAGTTGAATGTAAAACTATATGCTAGCGGAATACGTACAGAAATAACTAAGGCAACATACACGTGTATGATTGGGAAAATAAAATGGCATTGCCACAGAGCACTAGAACATCACTTCAATGTAAAAAAACATGGTATGGCATACAAATGAAGTACATACTGATGAATAACAATGCATAAGATATTTAGAAGCATGATGTCCAAATTAAGCAGATGGCATTGCGATAGAGTAGAATGACAAGATGCTTGAATTTGAAAACATGTTATCATGAATGGAATAGGTCTTGAAAAACAGGAAGGCATGACATATTTACATGCATGATCAGCATGCTAAGCACATGGCATTGCAACAGAGTAGATACACTCCGGGACATTATATGCATATTGTACCCATATCACAGGCCAAGTTAGAGCAAGGACCTTGTGGGGTGAAGAGGATTCATCATCTTTCTGCAAGTCTTCTGAAGAACTGCCTTTAAATGTTCCATCATATTGGGTATCATTGACATCAAGTTTATTGGCCTTTACATTGCTCCGTGAGGTTCTTGTGGATATATCGGTGTGTGCAATTATATCGACATGCATGGAAGACAACTAGTAGTTAGATTTATGTAAATGAGTGCCTGTAGGAGCGACATAAATAGTAGGACTGGGGTTAACTAGCAGCAACAGGTCTCATAAACTAAAGGAGAACAGGATGAAAGCTACAGAATATGTATCGTTTGTACTCGAGATTAACTAGATGGCACACAAAAGTATTAAAGAACAACATAGATAATACTATAAGTGGTATAATAATATAATCACCAGCCTGTGGGATAGCATTGGCTGATGGATGATAACTATGGAACAGCGTTACCTAAAGAACAAGTATCTTAGCTGAGCTATGGAACAACGTGAACTCCTGAACAAGACCCGTAAGAGATCAGCATGAACATCCAGTGAAATGTGATGATCTATTTTCCGTGCTTAAATGAATAACAAAGCCATAAATGTTGCACACAAGTAAGATGAGGGTACAACCTATCTGGCTGCCATCCATAGGAGTGAGAATCATGTGCTGACTTGTCGATGGCCCTGCAGCTTGTTGTGGCTGTCCATGTCGGGCACGCGCATTCGATCTGAGGAACTGTTGAGTGGGGACTGTAGCTCCCTTCGGTGTATGCTTCCTTGTTGGAGCAGCTGCGGTGAGTCGGAAGATGGTGTATCCAAGATGCGAGATAACGATAATGTTAAGAACGACATATCTCTTTGATCGAAGAAATACACTAAGAGATCAACAACAAGGTACGGAGTGGTCACACGTCTGTTGATGAAGACTAAATTGGGGTCACACGATTTTATTTTATTTTGTATTGTCCGATCTCGCGGATGGCTTGATGGCCGTCTTGTGCCTCCCGGCTGACACTGTTCGGAATCTTCCCCGAAGAGCCAGCGACCAACGGCAGAGCAGCCTGCCTCCGCCGTCCGTGGCCCCGGCCAAAACCCCGCTCCCCGCCCCACCGCACTGCCATGGTTGCGCCGCCCCCGGGCCAATCCACAAAGACGCCCCGTCATCCAGATCCGGCGGCGGCAGTACCTTCAACCCACGCAACTATAAAAGATAGCCATCTAAGCGCTGCTTCCGCGGCGAACTTGCGGCCCCGCACCCTTACGTTAGACACCAGCCAACCAGCAGCCTAGGAGCTCCGCTGCCTCGAGGGGTGCTGCTTCCCATTGGGAATCGATTGGCCAAGAATAAAAATTCAGACAATTAACGCCTAAATAAAGTGATTTAAGATGAGGGTGCGACCTATCTGGCGGCATGGTGAAGTAGGCAGGTCCAGCTGCCGAGTCGGTGAGGCCGGCGTGGTTGCGGTGGCGACCGGCGGCAGGGAAAGAGCAATGTCGCCACGGTCGACGGCTACGCGGAAGCAGCGCCAGGACTCTGGACGGATCCGAAGTTGGAGCCGTTCCGGCGCCGTGAACAACAACGGGGGTGAATCGGCTCCGGTACGGTTCACGCGGCCGTCGTCGAGGCAGCACCAGCAGCACGGAGTAAGAGGCAGACGGCCTAGTGCATGACGACAATTGGACAGCGTCTCCGGCATTAGGGAGGAGGGCGGCTGTGAAATTGGTGCGGTGGGGGTGCCATGGAGGTGGGGCTGAGGTTTCGCGGCTCGGGAGAAGGGAGCTTCCCGGGGAGAAGGTGATTTGGCACCCACGAGGTATGAATGGGGCGCGGGGGGGGGGATTGGGAGGAGTGGAACCATGTATTACGAACGCATTTGTCTGAAATGTGAGGCGGAGTTACAGTTCTACCCTTGCCTATAGGCTTCTCGGCCTGGGTCTGTGTACTGAGGGTTGGGGATAGTAGAGTAACTTTGCTTCTCCACAAATAGTGGGCGGGAGCGATTTCGGGCGAGGAGGGCGTGTTTTGAACTATAGTGGGCGCGAGCGATTTTGGGCGAGGAGAGCGTGTTTTGAAATAGTGGGCGCGAGCTATTTCGGGCAAGGAGAGCGTGTTTTGCCGACCATGGTTTATAAATTATTCGGCACATGCCATTTCGGCCGAGGAGAAGGCGCGCTTGGATGAAGTTACGAACCTACCCTCGATGTACAACGGGCCAATTGATGTGTGTCCCACATTGGACGGTAATTTCGCGTCTCCCATTTATTTGCTCAGGCGAATTCCACCGAGCAGAGAGGATGTTTAACGGTTCGTTCAAATTTTGGGAGAACGAGCATCCACGTCTACCTTACCAAGTCGATTCGAATCAAATTTTGAAATATTAGCTTGCCACTTCTTTTTTAGATGGAGAGATGATGCTCGGGGGTAATGTGTTTTTACATGCTCGTTGCTAGCGATTTACTATATGACAAATAGTTGACCCCCTCAAAAACGCGAATCAAACCCAAAATGAAATATCTCGATTCAATGAACTAGCTCGTTCAGTAGGTCAAAATAGTGAACTAAATCCAAAATTGAACACCTCAATCGAGTAGCATGTTGTACAGTGTTATAGTACTCCATGAACATGTTGAAAGTCAATTTAATGAACTTGTTTGATATACGCATATATCCGTTCATGTGTGGATTGTAGACAACATGTTCTCCAATTTAAATATTTGAATGCAAGTTTATATCGAAACATGGTTTATATCAGTCTTTGATGCATAAAACGCGACCTCCCCCTCTCCCGGACTCCTGTTCTCTCTCTCACACGCTCTCTTGCCGACAATCTTCAATTCTATCGCACGCATCCGATGCAAAAACCTTGTTGGTCCCTCTCCCTTTATCTCTCTCTCTCTCTCTTTGTGTGTGTGGGGGCGGTCTTTCTAGTTCGCATTCATATATACACCATCTATAGGTCTCTCTCGCACACTATGTATGATACTCTAGCTAGTCCAAGCTAGATATCTTGGGTGCACTCATCGTACGCACACAAATTCCTTGGCTCTTTTCCCGTAACTCTCTCACGCACCACTATGTCGTCTCGGAGCTCTCCCCCCCTCTCAAACTCTCCATCCACCTGGGTCACACATACACATGCATATCTCACTCTCACTCGATAGGCCCATCTAAAACTCTATCTCTCTCCCTCGTTCTCTCTCCATCTCACACGCACACACACACACACAATCTCATGCCCAGCTAGCCAAGTATGATGGTCTCTCACTCAATTGTAGGCACACGCAGTCCCCCCTATATGTATATGACTAGCTAATCTTAGTCTCCATCACAAACATGTGCATGGTCTATCTCGATTTCTCTCGGGGCATCTTTCTATCACGCACGCACTCCTCGATCTCCCACCCATATAGTCCCTCACGATCTCGAGGGATCTCTATCACAAACACACCCTCTCTCCCTCCCCATGCGTCCATGCCATCCATGTGTCCCTCTCGACCTTTTTTCCTTGTTGGCAGACCTCTATTGGACATGTGTGCTGTGGGTGTCTCTCTCCGTTGCAAACAATCACACACTAGCTATCTTCGTGTATCTCCTCGCCTCGCTTTTCCATCTCGGAGATGCATGCGTGATATGTTCGCATAAGAAACGAAATAACACACTCTCTCTAATTTATCGTTTGTTGTCACTTTCTCTTTCACACACATACTCTTTGTGCACACTTACTCATTCTCCTTCACACGCCACTTGATCTATCTCGACTGAGGCACTCTCATCCATCCATATCACATAGATTTATTGAAAAGTCAAACATCACAAAGTTTGACCATGTACGTGGAGAAAAAGAATTACATCTAGTACGGCTAAAATATACCATTAGATTCACCATGAGATGTAGTTTTGTATGATGTATCTTTGGTATTGTAGATATAAATAACATTTGCGTAAACCTGATCAAAGTTTCCAAAGTTTGACTTCTAAAAATTTACATGCCTTTGCATTATCGGCGGATGGAATATCTCTTTCCCCTCTCAGCTATCGACGCACCACTCAGCCTTATCGGGGCTCCTCAATCTCTCTCAAACTTTATTGGTCAGTTTGGTTCGTGACTGACCCTCATGCCTTGATGGCGGTCTCGCTGGTGTGGACATGAAATGTAAAATATTTCTGCTGGCCGGGCTTGTGTGTCTTGAAGCGTTTGGTTCATGCCTGGGCGAGCAAAGCATCAACGCCCCATCAATCAATCCATGCATCAATTATTTAATGCTAATATCCATCCATGTTGCCGTTAGCCTCGTGGTCGCACGACTGTGCACGGCCAGCGTTCAAATTGGTCGCTTGGGCAGGCTACTTGCAGTGTCCGGAGTTCAGCCAAAGCTAATTAAAGTGCAAGGAACCCAGCCAGGCGGGCTTTCTTTTTCACAGGGTAGCAACCAAACAAGCGTGCATGAAATCCATCCACAACCCCAGGCCACGCAAAAGATGCTCACTACGCAAGCCAAACTGGCCTTATATCTCCCTGGTTCGCACATACACATGTCTCGCTCGCGATCCAACACTCTCAGCCCTTGTTCTCTCTCTATGTGACACGCACCCCCCTAAGTACCATAATCCCTCACTCCATCATCGGCTCTGTTTGGATCCATGGGTTAGAGTTAGTTTGGGTTAGTTTGGAGTCAACTAACCCAAAAAGATCCAAACAGGAGGGTTAGTTTAGGTTAGATGCATCTAACCCATCCAAAAAAACTAACCCATCCAAGAGGTGCTTATTTGGGTTAGTTCTTCTCGGGACCACTAATAAACACTTTTTTCTCTCACTCTCCCCGCAGCAGATCCCTCCCCACTTCCTCGAAGCTTCTCATCCTCTCCCTCCCTCCCTCTCGCACCGCCCGTGAAGGTGCCTCGCCGTATCCGTCCTCCATCTAACCCTGCCATCCAAACACCTCTTTACTTAGAGTTAGTTCAGGGTTAGTTCAGGGTTAGAATCTAACTCTAACCTCTAACTGAGTTAGAGTATCCAAACAGGGCCATAGGCGCAAGCACTCCCCCCCTCCTAAGTATGATTATCTCTTACTAGCCATCAGGAACACACGTATTGTCTCCTTCCATACATACATCTATCTCGATACCTCTCGGGGCATATTCTATCGCGCACACACCTTGTCACTCGATCTCCCACCCATGCAGTCCCATCACGATCTCCAGGGGATCTCTCTATGACAAACATACACTCTCTCCTCCCCATGTCTGCATTTTCTCCGTACGTCTCTCTCGACCTCTCTCCCTTGTTTGTCAGACCCCTCTTGGCCACGTGCTAGGGGTCTTCCTCTCTCGGTTCCAAACAACCACACACTATCTCCTCACCTTGCCTCCGTTGTTGAAGATGCACGTGTGATATGTTTGCATAAGACACGCACGCCTTTTCTCCACTTTCATTGTGTGTTGTCCATGTCTCTTTCACACATGCACACACACTTTTTTCACTCTCTCTCTCTCTCTCTCTCTCTCTCTCTCTCTCGTTAGGGACTCTATCACGTCCATAAGCATATGGATGTTTTGAAAAGTCAAACCTCAGAAAAGTTTGACCAGGTATATGTGGAGAAAAATATTTACATCTGGAACGATCATTAGATTCATCACAACATGTACTTACGTCATACTATCATTTATCTTTGGTATTGCAGATATAAGTAATTTCTTTATAAACTTGGTCAAAGTTTCAAAAGTTTGACTTAAAAAAATGTTGTAACTACATTATCGAACGAAGGGAGTAGCTCTTTCTCTCTCTCTGCTATCTCTCACGGGCCTCCCCTCTCACTCGAACTCTCTATACCGAAGGATTATACGCTCACTGTGTCAGCGTATAGCTCCATATATTGTTTAGTTGACCGGTCAACCAATCCACATGTTGCGTTGTCAGCTCGTGTTCTGTATCTTGGTATGCTAGCCCATGTGGCAGTGGGTGAAAATAAGTAAACTAGATGGCAAACTTCTTGCTTGCGCTGAAGGACGACTTTTCAAGACAATTCACCACTGCGTGGCGGCATGCATGAAGGGACTTTTCGCAAGCACACCCAACACACACCAGCACACGTGTACACCGGCGTCGCCACCGATTGAGATGGACGGCGAGGAAGCCAACAAGCGGAGGCCGCTCGAGCCAAAACCGCATCCGGCGAGACTGGACTTCATCAGCAGCCACCCCAACGACATGTTGCTCGTCATCATCGGCCTCCTCCCCACCAAATCTGTCGTGCGGACCGCCCTGCTCTCCCGGCGACGGCGCCTCCTCTGGCGCTGCGTCCCCCACAACCTCACCGTCGACAGCTGCCTCTGTGACGGGGATTGCAAACGCATGGCCGCAGTCTCCAAGATCCTTTCATCGCACCCTGGGCCAGCCAGACGCCTTGACATCCGCATGTTTAGTACCAACTGCAAGGTCCAACCCAAGTTCGATGAGTGGTTCTTATCCCCCGCCCTAGATCAGCTCGAGGAGCTCAGCTTTGAAGCTGGACGATGTCGCTCTCTGCCGCCGTCCGCGGTCCACCTCACGCCAACGCTGCGCCGCGCCAGCTTTAGCTCCTGCTATCTTTCCCAGATTAATGCCGCGCCCACCCTTCTTCTCCCTCAACTCAAGCAGCTCGACCTCTTCGACGTTGTCATCTCGAAGAAGGCTATGGAGCACCTGCTCCGCAGCTGTACTGCGCTCGAGTACGTTCGTCTTGAGCATATCCACGGGTTCATTAGCCTCCACATCGCCTCGACGAATCTCCGATGGATTCATGTGTCTTGCTGGCCCCGCAATAAGACATCAATTGGGAAGAGATCACTCCAGCTGTTCCACGTTATGGTCATTGAGAATGCGCCTTTCCTTGAGAGATTGCTTGTATCGGATCTAGAAGGTCCAACAAAAATCAGGGTCGTCGACGTGCCGAAATTGACAGTGTTGGTGTACTCGTCTGCCAAATTCTCCGAACTCTTGATTGGATCCGTAATCGTTCAGGTACAACACTCATCTTCTTCTCCGTCTTCTTGAAATTCACATTTTTAAATTTCTTCTTGATGTATTTACGACCGTCTTCCAGAAAATGATTCCCACAAGCTTGACCCAGTCCATGCGCACAGTGAAGATCTTAGCACTAAAATCTATCGGCCCCAATCTGGATCAAGTTGTTGGATTCCTTACATGCTTTCCATGCACGGAGAAGCTACTCATCAAGGTGAAACTTCTTTCCTATTAGTAAACGGTAATCACAATGTAGCTCAAATTTTTCGTAATTTTCCCAAATTACGATGACAAGTGTAGTGTTCAAAACTACATCTACGCACTGCACCGAAAGAAATGTTTTTAGTATTTTTTTCTCACGTGATCACCTGCATCATTTTTGTGCTGTACTACTATAGTAGCCTAGGCTAGTCATAGTGGAAAGTAACTTAGACTACTCTAGTAACTCTATGGTTACCCTAAGGGCAAGTACTACCTCCGTCCTGGTTTACTCTTCCAATTTTGTAGTATCAAAATTTAACCATAGATTTAACTGACAAAACGTTAATGCATGTCACTAAGAACTATATCGTTGGATTCATAGTTGAACATAATTTCAAATGGTGTAATTTTTAGTGACATGCATTGGCATTTTCTTAGGTAAATCTATGGTCAAAATTTTATACTAAATACGAGGTAGTATTCCCTCCGTCCCAAAATTCTTGTCTTACATTTGATTAGATACGGATGTATCTAACACTAAAATGTAACTAGATACATCCGTATTTAGACAAATTTAAGACAAGAATTTTGGGACGGAGGGAGTACAAAAGTGGGCTATGTAGGCCAAAACACGTGCCAACTCTCTCACATCGCGAGAGCGGTGCCAAAATCTTTTGATTTGACATCCATGCGTATTATGGCATACTTTTGCGAAATATGGTATCGGCCACATAGTGGAAGGCAACAAATGCCCAAGCTCTTCACGTGCTCCTAGTTAAATGAGAGGAAACAGAAAGATAGAGAGAGAGAGAGAGAGAGAGAGAGAGTGAAAAAATATCACTAGCCAGCCAACCCAATCGTATGAGCGAATGATATTGATACCTCTTGATGACACGGCAATCTTATGCAGCCAGCTGCTCTAATATATTCTCTTCTTTTGCAGATAAGAAAAGACCCGAAAGTGAAAAATGTGATGCACTATAACAATCTCATCGAATGCCTTGATCTCCATCTTACAGAAATTGATTTGATCGACTACCGAGGCAGCACATCTGAGATTAAATTCGCGAGTTCTTTGTTCGGAGGCAAGTGTGCTCAAGGTAATGAGGTTTGGCGTTCTCTGGCGCAACAATGAATGGCGTGCTGATCACCGCAAGCGTCTAAGCCTAAATGACAAAGTCTCCGCAGAAGCTGAATTTGTTTTTGAAACATCAAGTGGCCAGAGACTCGAAAACTTATTTGCCCATTAGTGACTTGTCAGGGCGGTGGATTTTAGTTTGTACGATAACGCTGCATCCACCTAAAGTAACGAAAGGTCTTACGTAAACTTCCTAGTAATTCCCTCTTCCTAGGTGCAGCATTACTCCTAACATTTGTAATATCAGTTTGAAACTTGTAATATTGTCGTGTCCTATTCCTGCGTTTTCGAAATCCTGCGAATCAAACAGGTCCTGAGTTGGTGATGATGTTGTGCCTCCCATCTTTCACCAATAGCCGTTGGATCTAGATCAAACCAAGCTTCTCCATTTTTGTAGAAAGATGCCCGCACTTGTTCCCTATTTACAAACAACTGCTTGCCTCTCACAATCAGCCTTATCTCCTCCCCACCACATCTAGAAGGCCATGGAAAAATCTGGTGCGATGGCCGCTGCCGGAGCCGTCCACCCCCAATCTTGGTGTTCTGTGCAATGCACGGGCATCTGCGCACGGGAAATTATGTCGAACAGGGCTAGTTGTAAGCAGGCTAGCTCTATAGCCATGATGATAGTGACTGCAGACGGTGAGGCTGACTATGGTATGCCGAACACGGCGCCTATACTTAGGTGTCATCTCCGGCGTAGGGTCTTGTCACTTCACTGTGAGGAGCAGCACGTAATAATTTGACCAACGGGTAGTACAGTGATAGTACTCCTAGGAGTACTACATTGGTAGTACTACTACTAGTACTAGTAGCACCACCGTCTGGATTTAGGAGTACTACCACGTCCATCTGGATTTTAGTATTTGACTAGCAATATCTAGTTATGCATGTCACAAAAATGTACTACTCCCTCTGTAAATAAATACATGGTGTTTTATTCCTATCGGCGAGAGAACTTAATGTTTTTTTGCTAACTAGAGTACTAATAGGATTACATGCAATGAACTAAACACTGCATGTCATGTTTGGTAGTCTCAAGTCATTGAAAGCATGCACGGCCCACATCTCTCATTGGTTGATATGTCACGAAATAAGAAACAAGGAGGGAGTTAATGCACCGTGCCTAAGTGTTTTGGGATTATTTGGTTTTCGTAATGTGACTTACACAACATTTTTGTTTATATGCATTAACATTTTATTAGTTAAATCAAAGGTCAAAACTTGGTGCAAAATGCAAAGGGGACCAATAAACCAGTAAACATCAAACTTCTCTCGTTTGGCCCCAACTAGAGGTCCGGTGAGATGACTATACTGCACCGGCATGGAGGGGGGCGCAGCTTCATTGACTTACGGCAACTGCCTTTGGGTGAATGACACGTGGGCCCAGGGGGTGGCCGGCCCACCTATCATACAGCCAAAGGCAGGTGCGATGAGAGGGCCGAGGAGTAGTAATGAAATCCTACGCACCTCACGCACGCTAACCAAGGGCAAGAGTGATCGTCAATTGCAAGATCAGTTGACTACTACCTCCGTCCTGGTTTATTAGTCTCCTTTGTAATTTATGCTAAATTTTGACCAAAGATTTAACTAACAAAATGTTGATGCATGTCAACAAAAATTATATTTTTGGATTCGTATTTGAACATAGTTTTCAGTGATATAATTCTTAGTAACATGCGTAAACATTTTGTTAGTTAAATCTGTGGTCAAAATTTGACACGAATTACAATGGGGACCAATAAACCAGGACGGAGGTAGTAGAAGCTAAGCTAGACCCATGGAGGCGATGAGCGCGAGCATCAGCCGGCTGTGCCAGATGGTCCACGACGCCGGCCTGCGGCCCGGCAACGAGGAACGTCTCCAGGTAGTATTGCTTGAGGCCGCCAGGGTGAGGGGCCGCTTGGACGACAGCTTCGTCTCCTTGTTCGACGAGGTCCTCGTCTGTTTCCTTGACAAGTTCACCGTTGTCAAGAAGCTCGCGGACGACTTTGACGTAAGCCTCCAGCCGACACGCCCAAGCTCTGCGATGCACGCCACCCTCAACAGCCACTATGGTGACAACCTCTTTGACGCACTGGTGGCCCTGAGACTGCCCGCCGTCGCGCCGGAGAATGTCCACCTCGAGGTCGCGCTCGCCGCGCTGCACCTGGCGCAGCAAGACACCATCGACATAATCACCCACGTCTACGCGCATGCAAGAGGAGGACGATAGGACGCTGGCCTTCTTGGACCGCAGGGCAACCTTGGACGGCACTGTTCAGAAGCACGTTGAGCTTGCCGCCAACGCCGCTGCTCCTCACACGTCGGTTGGTGACCCGGCGCACTAGGGCGTGAGGATGTCGTTGATGGATCCGTATGTATTTTTATCTTTCCTGCAAATCCATGTAGTAGTATATGATACTACAGTAATTATCTTACCTTTCGCATCAACTTCATAATTTTCGTACGTACTCCATGCATGAACGGCGCCAGAACCAAACTTCTCATTACTCTATCGATCGCGCCATGGAGCAGAACCAAATTTTACAAGTTACGAGTTCAAAAGGAAAAGCCTACCGCGTTCGCGTCGCACCCCCACACGGTTGGTCCGGCACGCCGCTCAAGCGGGAATGCGTGCGGTCTTGCATTTTCACTTACAAGTGGGACCGTAGTTGAGCAAACCGACTATCGGCAAACCCCCATCCCGCCCACCGCACGATGGCCGAGAAAACAGGAGGGAGAAGAGATGGCTGTAGCACGGACTCCAAGAAAATTGGTGTAGGATGGGACTCATGTGGGTGGCGCAGCCGCATCGCTAGACGTGAATGCTAGTTATGGCCCATGCCACCCCACTATATCGAGCCTATATCGAGGCACGAGAACAAATTTCCTGCAGTCCGTGCTCAACACTCCTGTATCTCTCTTCTCAGCCAGCCAGTGGACGCATGAGCCCATCGTCTGCTTGCTCACATGCGGTCCCACATTCGGTGAAAACATAAGACGGATCGAACCTGCACATCTTTCACCTCGGCGTTTGGTGATGAAAAACAAATCCAAGAAAGATCTTGGTGGCTGCTTTTGGAGTTACTCAAGAATAGTAAGATTCTATTTGATTTAACCCAAGATGCACATCTCGTGGCTTCAACTACCACTCTATTTTCTTTCATGACACGACACCGGACGCTGGATGTCCCACGGTCGGCAAAAGGAGGAAGAACCCACCAAATCTTGGTTGTGCTCTCGGATTAGACTAGTTGTGCTAACTTAAAAATTTATTGTGTACTCCCTCGTTCCAAAATACTTGACTTCCATTTGTCCAAAATGGATGTACCTATATACTAAAACATGTCTAAATACATATATATTTTGACAAATAGAAGGCATGTATTGTGCAACGGAGGGAGTAGAATGGATGCAAGTTTTTGTATTGGGAAGAAGAGTACATCCATATATTGATAGAGCGCAATTTAGTAGATGTTCTATCACTTTTAGCTAGCACAGAGGCTATAGATGAGATTAGTGCACTTGTTGATACTCCTACTTGGTATGCATGTTGCTGCTTAGATGCAGAGAAAAACGGACCGGAGGGAATACTAGAATAGAGGCTAGACATGAGACTAGATGCAAGGAAGCAACGTCTACTTCTTTACACTCGAAGAAGAAAGAAGCACGCAAGATCGAGCCTCCGCAGATCAGCAATGAATGCATCGAGAAGGCACTAATCCAACTTACACGAGTAGTAAAATGTATTCTTGTGGTTCTTGTTTTCTTTGGTCTTGCTTTTCTAGTCAAAATTATCGTTGGAGTTCGTGCAAAACGGAGGTCCGTTTGGGGTCGTGCGTTGCAGTTGGCCTTACAAGTGGGACCGCAGTTAAGGAAACCGACTATCGGCAAACCCCCACCTCGCCCGCCGCGCGATGGCTGAGTTAGAGAAACGATGAGTTTGAAGAGATTGCTCTAGCACGGACTCCAAGAAATATGGTGTCGGATGGAAGTTGTGCTGGTGGCGTGTGCCGTACTCCTGGACGTGAATGCTTGTTCTGACCCATGCCACCCTACTACTCCTACTACTTACTATATAGTACTACTAGTATCGAGGATTCGAGGTGCTGGTTACGTAGTACAATATGGCTATGTGACACTCCAAAAAATTTGATTTGGTTTTTATCAAACTCTTTATTTGATTTGAAGGAGGCTATTTAAAATCTTTCTAAAAAGACCCTCCTTCTCAAAAAAATTCTCTTATGACTAATATTTTATTTTTGTGTCTTCCGCAACCTTGGTGTTTGATATTGAAGACTTTTCATTTGGTGTTAACCCATCACAATTCATTTTGAAAAGTTTTTCAATTAAAAAGAAATCCTTTGGGTTTTTGAATTTATTCTTTTATTCAAACCACTCTCCTTTGCCATGCCTCATGTTAAAACTTTCCTCCAAAACCCCTCCCTCCACTTTGGGTCAAGTCAAATATTCAATCCCAACAAGTTCAACCCATTTTTGATTTTTTATTCCATTTATTTTATCCCCAAAACTATTTCTGTCTTTTATTTTGGGCCTAGGTGATTTACAAAGGAAGTACCAAATTTATTTTGAGTTTTGATCCCAAACCAACTCCTCTGACTAGTCCTTAGCACCCCCAACCTAGATCCATCAAGATCCACTCTTCCACAGTTCAAAATTTTCAAGTTTTGCTCACTGCAAGTTTGGACCAGATTTGTCAATTTTGGTGAAATTCAATATTTTTCTTCTCCAAAAATTCTGGGATAAATCAGGCAGCCCCCAGGTGCATTGAGAGGTCACCTCACCAAAGATCAGCTCCAGAAAATTTCTCCACATGCCAAAATCATTTCATCGAGCACCTGGCAGGCACTGTTGCTGTTCAAATTCAGAAAGTTCAGACTTTCAGTGTTTCCGTTTCGCCGTCAGTGTCGTTTTTTTTAGAGCACGGCGTCGATCTTGCTAGTAACTGCAGTGGCGCCTTGCTCCCTGTTCCCCATCCTTATCCAGAACGCCGCATGGTCATTTGGATGGGCACCATCATCGGTGGTGATGTGTCTCGCTGACGCCGACAGCTTCTGCGGTGGCAGAGCCACCCGTGGCGGCCAGCAGGGATCAGCACCACCTTTCGCATCGCCCAAAGACTTGCCGAGCCACGAAGCCTCCGCGTGGCTGTCCGCTTGCCTGTGCACGCTGCGGCACAGTCGCCGCGGCCTGAGCAGCGCAGAGCGTGCCCTCCGCCATCGACAGCGGCCGTGAGCTGTTCCGTCAGAAGCGTGAGTACCACCCAAGGCAGACCAAACTTGGCACTTGAACAGAACCAGTAAACCATCACGTTGATGCCTATCCCCCTAAACCACCTGACCGACCTCTGCCTCGCCGTAACCATCGCCGGCGTTATCCCGTTCACGGCCACCACCTCGGGTCTGCTATAAAACGAGCCGTCGAGCTCGTTCTCAACCCTGCACCACACCTCCACCTCACCAGAGCCCCGCCTAGCCACTAGGAGGACCCCGTGGAGGTCTCCTTCCCCGACTCCGGCCGCCCCGATCCGCCTCGGGCTCCGGCTTGATTCACTCAGGTGACCATCCCCGCCTCCCAAACCGCGTCAGCAACCCTCTAGTGCACCCAGTGCTCTAACCCGAGCCCCAATTCGACCTTTGCAGCCCTCCCCGACGAGATCCACCAACACCCGAACCACCGTCCGCCGGAGTTGAGGCCGCCGTCGACGTGGTGCTCGCCGATGACCAACTCCACCACCCACAGATGCGGGAGAGCACCCTGAGTCCGTAGGTACCCTCCACTCCTCCTAACTCGCCGAGGATTGCCGCCGGCGACCACCGCAGCCTTCGGGCGCCAGCGACTCTGTTTTCAAATTTAAACCTGACGGGTGGGACCCCCTCATCAGCCTCTCTTTTCTTTTATTCGAACTGTTTTCCTAGAAAACGCCTTCGGGCAAAGTGCGCTTTCCCTTTGGGTTGGCGTGTTTCCTACTGAAACGTTTTCTGTTTTTATAAACCAACCCCTGGAAACTTTTTGTTTCATTACAGACAAGTCCCTGGACTAAAACTTTAATAACTTTTAAAAAGAAAGTGATTTTTGATTGATTCTTTTTCTGTCATCTTTATTTTTCTGTCTAGTTTTTTATCATATTTATTTGAAAAAAAATTGGAACACTTTTTGTGCACACACGGTATTTACGTTAGTACGTAGTTTCTTTATACTGTAGATACCGGAGGAGGTGACGGAACCGCAAACTTCACCGAGCTAGACTCCGACTACTCCGAACCAGGCAAGCATGTTTGAACCTTTGATATGATGAGTGTTTTGCATGTTTGCTTGAGTGGTTATTTCATGGCATGTTTATATGGATATCAGTAAGTATTATATTGCATGCAAAGCTAATACAAGTGAGCTCCGAAACTCGATGTGTTATTTGATGTGAGTTTACATGATCATGTGGTGACATGAAAGGTGGTAAGATGGTATTGTTGAAGCATGCCAGTCTTATGCCAAACCATTTAACTCCAATATCAACGTGGATCAAGTCACGTTACCATCCGTTCCTTTTCTTGTACTACCACATGTTTTCTGCAAAGAATATGGTTTAGTAAGTTGCAAACCTCTTTCCTTGTACACACCAAACAGAGGGACCGTGATGAGGGTTCCATGGCCCTGGATTAAAGCTCGTCATCCGGTCAGGGAGCATGGGTGTTTCCGGTTGGGACCGAGGGGGGGGGGCACCCCTTAGAGCGCGCGATATAAATTTAATCCCATGCTATTCGAGGTTGAGACCTCCCCGTCTTAGAGTTTTTCTTGAACGCTGCCTAGGGTGATTCCTGGCAGCGGAATGTGGAATGGGTGTGTACTGGTTAGATGTGTTTCTTCGAAAATACCGTAAACGGAACTAGTCCCTTGTGACTACTGAAACCCGTTGGCTATGGTTAAATAGTACAAACTCTGCAGAGTCAAAATCATTCAAGTAACCGTATCTATGGTCAAGGACTGTGTTCAACTTGTCTTTGTCAGTCTCAGTGTCAGTCTTCGTGAAAATCTCCGGTGAACAAACATGAGTGGTAAACCCGGCTGAATGATTACTCATGTGGATGGACTAACCCGTTTGTCATTATGTACTGAGTATTTCCTTGGAATAATTTAACTTCATGAATTTATTGAATACAAATGATGAAATATAAGCCCTTTCTGTGATGTCGCTCAGACGTCCGACTGTGGCACTCTTGTTATTTACTTTCGATATAAGCCCTTTATGTGATGTCGCTCAGACGTCCGACTGTGGCACTCTTGTTATTTACTTTTGATATAAGCCCTTTACGCGATGTTGCTCAGACGTCCGACTGTGGCATCACGGTTATTTATTTTCATTATAAGCCCTTTCCGAGATGTCGCGTAGACGTCCGACTGTGGCACGCACTGTCATTTACATTTCAATATAAGCCCTTTATGTGGTGTCGCTCAGACGCCCGACTGCGGCATGTTAATTTATTTTTACCTTTCGAGGCGTCGGTTCAGACACCCGATCGGTTGTCAGTTATTTTGTTGGGACTTCGGGAGGACTACCGCCTGACTTCCCTTTTCCTTTAACACGCCTTGCAAATTTATTATCTGAGTGTGCATTGCTAAACTGCTCATGTGCATCATGTTTGCATTTGTTATATCTTATGTCCGAACTGTCTTGCGAGTACATTCAAAGTACTCACCTGGCTTGTTGATTTGGCCAGATGTTGACGAAGGCGATCTTATGGATGAAGAGTTCGATGGCGAGTCCGATGCCTAGAGGAGTCCCAGTCAGTCCCGTGCGAATCCTGGAAATTTGGTCACTTGTATCATATACGCTTCCGCTACCCGAATAAAATCATCGAGCCTCACTTCGACGCTCGATGAGATGTAAGATTAGGAGTCATATCACCCGCTTCACTGTGACATATCCACCACCACTTTTATTACGAGTCAGTAGTATGCCACCACACCCTTGTGTCATATCCGCCCTTATGTATAATATTGGCGTGCTTGTAATAAATTGTTGAGCAGCCTTAGCTCGACCTTGTATAATATTTAGTACTACTGGATTTCTGTATCAAGGATTTGTCTACCAGTAAGGAGGATTCTCCTATACTGGTCTACATAAAGGTCGGTTTCTCAATTAGCTTTTTATTGGAAAACCGGTCGTGACAGGCTACAGTAAAAACACCCGCACGACGCGCGAAGCATGTGAAGCTAGTACAAATAGTGTACAACTATTGTTGATTGGCCTCATCCGATAACCTGTTGCAATGCACGTACAATTATGTATTCGGAAAATATTTTTTTGCCTCGTCGCACCACTCACTCACAGAAGCAACTCGAAAGCCATTCATAAATTTAGTAAGTGTATCATAGGCATATCATTTTATTACATACAATAGGTCATCAACCCACATCGACAACAAGGATACATTATAAATACTAAAGTTTTCACCACACAACAAATAACAAACAATGAAATGAACTTCGACTCAACCATTCCTCGGTGTTGGAAACGCTTGCTTTGAACCACAAGTGATTCTGTGGGACGGGCCATCCATTGTCGATCCGAGACCAACGCAGATCGATCATCCAGCTGAAGCGGCCTACTATATCGATGCAGGGTAGGGAACCACCCAAATGTCCAAGGTATAGACACAGTTGCTTCTCATAAATGGTAGTAACATTGTGTCAATAGCAGTTGGATCGCCTTTCACCATGATTGGATAGTTTTGTCCAAGGAAGAGCGAGTTTTCTCCAAGACTATCAATTCTGTACCAGGGAGAAGGAGTTGGTGCTAGCACACTAGTATCCATCCCGAATACCATGCAACGGGTGTTGTAGTAGGTCCAGAGAGTGCGACCATGGGAGACTACACCTGCTTCCTTAGCAGTAACATCATCAGTGGGCTGTATACACACGAGAAGAGGTGATCCATCGGAATTAGTTGCCAGGCGCCAAATAGTATATGGGTGCTGCTCGTCCTCATGCTCGTGATCATCACCATCACCATCTCCCCCTTGGTTATAAAAATCTTCAAGTATATGTGGTGGAATGTTCACAGGACCTTGGAAACACAAGAAGAAGTTTAATTAGTAAGGTTGGCCATAGTGGGGGTAACATAAGTAGTATCATGCACTTGGGACTCGCAAACATGCTTATGTGGCAGGCAATTAAGGAAGAGAGAGATGGTTATAGTAACATAGGTAGATACCGTAACATAATAAATGTGATGCTACTATGTGTCATGCATGGCAATAAATGAGACCACCTATGATACTAATCTAAGATACTATGCACTAAAGGAAACTTGCTAACCCGCATGCATGTGGATGAAATAATTATAATTACGGTGGAAGACAAACGATCAAACAACGAGGATGCCATGCAAAAACAAAGTGCCACGAGTGGTGGCAGCAAACACAAGGCCCTCAGATTGAATTGCATCACAAGACTCATCCGTGTACGTAAACTGATTTTTGAGCAATATCCATCCGGTCAAACCATCGAGGACGGCAACAAGCATGTCGAAGATAGCAACAACTTCATAGTTGTTGTAATTCCAAGAGCGGTTGGGGACTCGAGAAATTGCTATTTTCCGAGAAGACAGTCACCATGATTGTATTTGAACGCATACAATACGGTGTGCTCAACCTCTGGGCAGTCTGCTGAGATTTTTGAAGTGGAACCCGTCACGAGTGTACACATTCACAAGTTCCCACTCACAGCTTGGACCCAACGTAAACAACCCAATCTCCATTTGCGCCTGCCCAAGCCTTGCCCTCAAGCGATGGCATCTTAACATCATACGTATCATTATCAAGCGGCATCAACTTGCACAGGGCGAGGCCTCCGTCGTGACGACGCCAGCCATCAGGGTCACGGCGAAGAAGATAGGGGAGATCAAACCGCTCCTTGACTCTTGGGTTCCTTGTAATGATGTTATTAGTTGAGTCGAGAATGGGCTTGAACGAACCTGCCATGCTAGCCGAGGTGATGACGTCGACCGATCAATGAGTTCCTCCACCACGCCATCTTTCAAATCGGGCAAGAATAACGGGTCGTTTCCGTCCTGTTCCTCCATGGAGAAGATGATCAAACAATGGCGAAGAAAGGGTGAAGGGCTGAAGGAAAATGGAGGAGGAGAGGAAGAGCGTCGACAGCAGTTCCAAATCGAGAGGAAAGGTGAAGAGTCGGTGGGCGGTTGCCAGTTTGCCATGGTTCACGAAGGGGTGCCCCGGCCTACACGTCGGTTCAGAAATACTCCTACTACTCGCCGTTGTCTCACTGATATGTGGAACGGGACCACATGTCAACGAAACATGGTGTGTAATTTCTCGTGCAAAATGCGATCTGGCCGCGTTGGCCCGAGGTGCCGCATTAGTTATCGACCTTTATTTTTTTAATGGCGTGCCGTTCAATTTTGAAGCACGACTAACTAGTACTGTACACAAAGAAAATATAAACTACTCTACCACTACTCCACCTCCAGTACTAGTAGTATAAAGAAGATATATAGGCTGGAGCTTCAGCGCTTTCTTGCCAAGGGCTGCCCACTTGCTTCTCACACTACCACCCTCTCTCTAGATCTAAAAAAGACGGCCCCTCTCTCCCTCCTCACCGGTGGTCACAGATCCGCCGGGGAAGAAAAGGACGTGCAACATTGACGCACTCGTCATCGGCGAGCGAGGTCACTCACTGACGACAAGGTCGTGCTCTCAGACCTAGCGCCCGCGCGGGATGGCCTCCGTCCCCAAGCTCGCTGCCGTAGTGTGTGCGGAGGATAACGACCACGAGCGAAGCCACTTCCCGCCGACCCTCAGGTATGCTACCTCTTTTCGAACCATACCCTTGTTCTATTGCCCCATCTGGCACGTCGTTGCATATGGATCTTTTTCCACTCCACCATCTTCCCAATTTGCTATCCTCTGCTCTGCTGGCCACGCAGACGAAAACCATAATTTGCACTATTAAAGGAAACCCTACTTCATGCAGACTAATGCATGTCTGGGTTGAATAAGGAAAGGAAGGGAGACTGTACTGTCCAAGAGAGTAGGCATCGAACCCGCATCTAGGTTGAAAAGGGGAAAATCAGTAGCTAAGGAACGAGTCTCGTGTCTCTTGGTTGAAGAAGGGTAGAAAGGCATGACAACGCAATAGAGAATGACAGGTCGATCGGTTTGTTGTCCTCACATAGGAAAAAGGTGGCTAAAGAGAACAAAAATGGGACGTAATCCACATATGCTGCCTGGATATTTGTTGCTCTGGGCAACCATACCTCCCTCACCACTCTGCGTCTGTGGAGGTACATCGTACTGGTGCGCCCACTGTCCGAATGGGCCTCCCATGCTCTTATTGCCACTTTTTGCTGTTAGTATAACGCTTGAGCAGTCAAGTCAAGCAATGCTACTGCTAAAGTGATGCCACATTTAACTAATGCCGCTCTCGGTCTAATGCCACAGATAAATTTAAGCAGTGCCATTTAATGTCCTTTGGATCATTTTCAGGTTAGCTGTTGATTGTGGATGTATTAAAGATTTTTCAGCTAAGGCATTCTAATGTTGTTGCACAGCCAGTATACCAACTATGAAACTTGTTACTACCTTAAGATTTTTGCACTGTTAATGCTTATAGATTACATACCTCACTTTCATGAGATAAGTTAATTTTTTGTTACAGTGTCACCAAAATGCCAAGGCGCTAATGTCATTTTATTTTGGTTAAACTGCACAGGCAATTATGAAGACAAGAGGAAAGGTCAAGAGTGGGCACCTCCTCCTCCGGCTGTTCTCTTGATTCGTTCGACCAAGTTTTTATGTTTGATCGATTATCAAGATTGGGATAGCAATTTTTAAGGTCCCCCCGAGTTCGAAATGATATTTACCTTGGAGGTACATGGTTTGCAATTTTTTTATACTGTCATTAGTTAGTAATGCTAGTTACCTTCAGACTTCTGTATTTGGTTTAATGCTCATGCACAGCTAGTATACCAATGCTGAAACTTGTTACCTTTACATTTTGTATTGTTAATTCTTATAGAAACCTTCCAGTGCTAGAGTTTATTGAAATCTGTTCAGTAAAACCATTGTACTGCACTGTAATAAACTAACTACTCTATTGTTGCACTAGCCCTTTGGATTAGTGTATATTTGTAGTATTCGAATGGTGTTGCATTAGCGTATGGACATAAATAAAGTGTGGCAAGCTTTCCCAGATATGTGCTCAAGAAAACTACTACCTGTTTTTCTAAATACTAGACGTTTGGGTACTTTAAATTGAACCGCGAAAACGTCTTATATTAAGGAACAGAGGGTGTAGAGTTCACTCAAATTATCCTGGTAAAGCTAGTCACACATTTGTTAAAATTAATGTTCATTATGTTATCGGAGGAGGTCTATATGTTTGTCTCTAATGCCTGTCTACTACATACCCGACATCATGATGTAATGTTAAGTCATTTCCTTTTGTATAGTGTCACTAAATTGTCAAGGCGGTGATGGCATTTTATTTTAGTAGAACTGCACAAAATTTGCTTAAAAGAAGAGGAAAGGTCAGGAATGGCTCAGTTTTTCAGAAAAAACTATGTATGCCTTCCCGACATCACCGTTGTTGCTTTATTTATTCCTTCAAACAGGTGGTTAGAAACAGTCTTGCTACCTTTTCCCATTAAGAAATTGGAATGCTTATATTTGTGAGTCTATGCTTCAACTAGTGCCACTTTTATAGTAATCACACTTTCAATATCTATGCAAACAGGATGCTCGATTTTAGTGGAGCTGCACAAAAGTCCAACTGGTTCAACATTAGGAGCATATTTTTTCCAAACCTTTATATCCAATTGGTGGCACTATGAGCTGTTCATTACGAAGGTACATGGTTTGCTACTATCTTGCTACTCTTTTGTACTGTCATTAGATAGTAATACTAGTGGTTTGCATGTGAATTTATTGGCGTGGTGGACCTACATTGGAGGTGCAGGACAGGATTCAATGATTGGATGCTCAATTTGGTTGTATCGATTTCACCTCTTCCATCACTATGAACATGGTGTGGTATATGTTTACTAGCTGCTTGATATTTGTGCAGACATAGATGTCTGCCCGCTGCTATTTGGCAAACAAACAAAGTGTCCGCAATTTTGGTTGAACTGCACAAGAGAATAGTATAGTCCTTGCATGCGATTGCCATTTGAAAATAGACACAAAGATTGGATAGTCACTTCATGGACTACGAGAAAAGTAGTCTTGTACTATTTATGGCCAACACTAGGTGCTTCATTGCTTTGGTCTGATTATACAATGGGCATCATTTTCCTAAGTTAAAGTTTGTATTCGAAAATAGTCTCATGGTGTGATCGAGAGAAGACCAAATCATATTGCAGTGGATGTTCCTCCATCATGTGTGGTTCATTCTCATGGTTCTAGCTGTTGGTGAAACCACTTAAGTTTGCTAGAGGAATTGTAGACTTCACAAACAAATTTGTCTTTCAGTCTGTACTGAATGTTGGCCAAGAGAAGCATCCATGTTAGTAGGAAGAACAGATGTTTTTTCTAGATCTTTGCTTTTGGAGCTACATATTTGTATATGATCTGTGAATCATTGAGATGCATTAACATGTTGATCTTATGTATGGGAATCGTACTAGTTAGTTTTAGTTGTGACGCAAGATCCGAAGTGGCTGATCTTTGCTTTTGGAGCTACATATTTGTATATGATCTGTGAATCATTGAGATGCATTAACAGTTACTTATTTCTGTTAGCTCAGTGTTTACAAATGCGCTCCTGGCAGTTTTATTTGCGACGCAAGATGCGAAGTGGCAGTTTTTTGAATAAAAATGCCTACCTCTGAAGAAACTGACAAGCTACACTATCGATCCTACGCGGATAAAAATGCCTACCTCTGAAGAAACTGACAAGCTACACTATCGATCCTACACGGATAAATAGCGGATCACGCACGTACTACCTCCTTTCCGGTTTGCAGGGCTCAATTCAAGAAACGACCTACTCGATCCTACACGAATAAATAGCGGATCACGACGTATTAGTACCTCCTTTCGGTTTGCGTGGCTTAATTCAAACCTCTCACCAACCAAGGTACTCCTCCGTCCGGGTTTATTAGTCCCGTGAGCAAAGCAGCAAGACCAAGGCATGGCAATAATTAACGACATGCGAAGTTTAAGCCTAATTAATTCCAGCGATTTAAGTGGCTGCATGCGTGCCCTCGGCTGCGACTCGTTGCATGCTGCTTCGCGCATCGCTCGCGGCGATTCGAGTGCTCGCATGCAGCCGGCCGTAATTAAGGCAGCTAATCGATGCGAAAAAGATACGCTTTAATTGTTGCGGGCTTTTTAAATCCGTGAAATCATTATTGACAAGGAGGGAGATGATTCGAGTGCACTCGTTTGACCGCCATGCCGGCGTGCGGCCCAGACGGGACGGGACAACACAGTCATAATTTCAGTTTCCCTAGTTTTCCATGGCAAGCCGGCGCGCTAAGCCATTATGCATTGAATTCCAATGACCGTCGCTACCTTCCCCCTATAAGTACTGTTTCCCGGCCTTCTCCAGTGCCACCGTGACCCAACTCGCCATATCCTCATAAGCCCACACCGGCCCGACGTCGCTCTCCACATCCGCCATGCCCCCGCCCGTCCGCTGTAAGCGACGCCGGAGGCGGTCACCGCCGGAACTAGTGTTCGGTTTTTCACCGGAAGGCAGATGGAGGGAGGAGGCATTCTATCTATCTTTAGATGGCAATGCGCAGATCGAGGAGTTGTTGGAGCGCGACCGCATGGCGGAGGAGCAGGAGTTGTTGGAGCGCGACCGCCTGGTGGAGGAGCAGCGTATCGCCGATTTGCGCCGCCAGCGGGACATGGAGCAGCAGTGCACCGACGCTCTGAGTCGCGAGCAGAGCGCCCGCAACTGGACCGACTACATGGAGGCCGGCACCTGGCAAATAGCCCTGGAGGCTGTCGGGCACGCACGCGTTCGCGAGGCCGATTTTTACTATCAGCTCGTCAAGTGGGTTTCCCTCTTGGAAGCCGAAGCTTCGATGGACCACGCCGGCATGGAAAGGGCCAACGCGCGCGAGCAACGCGCCCTATCGCACCTCTGGCAAGTCCGAGGTGAGGCGCGGGACGCAGGTGCCGGCGTTTAGCGTGTACCGCCGGCATCATCTAGTTAGCTAAGAATAAGTTAGTACTTGTCTAGTGGGAGTAGATAGTTAACTTGGCTATGATGGTTGTCAACGTGGAAATTCAGTACTCTATATGTGGATCAGACCTGTTACTTTGCTCTGAATGTTGAACTTTCCATTTGAACGTATGGAATGGGTTGTTATTTTTTTAAAATGGGTTGTATTTGTCCTCCACGGGTTTAGAGGCTGACTTGTTGTGTCAGGACCCCGATTCCAAGTCACATCGATCTAGCCGGTAACACCTCATATCACTTTGCGGCCTCACGCACGGTATTCCCACGGGTGTCGCCTTACCATGGCCCGGGACCGTTTGCGCCTTTTGGCTCACGTATATGATAGTGTCGCTAGCATCCATATGATAGAGAACCCGGGCCCACATGGCTAGTCGTGAACCCAAAGCGGCACTAAGCCATGGGGACAGGCATACATGAATCACATCGAGCATGTCGGTCATCAACGTGTGAATCCGGCTGTAGCATCGGGCTAACAGTCTCCGTAACCTGGGCTGTAGCAGTTAGGCAGGACTTGGATGTCACCGTGTGACATTTCCCAAGGGATGTACACAGAATGAAGTGAAACACATGCCGCCAGTCAAGTGTCCAGAGCAGTAGTGTTGGGCTAGCAGGACTCCGTGAACCGGGCAGAAGCGGACTACTATCGCTCAGAAGCACTAGACTACATTTCCCCATATGAAAGGCTGCCAAGGATAAACAACTAGATTGTCGGATCCCACACATACCAAGCATTTCAAACATACACACAATATGCTCGATATGTGTAAATACAACATGGCATCACAACATAACTCTACGACTCAAGTATTTATTCATTAGGCCCGAGGAGCGAGATATTACAAACATGGGTCTCATGACCCAACATTGAGAGCATACAAGTCAAAGCACAAAGGAAGCTTAACATGTCCGAGTATGCATAACTATAAATGAAAAAGGCTTAGAAGCCCGACTATCTACCAGATCCGCCGAGGGCACAAGATCGTAGCTAAGGTAACAAGCTAAACGCCAAAGTCCAAAGCGGAACTACTAGCTAAACCGACGCGTCTCTCGCAAAACATAAAATAGGCAAATGTGAGTACAAATGTACTCAGCAAAACTTACATCGTAACTAACTACATATGCATCATTATCAACAAAGGGGTGGTGGGGTTTAAGCGCAGCAAGCCAGCTTTGACTCGGTGGCTATCCTGAACTATGACCGCAAGTAACTCTTTTGAGGTGGCACACGAGTCCACATATTCACCATATCAATACACCACATGTGGATCTGATCCCGCCTTCCCACGAGAACGCCATCCATAGCACTCACGCTTATCTTGCGCGATTTTAGAGTATCCACTTTCACTTGTCTATGAACCTGTACATGCAACCCGAAGTCCTTTATCATGACACGGCTATTCAATAGATCATATTAACCCTGCAGGGGTGTACTTCTTCACACACGCTCTCGCCACTTACCACCATGTACATGTCGTGTATCATGGCAACCTTCAAGCGGAAGCCTGGCGAGAGAGTCGGCCACGACCTGACTAACCACACAAGTCTCTAGTCCAGGTTTATCGCCTATTCGAGTTCCATCCGCAAGGAGATCCGGCCGGGGTGTCGCTCACGGCCCCAAACGATGTGTGCAGGGTTCCCGAGACACCAAACGGGCGCTCGGTACACCGGGCCATGGTGTATCTACCGCAACATAACCCACCCCTAGGGTCAGCGCTACGCACGGCCCCCAACACATATCCTACAAACACCAGAAACTAGTTGCAACTCCTGGACAGAGATCGAGGCGATTAATAAGCCGAGAGGGGTCGAGTTACTAGAACCCAATGTGTGGTAGTAACTGTTTCATGGATCACAAACACAGAACTCAGTTCCTGAGGACGGCTGCAATGTGACAACCCACCATGTACTCCTACATGGCCTCTCACCGCTACCTTTACCAAATCATGTTCACACACTTAGCTCACACACAAGAGGACATGTTCACACACCTCGATTCATCCCGATGAATCGGACTGACTCAACTCTAAGCAGCAGTGCATGACAACAAGCATAATTGAGTAGGCACAACAGGGCTCAAACAACTCCTACTCATGCTAGTGGGTTTCATCTATTTACTGTGGAATGATAGGTCATGCAGAGGATAAAGGGGTTCAGCTACCGCAGCAAGTAACAGATGAATCGTTGTTGTCCTAATGCAGTAAAAGAGAGCAGGAGCGAGAGAGTGGGATTATATCGGAATGAACAAGGGGGTTCTGCTTGCCTGGCACTTCTGAAGATATTATAGTTCTTCATCGGTGTCATCGAACTCATCGTCGGTACGTCGTCTACTGAGAGGGGACAAACACCGACAAACAAAGGAGAAACACAATCAATGCCATGCAACAAAATGATGCATGAATGTGACATGGCAATATGCTGTTGATTGGCCTAATGCAACTAGCAACAGGTTAAATGGAGTTGATTTGAACCCTAGGTTCAAATTCAAACTTCATATGTGAAATTCAAATGCCATTTAATTGATTTGACCTGATCAGCAGGTATAAGTTGTTTAAACATGCATGAAAATGGTACAGATGGATAGATTGCATTTTTCTGATCATTTTTCATATATAATTTGTTTGATTTGGAGCTACGGTTGATTTACTATGATTTTTAGAAGTTAGCACTATTTTCTGGAATTTCCTGAATAATAATAAATCCAGAAAATGAGTTATTGCGTCAGCATGACATCACCCTGATGTCAGCAGGTCAACTGGGCGCCTCCAGGTCAAACCTGACCAGTGGGGTCCACTTGTCAGTGACTGGGGCTGGTTAGTGTCGATGACATGTGGGCCCAATCAACTGCCACGTCAGCTTGGTCAACTCTGACACGTGGGGCCCTTTGGGTTATGAACTAATTTAAGCAGGAAATTAAACTAACCTAAGCAGGCACTAGGGCCCACATGGCAGTGGCCCTTGGGGGGTTTAGAGGGGTCATTAGCGCTAATTAAGTGTGCCATGTCAGCACGCCGGCGGTTAGACGACGGCGACGACCCAGGGCGGCGGTGGCTCGCCAGAGTGGCACTATGGGCTGCGGTTAGACGCGAGAAGAGCATCAGGAGGTAGCCCATGCCCGCGCGCATCTAGGGAGACCAATGGGAGGGGTTGGGGTGGAACGAGCTCGCCGGAGTCGAGCTCGTGGCAGCGCCGGCGTTCGGGTATGACGCGAGCGAGAGCTAGGGGGCACGGGAAGGCGATCTGGGGCGTGCTACGGGCTCGTGGGGAGGCACTCAGTCAGCATGGTGTGGTCATCATGAAGCCAAGAGTCAGTAGCCACGGCGGCGACATGGCCGGCGGCAAAAAGCTCTCGGCCTCGTTGCGGACGGCGGCTAGAGAGGGAGGTAGGGCACGGGGAGAGGGGGAAACGATGGCGGAGCTCACAGTGGGTGCAGCGGTGGCCTCGGCGAGCTCGGGGAAGCTCGGGAGGCGGCGAATCAACGGAGTCCGTCCTCAGTGGACGAGGAGGGGAACGGCAGAGCTGGCGGCGTCCAGGGGCTTCCGGCATCGGGCGGCTCGGTGAGGAGGAGGAGAGGGACTAGGCGGAGCTCGTAGACAGCTCCAGGGGGCGAGGGAGAGGCGGTGGCCGGGGTGGTGCAAACGGCGGCGGCGGTGGCGTTCGGTCGCACTCGGGGAAGGAGCTACAGAGCGAGGGAAAGAACAGAGAGTGAGGGGAGAGGCAGGAGGTGGCGGGGCGACGTGGCCCCGGCCAGACGCTGGCCGCCGCAAGGCCGGCGTGCAAGCATTGTCCTCTGGCGCGAGGAAGGGAACGATCGGCACGGCCAGCTCATTGGCCGCCCCATTGGGCACTGGCCAAAGCCATGTAAGTCGGGTAGTTCCTTTCACTCTCTCCTTTTATCTCTTTCTGTTTTCTATTTTTCAGTAGTTGTTTGGGCTTTATTAAAATACAGATCACTTTAAAAATCCTGAAAATAATTGTGGGCACCTTCGAGATATATGCAACAGCCCACATTTAGTTTCAGAATTATTTGAGCATTTAAATTATTTATAGCATTCAAATGCCCAAATTCAAATACTTTATGAGTTAATTCAAAATCCATAAATGGCCAAGAAATACGCTCATCATTTTTGGAAGAGGTTTTCACCTTTATCAAAAATTGAACATTTCCAAAGGCATTTTGGGTTCATTGAAGATTATTTTAGGTTGAACATATTTGATTTGATCTGGTGCTAGGGTTTGAACAATCCCCATTTCAAATTCATTGAAATTCAAACATGATGCACACATGACTAGCTAGCCTAGAGCAAACCAGAACTAGGGATGTGACAACTCACCCCCACTAAACAAGAATCCCGTCCCGAGATTCAAGTCGTGAGGTAAGAAGTCAGAGGGGTTACAAGCTAACACGATCTTCATGATCCAAAAGCCCTTCTCGAAGATGTTGATTTATTGCTCCAATTGATTTTTGATGTCTTTACTTTCGAGATCTTCATCCAGCATGATGACGACAGAGAGAAACTCTACAAGAATTGATCTCCTCGAAGATCGAGCACTCAGGATCAACTCATGGAGTGAGTCATTCGATCATCTCTTGAGCTGAGACTCAAACACATACATCGAGAGAGGTGGATAGTAACAGATGACGAGGGTTCAATTTGGTAAGCAACAATTCCACGCTTTAGAAAGATGGTGGATGGTGTCAAGGTGGCGAGGAAATAATTGCCATGATCCCGTAACGGTGCACCTTGGGAAAAGGTGACTCGTTGAACTGTTCCCTTAGGTGGAAAAAAGAATTACTTTTGATTCAGAGATCATTGAAACTCTTTAAACCAGCCTAAGGCAATCACAATCGATCGTTTGGCGGAGTTCAAAGGAATGGCATATCCGGATTCGGATGGATGATGTGGACTACCTTGTTGAAGACAACACGATGGATGATTTGCTTATCATCGGAAATGGATGGGACCCATGGTAGGACCACTTTTGAAGATGATCCTAACCAACAATGACTGAGAGGGCAGCCCGTGGGAATTGGCACAATGGCGGTGCAAGCTAGGAACAAAATGCAACTGTTGGGAATGTTCCAACCATCATATCTGCCTGAGATTCAGATCCAATTGGTAATAGGATACCTGCACTCAAAGATGTCCGAAGGAAAGGTGCAACACAAATCGATTTAAATGATGTTGCAAGATTCTCGAGAGATGGACTATGGTAGTAAGCTCCAAAACATGAGCGGGTTCTGCTACAAACATGTGAACACGCTGCCCCAGACAAGCATGGCCACGTAGTAGTCTTATATTAAACACTACCAAGTTCAGGTGGGGAACCATCTTCGAGGATATTGGAATCTTGTGCATGAACTAGTATTCGCACAACAACTCCTTTTCCTCGAACAAACCAATCAGTGGCTTGGTGTGCTAGGGAATACATATGGAGTGGAGGCAATTAATCTACCAAACCATAGAATACATTCGCACATGCATAATTGACTTGGGATGGTACCCGAGGAAATAAAAACAATCTTTTCTCAAATTCGTGGCGGCAACTTACACCTAAAGCACATGAATTCGAGGAAGTCACTTCTTCCATCCAAGCATAAGCTTCATGAACGGAACGCAAAGGCATTGCTTACAAAGTTTCCAACACTAGGTTGATGTTCAACATGAATCATGCGGGAGACAAAATGCTGCTGATGGGCTCAACAACAACTCATCGGAATTTCCATATCACTGGACTTCCACCATCATGTGAACACGGTGATAGCATTGGTCAGACCAAAAGATGTAATGGTGTATGCCCGAGGGATCAACCACGAGTAAGACAACATTACGAACATCGTTGGTTCTGATTTGACTTGACAATGGCCCATACTCAAATCAAAGTTTTGACAAGGCAATAGATCCAACAACTGATCACGAGGACCAACCGATGGAGATATCATCTTTCTTCAACACACACACAAACACAAAGATATCCCTTCAGAATGAACTAAATTCAGCAAAGCTTTTATCTTCCAACCCTCCAAGTTGTTGTTTAGCTTAACGAACTAGCTCAGGGGTATCCAACACAGATTCTTGGAGAAGGGGTGGTTTGCAAGAAACCAACTTGATCACGAACTTAACATAGCGGTCAGGTGACAACCTGGTAGCACTTCCAAGAAGATATTTGAAAAGTCACGAACCACCGATATATTACTAAGCTCGAGAACAATCTTGCTTTTGAGGGCAAGATGATATGATCAAATGAGTGAGGGATTAACACAATCCTAACTCACTGATCGAGGAGTGCACCAGAAATAAGGACTAGGTAGCACGGTCAAGCTTAGGATGATGATTTAATAACCAATACGCTAAGAATGGGAATATTGTCCAGTTACTACCAAGCAACGAGTTGCTCGGAGTATTGATTTCACACATCACAGATCACTTGTCGGCATTCCGGTTACAACAACACGAGGACCGAGGAATGAATGATGATGGTGAGAAGTATCACTACGTCAAGAATTCATGAGAGTTGGTGCAGTTCTCATGACAATTCTGACATAAAGGGGGTAATACTCCGAAGTAGAACAGAACAAAGCTGGATTGGCATTTTGATCTGCAGGATACAACTACTTTGACCCGATCCTGGAAATGGATGAGATGCTGGAGTTTGTTTCTCCTAGTCATTCCAGAATAGAATGGCTTGACAGACCACATGAGTAATAGGCATCGATGAACACGAATGCACAATTACTCCTGACTATGAATTGATAGACGAAGGTCAGAATACAACTGAAGAGGTACAACTCAAAGTAACATATAACTTTTCAAGTTGTGGAGGCATGGATTAGGATGTCGAGCAAAGTTCAACATTTCTTCCGGATAACCCATGCGGAGAAGGTAGAACTGGCAGATTCACAATTATGAATGGAGAACTCCTCAAGAGTACTCTGATTGTGATCCTTCGGTTCAGCGAGGAACTTCTGCCATAAGCGGTTCATAGTATTTGGAAGAAGGAAATACCAGGGACCTCGAGGACTATCGCAAGGTTACTAATAACCTAAAGGTACGAGCAACACTATCAACATGAGGTAAGTAGAGTGAATTTTGGGTTCAAAACCCAGGAGTAGAATACCTACTGCTAGGTAGCATCACGGGATGCTTTCGGGAATGACGGCCAAAGTCATCACACTAGGAACATAAAGCATGGCTAGATTACTAGATGATCCTCCAAGACACCTAGGGTCATAATAGTAACTCCAACATATATGTCGAGGCAATAGAATACCTCAACTCCACAATTAGTGTGATTATTCTGACCATAAAGGACATCGGGAATGGAAAGAAAGGATTTGCAAATGCATTAGACTATTTAGAGACCTGGGATGACTCGGACAGCATAACGGCTGTAAATGCTCAAATAGATTTGAGACATCATGCAAAATGGTGGCATGACCACTCTACAACATCATAACAAGATTCCGAGATCAACAGTTAACATACAGAAATAGTAGGAACTGAACTGAGGCTTAAAACCAACAATCTTAAAGGTCTATGTATTATTAACACGTCATCCTGATAGATATATGAGAAGCCTAGTTCTTAAACCCCGTAGAAGAGAAGAGGATGACTCAGATCAGAAGGCCATGAGGTATAAGGAGTAAAAAGAGCCTTACGTTCCCTTCCACAATCAATTCCCTTACATAACTAAAGCATTTCTAGACACAACTTCGACCGGTTTGACTTGGTAGACCTACAGCAACAAAGCTCGATACCAAAGCTGTCAGACCCGATTCCAAGTCACATCGATCTAGCCGTAACACCTCATATCACTTTGCGGTCGACGACGGTATTCCCACGGTGTCACCTTACCATGTCCCGGACCGCTTGCGCCTTTTGGCTCACGATATGATAGTGTCGCTAGCATCCATATGACAGAGAACCCGGCCGACATGGCTAGTCGTGAACCCAAAGCGCACTAACCCATGGGGACAGCATACATGAATCACATCGAGCATGTCGGTCATCAACGTGTGAATCCGGGCTGTAGCACTGGCTAACAGACTCCGTAACCCGGCTGTAGCAGGATAGGCAGGACTCGGATGTCACCGCGTGACATTTCCCAAGGGATGTATACGTAAACGGTGAAACACATGCCGCTACCAAGTGTACAGAGCAGTATTCTTTGGGCTAGCGTAACTCCGTGAACCGGGCAGTAGCGGACTACTATCGCCAGAAGCACTAGACTACATTTCCCCATATGAAAGGCTGCCAAGGATAAACAACTAGATTGTCGGATCCCACACATACCAAGCATTTCAAACATACACTCAAAATGCTCGATATGTGTAAATACAACATGGCATCACAACATAACTCTACGACTCAAGTATTTATTCATTAGGCTCCGAGGAGCGAGATATTACAAACATGGGTCTCATGACCCAACATTCAGAGCATACAAGTCAAAGCACAGGCGGAAGCTTAACATGTCTGAGTACGGACAACTATAAATGAAAAAGGCTTAGAAGCCTGACTATCTACCAGATCCTTCCGAGGGCACAAGATCGTAGCTGAGGTAACAAGCTAAACGTCGAAGTCCACGCGGAACTACTAGCGAGACTGACGTCTCTCTGCAAAACATAAAATAGGCAAACGTGAGTACAAATGTACTCAGCAAGACTTACATCAGAACTAACTACATATGCATCATTATCAACAAAGGGGTGGTGGGGTTTAACTGCAGCAAGCCAGCTTTGACTCGGTGCCTATCCTGAACTATGAGTGCAAGTAACTCTTTTGAGGTGGCGCACACGAGTCCACATATTCACCATATCAATACACCACTATGGATCTGATCCCGTCTTCCTACGAGAACGCCATCCATAGCACTCACGCTTATCTTGCGCATTTTAGAGTATCCACTTTCACTTGTCTATGAACTGTACAGGCAACCCAGAAGTCCTTTACCGCGGACACGGCTATTCGAATAGATCATATTAACCCTGCAGGGGTGTACTTCTTCACACACGCTCTCGCCACTTACCACCATGTACACGTCGTGTATCGCGGCAACCTTCAAGCGGAAGCTTTGGCGAGGGAGTCGGCCACGACCGACTAACCACACAAGTCTCTAGTCCAGGTTTATCGCATATTCGGGTTCCATCCGCAAGGAGATCCGGCCGGGGTGTCGCTCACGGCCCCGAACGATGTGTGCAGGGTTCCCGAGACACCAAACGGGCGCTCGGTACACCCGGCCATGGTGTATCTACTGCAACATAACCCACCCCTAGGGTCAGCGCTATGCACGGCCCCCAACACATATCGTACAAACACCAGAAACTAGTTGCAACTCCTGGACAGAGATCGAGGCGATTAATAAGCCGAGAGGGGTCGAGTTACTAGAACCCAATGTGTGGTAGTAACTGTTTCATGGATCACAAACACAGAACTCAGTTCCTGAGGACGGCTGCAATGTGACAACCCACCATGTACTCCTACATGGCCTCTCACCGCTACCTTTACCAAATCATGTTCACACACTTAGCTCACACACAGTAGGACATGTTCACACACCTCTGATTCATCCCCGATGAATCAGACCTGACTCAACTCTAAGCAAAGAGTGCATGACAACAAGCATAATTGAGTAGGCACAACAGGTCTCAAACAACTCCTACTCATGCTAGTGGGTTTCATCTATTTACTGTGGAATGATAGGTCATGCAGAGGATAAAGGGGTTCAGCTACCGCAGCAAGTAATAGATGAATCATTGTTGTCCTAATGCAGTAAAAGAGAGCAGGAGCGAGAGAGTGGGATTATATCGGAATGAACAAGGGGGTTCTGCTTGCCTGGCACTTCTGAAGATATTATAGTTCTTCATCGGTGTCATCGAACTCATCGTCGGTACGTCGTCTACTGAGAGGGGACAAACAACGACAAACAAAGGAGAAACACAATCAATGCCATGCAACAAAATGATGCATGAATGTGACATGGAAATATGTTGTTGATTGGCCTAATGCAACTAGCAACAGGTTAAATGGAGTTGATTTGAACCCTAGGTTCAAATTCAAACTTCATATGTGAAATTCAAATGCCATTTAATTGATTTGACCTGATCAGCAGGTATAAGTTGTTTAAACATGCATGAAAATGGTACAGATGGATAGAATGCATTTTTCTGATCATTTTTCATATATAATTTGTTTGATTTGGAGCTACGGTTGATTTACTATGATTTTTAGAAGTTAGCACTATTTTCTGGAATTTCCTGAATAATAATAAATCCAGAAAATGAGTTATTGAGTCAGCTTGACATCACCCTGATGTCAGTAGGTCAACTGGGCGCCTCCAGGTCAAATCTGACCAGTGGGGTCCACTGGTCAGTGACTGGGGCTGGTTAGTGTCGATGACATGTGGGCCCACCAACACCACGCCGACTTGGTCAACTCGACACGTGGGGCCCTTTGGGTTATGAACTAATTTAGTGAAATCAAACTAACCTAAGCAGCATCGGGCCCACATGGCAGTGGCCCAGGGGGTTTAGAGGGTCATTAGCGCTAATTAAGGTGCCAAGTCAGCACGACGCGACGGTTAGACGACGGCGACGCACCTGTATGGCGGTGGCTTGCCGGAGTGGCGCTATGGGCTGTGTTGACGCGCCAAGAGCATCAGAGGTAGCCCATGCCCCGCAAGCATCTAGGGAGACCAAGGGAGGGCTTGGGGTGGAAAGAGCTCACGAGTCGAGCTCGTGGCGGCGCGGTGTTGGGTGTGACGCGAGCGAGAGCTAGGGGGCACGGAAGGCGAGCCGGGCGCACGGGCTCGTGGGGAGGCACTCAAAGGTGTTGTTGTGGTTCATCATGAGCCAAAGAGCCAGAGCACGGCGGCGACATGGCCGGGCGGCGAAAGCTCTCGGCCTCGTTGCGGACGGCGGCTAGAGACAGAGGTAGGGCACGGGGAGAGGGGGAAATGATGGCGGAGCTCACAGTGGGTGCAGCGGTGACCTCGGCGAGCTCGGGGAAGCTCGGGAGGCGGCAAATCAACGGAGTCCATCCTTAGTGGACGAGGAGGGGAATGGCGGAGCTGGCGGCGTCCAGGGGCTTCCGGCGTCGGGCGGCTCGGTGAGGAGGAGGAGAGGGACTAGGCTGAGCTCGTGGACAGCTCAGGGGGCGAGGGAGAGGCGGTGGCCGGGGTGGTGTGAACGGCGGTGGCGGTGGCGTTCAGTCGCACTCGGGGAAGGAGCTACAGAGCGAGGGGAAGAACAGAGAGTGAGGGGAGAGGCAGAGGGGGCTGCGGGGCATCTCCAGACGCGTCGGAGGCGCCTCAGTGGCAAGCAGGAGGTGGCGGGGCGACGTGGCCCCGGCCAGACGCATGGCCGCGCGCGCCGGCGCGTGCCCCTGTCCTCCTGGCGCAAGGAAGGGAACGACTGGCACGGCCAGCTGGCTGGGCCGGCCTACTGGGCCGCTGGGCCAGGCCACAGGTAAGTCCAAGTAGTTCCTTTCACTCTCTCTCCCTTTTATCTCTTTCTGTTTTCTATTTTTCTGTAGTTGTTTGGGCTTTATTAAAATACCAGATCACTTCTAAAAATCCTGAAAATAATTGTGGGCACCTTCCGAGATATATGCAACAGCCCACATTTAGTTTCAGAATTATTTGAGCATTTAAATTATTTATAGCATTCAAATGCCCAAATTCAAATACTTTATGAGTTAATTCAAAATTCCATAAATGGCCAAGAAATATGCTCATCATTTTTGGTAGAGGTTTTCACCTTTATCAAAAATCATGAACATTTCCAAAGGCATTTTGGGTTCATTGAAGATTATTTTAGGTTGAACCTATTTGATTTGATCTGGTGCTAGGGTTTGAACAATCCCCATTTCAAATTCATTGAAATTCAAACATGATGCACACATGACTAGCTAGCCTAGAGCAAACCAGAACTTGGGATGTGACATGTTGGCCTAGCAAGTTGACGCGTACACAATCAGGAGATGATTGTACATGGAGAGGATGACAGCAGGGACCCGCCAAGGTCATGGCAGTGCGCAAGCAAGTGCCTCCTTATTTCAAGCCAATAAAAAAATGGCTCCTCCTAGTGGATTTCTGACATCTGGGTCCCATGCCATTGTCAACGAGTCAATAAACGAGAGAATTGCACAATGAGCGGCCGACACTGAGGACCCAAAGAGCTCGCCAGCTTATTTTTGTTTTGGGTTAATTTTATAAATGCCTCCAGAAATGCCAACGCAATTTCAAACTTTGAAAATGCCATTTCATGCCATTTCTAGTGGCATTTTTTGAAGTCGGGAGTGGCATTTTTCAAAGTTTGCAAACTGCAGTGGCATTTTTCAAAGTTCGCAAAAATTGCAGTTGCATTTTTCAAAGTTTGAAAATTGCAGTGGCATTTATATGAATCGCCATAATCGGAGTGGCATTTATCTAATTTGTTTTTGAGACGGAAGCAGGGTGTCAACTGGGCTGTGCAGGACACTCTGGCCTGTCTAGACAGCCTTTTCTTTTATGTTTACCACAGACTAGCCTAGTAGTTTTTTCTTCTTTTTGAAAATGGCTAGCCCAGTTTTTTTGTGATTTGTCAAGTAAGTCACTTTATCAGGCATGTTGGGCTGCAAATCTTTCAAGACGAGGAGAGCTTCATTCGGCTGGCCGAGAAAATGGCCTATCACTAATGAGAAGTGGGTTGTACATTTTTAAAACACATCAAATCGACAATTAGTTTCAAATATCTTTTTTTCATTTCGAGATTTTAAATTGCATTGATTTTTATGCGTGGACAATTTATTGGATTTTATATTGATATACATTTATTTTAAAATCAGTCTGAATGTGACTCAAATTTCGGGATTAAAACAGTTCAGATCGCACCGACATATGCAAAATTTCAGATAATTTTTAACCGTGGCCACAATATGGGCTGTAATGCTAACAAAAGAATATGGGCTCCAAAAACCCGTAAGAATTAGCAAATGGGCTGTAAACTATTTGAAATAATGGCGATGGGCTGTATGCTGTTTTCCACGGATTTGAGGCTTTCCACAGATGGTTCAGATATCGTTGGATGTCCATCCAACGTCCGTCGGCTTCTTCAATCTCGCTCTTCCTGCTCCACCGCCAAACAAGCGCCGCGGACTGCTCGCTTCCTCCTCCCTCGCTGCCGGCTGTTGCCAAGAAGCCTCACCGCCCCACAGCATTCCCATCGCTGGCCTAGCCATCCTCTACTCACCCACACATGCCGTTATTCTCCGTGACGGCAGACGAACCAAGAAACCTCGCACTCTCGCGTGGGAAACAACCGCCAAGTATTCTCGGCTCGTGTCGCTCCTTCCTAGGCCTCGCCGCCGTCCATTGCCCCGGTGCTCTCGGCGCGGCTTGATCAACGTGGTCAATGAACGACATCCATCGGAAGTGGACTGTACATGGAGAAGCTGACAGCCGGGTCCACGGCCGCACGCAAGGAAATGCCTCCTTATTTCGCGCAAAATAATGATTCCTCCACCGACATCCGGGACCCACCGAAGGGCCTCAGATTTCGTGAAAAGCATTACCGCCACGACAGCTCGGACCCACCAGCTATATCTTCGCACGCAAGGAAGTGCCTCCTTATTACGCCCAAAAAAGAATACTCCCCCGCTAGCTGGGACCCAGTATAGTGGGCCTACTAAGTTGACGGGACGAAGGGCTTTGTCAACTTAGTCAATATGCACGATTCTAGCTCGACCGACCGCACGATGTCCATCCAACGGCCGTAGTGCTTCTTCAACCTCTGGTCTTCTTGCTCCACTACCAAAGCAGCGCCGGTCGTGCCACCCGCCTCCCCTCCCGTGGTCGGGTCAGTTGCCGCGGAGGCCTCACCGCCCCATACTACTCCCGCCAATGGCCAGTGCCATCCCTCCACTCCACTCACCCACACCCCCGTTATTCTCAAGAACGACGGCAGCAAGAGCCAACCAGTGAACCTTGTACTCCTCTCCGTGGGCATCCACCGCCGCCTTCCCTGCTCCACGCCGCCCCTTCCTAGGCTCGCCGTCGCCCACCGCCGTGGTGCTCTCGGCGGCGTGGTCAATGTGGTCAAGAACCAATTCCATCGAAGAATATCAGACGTGGAGAGGCCGATAGCTGGGTCCACGGCAGCCGCAAGGAAGTGCCTCCTTATTACGTAGAAAATAATTATTCCTCCACCTGACAGTAGGGACACACCGGACGGGCCACCAGATTTCGCGAAAAAACATATGCCCTCGACTGCTGGGACCCACCCGACGGGCCACCGATTTCACGGAAAAATGTTCCCTCATTGTCACCGACCCACCGGAAGTGCCTCCTTATTACGCACAAAAAATGAATACCCCCGCTAGCTGGGACCCACCTTGGTGGGAGGCTGACTTAGGGCCTACTAAGTTGACGGGACGGAGGGCTTTGTCAACTTAGTCAATATAAACGATTCTAGCTCCAAAGGACCGTGACGATGTCCATCCAACGGCCGTAGTGCTTCTTCAACCTCTGGTCTTCTTGCTCCAGCCGCCCAAAGCAAAGGTCGGTCGTGCCGCATGCTCCCGCCTCCCGTGGCCGGATGTGCTGCCATGAGGCCTCACCGCTTCTACTATTCCCACCGCTGGCCAGGCCTCGCGGCGACGGGCAGCCTCACATCGCAATGAACCAAAGGAACCTCAGATTCTTCTCGGCGCTGGCTTCCATCGCCGCTGCCTTCCACGGCTCCCGTCGGCCCCTTCCTAGGCTCGCCATCGCCCACCGCCTGGTTTCTCGGCGTGGCGTGGTCAATATGGTCAAGGAACGATTTCCATCGGACGTGGATCGATGTGGAGAGGTCGATACCGGGTCCACGGCCGCAGCAAGGAAGTGCCTCCTTATTACACGGAAAATAATTATTCCTCCACCGACAAATAGGGACCCACCGGACGGGCCACCGTGATTTCGTGAATTTCCCGACCGCTGGGACCCACCAGCTACACCTTCGCACGCAAGGAAGTGCGCCCGCAAAAACCAAAACGACGGCCCCTCGACCGCCGGGACCCACCAGCTACATCTTCGCAGCCAAGGAAGTGCCCGATACGGGACCCACCTGGTCGAAGCGCACGAAGCGTTGTCATTCGGTCGCGAACGTACGTACATACTAGTCGTTGTAGAGGCGCCGCACGCAGTCGTAGTAGAGGCGCCGCACGTAGCATGTACACATACGCATAGCGCGTAGGGTGCAAGAAAGAAAATACGCCACGCATATACATACGGCAGGGTCTCGAACGCCTACCGCGATACGCATATGGCTGGGTCGGAATGGAGAAACAGCGCTGCTGCCGTGTTCATGGGGAGGCAACGGATTGCGCCGTGTTCATGGGGAGGCAACGGAATGTGTCGTGTTCATCAGAGGCAACGGAACGCTGGGAGCCAACCGCCGGGTCGAACGGAATGCGTGGTCGTGTTCATCGGGAGGACTTGGACGGAACAGCGATGGAACGAGGCCCGCGCATCGCGAGAATGGAGGAAACGGCCTTGTGTTCGACCGCCACGCTCATAACGGGTCCCGTTGATCGAGAGGGGTGGTGTACCGCAAAACGGAGGAAACGGACCTCCTACGGTCAAACGGGGTCCTGTTGATCGGGAGGGTGTGGCGATCGCAAAACGGATTTAAACGGACCGTGTTGGAGCGCCACGGTCAAACAGGGTCCTGTTCATCGGGAGGTGTGGCGCATCGCAAAACGGACTCCACGGATACTATTCATCTCCACCGTCGACCTCCTCCACCTCCACGGGCTAACGCTGACCTCCTCCAGCCTCCACGGCTCCTGCTCATCCAGCCTCCACCGCCGCTACTCCACCGGCCATCGCTCAACCACCCTCCACGGCCACCCTCCACCGCTCATCGCTCATCCAGCCTCCACACCACGAGTCCTGTTCATCCAGAGGCAACGCCACCGCCACCGCTCATCCAACCCCCCGCAACGCCATTGTTCATCCAATCGATCGCCTCGATTAGCAGCAGAGCGGCGAATCGCCCATCGGGTTCAGATTAACAGCCATCGATCGATCACGGGTTCAAGAACGCGTAGCCTGTAGTGCAATCCTCGGTTCGATTAGAGCCCAACGCCGCTTTCGGGTTCGATTAGAGCCAACGCCGCACACACACGCAGCAGACGTACGAGAAACACGATCGCTTCGCCCCGACCTCCCACCGTGAATCGCAACTCCCCAAATATTCCTACCCTCGCTTCTACCATGGTTTTTCCGCCATGGACGCCCAAAGAATGTCATGCGCTATGCCTCCAGCCCGCCGAGGACGAAAAGCCCATTTTCGTCATGATTTTTGTCATGGAAGTAGGAGCCCACCACATTTATGATGATACCGGGTTCTTTCACAATTATCGTCATAGAAGTGTCATATGTATGACAGAAAAAAATTCGTTCGGCCCAAAATGTCACGGATGTGTCTTTTTTTGTAGTGAATGGATCATGCATTCCCCGAAGGATTCAAACCCGTCAATATTGAATCATATGACGGGACAACCGATCCCGTGGTATGGATAGAAGATTTCATCCTCCACATCCATATGGCCCGTGGGGATGATCTCCACGCCATTAAATACCTCCAACTAAAACTAAAAGGGCCAGCTCGGTACTGGTTAAACAGCCTGCCCGAAAATTCCATAGGCAGCTGGGAGGACTTGAAAGAGGCTTTCCTCGATAACTTCTGAGGAACATATGTTCGGCCACCGGATGTCGATGACCTAAGTCACATTGTCCAGCAATCAGGAGAATCAGCCAGGGAACTCTGGACTCGGTTCTTAGTCAAAAAGAACCAAATAGTCGACTATCCGGACGCGGAAGCCCTTGCGGCTTTTAGACACAGTGTCCGGGACCAATGGCTGGCACGCCACCTCGGCCAAGAAGGACCTAAATCCATGACAGCCCTCACTGCTCTGATGACCCGCTTTTGCGTGGGAGAGGACAACTGGCTCGCTCGTAGAAGCAGTAGCGCAAGCAACCCGGGCACCTCCGAAAACCGAGACGGCAATGGAAAGCCACGACGAAGCAAAAACAACAGTCGCAACGACAATGAGAGATCATGCGACAAAGCGGTCAACGCCGGATTCAGCAACCCCAAGCCCGGTCAGCGGAAGAAGCCATTCAAGGCGAATCGAGACGAACCATTCAACCTGGACAGAATATTGGACCGACCCTGCCAGATTCATGGCCACCCCGATAAACCAGCTAATCATACCAACAGAAACTGCTGGGTCTTTAAACAGGCCGGCGAGCTCAATGCCGAACACAGGGGGAGGAGCCCGCCAGGTGACAGGGATGATGGAAAGATTCACCAACGAAACACTGGGGGTCAGAAGCAATCTCCACCCGAGGATCAACTACTCCCAGAACGGAAATAGCAACCCGGCTTCCGCCGCCCACTCCGTACACCTAAAAAATTTGTACCGCACATACATCATTATGCACTCAAGATACCATGGGCATTGGCGGAAGCACAATACGGACAAGCCTGCAAGCACTCTAGTAACATTTTTTATTTACTTTCTTTTTTGTTTTTTCTTCCTTCACTATCCTTTAAAGATAGGTGATGAACAGGATAAACATCTGAAACTGGCTCTATCGGAGTCCGAATCCGATACCCACCTAAGGGGCTATTTCCATCAAGGATTCCCCCCACCGAGGACTGGCGGCGCAGACGTGCGACAGGAGGTCCAGAATAACTTTTTGTAGACCGCACTCTCTATTTCTCGAGCCTGTAATATGCTTGTTCCTCCGCCTCCAATCCCAAGCATGTCAAATAGCCGGGAGGATGGCTTTTATATATATCATAAGTAATCATTGGCATACCACTCAGTTCCCAGTAAACAATATCCAAACTAATCATCCGTACTGTTTCTCCAACAAATATGGCTCCTACAGTTATTTCTTAGAAATACCTTGGCATAACCTGCCAGGGGCTTGGTGTGGGAACAAATGAGTTGCCATCAGAAGTCCAAACAACTCTATAGCATACTTCGGCGTCGCAAGTTTGGCCTTATATGCATCAGCTCCGAATCATTGTCTTGGGTCAATAATTGGGTTGCCCGGCTTCTGTGCTTACTACCCAACGTTCCGCTCTATCGGCTAGGGTAGTAAAGGGAGAACTACCGCGATTGTGCCGTGATCTAAACCAGACGAGCACCTCAGTAGAGAAAGCCGAAAACTGACTGTCATGATGCGGCGAGAGCTGGTCAACCATTTGACGACTTCTTGGAATCTTTAGCGATTCTCAGTGTCACACGAGGAATCTTTTTCAGATCAAATATGTAAGGCACCATGCGCCGCATACATACTAGGGGCTATGTCGTAGCCCCACAATAAAACTCCTATGGCTAAGTGAAAGCGTTAACGCCTATAGTCCGATTGTCTGGTTCGCCGCATTATCACCTCCTTCATGGACCAAGACGTTGGATAAAGAGTGATTAAATGCCTTTCCGAACACCCCCGTACTTCCTACGAGGGGGCTGAAGCCGACGACTGGAAAACTTTCAGATTATATCAAAACAGCCGCACATGAGGAATTCAAGCTTTCAAGCAAAATATAAATAGATTAACTATAAAATTGTATTTTACAATTTTCATCCACCTCACTCGAACATTATGTCTTTCAAGCACTGACCCTCTATAAAGCTAGCGGCCTCTAGGACGCCTTCAAAATAATGCTCCGGTTCCGGGCGGTCCTTGCCTTTGGTTGGACTCCTTGTCGCAACGTCGATGGCCCTCATCTTCCCCCAGAATGTTTTGACTCGGGCAAAAGCCATCCGTGCACCCTCAATGCACGCTGATCGCTTCACAGCATCAATACGCGGCACCACATCAACCAGCCTCTGCACCAAACCGAAATAGCTATTCAGAACAGGCTCGGTTGGCCACAACCGGATTACGACATCCTTCATGGCAGCGCCGGATATCCTATGAAGTTCGGCCCATTGGGACATTTGTTCATTGAGCAACAGAGGGCGCTTTGATGCGCCAAATTGCGACCAAAAAAGATTATCCATGTCATATCCATCTCGTGCTTGGTAATACTGCGCCGCATCGGCAGAACTCTTCGGCAAGTCCAAGAACTCGTCCGGAGAACTCCATACTTGGTTAAGTTGGGCATAGTTCGGGTCACCGAACTTAGTTTGCAGCAGAAAGGGATTTCTAGCCGCAATCTCCCTCGCTTGTTGAACCTCCTCACGGGCTGCTCTGGATTTCGACCACGCTACTCTAGCCTCTTGTAAGGCCTTGTCCAGATCAGCCGTTAAGGCTTTACTCTCCTTCTCTAGAAATTCACAGCGGCTGCTAGCATTCTCCAGTTCGAGCGCCATCATGGATACCTTCTCCTCATTTTGGCGTCGTGCAGCTTGTTCAGCTTTTAATTCAGCCCAGGCCTTTTCGGCAGTAGCATTGCTACGACGGGCCTGCTCCTTGGCTCGGGCCAGCTCTGCTCGAAGAACTTCAACGGTGGTAGCACCATCTGCAGCCATGCATACTCCAGCATCTAAATCTCATCATCATACTTATACCACAAAAAATGTATGAGGATTGCCCCGAATACATACCTTGCGACTCGTCAAGACGCATATTGATCAAAGCAAGATCATCCCCTGCCACATCAAGCTTCCGCTGCAACTCGGCAATTTCCATAGTCCGGGAAGCGGCCAAGGGGGAAGCAGCCTGTGTTCAAAGTTGATCAGGTTAGTCCTCAAACGATCCTTTTCGATCCTCTGTTTTGCTTCCCAGTGGAAGCCAACCCGAGTATCGGGGGCTACTACCTATACATAGGCGCATCTTTGCAAATAAAACATAGCCGAAAAACATTATGCCACAAACCTCGAAGCCCTTAAGTAGGATCATGAAGGATTCATTTAATCCGCTCTTCGCGGACAAAATCTTTTCAATCACTGTACCCATCAAGGTACGCTGTTCCCCCGAGACAGATGCTTTCCGCAACATGTCCTGCAACATATCCGGAGTCCCCGGGTCTCCGGAAGCTGCTCCAAGAGCACAATCATCCTTTGAAGGAATTTGTTCACCCGTCTCCAAAATCACTGTCGATTGTGAACCAGACAGTCCGGGGCCTTTGTTGTCATCAGCCCCGGAATCCTGGATGGTCGGAGGTCCACCTTCAGGTACTGCCTCTTTTTTCCCCTGGTCTAAAGGGACCCTCCGTGATGACACTTCAGAGTCGTCCACCTTATTGGGCGAGGAGGCTGGAGGAGGTGTCTCGCTCTCCATCATCTCTGGGAGGAGACTCCCCGAAGAAGAGGATCGCCCAGAAAAATTCTATGCCGACCTGTAAAAATGCATAAATGTGTTACGTATATCTTCGGTAACAACAACGGAGCAGGACTCTATCAAAGTACTCCGGATTCTCTTACGGTTTGGCCGAGGGCGCTCGACGGTGGCACCTTGCCCCTTCTTGGAAGACCGCCCCTCCCAATCTTCGGAGGCGGCCCTTTTCCTCCTGCTTGGAGAAGGGATGATGGGTCGTTTTCCGCCTCTGTCTTCGGGCGAGGAAAGGTCGATTTCTCCAGACTCAGTGTCCGACTTACCTCCGGAACCATGGTCATCTTTGGTCTTCTCACCCTCCCCTGCTGGTACCTGGTACGGTGCCGAGGCCAGCATCCTTGTTAGCACAGGAGTAGCTGAGTCTTCGGGAAGGGGAGTCGGACACCTAATCCGCTCCACCTTCTTTATCCAGCCCTGAAAAAGGATGATACCGTCGGTATCTTGCCATTGGGTGTCTAATTATAAGGTATTCGATAAATAGGTACTTACCGGGGTATCCGGATGGTTACAGTCTAGGCCGACATCTTCGGTGGTGTCCGGCCATTGCCTTCGTTTCCCGAAGAATAATCTCCACATTCCTCCGTGCATAGTGCCGAAGAAGTGTTGAAGCGTCCGCGGCCCTTCCGGATTAAACTCCCACATGCGGAGAGGCCGTCGCTGGCACGGCAGGGTCCAACGAACTAACATTACTTGAACGACGTTGGCTATATCGATGTCCTTCTCAATGAGGCTTCGGATGCGACTTTGTAGAGTTCGCACCTCGTTCATTGATCCCCAATCCACCCCCTTATTAATCCATGATGCAAGCTGAGTTGGGGGGCCAGATCGAAATACAGGCGCGGTGCCCACTTAGAGCCACGGGGCTCGGTGATATAGAACCACCCCTGCTGCCACAGGTTGGAAGATTTGGCGAAGGATCCTTTCAGCCAAACGGCGCTAGCAAGCTTGCTCATTGAAGCACCATCAAGATTTCAGCCTGCTCCCCTCTATCACTTGCGGCTTCACATCAAGGTCTTGAGCCATGTCAAGTGCGGGGAGTCCGGAGGAAGGCTTCGCACGTGACGATAAACGTCGAGATAAGAAGAATAGAGTTCGGTGCCAGATCGTGAAAATCTAGCCCGTAATAGAACATGAGCCCCCGGACAAAGGGGTTAAGTGCAAACCCTAACGCGAAGGAAGTGGGACACGAACACGACCGTCTCGCCAAATCTCGGGGTGTGAATAACCCGCCCCTCGGCGGGAAGCCGATGATGGATTTCCGCGGTCAAATACCTCGCCGCCCGAAGCTTTGCAATATCTCCCTGCGTGACAGAAGAAGCTACCCACCGCCCTTGACGGCTGGATCCGGACATAATTGGGGCTTGTGGCGACCGAAACTCGGGTGGTGAAGCTCGATATAGCGGGGTCTGAGGGAGAAGCAAGCGTGGAAGAAAAAGACGGGTCTGTACCCCTGTATATAAAGGCTGCGAATATCAAACGTCTCCTTTCAGGCCTAGAAAACTTGCTTGTTTCCAAGGATTTGTACCCAAGCGACAGTTGGGTTACCCACGTCCGGGTTGACAGGAATCCCTTAAAAAAAGGGAGGCATGATCTCCGCTTGGATAAGACATGCCAATAAAACCGTGTCTTGAGACGTGGGGCGACGGGCCAGCTAAAGCGGTTCGCAAATAATGGCCGAAGCAGGCGTGATGTCATATTACCAAAAAGTTGTCAGGGGATTGAACTCGTAAAATATTATATCCTCTGCAGTTGTGTATACAATTCTGGATACAATCAATACATCTGAAGACTATCTTGGAGTTTGAAAAAAGGGGAACCCGGCTTGCAATGCCGAAGACAATCTGCACGCCGGACTCCTCGTCATTGAAGCTAGGTTCAGGGGCTACTGAGGGAGTCCTGGACTAAGGGGTCCTTGGGCGTCCAGCCTGTTATCCATTGGGCCGGACTGATGGGCTATGAAGACATGAAGGCCGAAGACTGTACCCGTGTCCGGATTGGACTCTACTTGGAGTGGAAGGCAAGCTTGGCAACCGATTATGAAGATTCCTTCTTATGTAACCGACTCTATGTAAACCCTAGATCCCCTCGGTGTCTATATAAACCGGAGGGGTTAGTCCAGAAAGGATATACACATGACCATAGTCATATAGGCTAGACTTCTAGGGTTTAGCCATTATGATCTCATGGTAGATCAACTCTTGTAACACTCATATTCACCAGGATCAATCAAGCAGGAAGTAGGGTATTACCTCCATAGAGAGGGCCCGATCCTGGGTAAACATCGTGTCCCCCGTCTCCTGTTACCATCGATCCTAGACGCACAGTTCGGGACCCCCTACCCGAGATCCGCCGGTTTTGACACCAACAGCAAGAGCCTAAGCTTGGGGATGCCCAAGGCACCCCAAGGTAATATTCAAGGACAACCAAGAGCCTAAGCTTGGGGATGCCCTGATGGCATCCCTCTTTCGCCTTTTGTTCATCGGTAACTTTACTTGGAGCTATATTTTTATTCACCACATGATATGTGTTTTGCTTGAAGCGTCATTTTATTTTGTTAGTATTTGCTTGCTGTTATTTAGAATAATGTTTTGCATCTCTATTTTCAATAAAAATGTCAAGGATAGCCTTTACTATGCTTATTTTACAAGTCTACATGTTGCTGTTTGAAAAACATAAAGTTTACCGCTGTTGCAAAAATTCCTAGAAAATTCAGAATGTGATAAAATGTTGAAACATTTTGCATAATAAGCTCTGATAAATTTACTACAGTGGGAATTTTCTTTCATAATTTTTGGAGCTAGGGAAGTATGGATCTTGCTGCATTCTTTACAGACTGTACTGTTATGGCAGATTGCTGTTATGTTTGCTTGTTTAATGATTCTATTTGAGGATAGGAGTATTAAATATGCAGAGGCATTTAGTATGAAATGTTGAATAACAATTTTAGTGATTTGCCACAGTAGAGTATGATAAGGTTTTTTCATTGGTTTATACTAACTTATCTCACGAGTCCTTGTTGAGTTTTGTGTGGGTGAAGCTCTTGAGATTTAGGGAGACCGTGATATGAGAGGAATTAAGGAGACATAAAAGCTCAAGTTTGGGGATGCCCAAGGCATCCCAAGATAATATTTCAAGAAGTCTCAAGCGTCTAAGCTTGGGGATGCCCCGGTTGGCATCCTGATGTCTACTACACAACCTTCTTCTTGTAGACGTTGTTGGGCCTGCAAGTGCACAGGTTTGTAGGACAGTAGCAAATTTCCCTCAAGTGGATGACCTAAGGTTTATCAATCCGTGGGAGGCGTAGGATGAAGATGGTCTCTCTCAAACAACCCTGCAACCAAATAACAAAGAGTCTCTTGTTTCCCCAACACACCCAATACAATGGTAAATTGTATAGGTGCACTAGTTCGGCGAAGAGATGGTGATACAAGTGCAAAATGGATGGTAGATAAAGGTATTTGTAATCTGAAATGATAAAAACAGCAAGGTAACAAGTGATAAACGTGAGCGTAAATGGTATTGCAATGATAGGAAACAAGGCCTAGGGTTCATACTTTCACTAGTGCAAGTTCTCTCAACAATAATAACATAGATAGATCATATAACAATCCCTCAACATGCAACAAAGAGTCACTCCAAAGCCACTACTAGCGGAGAACAAACGAAGAGATTATGGTAGGGTACGAAACCACCTCAAAGTTATTCTTTCCAATCAATCCGGTGGGCTATTCCTATAAGTGTCACAAACAGCCCTAGAGTTCGTACTAGAATAACACCTTAAGATACAAATCAACAAAAACCCTAATGTCACCTAGATACTCCATTGTCACATCAAGTATCCGTGGGCATGATTATACGATATGCATCACACAATCTCAGATTCATCCAACCAACATAAAAGTACTTCAAAGAGTGCCTCAAAGTTTCTACCGGAGAGTCAAGAACGTGTGCCAACCCCTATGCATAGGTTCATGGGCGGAACCCGCAAGTTGGTCACCAAAACATACATCAAGTGGCACATGATATCCCATTGTCACCACAGATAAACACGGCAAGACATACATCAAGTGTTCTCATAAAAGACTCAATCCGATAAGATAACTTCAAAGGGGAAACTCAATTCATCACAAGAGAGTAGAGGGGGAGAAACATCATAAGATCCAACTACAATAGAAAAGCTCGGGATACATCAAGATCGTGCCATCGAGGGAACACGAGAGAGAACACGAGAGAGAGAGAGAGAGAGAGAGAGAGATCAAACACATAGCTACTGGTACATAACCTCAGCCCCGAGGGTGAACTACTCCCTCCTCGTCATGGATAGCACGGGATGATGAAGATGGCCTCCGGTGATGCGATCCCCCTCCGGCAGGGTGCCGGAACAGGGTCCCGATTGGTTTTTGGTGGCTCTGGAGGCTTGCGGCAGCGAAACTCCCGATCTAACTTCTGTTCTGGAAGTTTTAGGGTACGTAGGTATATATGGGTGAAAGGAGTACGTCGGTGGAGCTACGGGGGCCCCACGAGGCAGGGGGCGCGCCCAGGGGGGTGGGCGCGCCCCCCACCCTCGTGAGCACCTCCCGTATCTTCTGACGTGGAGTCCAAGTCCATCGTGGGTTTCCTTCCAAAATAACTTCTCCAGCTTGATTTCGTTCCGCTTTGACTCCGTCGATATTCCTTTTCCTCAAACACCAAATAGGCATAAAACATCAAACTGGCTGGGCCTCCGGTTAATAGGTTAGTCCCAAAAATAATATAAAAGTGGATAATAAAGCCCAATATTGCCTAAAACAGTAGATAATATAGCATGGAGCAATAAAAAATTATAGATACGTTGGAGACGTATCAAGCATCCCCAAGCTTAATTCCTGCTCGTCCTCGAGTAGGTAAATGATAAAAAAGATAATTTTTGATGCGGAGTGATACTTTGGCATAATTTTAATATAAATCTTCTTACTTGTGATATGAATATTCAGATCCAAAATATTTAAGACAAAAGTTCATATTGACACAAAAATAATAATACTTCAAGCATATTAATCAAAGCAATCATGTCTTCTCAAAATATCATGTCAAAAGAAAGTTCATCCCTACAAAATCATATAGTTAGGCTATGCTTCATTTTCGTCACACAAAGATGTTCCCAACTTCTATACCCCCGATGACAAGCCAAGCAATTGTTTCATACTCAAATAATCTCAAACTATTTCAACCTTTACGCAATACATGAGCGCGAGCCATGGGTATAGCACTATGGGTGGAATAGAATATGATGATGGGATTGTGTGGAGAAGACAAAAAAGGAGAAAGTCTCATATCGACGAGGATAATCAACAGGCTATGGAGATGCCCATCAATTGATGTCAACATGAGGAGTAGGGATTGCCATGCAACGGATGCACTAGAGCTATAAGTATATGAAAGCGCTACAAAAGAAACTAAGTGGGTGTGCATCCAACTTGCTTGCTCACGAAGACCTAGGGCACTTTGAGGAAGCCCATCATTGGAATATACAAGCCAAGTTCTATAATGAAAAATTCCCACTAGTATATGAAAGTGAAAAAATGAGAGACTCTCTATCATGAAGATCTTAGTGCTACTTTGAAGCACAATATATGAGACTCACTACAAGGTGCTACTTTGAAGCACAGGTGTGGTAAAAGGATAGTAGCATTGCCCCTTCTCTCTTTTTCTCTCTTTTTTGGGCCTTTCTCTTTTTTTTGGCCTTGCTATTTTTTTCGTCCGGAGTCTCATCCCGACTTATGGGGGAATCATAGTCTCCATCATCCTTTCCTCACTTGGGACAATGCTCTAATAATGATGATCATCACACTTTTATTTCTCTTACAACTTAACAATTACAACTCGAAACTTAGAACAAAATATGACTCTATATGAATGCCTCCCGTGTGTACCGGATGCTGCAATGAATCAAGAGTGACATGTATGGAAAATAATGCATGGTGGCTTTGCCACAAATACGATGTCAACTACATGGTCATGCAATGGCAATATAACAAAAGTAATGTATGTCATAATGATGATGATGGAAGTTGCATGGCAATATATCTCGAATGGCTATGGAAATGCCATGATAGGTAGGTATGGTGGCTGTTTTGAGGAAGATATAAGGAGGTTTATGTGAAAGAGCGTATCATATCACGGGTTTGATGCACTGCTGAATTTTGCACCAACTCTCGAGGTGAGAAATGGCAATGCACGGCATCAAGAGGCTAGCAAAGCGGAAAGGTAAAAGTGCGATAACCCACGGACTCAACATTAGTCAAAAGAACTCATATACTTATTGCAAAAATTTAGAAGCCATCAAAAATCAAGTACTATGCGCAATGCTCCTAGGGGGATAGATTGGTAGGAAAAGACCATCGCTCGTCCCCGACCGCCACTCATAAGGATGCACAAGCCAGGTACACTTCATGTTTCAAATTTGTTACACAACTTTAACCATACGTGCATGCTACGGGACTTGCAAACTTCAACACAAGTATTTCTCAAATTCACAATTATCAAATAGCACGACTTTGATATTATTACCTCCATATCTCAAAACAATTATTAAGCATCAAACTTATCTTAGTATTTAATTCATTCAAAAAGAAAGTTTCACATATCTTGAACACTAAGTATATTAACATTAAGCAAATTACCCTGCTATTAACGACTCTCAAAATAATCTAAGTGAAGCATGAGAGATCAAGTTTCTTTAAAACAAATCCACCACCGTGCTCTAAAATATCTAAGTGAATCACTAGAGCAAAAATTATCATGCTCAAAAGATATAAGTGAAGCACTATGAGCAAAACTATCAAGCTCAAAAGATATAAGTGAAGCACATAGAGTATTCTAATAAATTCCAATTCATGTATGGCTCTCTCAAAAGGTGTGTACAGCAAGGATGATTGTTGTGAACTAACAAGCAAAGACGCAAATAATACAAGAAGCTCCAAGCAAAACACATATCATGTGGTGAATAAAAATATAGCTCCAAGTAAATTACCGATGGAAGTAGACGAAAGAGGGGATGCCTTCCGGGGCATCCCCAAGCTTTGACTTTTTGTTGTACTTGGATTATCTTGGGGGTGCCATGGGCATCCCCAAGCTTAGGCTCTTGCCACTCCTTGTTCCATAATCCATCAAAAGAATTCACCCAAAACATGAAAACTTCACAACACAAAACTCAATAGAAATCTCATGAGCTCTGTTAGAGAAAGAAGACAAAAGACTACTTTAAGGTACTGTAATGAACTCATTATTTATATGGGTGTTAAACCTACTGTATTCCAACTTATCTATGGATTATATACTATTTTACTAGCCATATATTCATCAAAATAAGCAAACAACACACGCAAAACAGAATCTGTCAAAAACAGAACAATCTGTAGTAATCTATAACTAACGCAAACTTCTGGAACTCAAAAACTTCTACTAAAACTAGACGATCTGGAAAATTTGTTTATTGATCAGCAGCAATTGGAATCAGTATTTTATCACGTTCTGGTGATTTTTAACAATTCGGGCACTGAGCGCAAAGTTTCTGGAAATTACAGCAAGATCAAATAACTATCATCCAAGAAGATCTAATAGGTTTAACTTGGCACAAACACTAATTAAAATATAAAACCACATCTAAACAGAGTCTAGATGGATTATTTATTCCTAAATAGAACCAAAAATAAAGAACAAAAAAAATTGGGTTGCCTCCCAACAAGCGCTAACGTTTAAAGCCCCTAGCTAGGCATGATGATTTCAATGATGCTCACATAAGAGATAAGAATTGAAACATAAAGAGAGCATCATGAAGAATATGACTAGCACATTTAAGTCTAACCCACTTACTATGCATAGGGATTTTGTGGGCAAACAACTTATGAGAACAAGAATCAACTTGCATAGGAAGGTAAAACAAGCATAACTTCAAAACTTTAAGCACATAGAGAGGAAACTTGATATTATTGCAATTCCTACAAGCATATGTTCCTCCCTCAAAATAATTTTCAGTAGAATCATGAATGAATTCAACAATATAACCAGCACCTAAAGTATTATTTTCATGATCTACTAGCATAGAAATTTTATTACTGTCCACATAAGCAAATTTCTTCTCATGAATAATAGTGGGAGCAAACTCGACAAAATAACTATCATGTGATTGAAAATTAAGATCAAGATGACAAGTTTCATGGTCATCATTATTCTTTAAAGCATACGTGTCATCACAATAATCATCATAGATAGGAAGCATGCTTTCATCATAGTAATTTTGCTCATCAAAGCTTGGGGGACAAAAAATATCATCTTCATCAAACATAGCTTCCCCAAGCTTGTGGCTTTGCATATCATTAGCATCATGGATATTCAAGGAATTCATACTAACAACATTGCAATCATGCTCATCATTCACATATTTCATGCCAAAAATTCTATGTAATTCTTCTTCTAGCACTTTGGCACAATTTTCCTTTCCATCATTCTCACGAAAGATATTAAAAAGGTGAAGCGTATGAGACAAACTCAATTCCATTTTTTTGTAATTTTCTTTTATAGACTAACTAGTGCTAAAACAAGAAACAAAAATATCCGATTGCAAGATCTAAAGATATACCTTCACTTACCTAGCCTCCCCGGCAACGGCGCCAGAAAAGGGCTTGATGTCTACTACACAACCTTCTTCTCGTAGACGTTGTTGGGCCTGCAAGTGCACAGGTTTGTAGGACAGTAGCAAATTTCCCTCAAGTGGATGACCTAAGGTTTATCAATCCGTGGGAGGCGTAGGATGAAGATGGTCTCTCTCAAACAACCCTGCAACCAAATAACAAAGAGTCTCTTGTGTCCCCAACACACCCAATACAATGGTAAATTGTATAGGTGCACTAGTTCGGCGAAGAGATGGTGATACAAGTGCAAAATGGATGGTAGATAAAGGTATTTGTAATCTGAAATAATAAAAACAGCAAGGTAACAAGTGATAAACGTGAGCGTAAACGGTATTGCAATGATAGGAAACAAGGCCTAGGGTTCATACTTTCACTAGTGCAAGTTCCCTCAACAATAATAACATAGATAGATCATATAACAATCCCTCAACATGCAACAAAGAGTCACTCCAAAGCCACTAATAGCGGAGAACAAACGAAGAGATTATGGTAGGGTACAAAACCACCTCAAAGTTATTCTTTCCAATCAATCCGGTGGGCTATTCCTATAAGTGTCACAAACAGCCCTAGAGTTCGTACTAGAATAACACCTTAAGATACAAATCAACCAAAACCCTAATGTCACCTAGATACTCCATTGTCACCTCAAGTATCTGTGGGCATGATTATACGATATGCATCACACAATCTCAGATTCATCCAACCAACATAAAAGTACTTCAAAGAGTGCCCCAAAGTTTCTACCGGAGAGTCAAGAACGTGTGCCAACCCCTATGCATAGGTTCATGGGCGGAACCCGCAAGTTGGTCACCAAAACATACATCAAGTGGCAAAACATACATCAAGTGGCACATGATATCCCATTGTCACCACAGATAAACACGGCAAGACATACATCAAGTGTTCTCATAAAAGACTCAATCCGATAAGATAACTTCAAAGGGAAACTCAATTCATCACAAGAGAGTAGAGGGGGAGAAACATCATAAGATCCAACTACAATAGAAAAGCTCGGGATACATCAAGATCGTGCCATCGAGGGAACACGAGAGAGAACACGAGAGAGAGAGAGAGAGAGAGAGATCAAACACATAGCTACTGGTACATACCCTCAGCCCCAAGGGTGAACTACTCCCTCCTCGGCATGGATAGCACCGAATGATGAAGATGGCCTCCGGTGATGGGATCCCCCTTCGGCAGGGCACCGGAACAGGGTCCCGATTGGTTTTTGGTGGCTCTGGAGGCTTGCGGCGGCGAAACTCCCCATCTAACTTCTGTTCTGGAAGTTTTAGGGTACGTAGGTATATATGGGTGAAAGGAGTACGTCGGTGGAGCTACGGGGGCCCCACGAGGCAGGGGGGCGCGCCCAGGGGGTGGGCGCGCCCCCCACCCTCGTGAGCACCTCCCGTATCTTCTGACGTGGAGTACAAGTCCATCAGGTGGGTTTCCTTCCAGAAATAACTTCTCTAGTTGATTTCGTTCCGTTTTGACTCCGTCTGATATTCCTTTTCCTCGAAACACTGAAATAGGTATAAAACAGCAAATCTGGGTTGGGCCTCCGGTTAATAGGTTAGTCCCAAAAATAATATAAAAGTGGATAATAAAGCCCAATATTGCCTAAAACAGTAGATAATATAGCTTGGATCAATCAAAAATTATAGATACGTTGGAGACGTATCACATCCCACCTTTCTTCTTCAACAACTATCGTTTAGTTTCGATTGATCCTAAGTTTTTGCTTCTTCACGTGATGTTTGCTATCCTTGAAATGTCGTTTTATTTTGTTTTGCTTGCTGTTTGAATAAAATACCAAGATCTGAAATTCTTAAATGAGAGAGAGTCTTCACATAGCTACATAATTATTTAACTACTCATTGACCTTCACTTATATCTTTTTGGAGTAGTTTGTCATTTACTCGTGTGCTTCACTTATATATTATGAGTAAATGGTTGAATGATTTGAATGTCATAAATCTGAAATTATATATGTTTCATATGCCTTTCCCATGGGGAGTAATGACTTCACATATAAGAAGTAGAGGTGGTAAATTTATTGAAGGTTAGCAAACATTGTATTGGTCACTTGAACAATTCATGAAATAATATTGAAGGAAGAGAGATTTCACATATAAATATACTATCTTGGACATGTTATATGATTGTGAGCCCCATTAATTATTTTCAAACCTGAGAAAATTACTTGAAGTTGGACAAGGAAGACAACATAATGAGTTATGCTTGGGTATATTTGTATAGAAGTTATATTGTTATGGATCCTCTAACATGTGGTCCTTGCTATTTAGAATCCTTTGCTAGCCAAAATATCTGTACTAAGCGGGAATACTGCTTGTGCATCCAAATTCCTTGAACCAAGTTTCTTCCATGAGTATCCACCATATCTACCTATATGCGGTATTTACCTGCCGTTCCAAGTAAATTTGCATGTGCCAAACTCTAAACCTTCAACTAATAATCTATTTTGTATGCCCGAATCGCTCATGTAGCGACTAGGGGCTGTCAGTGTCTTCCATGCTAGGTGGGTTATTCTCACAACGAGTGGACTCCGCTCATCATTCACGAGAAAATGGCTGGTAACTGGGATGCTTAGTCCTATGGTCAAAAGATCAAAAACAAAATTGCAATTAATTTAAACAAAACTCCCCCAGGATTGTTGAAAGTTGGACGGCACCCGTTGTTTCGGACAAGCCGTGGAGTGTGATTGTTGGTGGAGGGGGAGTAAAATATTTACCTTTTTGTTTGGGAACCGCCTATAATGTGTGTAGTATGGAAGATATTGGGAACTCTTGGTTGTTATGTTGACAATGAAAGCATACCTCTCAAAATTATTTTCATCTCTGTTTTAGCTTCGAGCTCTGGCACCTCTGCAAATCCCTGCTTCCCTCTGCGAAGGGTCTATCTTTTACTTTTATGCAAGAGTTAGTAGTATTCCTTCTCATTCCAACCTACTCTTTAGTTGGCAAGCATCATGTGTTGGGGAAAGATCTAAGCATCTATGGCCATTCAAATATATTTGATCATGAATTATTATTGTTGACATTACCCTTGAGGTAAAAGGTTGGGCGGCGAAACATTAAGCCCCTATCTTTCTCTGTGTTCGATGAATGCTATTTGTTCTAAAAGTATGCTTTGAGTGGTAGCAATCATGGAAGACTATATGATAGTTGAGTATGTGGGATTTGCTAAATCAAAGCTCTTACATAGACCCTTCCTGAAAATAAGATGAATTGTAATTGTTTGATGACTGAGAACATAGTTTGTTAGTTTTCAAGAAAGTTTATGGTATATGCTTTAACATGTGAATAGCTTGTTACTTGATCATGAAAAGTTTTATGAGTTGAGCTACTGTTATGACATATAATGATGCTAGAAAAGGTGATTGAAATTATCATTGATCAAACTTTTGCACCTTCTAGCATTCACACTTCATAAATTATTTCTTTTATCATTTACCTACTCGAGGACGAGCAGGAATTAAGCTTGGGGATGCTAATACGTCTCCAACGTATCTATAATTTATGAAATATTCATGCTATTATATTATCTGTTTTGGATGTTTATGGGCTTTATTAAACACTTTTATATTATTTTTGGGACTAACCTATTAACCGGAGGACCAGCCCAAATTGTTGTTTTCTTGCCTATTTCAGTGTTTCAAAGAAAAGGAATATCAAACGGAGTCCAAACGGAATGAAACCTCCGGGAGAGTTATTTTTGGAACGGAAGCAATCCAGGAGACTTGGAGTAGACGTCAGGGAAGCTTCGAGGAAGCCACGAGGCAGGGAGGCGCGCCCTACCCCCCTGGACGCGCCCCCCACCCTTGTGGGCCCCTCGTGGCTCCCCTGGCCGACTTCTTTCGCCTATATATGTCCATATACCCTAAAACACCAGAGAGCAGAATAGATCGGGAGTTCCGCCGACGCAAGCCTCTGTAGCCACCAAAAACCAATCGGGACCTGCTCGCACCTCACCGAGGGGGGATCCATCACCGTGGCCATCTTCATCATCCCGGCGCTCTCCATGACGAGGAGGGAGTAGTTCACCCCGGGCTGAGGGTATGTACCAGTAGCTATGTGTTTGATCTCTCTCTCTCTCTCTCTCTCTCTCTCTCTCTCGTGTTCTTGAGGTGGTACGATCTTGATGTATCGCGAGATTTGCTATTATAGTTGGATCTTATGATGTTTCTCCCCTCTCCTCTCTTGTAATGGATTGAGTTTTCCTTTGAAGTTATCTTATCGGATTGAGTCTTTAAGGATTTGAGAACACTTGATGTATGTCTTGCGTGTGCTTATCTATGGTGACAATGGGATATCACGTGATCCACTTGATGTATGTTTTGGTGATCAACTTGCGAGTTCCGTGAACTTATGCATAGGGGTTGGCACACCTTTTCGTCTTGACTCTCCGGTAGAAACTTTGGGGCACTCTTTGAAGTTCTTTGTGTTGGTTGAATAGATGAATCTGAGATTGTGTGATGCATATCGTATAATCATACCCACGAATACTTGAGGTGACATTGGAGTATCTATGTGACATTAGGGTTTTGGTTGATATGTGTCTTAAGGTGTTATTCTAGTACGAACTCTTGAATAGATCGATCCGAAAGAATAACTTTGAGGTGGTTTCGTACCCTACAATAATCTCTTCGTTTGTTCTCCGCTATTAGTGACTTTGGAGTGATTCTTTGTTGCATGTTGAGGGATAGTTATATGATCCAATTATGTTATTATTGTTGAGAGAACTTGCACTAGTGAAAGTATGAACCCTAGGCCTTGTTTCCTAGCATTGCAATACCGTTTGTGCTCACTTTTATCATTAGTTACCTTGCTGTTTTTATATTTTCAGATTACAAAAACCTATATCTACCATCCATATTGCACTCGTATCACCATCTCTTCACCGAACTAGTGCACCTATACAACTTACCATTGTATTGGGTGTGTTGGGGATACAAGAGACTCTTTGTTATTTGGTTGCAGGGTTGCTTGAGAGAGACCATCTTCATCATACGCCTCCCACGGATTGATAAACCTTAGGTCATCCACTTGAGGGAAATTTGCTACTGTCCTAGAAACCTCTGCACTTGGAGGCCCAACAACGTCTACAAGAAGAAGGTTGTGTAGTAGACATCACTCTGCGGTTCTTTAACATAGTCATTTAGTAACTCATTATAATGTAAAAACAATCTCCAAATTGCTACTGTATGAAAACTTGTATAATGGTGTATGAACACGACATAAAATAAAAAAGAAATAGAATACGGAATAATAGTAGTAGCACGGCCAGAGAGATGCGCTACTAGTAATTACCAGTAGTGCCTTTTGCAAGAAGTGCTACTACTAAGTAGCTATAGTAGTAGCGCGTGTAAACCAACGCTACTGCTAATCTTTAGTTGTAGCGTCATAGCAGTAGCGCGGCCACCCGCGCTACTGCTAGGCCAAAAACCGGCGCTACTACTGGGCTTTTCCCTAGTAGTGACTAGAGCAAAAACTAAGTGGAGCAATGTAGTAGTCACATACCAAGTAGCAATCCCTCAAAATAGTTCCGAAAACGGAGATTCGAGCAAAGAGATAAAACATCTCAGGTTTGGGAGCAAGAATATGAGAGAGAGAGCTACCAGGAATTTTTTCTAGAGGTAAGAGATGAAGTGGGCTGAAGGAATAAGTGAGAGGGTTCCTGTGGGGCCCACAAGCCACCAGGGCATGCCCTGGTGCCTCGTGGGCACCTGGGGCATCCCCCTGAGGTGTTTTCAGTGTCATAAATTCTGAAATATTCTAGAAAATTTATGTTAAAATTTCACATCATTTTAAGCACATTTATTTTTGGGCTATTTTTTATTGCACGTGCAATCCAGAAAACGGGATAATCATGGCATTTTATTGCATTTAACTAAAAGTAACAGAGAGCAAAAAGTAAGCACAAAAGGTTGTGCTTACTAAATTCATCGACCACATGCCCCTCAGAAAGAACCCATTAATAAGGTTGATTAAGTCTTATTAACAAACTAATTTCGAGTAACATGAAACCAAAGAATCTTCATATAACACTAAGTTACCTCAACGGGGATATGCATCTCCCCAATAATAAGTGTTTCATATTTCTTTTTGACAGTAGGAAGAGGGAGTTGAAAACTTCCAATAGTAATTATTGTATCTTTTTTAATAATATTGATACTATTCACTTGAAATTGTTTCTTCAGAGAGTCCATCATATGCTCATTACCGTTAATATGAAAAGGGACCTTGCTTTTGTTGCAATCAATAACATCCCCTGCAGTATTCGAAAATGGTCTACCAAGGATGATCAACATATTGTTGTTCTCGAGCATATCAAGTATAACAAAGTCTGTCAAGATAGTAACATTTGCAACTACAACAGGCACATCCTCACAAATACCGATAGGTATGGCAGTTGATTTTTCAGTCATTTGCAATTAAATTTTAGTAGGTGTGAGTTTATTCAAATCAAGTCTTCTATATAAAGAGAAAGGCATAACATTAACACCGGCTCCCAAATCACATAAAGCAGTTTTGACATAATTTCTTTTAATGGAGCATGGTATTGTAGGTATTCCTGGATCTCCTAGTTTATTAGGTACACCATCCTTAAAAGAATAATTTGCAAGCATGGTAGAGATTTCAGCTTCAGGTATCTTTTTTTTGTTAGTGACAATATCTTTCATATATTTAGCATATGGAGCTATCTTCAAAATATCTGTCAAACGAGTACGCAAAAATATTGACCTAAGCGTTTCAGCAATGCGTTCAAATTCTTCCTCATCCTTATTCTTATGTGGCTTAGGAGGAAAGGGCATGGGTTTCTGAACCCATGGTACTCTCTCTTTACCATGTTTTCTAGCAATGAAATCTCTCTTATCATATCGCTTATTTTTAGGAGGTGGCTTATCAAGATCAATAGCAGGTTCTGTTTCAATATCATTATTAGATTATTTATCATTGTCTGGTTGAGCATCTACATGAACATCATCATTATCATTTTTGTTATCACTAGGTGAATGTTCATTACCAGATCGTGTCTCAACACCAGAAATAGAAACATCATTACTATCCTCAGAATGTTTTTCTACCTTAGGTTCACTAGAAGTATGCAAAGTCCTATTATTTTTCTTTTTCTTTTTCTTTTTAGATGGAATTAGCGCATCTATATTAGCTCTTTGAGAGTCTTGTTCAATTGATTTAGGGTGGCCTTCAGGATAAAGTGATTCCCGAGTCATTCTACCTCCTCTAGTCATTACTCTAACAACATGATCATTAATATTATTATTCATTTCATTGATAAAATCATTTTGAGATTTAGCAACCTTTTCTAACTGGGTTTGGACATAGATGCATGTTTTTACCTACACCTTTAACATCATTAGCAATTCTAAACATCAAGTCACTCGAGCGATCAATCATGTAGGCATTACGTCTAAATTGTTTCATAACATATTTTTCTTGCTTAACAATGTAACTATCGAATTCATCCAAGCATTGACTAGTAGATTTATTATAAGGGATATCACCTTCATCAAATCTCATAAAAGAATTTATCTCTACTACCTGTGTTGGGGTGTTAAGTCCATGTATTTCTTTAATAGGTGGTAAATTCTTAACATCTTCAGCTTTAATACCTTTTTCTTTGATAGATTTCTTTGCTTCTTGCATATCTTTAGGACTGAGAAATAGAATATCCATCTTCTTCGGGGTTGGTTTAGGCGATGGTTCAGGAAGTGTCCAATCATTATCATTCCTCAATATATTATTCAATAATTCTTCAGCTTGTTCAATACACTACTGCAGGATACTGCTGGCGCGACACTACGATCAGAGACCCTTTGCCAAAACTGTGTGCGATGCAATAATCGCAAACGGTGGTGTAAAAAACCGTCAAAAAGGTGCAAAACGTTTGCGATGGCGGAGCCATCATACACGGTTTAGATTTTAGTTGCGTGTGCTAGCCCACGGCACACGGTTAATCCATTCCAACTATTTGTGATGAGGCGGAACAACAAAAACGGGCAGCCATATCAATGTGTGTGCGACGCAGGACACACGGTTAATCCATTCGAATTGTTTGCGATAAGTTAGAATAACAGAAATGGGCAGCCATATCAATGTGTGTGCGATATACATCATATGGTTCACTCGGACAAACTGTTTTCGATTAGGGAACACAACAGAAACGGTTCAACTTAACAAGATGTGTGTGATATGCGGCATACAGTTCACATGGATGAACTGTTTGCGATGAGCCAAAAAAACACAAACGAGTCGTGTAAACAAGATGTGTGTGATACGTGGCAAACAGCCGACTCGGATGAACTATTTGCGATGAGAAATTACAACACAGACGGTCAATACAGTTACTTCATGTGCGATTCTGTGTGTATAAAAAACTTTAAAAAATGCTAACTAGTTGCTTGCGGTGGCTAGGAGTATCGCACACGATGCGTCTGCAAGTACTCGTGTGCGATGATTAGTATGTTACACATACGTTTCCTTATGTTAACATGTGTGTGAATTTGCAATATGGACAGTTAATATGCAAATGCCTTCTGGACATCGGGCACACGCTTAAACTCAATGAACTGTGTACGATACTAATACTTTCCATGAAAATTTATGAACTTGGGTAACAACATTTGAGTAACATATATATAGTGGTTACACTATTCGACAAAAGGAGGATCTTCGTAACACAATTTTGACAACCATATGGTCCATATCTACATACTTAACATAGTAACAACTATCACATTTTAAGAGGCTAAGGGCCAACAACCATATGGTCCATATCTACATACTTAACATATATAGTAACTGCTAGCACATTTTAAGAGGCTGAGGGCCAACAACCACAACTATCCACTGGAAGCAGCTTGATCAGGGCAACTCGACATCTCGTCAATGAAAAGGAAGAGCCCTCATGTGCCCTGGTAGAGCATGAGTAGAACAGTGTCTCCAATTTTCCAATATGGATGCATTGCCACGAGAAGCGAGAACTTGTTAATTTGAATGGTTCCATTTCTGCGGGAAATGCGGTACCTTGCAATCACTTTGGCGTTATTAGCAGGCACAAGTGTAATTCGACCACGCCGGGAAATCGATACAGGAACTGCTACAGGGGGCAATTTTTGTTGACATGTAGAATAAAAACCATTTGTAACATATCGTTGAAGATATGTATAGTTTAGGAGCATTAACATTAAAATAAGACTTTTTACCAGCGTTTTGTGCACACAATTGGTCTTGTTCAGTGTGTGCACCATAGGTCTAATTAATCCCACCCAAAATCCAGCATTCATACGCTGTGCTATCTCTCTCAGATTATCAACTAAGTTTATGACATTCTTCAAGTCCTTCCAGTGAAATTTGGTACGCTTAGGAACATACAAATCATTCACTATGCATCCAACATATCCTGCTTAAAAGTTGGAAAGGTATTATTTATTCAGAACATGGCAGAAGAATATATAGTGCACATAAATTGGTAAATAGAATTTGTTACTGCCTAGGAACGGAGTCAGAATATGATACAATTGGTTGCTTAAATACTGATCAATTAGTCAGAACAAATACCCCGATTTTGCTAAGTAATATGACAGCATGGAGAAAGTTGAAAGGACACTAACCTCTATCAGACTTTGATCGGCTGATGACGTTGGGGAAGTAAACATCCATGTTAATTAGACCAGGTTGTGGTGCACGCACTAGAATTTTATTGCCAGCTTTCAGTTCATAACACTTAGACATTTTTCTCCAAAGGTCCGCATTAAAATAGGAGTGGCCATCTTTATCAAGTTTTATGCTAACCGTCATTGTAAATCCATGCCGCGTTGTCAATATGACATCCTGGGAGTCATCAACAAAGTAAAGCCCAAGATTTCCTTCTACTCCTGTTCTTGCAAAGCAAGGGATGTACTGCTTGAAATGAAAATTAAGATCGTAAATTAGATATATTGAAATAACAGAGCAAGATGCAAATATGGGAGTAACTGATAGAACAGATCAATATATAGATGAAAGCAAAGTACAAAAATATAGAAATTAAAATAGATAATGTAACAAAGATTTGATGCAAATATATAGATAATGTAGCAACAGACGGTATATGTTCACAAATTTAGGCCATGCCGACCGTGGTAGGTTGAGATTGAACATATCGAGCGCTCCCTGAAGTCATCCGGAATGGTGAGATAGAACTTCGTTCCCGACTGGCCACAACCACAGTTGCCCGATTTGTGCTCGCACTGTGGGCACATGAATGAACACCCACGAATCAGCTAGAACAAAAATGATTCCACGGCGATTTCCGTCGGTTGATTAACAGCGACGGACAGACTGCGATAAGAGATGAGTGAATATTTTGCTAAGTTGATTACCTTCTCCATGAGAAAAATCCCCGGCCCAATCCCGCAGAAAACCCCTGTCGACCAGAGTCTAGAATGTCGGTGCAGATAGGTGGCGGAAAGCGGTAGGGGCAAAATCCCGTGCCGTTTGGAGCGCGGCCTATGCCCGCCGCCAACAGCCGTCGACCTTAGGGTGCTGAGTTGCGGAGGAGTCTGCGGCGAGTGATTGGGGACGAAGTGGGCGAGGGTTTTCTTTTTCCTTTTGCATGTGTGAGTGAACACACACGGTTTGCAGAGGCGACATAGATGAATCATGTGCGATAGTAAATCACCGAGATTGAATGGGAATCCAAATTTCCTTTGTCCTTCATCCATGAGTTTTTTTCTATGATGAACATAAACCCTACTAATCACTGTGTTCAAATTTTACACTTTCCGGGTTCATTTACACTATTTAGGGGATTATGTGCATTTTCTAGGCATTAATGCACATAATTCAAATTCAAACAATTGGTGCTTGAAAAGGTGCACAAGAATGGTCTGGAAAAACCATACTCGTGGTATTTAGTAATTTCTCAAGCCTTTTACAAGGAATGTGCAGAGATTTCAATGGAATGTGTGGCAATAGTCAACCACAAATGCGTCATTTACTGGGTTATCAACTATAGAACAATGAAATACGTGCTTGAAAAACATGACGCCTGGCGTGGTGCCATGGTATGGCCTCACCATGCCCTGGTTAAAAGCTGAGAAGGTTTGATTTATGTCATCATGCATGCCCTTCATAAATCGAATCATCACCGAGGAATTTCAATGCTTTCGAGAGGGAAATCACCAAGATTTAAGGGGAATCCAAATTTCCGTCCTAGATTGTCATTCAGTTTTTTTCGAATGATCAATATACCGCCTCAAATGCAACGTGTTCAAATTTGACATTTTTCCGAACTCATTTACCATATTTAGGGGATTATGTGCATTTTATAGGCATTAATTATGCACATAATTCAAATTCAAACAATCGGTCCATGAAAAGGTGCACAAGAACGGTCTGGAAAACCATGCTCATGCTATTTAGTACATTCTCATGCCTTTTACAAGGAATGGGCAGATATTTCAAGGAAATGTGTGGCAATAGTCAACCATAAACGCGTTGCCATCGGGTTAACAACTATACAAAAATGAAATACATGCTTGGAAAACATGACGCCTGGTGTGGTGCCATGGTATGGCCTCACCGTGCCCTGGTAAAAATGTCGTCATGCACGCCTTTCATAAATCGAACCATCACCGAAGAAGTTTCATGGTTTCGAGGGGGAAATCACCAAGATTGAAGGGGGTCCAAATTTCCTTTGTCCACGAGTTTTTTTCTATGATGACATACAACCTGCAAATCACCGCATTCAAATTTGGCACTTTTCCGGGTTCATTTGCCATATTTAGGGGATTGTGTGCATTTCCTAGGCATTAATGCACATAATTCAAGTTCAAACAATCGGCGCATGAAAGGGTGCACAAGAACGGCCTAGAAAACCATGCTCGTGCCATTTAGTAAATTCTCATGCCTTTTACAAGGAATGGACAGATATTTCGATGAAATGTGTGGAAATAGTCAACCACAAATGTTTGTTTGTTTGGTTTTCAACTATAGAAAAAATGAAATAAATGCTTGTAAAACATGACACCTGGCATGGTGCCATGGTATGACCTCACCATGCCCTGGTAAAAATTTGAGAAGGTTTGGCTTATGTCATCATGCATGCCCTTCATAAATCGAACCATCACCGAGGAAGTTCCATGCTTTCGAGAGGGAAATCCCCAAGATTGAAGGGGAATCCAAATTTCTGTCCTAGTTTGTCACTCAGTTTTTTCCAACGATCAACATACCGCCTCAAATGCAACGTGTTCAAATTTGACATTTTTCCGTGCTCATTTACCATATTTATGGGATTATGTGCATTTCTAGGCATTAATGGACATAATTCAAATTCGAACAATCGGTGCATGAAATGGTGCACAAGAATGGTCTGGAAAACCATGCTCGTGTTATTTAGTACATTCTCATGACTTTTACAAGGAATGGGCAAATATTTCAAGGAAATATGTGGCAATAGTCAACCATAAGCGCGTCGTTTACTAGGTTAACAACTATACAAAAAATGAAACACATGGTTGGAAAACATGACGCCTGGCGTGGTGCCATGGTATGGCCTCGCCATGCCCTAGTAAAAATTGGAGAACGTTTTCCTAATGTCATGGTGCACGCCTTTCATAAACCGAACCATCACCGAGGAAGTTTCATGGTTTCAAGGGGGAAATCACCAAGATTGAAGGGGGATCCAAATTTCCTTTGTCCTTTGTCCACAAGTTCTTTTCTATGATGAATATACAACCTGCAAATCACCATGTTCAAATTTGGCACTTTTCCGGGTTCATTTGCCATATTTAGGGGATTATGTGCATTTCCTAGGCATTAATGCACATAATTCAAGTTCAAACAATCGGTGCATGAAAGGGTGCGCAAGAATGGCCTGGAAAACCATGCTCGTGCCATTTACTAAATTCTCATGCCCTTTACAAGGAAGGGACAAATATTTTGATGAAATGTGTGGCAATAGTCAACCACAAACGTTTGTTTATTGAATTTTCAAACATATAAAAAAATGAAATAAATGCTTGAAAACATGACACCTGGCATGGTGTGCCATGGTATGACCTCACCATGCCCTGGTAAAAATTTGAGAAGGTTTGGCTTCTGTCGTCATGCACGCCCTTCATAAATCGAACCATCACCGAGGAAGTTCCATGCTTTCGAGAGGGAAATCACCAAGATTGAAGGGGAATCCAAATTTTCTTTGTTCTTTGCCCTGAAGTTCTTTTCTACGACGAACATACACCCTGCAAATCACCATGTTCAAATTTGGCATTTTTCCGGGCTCATTTGCCATATTTAGGGGATTATGTGCATTTTCTAGGCATTTAGCGCATATAAATCCAATCCAGCTACAGGTGCACGGGTGTGATGTGAGGGACGTGGATTGACGTTCGATCGCGGCGCATCCTATGGTACACACGCGCGATCTGCGTGGTTGGGGTTCTGGCCAATCATAATGCAACACACAATAGGCTTAGCGCACACTATTTCCGGAAACGACGGAGATGAACAGGGTGCGATAATGAACGACCAAAATTGTAAGGGAAGCCAAATTTCTGTTGTCGTTTGTCATTGAGCTCTTAAATACCACTGCACTGTACGGCTGCCCGGCCCCTCCGTCCCAGAGCTCTCTCCAGGTGTCGTCCATGGCACCGCGGTGCACAGTAACTGGTAAGGAAGCAATGGCATCCCGCCGTGCCGCGTTCCTCGCCGCCCGCGACCGCAGACATGGTAAGGAAGCGATGGCATCTCGCTGCACCGAGTTCATCGCCACCGGCGGCCAGACAATTACATGGGCGGACTTTGAGGCTGCCATGGCCGAATTGGTGGTGGATCTAGAGGCGGCCAAAGCCGCACAGAAGGAGCGGAAAAGGCAGAAAGCAGTCAAGAAAAGAGAGTCCTGCCGCCGCAAGAAAAAAGAGGCCGCACGCCGTGGTGAGGAGAGCTTGGTGGAGATCGAAGCATGGTGGGTTGCCGCCTACAAGGCCGGGAAGGAGAATGTCAGTGTGTGGCCAGCATGCCCCGATGGCAGGATGTGAGAAGTAGTTTAAGTTTGTAGTATTAGAGAAAATTGCCAGTAGTACTTTAAGTTTGTAGTATTAACGTAAAATGTCAGTAAGAGCATCCTTTGTGGGCTTTGAGTGTTGATTAGCAAGTGTGCCCGTGTGCGTTTTTTTGCGTTAATCATTAGAAGATCAGAAAACACACAGTTTCTATGTCGTACCCGTCTGCGTTTTTTGCATTAATGATCCATAAGTCAGTTACCTGTGTGATGTTTCGTAATAAACTAGACGTACCATTGACCAAAAAAATCAACTACACATGTACATTTTTTTGAGACAGGATCTGCCAACTTTCTTTTTTCTCGCACACGAGAATTTTACGCGCTTCGTTTGTGTTGTGTATTTTCCCCGCCCAAGTTTCAAGTTTCATAGCGAAATTTCCATTAGGCGCGTGATTTCAGAATTTATTCCTCCAACCACATCCCCACCCTCAGTATCCCCCCCCCCCCTCGTGTCTCCCCCTACCGGCATCTCAAACCGCCGCTGCCGCAACCACAGCTTCAACCACATCTACATTCTGCTCGGATCCAATCAGGTAACCCACCGATCTCTATCATGGCCCCGGCCTGATTGCTTAAGTGGCGCATGTGAAACATCCTCATGCCTCCAAATCCCCATCGCCAGGAGTTGATGGCGGTCCATGGTGCCATGGCCGCTGTGCGTGTTGACCCGGAGGAACACCTCGCCTCCGCCGGCACCGCCGACATGGTGCAGGCTCTGGCCCAGATGAAGTGCCCCAGCGACTACCCCCCAGGACTTAACAGGTAAGATCTGACCAGCTAAATCTTACCAATACCACTTGCAATAGCTATGATTTGTACGGTTGATGTATTAAGCATGTCCGTGCCTTGTTTATTTCAGTACTGCACACTGTGTGATGTTCAAATATTAGCGTGTGCAGCTCAATTTCATCAATACCAGCAACAAACTTACAATACATGACTCAGGATATCACTAGAGATGCTGCCCATTTGCTATTTTTAGTGGATGTTAACCCTGTTATACTTAACATGCCTGTCCATGTACTTAAGCAGGGTCATAACGGCCGATGCTGTTGTTTGTCGTCGAGATTAACTGCATCCCATGTCTTATAGTATTTCACATCATTTGTGCAATTGCAGTTTAACTTCTACCATTTACTGGTTGCCTGTAGGTACACATGTCAGTGCCAATGATCCACGCTTCGACCCGGAAGAACAGCTCGCCTCCGCCGTAGCTGACTTTGGGCAGGCTCTGGCCAAGATGAAGTGCCCCAGCAACTACCTCTCAGGACTTACCAAGTATGTACTCACCAGTTCAATCTTACCAATACCAGTTGCAATTAATGGCTATGTTCTATACTGTCGATGTATTAAGAAAGTTCTAGTAAACATGCCTAACACGTTTTTTCTATTTCCACTACCTTTTTGTAGACATCTGGGCCATTCTCTGCTCTGGCAGCACCTGCCCTGTGATGTTTAACTATGCCAATTGCATTTTTATCAGTACAGGTTTCAATATCTATTAAGCTTGTTGCAATTAATAGTTGAATCCATTTTTAAATAGTTGTATTTCAATGGCTACAAACTTACAAAACATGACTTAGGATGTTGTTAAGCCTGTTGCAATTAACAGTTGTATCCATTTTTTAATCTGTCCATTTGCTACCATGCTACTCTCTGCAATGAATATATACTAGAGATGCTGCCCATTTGCTATTTTTGGTGGATGCTAACCCTATTGTACTTAACATGCCTGTCCATGTACTTACGCAGGGTCATAACGGTCGATGCTATTATTTGCCATCGAGGTTAGCTGCATCCCATGTCTTACAGTATTTCACATCATTTATGCAATTGCAGTTTAACTTCTACCATTTACTGGTTGCCTGTAGGTACACATGTCAGTGCCACTGATCCACGCGCTTCAACCCGGAGGAACAGCTCGCCTCCACCGTCGCGGACTTTGGGCGGGCTTTGGCCAAGATGAAGTGCCCCAGCAACCACCTCTCGGGACTTACCAAGTATGTACTCACCAGTTCAATCTTACCAATACCAGTTGCAATTAATGGCTATGTTTTGTACGGTCGATGTATTAAGCATGTTATAGTAAACATTCCTAATACGTTTTAGCTATTTTCCCTACCTTTTTATAGACAATTGGGCCATTATCTGCTCTGGCAGCACCTGCCCTGTGATGTTTAACTCTGCCAATTACATTTTTATCAGTACCGGTTTCAATGGCCATTAAGCTTGTTGCAATTAACAGTTGTATCCATTTTTAAAGAGTTGTATTTCAATGCCTACAAACTTACAAAAAATGAATTAGGATGTTGTTAAGCATGTTGCAATTAATAGTTGTATCAATTTTTTAATCCGTCCCTTTGCTACCGTGCTACTCTTTCACAATGAAGATATCACTACAGATGTTGCCATTTTATTATCATTTGCTATTTTTGGTGGATGTTAACCCTGTTGTAGTTAACATTGCCTTTCCATGTACTTACACAGGGCTACAATGGGCGACGTTGTTGTTTGTCGTCGAGGTTAGCTGCATCCCATGTATTGTACACCATCTATTCCTAAATATAAGTATTTTTAGAGATTCCAATATAGACTACATAAGGAGCAAAATGAGTGAATCTAGATTCTAATCTAAACTATATCAATAATTCTATATACATCCATATATAGTTCATGTTGAAATCTCAAAAAAAACTTGCACTTAGGAACATAGGTAGTTGTATTTTACATCATTTGTGCAAGTTACTCTATTCGACCTCAGTATCTGATATTTTTCTCTTTTTAGTGGTTTCCGAAGCTATTTACTGATTATTACCTTGCAAACTACATGACCGAAGTGGAGGCAACTAAGGTTAAAGTATACAATTCATGCTACCATGATAATTCTCTAGAAGTCTTCCTGAAGGCGGGCGATCGTCACAAGGGGTTGGACAGAAGTGGTTCGTGCCTATGGCATGCAGGAAGGCACATTATGGGCATTCCGCTTCTTCAACACCGTCGGCAGTCAAAATGATTTACACTTGTCTCTTCACCTTTACCGCCTTTAAATATTGTGGTTCATCATAGTTAATTGCTGCCTAATCCTGTAATTACTGAACATATTGTACTGTCAATTTTATTTATGGATTCCTTGGTGAACCATTGTGCTGAGAATTTGAATTGCATGTTTCATATTTCAAAATTTCGAATTCGAGTAATAAATTACAGACAAAAATAAAAATATACAGGAGCTAATAAAATAATGTGCACACGGTTAGGAAGAAAACAACGTGTGCGATGTAAAAAGAGAACAGACAGTCATGGAACTTATCAAACGGTTCTGGCAGTAAAAGCGCTTGTGATGGATAGCCCAATGCCACATAGTTTTCTACATCAAATCATGTGTGATGTAGTTCATAAAAGCAAACAATTAACCAAGGCAGAGCATGTGTGATAGTTACACCTTTCACACAAGAGTGTATACATAAAACTGTGTGGGATGTACATATGAACGAAAACGTTTTCCCTGGATTGACTGTGTGGGAAGTACATAAGAATGGAAACGTTTTCCTTGGATTGACTGTGTATGATATACATACGAACGGAAATGTTTTTCTGTGATTCACCATGTGGGATGTACATACGAAGGGAAATGATTGGGTTTCGATGCCTCGCTCGATCGCACACGGCCCCAGCCTGTGTCCCAGGAGGGCCTATCCCCGACGATTTCTGGATCGTGTGGGAAGGACCCCCCTATCGCCCACACTCACTTGGCGACGGTCCAAATGTCATCACGGGAAGGGGTTAAAAACCGTTTGTATAGCACCGACGCGTACCAGTGCTAGTTTGTTCCATGAAAACACAACCATCACAACTATCTAGGTAGTCCCTATAGAAGAATCGATTAGTCCATTATAAAAGATATCAAGTATTTCATTTTTCTTAAGAGGATGACCAGGCAAAGCATTAAGTAATTGGAGAAGCCTCCCCCAAGCTTGAGGGAGATTCTCTTCTTGACAAGCCAAGCAATTGGTTCATACTTTTTAACGCTCTTAATCTTTTCCGACTCTCAGACAATACATGAGCGTGAGACATGGATATAGCACTATAGGTGGAATAGAATATGATGGTGGAGGTTGTGTGGAGAAGACAAAAAAGGAGAAAGTCTCACATCGATGAGGCTAATCAATGGGCTATGGAGATGCCCATCAATTGATTCCAATGCAAGCAGTAGGGATTGTCATGCAACGGATGCACTAGAGCTATAAGTGTATGAAAGCTCAAAAAGAAAACTAAGTGGGTGTGCATCCAACTTGCTTGCTCATGAAGACCTAGGGCACTTTGAGGAAGTCCATCATTGGAATATACAAGCCAAGTTCTATAATGAAAAATTCCCACTAGTAATATATGAAAGTGACAAAATAGGAGACTCTCTATTATGAAGAACATGGTGCTATTCTGAAGCACAAGTGTGGAAAAGGATAGTAGCATTGTCCCTCCTCTATTTTTCTCTTAGTTTTTTTCTTCCTTTTTTTATTTGGGGCTCTTTGTCCTCTTTTTTGGGGGCTCTTTAGCCTCTTTTTATTTATTTAAGTCAGAAGTCTCATCCTGACTTGTGGGGAAATCATAGTCTCCATCATCCTTTCCTCACATGGGACAATGCTCTAACAATGATGATCACCACACTTTTATTTACTTACAACTCAAGAATTACAACTCGATACTAGAACAAAAATATGACTCTATATGAATGCCTCACGCAATGATCTAGCGTGGCATGTATAAAAAAATATGAACGGTGGCCAAGCCACAAATACTATGTCAACTATATGATCATGCAAAGCAATATGACAATGATGGTATGTGTCATAATAAAACGGAACGGTGGAAGTTGCATGGCAATATATCTCGGAATGGCTATGGAAATGCCATAATAGGTAGGTATGGTGGATGTTTTGAGGAAGATATAAGGTGTCTTATCTGTGAAAGAGCGTATCATATCACGGGATTTGGATGCACTGGTGAAGTTTGCACCAACTCTCAAGGTGAGAAAGGGCAATGCATGGTACCGAAGAGGCTAGAAATGGTGGAAGGGTGAGAGTGCGTATAATCCATGGACTCAACATTAGTCATAAAGAACTCACATACTTATTGCGAAAGTTTATTAGCTCGAAGAAAAGTACTACTGCGCATGCTCCTAGGGGGATAGATTGGTAGGAAAAGACCATCGCTCGTTGACACATCTCTGACGTATCTATAATTTATGAAGTATTCATATTGTTATATTGTCATTCTTGGATGTTTTACAATCATTTTATAGCAAATTTATATCATTTTCTGGGACTAACCTATTGGCATAGTGCCCAGCGCTAGTTGCTGTTTTTTGCTTGTATTTACATTGCATAAAGCCAATACCAAACGGAGTCCAAACATAGCGAAACTTTATGGAGATTTTTTTGGACCAGAAGACACCTGGTGGAAAAAGAAGTACCAGATGGGAGCTCTGAGGGGAGCACAACCCACCAGGGCGCGCCTGGGGGCCTAGGCATGCCCAGGTGGGTTGTGCCCATCTCGGTGGCCTCCCGCACCGCCTCTTCGCCCTATAAATACCCAAATATTCCAAAAACCCTCCGAGTAACCCTAGATCAGAAGTTCCGCCGCCGCAAGCCTCTGTAGCCACGAAAAACCAATCTAGACCCTGTTCTGGCACCCTGCCGGAGGGGGAAATCATCACTGATGACCATCTTCATCATCCCGGCAGCCACCATGATGAGGAAGAAGTAGTCCACCCTCGGGGCTAAGGGTTTGTACAAGTAGCTATGTGTTTAATCTCTCTATCTCTCTCTCTCTCTCTCTCTCTCTCTCTCTCTCTCTCTCTCTCTCTCGTGTTCATGAGATGGCACGATCTTGATGTATCGTGGGCTTTGTTAATATAGTTGGATTATATGGTGTTTCTCCTTCTCTATCTTGTTGTGATGAATTGAGTTTTCCCTTTGAGATTTCATTTTTATCGGATTGAATACTTTTATGGATTTGAGAGCACTTGATATATGTCTTGCATATGAATTCTCGTAGTGATAATGGGGAATTATATTGATTCACTTGGTATATGTTTTGGCACTCAACTCGCGGATTCCCGAGGTGACATTGGGGTAATCTATGCATAGGGGTTGATGCACGTTCTCGTCTTTGTTTCTCCGGCAGAAATCTTGGGGAACTCTTTGAGGTTCTTTGTGTTGGATTGAGTATTATGAATCTGAATTTTCTTTGGTGTTATTTTAGTACGAACTCGTGGATAGATCGATCGGAAAGAATAGCTACAAGCAATTTCTTCTTATGTTCTTGGCTGGATAAGAACTTTGGGGTGATTCTTCATTGGACTTTGAGGGATGGTTATATGATCCAATTAGATTAGCATTGTTGAGAGATTGCACTAGCGAAAGTATGAACCCTAGGCCTCATTTTCAAGCATTGCAATACTGTTTGTGCTCCATTTTATCAATTACTACCTTGCTGTTTTTTATTGTTCCTATTACAAAAATCAATATCTACTATCATTACTACACTTGTATCACCATCTCTTCACCGAATAGTGCACCTATACAATTTACCATTGTATTTGTTGTGTTGGGGACACAAGAGACTTTTTGTTATTTGGTTGCAGTGTTGTTTGAGATAAACCATCTTCATCCTACGTCTCCCACGGATTGATAAACCTTAGGTCATCCACTTGAGGGAAATTTGCTACTATCCTACCAAACTCTGCGCTTGGAGGCCCAACACGAGTCTACAAGAACAAGTTGTGTAGTAGACATCAAGCTCTTTTCTGGCGCCGTTGCCGGGGAGGTGAGTGCTTGAAGGTATATCTTTAGATCTTGCAATTGAATCTTTTAGTTTCTTATTTTATGACTAGTTTGGTTTATAAAAGAAAACTACAAAAAACATAAACTTTTGCGCTTAGTCCAGGAATATCTTTAATCATGTTTTATAGCTTTTGTTTCAATAAAGTACCAAGTAAAGCCTTTGGTATAGTGTGGATGGTAGTTGACTTGATTGTATGCAAAAGCAGAAACTTTTGCGCTCAGTCCAGGAATTTAAAAATTCCCTGGAATGTGATTTTGATCTTAAATTTTTACATGTGATAGATATACAAATTCCCTACGTTGTACTAATTCTCACAATTTTTGGATTAGCAAAAGTATGGTTGGAGTGCAGATTACGACAGACTGTTCTGTTTTTGACAGATTCTGTTTTCAATGCATAGTTTGCTTGTTTTCTAGTTTCTATGGCTTATATTGCTCAATACAAATTGTAGAAATGATAGGGTACAGTAGGCATTGTTTGAGAATAATTATGAATCTTGTCTTTGATAGTACCAAATTGAATGGTTTGCTCTTTATCATACTAACCTATCTCCAGAAGTTCTGTTAAGTTTTGTGTGATTGAAGTTTTCAAGTTTTGGGTGAGACATCGATATGAGGAGAATAAGGAGTGAAAAGACCCTAATCTTGGGGATGACAAGGTACCCCAAGTTAATATCCAAGGAATATCCAGGCAACTAAGCTTCGGGATGCCCCGGAAGGCATCCCCTCTTTCGTCACCAACATTATCGGTAACCTCACTTGGAGCTATATTTTCATTCTTCACATGCTATAAGTTCTGCTTGGCGCATCATTTTATTTTACTAGTATTTGCTTGTTGTTATTTAGAATAATGTTTTGCATCTTTTATTTCAATAAAATTGGCGATGATAGCCTTTACTATGCTTATTTTCCAAGTCTACATGTTGCTGTTTGAAAAAAGAAAGTTTATCGCTGTTTATCTAGAAAAGTTAGAATGTGATAAAATGTTGAATTTTTTTGCACAATAAGCTTGATACGTCTCCAACGTATCTATAATTTTTGATTGTTCCATGCTATTACATTGCCCCTTTTGGATGTTTATGGGCTTTATTTTACACATTTTTATCATTTTTGGGACTAACCTACTAACCGGAGGCCCATCCCATATTGCTGTTTTTTTCCTATTTCAATATTTCGAAGAAAAGGAATATCAAACTGAGTCCAAATGGAATGAAACCTTCGGGAGCGTGATTATTGGAATGAACGTGACCCGGAGAGGAGCCCCCTCGTAGGGCGCCCCTGTCTCGTGGGCCCCTCGGGCTGCCACCGACGTACTTCTTCCTCCTATATATACCTACGTACCCCGAAAACATCCAGGGGCACGACGAAACACAGTTTCCACCACCGTAACCTTATGTATCCGCGAGATCCCATCTTGGAGCCTTTGTCGGCACTCTGCCGGAGGGGGAATCAACCACGGAGGGCTTGTACATCAACATCCTTGCCCCTCCGATGAGTTATGAGTAGTTTACCACAGACCTATGGGTCCATAGTTATTAGCTAGATGGCTTTTTCTCTCTTTTTGGATCTCAATACAATGTTCTCCCCTCTCTTGTGGAGATCTATTCGATGTAAACTCTTTTTTGCGGTGTGTTTGTCGAGATCCGATGAATTGTGGGTTTATGATTAAGTTTATCTATGAATAATATTTGAATCTTCTCTGAATTCTTTTATGTATGATTGAGTTATCTTTGCAAGTCTCTTCGAATTATCAGTTTGGTTTGGCCTACTAGATTGGTCTTTCCTGCCATGGGAGAAGTGCTTAGCTTTGGGTTCAATCTTGCGGTGTCCTTACCCAGTGACAGAAAGGGTTGCAAGGCACGTATTGTATTTTTGCCATCGAGGATAACAAGATGGGGTTTATATCATATTGCATGAGTTTATCCCTCTACATCATGTCATCTTGCTTAATACGTTACTCTGTTCTTATGAACTTAATACTCTAGATGCATGCTGGATAGCGGTCGATGTGTGGAGTAATAGTAGTAGATGCAGGCAAGAGTCGGTCTACTTGTTATGGATGTGATGCCTATATACATGATCATGCCTAGATAATCTCATAACTATGCGCTTTTCTATCAATTGCTCGACAGTAATTTGTTCACCCACCGTAATACTTATGCTATCTTGAGAGAAGCCACTAGTGAAACCTATGGCCCCCGGGTCTATCTCTTATCATATTTGCTTTCAATCTACTTTTATTTGCATCTTTACTTTTTGCATCTATATTATAAAATACCCAAAATATATTTATCTTATCATACTATCTTTATTAGATCTCACTTTCGCAAGTGGCCGTGAAGGGATTGACAACCCCTTTATTGCGTTGGTTGCGAGTTCTCAGTTTGTTTGTGTAGGTGCGTGGGACTTTTGAGGAGCCTCCTACTGGATTGATACCTTGGTTCTCAAAACTGAGGAAATACTTACGCTACACTTGTTGCATCACCCTCTCCTCTTCGAGGAAAACCAACACAAGCTCAAGACGTAGCAAGAAGGATTTATGGCACCGTTGCCGGGGAGGTCTTCGCTCAAGTCAAGACATACCAAGTACCCATCACAAACCCATCTCCCTCACATTTACATTATTTGCCATTTGCCTCTCGTTTTCCTCTCCCCCACTTCACCCTTGCCGTTTTATTCACCCTCTCTTTCCCAATCTCCTCCTCTCTTTTCGCTTGTCGTGTTTCTGTTTGCTTGTGTGTTGGATTACTTGTTGCCATGGCACAAGATAATACCAAATTGTGTGATTTCTCGAATACTAATAATAATGATTTCCTTAGTACTCCGATTGCTCCTCTTAATGATGCCGAGTCTTGTGAAATCAATACCGCTTTGCTGAATCTTGTTATGAAAGATCAATTCGCCGGCCTTCCTAGTGAAGATGCCGCTACTCATCTAAATTTTTTTGTTGATTTGTGTGATATGCAAAAGAAGAAAGATACGGATAATGATATTGTCAAATTGAAGTTATTTCCGTTTTCACTTAGAGATCGTGCTAAAGTTTGGTTTTCGTCTTTGCCTAAAAATAATATTGATTCTTGGAACAAGTGCAAAGATGCTTTTATCTCTAAGTATTTTCCTCCCGCTAAGATCATCACTCTTAGGAACGATATTATGAATTTCAAACAACTTGATCATGAGCATGTTGCCCAAACTTGGGAAAGAATGAAATTGATGCTTCACAATTGCCCTACTCATGGTTTGAATTTATGGATGATCATGCAAAAAAATTATGCCGATTTGAACTTTGCTTCTAGAAATCTCTTAGGTTCAGCCGCGGGAGGCACCTTTATGGAAATCACATTGGAAGATGCTACAAAACTTCTTGATAATATTATGGCTAATTATTCTCAATGGCACACCGAAAGATCTTCTAGTAAAAAAGTGCATGCTATAGAAGAAATCAATGTTTTGAGTGGAAAGATGGATGAACTTATGAAGATGTTTGCTACTAAAAATACTCCTCTTGATCCCAATGATATGCCTTTGTCTTCTTTGATTGAGAATAATAATGAATCTATGGATGTGAATTTTGTTGGTAGGAATACTTTTGGAAACAATGCTTATAGAGGAAATTTTAATGCTAGACCGTTCCCTAGTAATCCCTCTAATAATTATGGAAATTACTCCAATAATTCTTATAAGATGCCCTCTGATTTTGAGAATAGTGTGAAAGAATTTATGATTTCTCAAAAGAATTTTAATGCTTTGCTTGAAGAAAAATTGCTCAAAGTTGATGATTTGGCTAGGAACGTTGATAGACTTTTGCTTGATGTTAATTATCTTAAACTTGGATCTTCTTCTCCTAAGCATGATATCAATGAGTCTCTCAAAGTAATGAGAATTTCCATTGACGAGTGCAAGGAAAGAACCGCTAGATTGCGTGCTAAGAAAGAAAGCTTTATAAGAGCGTGTTCTTCTAGTTTCCGTGAAAATAATGATGAGGATATTAAAGTTATTGATGCATCTCCGATTAGATCTATGTTTTGCAATATGAATTTTGATGATTATGGGACTGATGATGAATCAACTTTGCCTAGAAGGCGTCCCAAGAATTCGGAGTCTTTAGATCTTAATGTTAAATTTGGTAAAAGTGAGATTGGAGAATCCTCAACTTCCAATAATATTGAACCCACTATATTGGATTTCAAGGAATACGATTATGATAATTGCTCTTTAAAAGGTTGTATTTCCTTGTTGCAATCCGTTGTTAATTCACCTCATGCTTATAGTCAAAACAAAGCTTTTACCGAACATATTGTTGATGCCTTGATGCAATCTTATGATGAAAAACTTAATTTGGAAGTTTCTATACCTAGAAAACTTAACGATGAGTGGGAACCTACTATAAAGATTAGAATTAAAGATTATGAGTGTTTTTCTTTGTGTGATTTGGGTGCTAGTGTTTCCACAATTCCGAAAACTTTATGTGATATTCTAGGTTTCCATGATCTTGATGATTGCTCTTTATTTGCACCTTGCGGATTCCACCATTAAAAAGCTTACGGGAAGGATTAAAGATGTTCTTATTGTTGCAAATAGAAATTTGGTGCCCATAGATTTTATCGTTCTTGATATAGATTGCAATCTTTCTTGTCCTATTATTCTTGGTAGACCTTTCCTTAGAACGATTGGTGTGATTATTGATATGAAGGAAGGAAATATTCGATTCTAATTTCCATTAAAGAAAGGCATGGAGCACTTTCCAAGAAAGAAAGTCAAATTACCTTATGAATCTATCATGCGTGCTACTTATGAATTTAATGCCAAGGATGACACTCGTTAGATCTATCTTTGCTTCCATGCCTAGTTAGGGGCGTTAAACGACAGTGCTAGTTGGGAGGCAACCCAATTTTATTTTTAGTTTTTTTGTTTTTGTTTCTGTTTAGGAATAAATAATCCATCTACCTTCTGTTTAGATGTGTTTTATCTATTAATTAGTGTTTGTGCCAAGATAAACCTATAGGATCTTCTTGGATGATAGTTGATTTGATCTTGCTGTAATTTCCAGAAACTTTCGGTTCACGAAAACAATTGTTAAAAATCACCAGAACGTGATAAAATAGTGATTACAATTGCTGCTGATCAATAAAAAAATTTCCTAGGTCGTCCTGTTTTGTCCGGATTTTTGGAGTTCCAGAAGTTTGCGTTAGTTACATATTACTACAGACTGTTCTGTTTTTGACATATTTTGTTTTTCGTGTGTTGTTTGCTTATTTTGATGCATCTATGGCCAATAAAATAGTTTATAATCCATAGAGAAGTTGGAATACAGTAGGTTTAACACCAAAATAAATAAATAATGAGTTCATTGCAGTACCTTATGTGGTGGTTTTATTTTCTTTCACTAACGGAGCTTATAAGATTTCCTGTTGAGTTTTGTGTTGTGAAGTTTTCAAGTTTTGGGTAAAGCTTTTATGGACCATGGAATAAAGGGTGGCAAGATACTTAGCTTGGGGACGCCCAAGGCACCCCAAGATATTCAAGAACAGTCAAAGTTTGCTTGGGGATGCCCAGGAAGGCATCCCTCTTTAAATCTTCGCTCATTGGTAACTTTACTTGAGCTATATTTTTATTCGCCACATAATATGTGTTTTGCTTGGAGCGTCGTGTATTATATTAGTATTTGATTTTTAGTTTACCACAATCATCCTTGCTGTACACACCTTTTTTGGAGAAGCCTATTTGATTAGAATTTGCTACAATACTCTATGTGCTTCACTTATATCTTTTGAGCTTGATAGTTTTTGCTCTAGTGCTTCACTTATATTTTTTAGAGCACGGTGGTGTCTTAATTTTGAAGAAATTTCTAGTCTCTCATGCTTCACTTATATTATTTTGAGAGTCTTTTAGAATAGCATGGTATTTGCTATGGTCATAAAGTTGGTCCTAGAATGATGAGCATCCAAGTTGGGTATAATAAAAACTATCATAGAAAGTGAATTGGATGCTATGATCAACTTGATACTTGATAATTGTTTTGAGATATGGAGGTAGTGATATTAAAGTCATGCTAGTTAGGTGATTATGAATTTAAAGAATGCTTGTGTTGAAGTTAGCAAGTCTCGTAGCATGCACGTATGGTTAAAGTTGTGTAACAAATTTGAAACATGAAGTGTACCTAATTTGTGCATCCTTATGAGTGGCGGTCGGGGACGAGCGATGGTCTTTTCCTACCAATCTATCCCCCTAGGAGCATGCACGTAGTACTTGATTTTTGATGACTTCTAAATTTTTGCAATAAGTATATGAGTTCTTTTGACTAATGTTGAGTCCATAGATTATACGCACTTTTACCTTTCCGCCTTTTCTAGCCTCTTCGGTACCGTGCATTGCCCTTTCTCACCTTGAAAGTTGGTGCAAACTTCACCGGTGCATCCAAACCCCGTGATACGATACGCTCTATTACACATAAACCTCCCTATATCTTCCTCAAAACAGCCACCATACCTACCTATTATGGCATTTCCATAGCCATTCCGAGATATATTACCATGCAACTTTCCACCGTTCCGTTCTTCATCATCATGACATACTTTACTTTTGTCGTATTGCCATTGCATGATCATGTCGTTGACATCGTATTTGTGGCAAAGCCACCATGCATTATTTTTCATACATGTCACTCTTGATTCATTGCACCATCCCGGTACACCGCCGGAGGCATTCATATAGAGTCATATCTTGTTCTAGCTTTGAGTTGTAATTCTTGAGTTATAAATCCATAAAAGTGTGATGATATTCATTATTAGAGCATTGTCCTAGTGAGGAAAGGATGATGAAGGCTATGATTCCACCACAAGTCGGGATGAGACTTCGGACTTTACAAAAGAAAAAAAATAAAAAAAAGAAGGCCAAAGAAAAAAAAGGGAAAGAAAAAAAAAGAAAAAAAAGAGAAAATAAAATGAGAGAAAAAGAGAGAAGGGGCAATGCTACTATCTCTTTTCCACACTTGTGCTTCAAAGTAGCACCATGATCTTCATGATAGAGAGTCTCCTATGTTGTCACTTTTATATACTAAGTGGGAATTTTTCATTATAGAACTTGGCTTGTATATTCCAATGATGGGCTTCCTCAAAATGCCCTAGGTCTTCGTGAGCAAGCAAGTTGGATGCACACCCACTTAGTTTCTTTTGTTGAGCATTCATTTATAGCTCTAGTGCATCCGTTGCATGGCAATCCCTACTCCTCATGTTGACATCAATTGATGGGCATCTCCATAGCCCGTTGATTATCCTCGTCAATGTGAGACTTTCTCCTTTTTGTCTTCTCCACACAATCCCCATCATAATATTCTATTCCACCCATAGTGCTATATCCATGGCTCACGCTCATGTATTGCGTGAAGGTTGAAAAAGTTTGAGATTATTTAAGTATGAAACAATTGCTTGGCTTGTCATCGGGGGTATAGAAGTTGGGAACATCTTTGTGTGACGAAAATGAAGCATAGCCTAACTATATGATTTTGTAGGGATGAACTTTCTTTTGCCATGTTATTTCGAGAAGACATGATTACTTTGATTAGTATGCTTGAAGTATTAATATTTCTTTTATCAATATGAACTTTTATTTTGTATTCATTTGGATCTGAACGTTCATGCCACAATAAAGAAAATTACATTATGAATTATGCTAGGTAGCATTCCACATCAAAAATTCTCTTTTTATCATCTACCTACTCGAGGACGAGCAGGAATGAAGCTTGGGGATGCTTGATACGTCTCCAACGTATCTATAATTTTTGATTGTTCCATGCTATTACATTACCCCTTTTGGATGTTTATGGGCTTTATTTTACACATTTATATCATTTTTGGGACTAACCTACTAACCGGATGTGACGCCCGGGTAATTAAGCTGCAGTAATCCCCGCTAATGATGCCACGTCACCTCGGTTACTATGGATAAACTCGCGCTAGTTCGAAACCTGTTCGAATTCAAATTCAAAATCAAGCAAACGATAAAAGTTTTCAAATATTAAAACTAAAATGTTCAGAGTGAGCCAGATAATGCATAGGTAATTATGGTGGTGAAACCACACTTTTATAAAATGTTTAAATACTCTAAAATGAATAAAATGGTAGCAAATACAATTATTTAAGTGCTTTAAAAATAATAAACATTTTCAAAACTAAGTTGTTATAAGTATTAAACTATTGTGGCAGTGGCATAATTTGAAAAATCTATTTAGGTGCCACTTTAGTAATTTACTAAAACTAAAATAAAAGAAAAAGTAAAAGTAAAACGGTAAAAGAAAAATTAAGAAAAACAAAATATAAAGAAAAGAGAACACCCCTCATTGGGCCACGGCCCAGATGGCCTCGTGGTAATCGGGCCGCCCAGCCAAGACTCTCTGGCCTAATGGCCCCTCCTCGTGACCTAACCCCCAAGGCCCCGACTCCCCACCAACACCCACCCCCCACGAAAATATCTCCTCCCCTCTCCCCGATTTGGATCGGGATCGAGGAGGAGGACCTCGATGTTGCGCCCGTCGCCGCCAGACCGCGCCAAGGCGTCCGGAGCTCCCCACTACGCTGTCGCCAAGACACCGCTCGGCCAGCTCCGCCCCGCTCGCCGACGCCATCGCCGTGCCGCCCCTCCCGGACTCCTCCGCGCCCCTCCTCTCCCTCGCGCGATGCCCGCCTCGACGTCGCGCCCCTGCCTCGGCATGGACGACCCCGCCGTCGACTAACAACCGCCTCGCCGTGCCGGCCCACCGGCGCCGCCTCGTCGAAGTCATGCTCGCCGCCCCAAGGCCAACTTCATGGAGCCACCGCCATCGTCGTGCTCCTTCGCGCCTCGCCTCCCCATCTCCTCCTCGTCGGCCGACATCGAGCCCACTACCATCCCCTGCAGCTCCCATGTGAGGAACCCTCCAGATTCTCTCCTCCCGTGCGTGCCTCCCGCTCGCGCCACAGGCGCTTCTGCACCGCCACGCCACCCGCCTAAGGCCGCTTCGCCTCTGCCGGTTGTTCGCCATGATCGCGCCCTATCTATGCGCGACGCCCGCCTCCACACACTGCTGTTCGACCCGGCCGTCTGTGTTGGCTAAGCCCCGCTGGCCGCACTGCCTCGCCTGCTTCCCCTCGGTTGGCACCTTGCCCCGCCCCGGCAGCCTTTGTCCGTGGGCGCGCCTCGCCTTGCCAGCCTGGTCTGGCTGCGCTTGGCCAAGGCCGAGACCAGCACCGTAGCGACATCGCCTCGCTACTGTGAGGGCTGCGGCTTTGTCCACTGCCCTTTAACCCAATATTAAGTCCACCACGCCCAATGACATGTGGGGCCCATCCTCGAATGTTAAAAAAAGGATATAAAAATAAGAATTAAAAAATATATATTAATTAATTAATTAATTAACTAACTAAATTAATTAAGTTAATTAAATCTGATTAGTTGACTAGTTAAATTTACTTAACTCGCTAATTAAACTAAGTAATCATTAATTAGATATCGGTCAATGATGAATGGACCCACGCGTCGGTTTGACCAAGTCAATCGATCGTTGATGACTCTGACATCACCACGATGTCATCTCGACGTCATAATGACATTTCCTAATTAAATTAATTCTGTTAATTCAAAAAAAAGGGATTTAAATCTTTAGAAAATCATATCTTTTAATCCGTAACTCGGATAAAAATACTTTCTACATGAAAGTTGCTCAGAACGACGAGACGAATCCGGATACGCAGTCCGTTCGTCCGCCACACACCCCTAACCTATCGAACCTGCAAACTTTCCTCTCCGGTTCATCTGTCTCGACAGACGTCAAACCGGAAAACTTTCCGGATGTTTCCCCTTCGCCGGTATCGCTTAGTGCTACGTTAGAACACGTCTAGCTCGCATCGTTGTCTTGTTATGCACTTGCTCGCTATGTATTTACTGTTTCTTCCCCTCTTCTCTCCGGTAGACCCCGAGACCGATGTTGAAGTCCTCGTGATCGACTACGCCACCGACGACCCCTCTCTCTTGCTAGAGCAACCAGGCAAGCCCCCTTGATCACGGATATCGCCTACTCTTCTCTATACCGCTTGCATTAGAGTAGTGTAGCATGTTATCGCTTTCAGATACTCCTATATACCGCTGCATAGCTTTGTCCTTGTTACTCTTGTTGTTACCTTTTACCGCTATCCTCTTCGCTTAGTATAGGATGCTAGTATTTTCATCTGTGGCCCTACATTCTTGTCCGTCTGCCGTGTATATACTATCGGGCCGTGATCACTCGGGAGGTGATCACGGTATATACTATATACTTTACACTATTACATTACCGTGATACTGCTCGGAGATGGGGGCTGAAAGGGATGTGGCTCCATCCCGGTAGAGGTGGGCTGGGTTCCCGACGGCCCCGATTGTTACTTTGTGGCGGCGGATGTGGCAGGTTGAGACCGCCTAGGAGAGAGGTGGGCCTGCCCTGCTCGGCGCTCGCGGATACTTAACACGCTTAACGAGGTCTTGGTATTTGATCTGAGTTGGCTACGAGCTTATACGCACTAACCATCTACGCGGGAGTAGTTATGGGTATCCCGCGTCGTGGTATCACCGGCACTTCAGACGTCATGATGAGCGGCGCGCTACCGGATTGGACTGAACGCTGCTGGGCTAGGTCTGCTTCGGCCACAGACGAACTTGCAGTGTGTTTCAGGCGATGGGCCTGCACTCGCGCTTAGGGTTAGACCGGTGTGTTGGCCTCTCTGTTGTGCCTAGGTGGGGCTGCGACGTGTTGATCTTCCGCGGCGGGCATGACCCCGAAAGTGTGTCCGCCAAATGGGATCAAGCGTCTTTGGGTAAGATGGTGCACCCTGCAGGAAGTTAATCTATTCGGATAGCCGTGATCTTGTAATGTGACGACTTGGAGTTGTACCTTGAGCTTATGACAACTAGAACTGGATACTTGATAAAACACACCTTCCAAGTGCCGATACAATCGGTGGTCGCTCTCGCTCAGGGATATGAGCAGGGATCGCGGGTAGGATTATTGCTATATGATGTTACTTGGAGGACTTGGTTTACCCTCCTCTACTGTTGCAAGACAGTGTCCGAGCGTAGTCTTCGTTAAGACTAGCTATCCCCTCTTATTCGGCTTTCTGCGATTCAGTCCACCGATATGGCCCTTTACACATATACCCATGCATATGTAGTGTAGCTCCTTGCTTGCAGTACTTTGGATGAGTACTCACGGTTGCCTTGTTCCCCTTTTCCCCTACCTCTACTCAATTGCTGCAACTGACGATGGAGCCCAGAGCCCGACGCCACCGTCGATGACGACTACTACACCGGAGGTGCCTACTACTACGTGCAGCTCACCGGCGACCACTGGGAGTAACTTAGGAGGATCCCAGCGGGAGGCCTGCTCCTCTTCGATCAGATCCCGGTTTGTGCTAGCCTTCTTAAGGCAAACTTGTTTAACTTATGTCCGTACTCAGATATTATTGCTTCCGCTGACTCGCCTATGATCGAGCACTTGTATTCGAGCCCTCGAGGCCCCGGCTTGTATTATGAAGCTTGTATGACTTATTTTATTTGTAGAGTTGTGTTGCGATATCTTCCGTGAGTCTCGATCTTGATCGTATACATTTGCGTGCATGATTAGTGTACGATTAAATCGGGGGCGTCACAAGTTGGTATCAGAGCCGACTGCCTGTAGGAATCCCCCTTCCAACTCCTTGGACGAAGTCGAGTCTAGACATTGCAAAAACTTTTACTAACTTGGCTGTGTGCCTTACGGGCCCACGTCGCCATTGGGTGGTATTAGGATCTTTTACTCCTCGATCTTTACTCTGGGATTCTGAACTCTCTTCTATTCGGGTTAAATGAATTTACTAAAAACAAAACTAACTTTAGGTTCTCGCAAGTACTTTCTCCCGGAGAGCCCTTCACTTCAGATGATCGTCTGCTAATCAGAAGATTCCGAAGATACTCTCTGATGTTCTCTCGAGACTTTGTGCCCATCACTTTTGCTATTCCTGACCACCGATAAATCCGTTTGGATAACTACTTACACTTGCCATTCATACGATCATCCCCATTGATCTTGTTATTACAAGATACCTCAAGTTTTCTATTGTTCCGAGAATACTTTGTGCCTCTTGCCTAGCAGTTCTTTGCCACATGAATACCCCTTCAAATAAATACTGCACTTGTCGAGTATCCGCTCATCCCAGCTTGTCTTGTGTTTCTCAAAAGTCTTCAAAATACTATTCGATCTTCCGAAAATCCTCTGGAGCCTTTGGCTCTTGAAATTCTTGCTTGCTTGCATTATGGTTAATCCCATAAGTCTCGTAGTCATATTGACATTCCTTGTCATTATCATTTTGGGTCTGTTGACTCAATATGTTTGCGAATACCCGCAATCATCATTGATCCTCATAAATTACCTTACTGGCTGAGCTGCCATTCTTTCAACTGGAATTGGTTCTCGACCAATCCAAGTGTCGTTGATTGTACCCTAAGGCTATTCAACTTATCCATCCCTAATCAGAGCATTGCTTCTGACCCCTTGATTTGGGAATCATAATTCCTTTGCATTTGACAATTGAGTTAGTCAGTTGTTTCTATAGTTTGATCTCCTTGCATTCTTCTTCCTCTAGTTGAGTACTGATGCTCACGTCAGATCCCTTGTGGACCGCCATATCCACTATTGGATTATTATCGTGTTGTCCTTCATAATTAATCACTTTGTGAGTTCCTTCTCCGATACATAATGCCTTTGGTAAATTGTATCCTTCCCTTTTGCCAACCATGCTCCGCTTTCGAGCTAGTGGTACTTACTATTGAAGCTTGTGGTATATGTTTCCATGATACCTGCGGGTTGAACCTATGTCTTCCTTTATATGTGTGAACTCGGAAGTTTTCACGAGTCCTACTCATCTGGTATTTCACCAGGTAAAACTTTCAACACTAATGCCTTTATCAAAGCGAGAAGTGAATGGAAGGTTATACATTGAAGAAGTGGAAGTCGACCTTGAACTTTGTGTTCATGCCCATGGACACGATGTAGATCTTATCATTAAAGCTTCTCTTAAATTAATTATTCCTTTGGTATAAGTTCATCTTATATCGGGATCCGCCTTTGCAATCGTGGTTCCACCATGTTCTCTTTTAAATACCATTTCTCGTGCAAGTTTTAGCACTTGTCTTCTGTAGAGCAATAACCCCCGTCCAACCTATACTTTGATATGTCATCGAGTATTACCCCCTGGTATCTCGAGATTATCATGGAACTGCATAACCTCTTATGAGTTCTTCATTAAGTGCTACCGTCCCCTGATTCAATTTTTCACGGGCTCTGAGTTATTAAACACTCAAAGACACCGACAACCGAACCGAGTCCGCTCTACGGTTCAACAACTCTTCAGTAAGCTTCTATAAGTACGAGTTTGTACCCGATCACGCCATTCCTAGCCTATTTGGCTATGTCATTGTCGTGATGATTTTAACTGTGCTACCTGGTCCTTATCCCAGGAGCACAACTTTCGACGATTGAGCTAAGCTTACGTCGATTTCCTTGTCTTATCGTTCCATCTTGAACAACAAACTTGATCTCGAGTTTGTGTCAGAATATGGTTCCAATAACCTCTTGCTTCATCATTCCTTTGACTTGATGTCGCCACCGATTGATTACATCTGCATGAAATCTCTCGACAATTGTGTCGTGATGATCATCAACCTTATGAGCTCTTCCAGAATTCAATTGAATTCATGATGGGTAATACCATCCTTCTCCTCGATGATTCCTGTTCTCATCGACCACTTTATTGCCTTCCGCTCAACACAAGTTGTTCGTGTTTTGTGTAAACCTTGAGATCCTGCTACCCAGCATTTGTTCTTCTTTACCTTGGAGTATTACCATCTGTTAATATCAAGGATGTTGTGAGGACTGCTCCACCTCTTAAGAAATTCTTGGTATTGAGATGCTTCTCACCATCACCATTCTTTCTTGGTCCCCGTGTTGCTTCCAACCGGTGTACCAACAAGTGAACGGTGCTGTTTGAATTCTGCCCTTCTAGCAAGCCTCTTGCTTTGATGTGAAATTCTTAGACTATCGATTATTGAATCACCATTCTGACATTGGTCGTGCAACCCAACCCATCGGGCGCACCTTTCAACCAATGTTTACTTGTGTATGTTTCCTCGAGCATACTTCCTTATATCATTTGATCTGACAAATGTTATCTCCTTATTCACTTAATTGTGGAAGTCCATCTTTTGGGAATCTCGGTGAATTGCCGTTGAGTCACCAGACACCTCCTTGTCCTCTCCTTGGGTTAATGATGGACTCTTATTAACGGAAATCACTTCATAGTTCATTTCCCCGAGAATCTTACAATGTCATCTCGTCAATTTGCGTTGCACCTTTTCTTCTCGTGTATCCTAAGTCCGAGGTATCCCGACACCAATCGGATCTGAATCTCGGTCGATATGATGGTTGGGACAACTTTCCAAGATTTATGATGTTGATCCGTTGATGACCCGTAGCATGATGTCATGCCTAGCACCCCTACCGGAGGACCTATCATTATAGATTCCTTTTCAGCAGGGTTATCCACTCATCCATGAGGGAATTGTAATAATGGTTCTACAAGTTATTCCTGATGGATCCTTCGTGATTCCAAAGTCTGATCTTCACCTGAACACCATATCATTGCTACCTGAAGCATGTCTGTAGTACTTCGATTTTTCAATAAGAACATTTGAAGCCCAATGCTAAATATTCCTTGTCCATCATCCAAACACCGTTGTATGGATAATGTCACGAAAATTTCTCTCCCCTTACCTAAAGGGTTTTCTACATATCTTGTCACAGATATCATGCTCTGCTTGTCCTTGGGAAGGATATACCCCTGAATTATGTGTTTAAATTTCCTTTCCATTGTTACGATTAACTGCTGATCACATTTTACTTTCCATTGGTTTGTTTGACCTTCTTGTGATCTATATAATCTAAGCAGTAATAATTCATCGCTTATGTAAACACCTCGGTGTACAACTCTGCCGGTGAGACCTGTTATTATTGTTGGTGACATTTCGGTAACCACCGATGGACGAGAACCTTGCCTATTGGTCCGCCTCGCTCAACGAAAGGGAAAATGGTTCTCTTCGTCCCTCGCCCTTGGTACCTATGTTGTTGCCGACATGACCTCGGACTCTCCTCCGACATGCCTTGCTTACATGATCGTGCAAGATGTCACCAACCTTTCTACTTTTAACCACATGGTGGGCCCATAACCCACAGTTTCACAGATCGAAACCCGACTCTCCTGTACACCCATGTTGCCAAGTTACTCCTCACGCTTGACTTTGTATGTAATTCACGAGCCACTTGCTCGTTGATCTATTACGATATCGGACGCAATACTTATTCCGTTGCTCGAACCCTTTCGACTCTGTTTCGTGCATCGGATGATTGCCTACCCGCTTGAAACTTCTCATGGTACCTTCTTACTTTGCTCTCGATATTTTCTTAAGTTCCATTCGAGAGTTACTTTCCGCCACCTTCCTCGATGTTAGCTACCAGATAGTCAACCTTGCAGAGGTTCGTTCTGCCGGAATAACCCCTTACCTATTCGTAAGTACGTTGGAGTTACCAAGAAAAGGGGCGGCATCACCATGATGACACAGAGCAGAGAAATGAAGATGTCAAGGTAATGGATCGACCTCTTCAAGAAGATCAACCAAGACCGAGGAGATTCGTTAGGATTTCGTAACAGACCTTTCCCCTTACTCCCTCTTAAATCTCGGGACGAGATTTCTTGTAGTGGAGGAGAATTGTGACGCCCGGGTAATTAAGCTACAGTAATCCCCGCTAATGATGCCACGTCACCTCGGTTACTATGGATAAACTCGCGCTAGTTCGAAACCTGTTCGAATTCAAATTCAAAATCAAGCAAACGATAAAAGTTTTCAAATATTAAAACTAAAATGTTCGGAGTGAGCCAGATAATGCATAGGTAATTATGGTGGTGAAACCACACTTTTATAAAATGTTTAAATACTCTAAAATGAATAAAACGGTAGCAAATACAATTATTTAAGTGCTTTAAAAATAATAAACATTTTCAAAACTAAGTTGTTATAAGTATTAAACTATTGTGGCAGTGGCATAATTTGAAAAATCTATTTAGGTGCCACTTTAGTAATTTACTAAAACTAAAATAAAAGAAAAACTAAAAGTAAAACGGTAAAAGAAAAATTAAGAAAAACAAAATATAAAGAAAAGAGAACCCCCCCTTTGGGCCACGCCCAGATGGCCTCGTGCTAATCGGGCCGCCCACCAAGACCTCTCCCGGCCTAATGGCCCCTCCTCGTGACCTAACCCCTCAAGGCCCCGACTCCCCACCAACACCCACTCCCCACGAAATATCTCCTCCCCTCTCCCCGATTTTGATCGGATCGAGGAGGAGGACCTCGATGATGCGCCCGTCGCCGCCAGACTGCGCGCCGGCGTCAGGAGCTCCCCACTACGTCGCCGCCAGACACCGCCTCGGCCAGCTCCGCCCCGCCCGCCGACGCCATCGCCGTGCCGCCCCTCCCGGACTCCCCGCGCCCTCCTCTCCCTCGCTGATGCCGCCTCGACGTCGCGCCCCTGCCTCGGCATGGACGACCCCGCCGTCGACTAACAACCGCCTCGCCGTGCCGCCCCACCGGCGCCGCCTCGTCCGAGTCATGCTCGCCGCCCCAAGGCCAACTCGCCGGAGCCACCGCCATCGTCGTGCTCCTTCGCCCCCTCGCCTCCCCATCTCCTCCTCGTCGTCCGACATCGAGCCCATCGCCATCCCTCGCAGCTCCCATGTGAGGAACCCTCCTGTACTCCCTCTCCTCCCCGTGCGTGCCTCCCGCTCGCGCCCTGGGCGCACTGCGCGCCCCCTAGCCACGCTCACCCGCCTAAGGCCGCTCGCCTCTGCCGGTTGTCCGCCTTGTGATCGCGCCCTATGCGCGACGCCCGCCTCCACACACTGCTTTCACCCCGGCCGTCCGTGTTGGCTAAGCCCTTTGGCCGCACTGGCCTCGCCCGCTTCCTCGGTTGGCGCCTTGCCCGCCCGGCAGCCTTTGTCCGTGGGCGCGCCGCCGCCAACTTCTAGTCTTGGCACGGCGCCGCGCCGAGACCAAGACTGCGCGACATCGCCTCGCTATCAGAAGGGCTGCGGCTTTGCCCGCTGCCCTTTAACCAAGCGCCCGTTAAGTCCACCCTGGCCCAATGCCATGTGGGGCCCATCCCCTGGAATGTAAAAAAAAAGGATATAAAAAAAAGAATTAAAAAAATATATATATATTAATTAATTAATTAATTAACTAACTAAATTAATTAAGTTAATTAAATCCTGATTAGTTGACTAGTTAAATTTACTTAACCTGCTAATTAAACTAAGTAATCATTAATTAGATATCGGTCAATGATGAATGGACCCACGCGTCGGTTTGACCAAGTCAATCGATCGTTGATCACGACATCACCCGATGTCATGCCGACGCATAATGACATTTCCTAATTAAATTAATTCTGTTAATTCAAAAAAAAAGGATTTAAATCTTTAGAAAATCATATCTTTTAATCCGTAACTCGGATGAAAATACTTTCTACATGAAAGTTGCTCAGAACAACAAGATGAATCCGGATACGCAGTTCGTTCGTCCGCCACACACCCCTAACCTATCGAACCTGCAAACTTTCCTCTCCGGTTCATCTGTCTGACAGACGTCCGAAACCGGGAAAACTTTCCCGGATGTTTCCCCCTTCGCCGGTATCGCCTAGTGCTACGTTAGAACACGCCTAGCTCGCTCTGTTGTCTGTTATGCACTTGCTCGCTATGTATTTACTGTTTCTTCCCCTCTTCTCTCCGGTAGGCCCCGAGACCGATCGTCAAGTCCACGTGATCGACTACGCCACCGACGACCCTCTCTCTTGCCAGAGCAACCAGGCAAGCCCCCTCTTGATCACCAGATATCGCCTACTCTTCTCTATCTCGCTTGCATTAGAGTAGTGTAGCATGTTATCGCTTTCAGATACTCCTATACCGCTGCATAGCTTGTCCTTGTTACTATGTTGTTACCTTTACCGCTATCCTATCGCTTAGTATAGGATGCTAGTATTTTCATCTGTGGCCCTACATTCTTGTCCGTCTCGCGTGCTATATTATCGGGCCGTGATCACTCGGGAGGTGATCACGGTATATACTATATACTTTACACTATTACATTACCGTGATACTGCTCGAGACGGGCTGAAAGGACAGGTGGCTCCATCCGGTGAGAGGTGGGCTGGGTTCCCGACGGCCCCGATTGTTACTTTGTGGCGAGCGATGTGGCAGGTTGAGACCGCCTAGAGAGAGGTGGGCCTGGCCCTGCTCGGCGTTCGCGGATACTTAACACGCTTAACGAGGTCTTGGTATTTGATCTGAGTTGGCTACGAGCTTATACGCACTAACCATCTACGCGGAGTAGTTATGGGTATCCCGCGCCGTGGTATCACCGGCACTTCAGACGTCACGACGGAGCGGCGCGCGCCGGATTGGACTGGAACGCCTGCTGGGCTAGGTCTGCTTCCGGCCGCGTACGCAACGTGCAGGTGTGCTCAGGGCGATGGGCTCGGACCCCTGCGTGCTTAGGGTTAGACCGGCGTGTTGGCCTCTCTGTTGTGCCTAGGTGGGGCTGCGACGTGTTGATCTTCCGCGGCCGGGCATGACCCCGGAAAGTGTGTCCGGCCAAATGGGATCAAGCGTCTTTGGGTAAGATGGTGCACCCTGCAGGAAGTTAATCTATTCGGATAGCCGTGATCTTGATGTAACAGGGCGACTTGGAGTTGTACCTTGAGCTTATGACAACTAGAACTGGATACTTGATAAAACACACCCTTCCAAGTGCGGATATAATCGGTGGTCGCTCTCGCTCGTGGATATGAGCAGGGATCGCCGGTAGGATTATTGCTATATGATGTTACTTGGAGGACTTCAGTTTACCCTCCTCTACTGTTGCAAGACAGTGTCCGTGGTTTAGTCTTCGTTAAGACTAGCTATCCCCTCTTATTCGGCTTTCAGCATTCGGTCCACCGATATGGCCCTTTACACATATACCCATGCATATGTAGTGTAGCTCCTTGCTTGCGTAGTACTTTGGATGAGTACTCACGGTTGCCTTGTTCCCCTTTTCCCTACCTCTACTCGATTGCTGCAACTAGACGATGGAGCCCAGAGCCGACGCCACCGTCGATGATTTACTACTACACCGGAGGTGCCTACTACTACGTGCAGCCGGCGACGACGACTGGGAGTAACTTAGGAGGATCCGTGCAGGAGGCCTGCTCCTCTTCGATCTCAGATCCCGCTTTGTGCTAGCCTTCTTAAGGCAAACTTGTTTAACTTATGTCCGTACTCAGATATTATTGCTTCCGCTGACTCGCCTATGATCGAGCACTTGTATTCGAGCCCTCGAGGCCCCCGGCTTGTATTATGATGCTTGTATGACTTATTTTATTTGTAGAGTTGTGTTGCGATATCTTCCGTGAGTCCTCGATCTTGATCGTATACATTTGCGTGCATGATTAGTGTACGATTAAATCGGGGCGCTACACCGAGGCCCAACCCATATTGCTGTTTTTTGCCTATTTCAAGATTTCAAGAAAAGGAATATCAAATGGAGTCCAAACGGAATGAAACCTTCGGGAGCGTGATTTTTGGAACGAACGTGATCCGGAGAGCTTGGAGTGCAAGTCAGGAAGCTTCTGAGGAAGCCACGAGATAGGAGGCCACGCCCCCCTCCCTATCTTGTGGGCCCCTCGGGCGGCCACCGACGTACTTCTTCCTCATATATATACCTATGTACCCTGAAAACATCCAGGGGCACCACGAAACACAATTTCCACCGCCGTAACCTTCTGTATCCGCGAGATCCCATCTTGGAGCCTTCGCCGGCACTCTGCCGGAGGGGGAATCAACCATGAAAGGCTTCTACATCAACATCATTGCCCCTCCGATGAGTTGTGAGTAGTTTACCACAGACCTACGAGTCCATATATAGTTATTAGCTAGATGGCTTCTTCTCTCTTTTTGGATCTCAATACAATGTTCTCCCCCTCTCTTGTGGAGATCTATTCGATGTAAACTCTTTTTGCGGTGTGTTTGTCGAGATCCGATGAATTGTGGGTTTATGATTAAGTTTATCTATGAATAATATTTGAATCTTCTCTGAATTCTTTTATGTATGATTGAGTTATCTTTGCAAGTCTCTTCGAATTATCAGTTTGGTTTGGCTTACTAGATTGGTCTTCCTTGCCATGGGAGAAGTGCTTAGCTTTGGGTTCAATCTTGCGGTGTCCTTACCCAAAGGATGTAAAGGGTTGCAAGGCACGATTGTATTGTTGCCATCGAGGATAACAAGATGGGGTTTATATCATATTGCATGAGTTTATCCCTCTACATCATGTCATCTTGCTTAATGTGTTACTCGTTCTTATGAACTTAATACTCTAGATGCATTTGGATAGCGGTCGATGTGTGGAGTAATAGTAGTAGATGCAGGTGAGTCGGTCTACTTGTTATGGACGTGATGCCTATATACATGATCATGCCTAGATAATCTCATAACTATGCACTTTTCTATCAATTGCTCGACAGTAATTTGTTCACCCACCGTAATACTTATGCTATCTTGAGAGAAGCCACTAGTGAAACCTATGGCCCCCGGGTCTATCTCTTATCATATTTGCTTTCAATCTACTTTTATTTGCATCTTTACTTTTTGCATCTATATTATAAAATACCAAAATATATTTATCTTATCATACTATCTTTATTAGATCTCACTTTCAAGTGGCCGTGAAGGGATTGACAACCCCTTTATTGTGTTGGTTAAGTAGTTCTCGCTTGTTTGTGTAGGTGTGTGGGACTTTTGAGGAGCCTCCTCTGGATTGATACCTTGGTTCTCAAAACTGAGGGAAATACTTACACTACACTTGCTGCATCACCCTCTCCTCTTCGAGGAAAACCAACGCAAGCTTAAGACGTAGCAAAGCTATGATAAATTTTCTACAGTATGGTAGATTTTTAGAATTTTTGGAGTTAAATAAGTATTGGTATTCTTGCATTCTTTACAGACTGTACTGTTTTGACAGATTGTTGTTATGTTTGCATTGTTTACATATGTTTGCTTGTTTAATGATTCTATTTGAGGATAGGAGTATTAAATATGAGAGGCATTTAGTATGCAATGTTTAATAATAATTTTAGTGATTTTCTACAATAGAGAATGATAAGGTTATTGCATTGATTTATACTAACTTACCACATGAGTTCTTGTTGAGTTTTGTGTGGATGAAGTTTTTAAGATTTAGGGAAACCGTGATATAAAAGGAATTAAGGAGGCACAAAAGCTCAAGATTGGGGATTCCCAAGGCATCCCAAGATAATATTTCAAGAAGTCTCAAGCATCTAAGCTTGGGGATGCCCCGATAGGCATCCCACCTTTCTTCATCAACAATTATCGGTTAGTATCGGTTGATCCTAAGTTTTTGCTTATTCACATGATGTGTGCTATTGTTGGAATGTCATTTTATTTTGTTTTGATTGCTGTTTTAATAAAATACTAAGATCTGAAAGTTTTTTAAAAAAGAGAGTCCTCAATTATCTACCCATTTACATAACTACTCGCTTGATCTTCACTTATATCCTATGAGTAAATTGTTGAATGAATTGAATATCATGAAGTTGAAATTATATGTTCATATCATGCCTAGTAGTAGCTTCACATTGGGTTTAGTAGGTTAAATCTTTTGAAGCTTGACAATCACAATATTGTTCATACAAGCAATTCATGAATGGTTAGTATAAGGAAGAGAACTTTCACATGCAAATATATTATCTTGGACATCCTCTATGATTCTGAATACCCACTAATGATTTTCAAACTTGAGCAAATTAGTTGAAGTTGGACAAGGAAGACAACGTAATGAGTTATGGTTGTGTGTATTAGCATAGAAGTTATATTGTCATGGATCCTCCAACATGTGGTGTTTGCCTAGGATATTTTGCTAGCCAAAAATTTGTACTAAGTAGAGATACTACTTGTGCATCCAAAAACCCTTAAACCCAGTTTCTTGCCATTAGTGTCCACCATACATACCTATGGATTGAATAATATCCTTCAAGTAAGTTGTCATTGGTACATAAAGCAATAAAACTTGCTCCTAAATATGTTTGATCTTTTATTGTAAGGGAAAATTGAGCATTGTACAAAGTTGTGATGGCAAAGTAATAAAAGCGACGGACTGCATAATAAAGGTTGCTATCATAAGGGGCAATATAACGTGATGTTCCTTTGCGTTAAGAGCTTGGGCATCCAAATAAACAGCGCATCGCAACCTCTGCTTCCCTCTGCGAAGGGCCTATTGTTTACTTTTCAGCATTTACTTTTATGCAAGAGTCAATAGTATACATCCTCATTCAACCTCAATTATTCTCTAGTTGGCAAGAATCATGTGGTGGGGAAATATCTAGGCACATATGACCAGTCAAATATATTTGATTATGATATTGTTATTAACAATTATCTCCATGATAAATGAGTTGGGAGGCGAAACATTAAGCCCCTATCTTTCTCTGTGTTCAATGGATGCCATTTCTTCTAAGAATATGCTTTGAGTAGTATCAATCATGGAAGACTATATGATGATTGAGTATGTGGAGCTCTTACTTAGACTTTGTTGAATAAGTTAAATTGCAATTGCTTGGTGACTGAGAACATAGGTTATTGAGTTTCAAGAGAATTCGTTGTTTGAACCTTAACATGTGAATTGGTTGCTACTTTAACATGAGAAGTTCTATGAGAAATAATTGTTGTTATGATGTTAGATAAAGTGATTGAAATTATCATTGAACAAACTTGTGCACATTGCTAGCATTCACACTACATAAATTATTTCTTTTATCATTTACCTACTCGAGGACGAGTAGGAATTAAGCTTGGGGATGCTAATATGTCTCCAACGTATCTATAATTTATGAAGTATTCATGTTGTTATATTATCATCCTTGGATGTTTTAGAATCATTTTATAGCAACTTTATATCATTTTTTGGTACTAACCTATTGACATAGTGCCCAGTGCCAGTTGTTGTTTTTTGCTTGTTTTTTACATCACAGAAAATCAATACCAAGCGGAGTCCAAACGCAGCGAAACGATTTGGAGATTTTTCTGGACTAGAAGACACCTGGTGGGCCAAAGAAGTACCAAAGCAGAGTGCCGAGGGGAGCACAACCCACCAGAGCGCGCCTGGGCCCCCAGGTGAGTTGTGCCCACCTCGGTGGCCTCCCGCACCGCCTCTTCGCCCTATAAATTCCCAAATATTTGAAAAACCCTGCGGGTAACCCTAGATCAGAAGTTCCGCCACCGCAAGCCTTTGTAGCGACGAAAAACAATCTAGACCCCGTTCTGATACCTTCCCGGAGGGGGAAATCATCACGGGTGGCCATCTTCGTCATCCCGGCGGCCACCATGATGAGGAGGGAGTAGTCCACCCTTGGGGCTGAGGGTTTGTGTCGGTGTCAAAACCGGAAGATCTCGGGTAGGGGGTCCCAAACTGTGCGTCTGAGGATTGATGGTAACAAGGGACAAGTGGGACACAATGTTTACCCAGGTTCGGGCCCTCTTAATGGAGGTAAAACCCTACGTCCTGCTTGATTGTATTTGATGAGTATAGGGGTTACAAGAGTTGATCTACCTCGAGATCGTAATGGCTAAACCCTGGTTTTCTAGCTTATGAGAATTCTGATAGCTTCTACCCAATCCTAGCTGCCCCAATCATAGATCGGATTGGAAGAAATAAAAACCTTACTAGCAGGCAACCCAATCCTAGCCGCCCCAAGTGTTGGCGAGCCTATGTTGCTTTATATATCCGCGACTCACTAGGTAGTCAGCGTCGTACTCTTCGTCGAGCGAGAGGAAGAGGGACATAAATTCCCCATCTAGAAACCAGTATACTATGTATAGGCGGTCCTTACACCATGCAAATCCCGACACCCTCACTATCAAAAGATAGCTTATGCGGTCTTTATGGCATCCCGCAAGCTCCAGCACTATTTTCAAGAGTGTTCGATCACGGTGGCATCCGAAGTACCACTCAATGACATTATAAATAATAGGGATGCCACCGGCCGCATAGCTAAATGGGCCATTGAGGTCTTACCATTTGAAATAACATACAAGTCGTGCCGAGCTATTAAATCTCAGGTGTTGGCCGACTTCGTCGCCGAGTGGACAGAAGCCGAGCTCCCTAAAGAGTACAGTTCATACTCCAACTGGATCACGTACTTCGACAGCTCTAAAATGCTAGCCGGACTGGGGGCTGGTGTCATCTTGACATCCCCCACGGAAAACATGGTCTGCTACGTGCTTCAAATCATGTATACGGACTCCAATACATGCTGCAAATCAGAATCCTCATAGGCTAGACAGTTAGGGTTTAGCCATTACGATCTCGAGGTAGATCAACTCTTGTAACCTTTATACCCATTGAATACAATCAAGCAGGACATAGGGTTTTACCTCCTTTAAGAGGGCCCGAACCTGGGTAAATATTGTCTCCCCATTGTCCCTTGTTACCATTGATCCTCAGACGCACAGTTCGGGACCCCCTGCCAAGATCTACCAGTTTTGACACCGACATAGGGCGCCCCCACCCTTGTGGGCCCCTCGTGCACCTCCTGACCTAATTCTTTCGCCTATATATTCCCATATATCCCCAAACCACTAGAGGCATCCACGAAAACACTTCTCCACCGCCGCAACTTTCTGTACCCGTGAGATCCCATCTGGGGAACTGATGTCTACTATGCAACTTTATTCTTGTAGACACGTGTTAGGCCTCCAAGCGTAGAGTTTTGTAGGACAGTAGCAATTTTCCCTCAAGTGGATGACCTAAGGTTTACCAATCCGTGGGAGGCGTAGGATGAAGATAGTCTCTCTCAAACAACCCTGCAACCAAATAACAAAGAGTCTCTTTTGTCCCCAACACACCAAATACAATGGTAATTTATATAGGTGCACTAGTTCGGCGAAGAGATGGTAATAGAAGTGTAGTAATGAAAGTAGATATTGGTTTTTGTAATAGTAACAATAAAAAACAGCAAGGTAGCAAGTAACAAAAGTGAGCACAAACGGTATTGCAATGCTCGAAAATGAGGCCTATGGTCCATACTTTCACTAGTGCAATCTCTCAATAATGCCAGTCTAATTGGATCATATAACCATCCCTCAAAGTGTGATGAAGAATCACTCCAAAGTTCCTATCTAGCGGAGAACATAAGAAGAAATTGTTTGTAGGGTACGAAACCACCTCGAAGCTATTCTTTCCGATCGATCTGTCAAAGAGTTCGTACTGAAATAACACCAAATAATTCAGATTCATAATACTCAATCCAACACAAAGAACTTCAAAGAGTGCCCCAAGATTTCTACCGGAGAAACAAAGACAAGAACGTGCATCAACCCCTATGAAAACGTATCTATAATTTTTCATTGTTCCATGCTATATTATATTCTGTTTTGGATGTTTAATGGGATTTATTATACACTTTTATGTTATTTTTGGGACTAACCTATTAACCGGAGGCCCAGCCCGAATTGCTGCTTTTTGCCTATTTCAGTGTTTCGCAGAAAAATAATATCAAACGGAGTCCAAACGGAATGAAACCTTTGGGAACGTGATTTTCGGAACAAACGTGATCCAGAGGATTTGGAGTCTACGCAAAGTAATCAACGAGGAGAGCACGAGGCAGGGGGGCGTGCCTAACCCCCCCCCCCCCCCAGGCGCGCCCTCCACCCTTGTGGGGCCCATGTTGCTCCACCGACGTACTTCTTCCTCCTATATATACCTACGTACCCCCAAACTATCAGATACAGATCCAAAAACCTATTTCCACCGCCGCATCCTTCTGTACCCGTGAGATCCCATCTTGGGGCCTTTTCCGGCGCTCCGCCAGAGGGGGCATTGATCACGGAGTGCTTGTACATCAACACCATAGCCTCTCCGATGATGTGTGAGTAGTTTACCTCAGACCTTCGGGTCCATAGTTATTAGCTAGATGGCTTCTTCTTTCTCTTTGGATCTCAATACAAAGTTCTCCTCGATCTTCTTGGAGATCTATTCAATGTAATCTTCTTTTGCGGTGTGTTTTTCGAGATCCGATGAATTGTGGGTTTATGATCAAGATTATTTATGAACAATATTTGAATATCCTCTGAATTCTTTTATGTATGATTGGTTATCTTTGCAAGTCTCTTCGAATTATCAGCTTGGTTTGGCCTACTAGATTGATCTTTCTTGCAATGGGAGAAGTGGTTAGCTTTGGGTTCAATCTTGCGGTGCTCGATCCGAGTGACAGTAAGGGAAACGACACGTATTGTATTTTTGCCATCGAGGATAAAAAGATGGGGTTTATATCATATTGCATGAGTTTATCCCTCTACATCATGTCATCTTACTTAAAGCATTACTCTGTTCTTATGAACTTAATACTCTAGATGCATGCTGGATAGCGGTCGATGTGTGGAGTAATAGTAGTAGATGCAGAATTGTTTCGGTCTACTTGTCGCAGACGTGATGCCTATATACATGATCATACCTAGATATTCTCATAACTATGCTCAATTCTATCAATTGCTCGAAGGTAATTCGTTTACCCACCGTAATACTTATTCTATCTTGAGAGAATCCACTAGTGAAACCTATGGCCCCCGGGTCTATTCTCCATCAGATTAATCTTCCAACACTTAGTTATTTCTATTGCCTTTTATTTTACTACATCTTTATTTCTCTTTATCATAAAAATACCAAAAATATTATCTTATCATATCTATCAGATCTCACTCTCGTAAGTGACCATTGAGGGATTGACAATCCCTTTATCGCTTTGGTTGCGAGGTTCTTATTTGTTTGTGTAGGTGTGAGGAACTCGTGCGTGATCTCCTACTGGATTGATACCTTGGTTCTCAAAAACTGAGGGAAATACTTACGCTACTTTACTACATCACCCTTTCCTCTTCAAGGGAAAACGAAGCAGTGCTCAAGAGGTAGCATACCCCAATGTCACCTCGGGAATCCGCGAGTTGAGTGCCAAAACATATATCAAGTGAATCAACATGATACCCCATTGTCACCACGGGTATTCATAGCAATATATACATAAAGTGTTCTCAAATCCATAAAAGTATTTAATCCGATAAAACAAAATCTCAAAGGAAAACTCAATTCATCACAACAAGATAGAGAGGGGAAAACACCATATGATCCGACTATATTAACAAAGCCCGCGATACATCAAGATGTGACATCTCAAGAACATGAGAGAGAGAGAGAGAGATTAAACACATAGCTACTGGTACAAACCCTTAGACCCGAGGGTGGACTACTCCCTCCTCATCATGGTGGCCGTCGGGATGATGAAGATGGCCACCGGTGATGGTTCCTCCCTCCGGCAGGGTGCCGGAACGGGGTCTAGATTGGTTTCTCGTGGCTACAGAGGCTTACGACGGCGGAACTTCTGATCTAGGGTTACCCCGAGGGTTTTTGGAATACTTGGGAATTTACAGGGCGAAGAGGTGGTGCGGGAAGCCACCAAGGTGGGCATAAACCACCTGTGCGTGTCTGGGCCCCCACGCGTGCCCTAGTGGGTTGTGCCCCCCTCGGGGCTCCACTCTGGCACTTCTTTGGCCCACTGGATGTCTTCTGGTAAAAAATCTTCAAAAAGTTTCATTGCGTTTGGACTCCGTTTGGTATTGATTTCCTGCAATGTAAAAAACAAGAAAAAGCAACTGGCACTGGGCACTATGTCAATAGGTTAGTCCCAAAAAACGATATAAAGTTTCTATAAAATGATGGTAAAACATCCAAGAATGATAATATATCAGCATGAATACTTCATAAATTATAGATACGTTGGAGACGTATCTGCATCCCCAAGCTTAATTCCTACTTGTCCTCGAGTAGGTAAATGATAAATGAAATAATTTATGAAGTGTGAATGCTAGCAAAGTGCACAAGTTTGATCAATGATAACTTCAATCATTTCTCCTAGCACCATAACAACAATTCTTTCTCATAAAACTCATCATGGTAAAGTAGCAACCGATTCACATGTTAAGGTTCAAACAATGAATTCTCTTGAAACTCAACAACCTATATTTTTAGTCACCAAACAATTGCAATTCAACTTATTCAACAGAGTCTAAGCAAGAGCTCCACATACTCAATCATCATATAGTCTTCCATGATTGCTATTACTCAAAGCCTATTCTTAGAACAAATGGCATCCATCGAACACAAAGAAAGATAGGGGCTTAATATTTCGCCTCCCAACTCATTTATCATAGAGATAATTGTCAACAATAATAAATCATGATCAAATATACTTGACTGGTCAAATGTGCCTAGATCTTTCCCCACCACATGATGCTTGCTAACTAGAGAATAATTGAGGTTGAATGAGGATGTATACTATTGACTCTTTGCATAAAAGTAAATACTGGAAACTAAAAGATAGGCCCTTCGCAGAGGGAAGCAGAGGTTGTCATGCGCTTTTTATTTGGATGGCCAAGCTCTTAATGCAAAGGAACGTCACATTATATTACCCCTTATGTTACAACCTTTATTATGCAGTTCGTCACTTTTATCACTTTGCTATCACAAGTTCGTACGATGCTCAATTTTCCCTTACAGTAAAAGATCAAACATATTTAGGAGCAATTTTTATTGCTTTATGCACCGATGACAACTTACTTGAGGGATCTTATTCAATCCATAGGTAGGTATGGTGGACACTCATGGCCAGAAACTGGGTTTAAGGGGTTTTTGGGTCCACAGGTAGTATCTCTACTTAGTACGAATTTTTGGCTAGCAAAAGATCCTAGGAAAACACCACATGTTGGAGGATCCATGACAATATAACTTCTATGCAAATATACACAACCATAACTCATTACATTGTCTTCCTTGTCCAACTTCAACTAATTTGCTCATGTTTGAAAATAATTAATGGGTATTCACAATCATAGAAGATGTCCAAGATAATATATTTGCATGTGAAAGTTCTCTTCCTTCTACTAATCATTCATGAATTACTTGTATGACCAATATTGTGATTGTCAAGCTTCAAAAGATTTCACTTTCTAAACCCAATGTGAAGCTACCACTAGGCATGATACTAACATATTATTTCAACTTCATTACATTCAATTTATTCAACAATTTACTCATAGGATATAAGTGAAGCACGAGAGTAAATGACAAACTACTCCAAAAAGATATAAGTCAAGATCATGTGAGTAGTTAAGTAAATGGGTAGGTAATTGAGGACTCTCTTATTTAAAACTTTCAGATCTAAGTATTTTATTAAAACAGCAAGCAAAACAAAACAAAACAAAACAAAATGACATACCAAGAATGGCACAACTCATGTGGAGAAGCAAAAACTTAGGCTCAACCGATACTAACCGATAATTGCTGATGAAGAAAGGTGGGATGCCTACCGGGGCATCCCCAAGCTTAGATGCTTGAGACTTCTTGAAATATTATCTCGGGATGCCTTGGGCATCCCCAAGCTTGAGCTTTTGTGTCTCCTTAATTCTTTTTATATCATGGTTTCCCTAAATCTTAGAAACTTCATCCACACAAAACTCAACAAGAACTCGTGAGATATGTTAGTATAAATCAATGCAAAAACTTACCATTCTCTACTGTATAATATCACTAAAATTATTATTTAACATTGCTACTAAATTCCTCTTCATATTTAATAGTCCTATCCTCAAATAGAATCATCAATCAAGCAAAAATATGCAAACAATGCAAACATAACAGCAATCTGTCAAAACAGTATAGTCTGTAAAGAATGCAAGAATATCAATACTTCTTTAACTCAAAAAATTCTGAAAATTTACCACACTTTAGAAAATTTATCATATCTTATTGTGCAGAACATTTCAACATTTTATCACATTCTGACTTCTCTTGGGAATTTTTGCAACAACAACAAACTTTCTGTTTTGAAACAGCAACATGTAGACTTGCAAAATAAGCATAGTAAAGGCTATCATTGCCACTTTTATTGAAATAAAAGATACAAAACAATATTATAAATACATCAAGCAAATCAAAACAAAATAAAATACGCTCCAAGGAAAACACATATCACGTGACGAATGAAAATATAGCTCCAAGTGAGGTTACTGATAATGTTGAAGACGAAAGAGGGGATGCCTTCCGGGGTATCCCCAAGCTTAGTTGCTTGGATCTTCCTTGAATAGTACCTTGGGGTGCCTTGGGCATCCCCAAGCTTAGGGTCTTGTCACTCCTTATTCTCCTCATATCGACATCTCACTCAAAACTTGAAAACTTCAATCACACAAAACTTAACGGAACTTTGTTAGATAGGTTAGTATGATAAAGAGCAAACCATTTCACTTGGGTACTGTCAAAGACAAGATTCATAATTGTTTCAACACAATGCCTATTGTAGCATATCATTTCTACAATTTATATTGAGCAATATAAGCCATAGAAACTAGGAAACAAGCAAACTATGCATTGAAAACATAATCTGTCAAAAACAGAACAGTCTGAAGTAATCTGTACTCCAACCATACTTCTGTAACTCAAACAATTTCTGAAAAATTAGGACAACATAGAGAATTTGTATATCTATCACTTGTAAAATATTTAGATCAAAAGCACATTCCAGTGAATTTTCAAAATTCCTGGACTGAGCGTAAAAGTTTCTAATTTTGGACAGAATCAAGTCAACTATCATCCGCAATATCTCAAAGGCTTTACCTGGCACTTTATTGAAACAAAAGCAATAAAACATGACTACTACAGTAGCATAATCATGTGAACACACAAAAATAGTAGGTAAAAGTGTTGGGTTGTCTCCCAACAAGCGCTTTTTTTAATGCCTTTTAGCTAGGCATGGTGAGTTCAATGATGCTCGCATAAAAGATAAGGATTGAAACATAACAAGAGCATCATGAATCATAAGTTCCTCTCTCATAATAATTTTCAGTAGCATCATGAATAGATTCATCAATATAACCATCACACAAAGCATTCTTTTCATGATCCAAAAGCATAGAAAATTTATTACTCTCCATATAGGCAACTTTATTCTCATTCACAATAGTGGGAGTATCATATGAAACTCGAATACTAAAAATTGTTTCCACATTAAAAGAGTAATGTTCAGTAAAATGATATTCAAAATTATGACAATAATTATCACTACCTTTTATAGCATAAGTATCATCACAATAATCATCATAGTAGCAACTTTGTTCTCATCATAGATAGGAGGCATGCAATCATCATAGCAAATTTGATCATTCGAAGTAGGGGGACTAAAAAGATCATCTTCATTAAGCATATCATCCCCAAGCTTGGGACAAACATTAATTGCAGCAAATAAATTCTCAAACATGTCATTCTCATCAAACATAGCATCCCCAAGCTTGTGTCTTGGCATATCATAAGCATAATCACTCTCATCATTAATAGTATGAATAGCACCAACGGTATAACAATTGCTATCATCACAATTTCCCATGTTGGTGCCAAAAATATTTCCAAGATTATAAGAAGTATCATTATCTTCCCAATCATAATCATCACAACAAGCAATAGGCATAACAAAATCATCATCAATAGTGCTCTCGGACATTGTGCCATAAGACATAGAAGCAATATCATCATCAAGTGCATCATCTTCCACAATTACTTTTGATTAATTTTCATGAGGCACAATAATGATAGGAGCAACATTATTTGGGAGAGATACCTTTTTACCTCTATCCTTTCTTCTTTTCTTCTTCTTCACCACATCATGTGTGGGTTTAATTAATTTTCAAGCTTCTTATTGATGAGATTGGTTGAATAGGGAGCTCCTCCTCGTCACCTATTTCATCATGAGAGACAATAGGAGGGCAAGTGGAAATCTTTACCATTTCATTAGTATTCCTTTTATATTCTATTGGTTTTCCCATGTTTCTATAGTTGGCAATATAAGCATTCTCATAGCAATTTACCATGCAAAACATATAGATATTCTTTAGATTAGTTCCAATGTCATTCGTGAGAATGAATACTTCAAACCAACTATTTTTATGTGTCAATTCTTCACTCTCCAAAAATAGACAAAGATCATTATAAAGTTCAAGGGTGATCAAGTTATTGCAATATTTGGACACGATTCGATCATGAAAAAGCATGCATTGGAAATTAAGGTGACCAACTTTATTGCAAAGTTCACAGGTAATAGGACAAAGAGAGCATAATTTTGTAGCAAATTCATCTATCACTTTGAGAAAAAAATTTGGTTCTATCATGCTTATGCTTCTTACAAAATCTATCTTCCCTATAAGGCACGTCTTCACAAAGTCTTTCCACTCCACAAAAATTGACATGCTTATAAGAAACATTTTTCTCATGACTAGTGCAATAATCATTAGCATTTTGTATATTCAAAGAATTCATACTAACAACATTGCAATCATGCTCATCATTTATACCAAACATTCTATTGAATTCTTCTTCTATCAATTGAGCACAATTTTCCTTTCCATCATTTTCACGAAATACATCATAAAGATGAATAATATGATGCAACCTCAATTCCATTTTTTTGTTTTCTTTTATAAACCAAACTAGTGATAAAATAAGAAACTAAAAGATTCGGTTGCAAGATCTAAAGATATACCTTCAAGCACTCACCTCCCCGGCAACGGCGCCAGAAAAGAGCTTGATGTCTACTACGCAACTTTATTCTTGTAGACACATGTTGGGCCTCCAAGCGCAGAGTTTTGTAGGACAGTAGCAATTTTCCCTCAAGTGGATGACCTAAGGTTTATCAATCCGTGGGAGGCATAGGATGAAGATAGTCTCTCTCAAACAACCCTGCAACCAAATAACAAAGAGTCTCTTGTGTCCCCAGCACACCAAATACAATGGTAATTTGTATAGGTGCACTAGGTTGGCGAAGAGATGGTAATAAAAGTGTAGTAATGATAGTAGATATTGGTTTTTGTAATAGTAACAATAAAAAACAGCAAGGCAGCAAGTAACAAAAGTGAGCACAAACGGTATTGCAATGCTTGAAAATGAGGCCTAGGGTCCGTACTTTCACTAGTGCAGTCTCTCAACAATGCTAATCTAATTGGATCATATAACCATCCCTCAAAGTGTGATGAAGAATCACTCCAAAGTTCCTATCTAGCGGAGGACATAAGAAGAAATTGTTTGTAGGGTACGAAACCACCTCGAAGCTATTCTTTCTGATCGATCTATCCAAGAGTTCGTACTGAAATAACACCAAATAATTTTAGATTCATAATACTCAATCCAACACAAAGAACTCCAACGAGTGCCCCAAGATTTCTACCGGAGAAATAAAGACAAGAACGTGCATCAACCCCTATGCATAGATTACCCCAATGTCACCTCGGGAATCCGCGAGTTGAGTGCCAAAACATATATCAAGTGAATCAATATGATACCCCATTGTCACCACGGGTATTCATAGTAAGACATACATAAAGTGTTCTCAAATCCATAAAAGTATTTAATCCGATAAAACAAAATCTCAAAGGGAAAACTCAATTCATCACAACAAGATAGAGAGGGGAAACACCATATGATCCAACTATATTAACAAAGCCCGCGATACATCAAGATCGTGACATCTCAAGAACACGAGAGAGAGGGAGGGTGAGAGAGAGAGAGAGGGAGAGATAGAGAGAGAGAGGGAGGGAGAGGGAGAGACAAAGAGAGATTAAATACATAGCTACTGGTACAAACCCTCAGCCCCGAGGGTGAACTACTCCCTCCTCATCACGGTGGCCGCCGGGATGATGCAAGATGGCCACCGGTGATGATTCCCACCTCCGGCAGGGTGCCGGGACGGGATCTAGATTGGTTTCTCGTGGCTAAAGAGGCTTACGATGGTGGAACTTCTGATCTAGGGTTACCTCAAGGGTTTTTGGAATATTTGGGAATTTATAGGGCGAAGAGGCGGTGCGGGAGGCCACCGAGGTGGGCATAACCCACCTGTGCGCGCCTGAGTGGGTTGTGCCCCCCTCGGGGCTTCCCTCTGTCACTAGTCCAAAAAAAATCTCCAAAAAGTTTCTCTGCGTTTGGACTCCGTTTGGTATTGATTTCCTGCGATGTAAAAAACAAGAAAAAAAAACAGCAACTAGCACTGGGCACTATGTCAATAGGTTAGTCCCAAAAACTGATATAAAGTTGCTATAAAATGATTATAAAACATCCAAGAATGATAATATATCATCATGAATACTTCATAAATTATAGATACATTGGAGGCGTATTAGGACCTTTTCCGGCACCCAGACGGAGGGGGATTCAATCACGGAGGGCTTCTACATCAACTCTATTGCCCTTCCGATGAAGCGTGAGTAGTTTACCACAGACCTACGGGTCCATAGCTAGTAGCTAGATGGCTTGTTCTCTCTCTTTGATTCTCGATACCATGTTCTCCTCGATGTTCTTGGAGATCTATTCGATGTAATACTTTTTTTGCGGTGTGTTTGCCGAGATCCGATGAATTGTGGATTTATGATCAACTTATCTATGAATATTATTTGAATCTCATCTGAATTCTTTTATGCATGATTTGATATCTTTGTAATTCTCTTCGAACTATCAGTTTGGTTTGGCCAACTAGATTGGTTTTTCTTGCAATGGGAGTAGTGCTTAGCTTTGGGTTCAATCTTGCGGCGACCTTTCCCAGTGACAGTAGGGGCAGCAAGGCACGTATTGTATTGTTGCCATCAAGGATAAAAAGATGAGGTTTTCATCATATTGCTTGAGTTAATTCCTCTACATCATGTCATATTACTTAATGCATTACTCCATTCTTTATTAACTTAATACTCTAGATGCATGTTGGATAGCGGTCGATGTATGGAGTAATAGTAGTAGATGCAAAATCGTTACGGTCTACTTGACACGGACGTGATGCCTATATTCATGATCATTGCATTAGATATCGTCATGACTTTGCACTTTTCTATCAATTGCTCGGGAGTAATTTGTTCACCCACCGTAATATTTTCTTTCTTGAGAGAAGCCTCTAGTGAAACCTATGGCCCCCGGTCTATTTTCCATCAGATAAGTTTCTGATCTACTATTTTGCAATCTTTTACTTTCCAATGTATAAACCAAAAATATTTACCTTATCATTTATCTATCTCTATCAGATCTCACTTTTGCAAGTAACTATGAAGGGATTGACAACCCCTTTATCGCGTTGGGTGCAAGTTGTTTGATTGTTTCTGCAGGTATTCGGTGACTTATGCGTTGTCTCCTACTGGATTGATACCTTGGTTCTCAAACTAAGGTAAATACTTATCTCTACTTTGCTGCATCACCCTTTCCTCTTCAAGGGAAAAACCAACGCAAGCTCAAGAACTAGCACACCTAATCATAAAACACTCATGATGCCACTGTTGGGAAACGTAGTAGAAAACAAAAAAATCGCACCTACGCACACCCAAGATCGATATGAAGATGCATAACGGGTTGTGATCATGATAATTACTATCACCGAGTTGTAGCAGAAGAAGAACATGTCGGTGTAGATCGTACTTGGAGTCCCTCAAACCATCGATGAACGATCCCGCAAACCGCCCACGAACAGTCCCTTGAACCGAAGACCGAGAGCACAACCTCTCTACTTGGTTGCAAGCGTGCATCCTTCATGATCCGGCAGCGCTTCGCCGTCCAAAGCTAATCGTCGCCAAAGAATTAGAGGGAGGATATTAGAACTACACTGATATTCTAATTATGAGGATTAGAGGATTTGTCTAGCTCTAATTAGATCAATTAGGATCAACTAGAACTAGAGGGCCTAGAGGAGGCTCCAAACTTGTTTATCCAATAGAGCAAAAAACCTAGTATATATAGGTTGGAGGGGAGGGAGAGGGCAGCCACCAAGGAGGGAAAGGCCTCCTTGGGGCGCCGACCAAGGGAGGGGAGGAGGAGTCCTCCTCCCCCTCCAATTCGGACTCCTTCCATGGCAAAGGGGGTGCCCCCCCCCCCCCACTTGGGCCTTGGTGGCCTAGGTTGCCTTCCACTATTTGGCCTTTTAAGGCCCGTTGATAATAAATTAAATATAAAAGTGTTCTAAATATTTTTAGACCCTTATATATATAATTTAACAGCCCTGATATTACCCAATACTCTCCGAAACCCTTGCAGCGACCTTGAAATGCTTCTAGATCCTCTCGAAACTATTCCAAATATTAATGAAACAATTCCACAAATATGTTCTCATAAATCCCGTCCTACTAACATTCTGCATATTGGGATTGCCTTAATCTTGTGACCCCGTAGGTTCGGTACCTCACAGACATGAACGAAAAACCCTTGTCCAATGACCGACAGTGTCGTGGACGTCCATATCGATCCCTATGAGCACACGAATGATATTCGAGTGAACCTTTGGTTATCATGTGATGTTACCTTTGCTTCGCAATACTTCACAAACCCTGGGATGCACTGATATCCTCCTGAGCCATCACATGCTCACTATACTATTATCCTCGTTACCTGTTTTGTTCTTCTTCCTCATTGTCGTGTCCCGGCATCCCCGTGATGAAGTCACCTATGTCTGGCCATACGATAATGGATGTCGTCACACCGAGAGGGCCCTAAGAATATATCCATCATCAGAGAAGAATATCCCACTCTCGAGCTATCTAGTCCTTTGTCAAACTTTCCGATGTGCCTGTAAGTTGTCCTTATGATCACCGTGTTATAGGTGACGTTTGAGCAACCCCAAAGTCCATCGTACAGTAAGAAGTGACTATGATACTCTCATGGTCTAAGGAGCAAAATCACACGTTAACACTTTGTGTTATTACAATTGGTTACAGACGATATTAACTCAATTTATTACAGACAAGATTGGGTCGATTCAATATGATCATTCTTCCAACGTCATAATTTCAATGTTATTTTAGGACCATTGTTTAACACTTAACAATATCCTAAGATCCAAAAAACATGATCACCAACAACACTTGAGCTAGTCCTAGAGGCAATTCTAGGAACCTTTTATTTAATTGTTTATCATTCCACACGTGCATATGAGTTTTCCACTGAATCATATATTCGATGATCATAGCAGTTATAGCATAGAATAAAAACTCTTTAATTATGAATATGGAAATATAATCATACAAAAATTATTGCATCTAGGGCATATTTCCAACACCGAGCTCCCCAACGGGGATGGCGAACGGATGAATGCAATTTCCCAGATCATCACCACACACGCTGGGCTAGCCAGATACCTTGTCATCGATTGCTTCCATTCCAAACCGCTAGATCAAAGCCAAGTTTGATCAGTGGTTCAGATATCCTGTCCTAGATTAGCTCAAGGAACTACTAGGAAAAGGTCTATGTGTGAACTTTTATTAGTGGCGGGCAGGGCAAGTCAGCCGCCACTGTTATTATTCGAAAATAGTTGTGGTGGGTACTAGGACCCACCGTCACAGCTAACCGCATCCGAGTGGCGGGCGCTAGCTTGCGTCTGTCACATGCAGGCTCTACCAAATAAGCCCGCGGGATGGAAAGTGTAGTGGCTGGCATGAATTTAGCGTCGGCCACTGTTTCTCACATAGTTCTGGCGGTAACTCAGTTTTGGGAAAACGCGCCCAATAAATCCAAAATTTAAAAATTTCTGCAGTGGCGGGCGCGTTTAGCTGAGCGCCACTGCTCTCCACACACAATTACGTACCCCTCCGCGCTGGCCGAACCATCACCAATCTATTTTTCGTTTCCCCTCCCTCCATTTCATTTCTCTCAGTAAGTTCCTCCCCCCTCACCCCTTCCGCGTCGTCCTGCGCCTCAGCCACCGCCACCATCCCTCCAACTCGCACTGTCGGGGATCTGTTAGCTAGCCGCCCCGTCCGCCTCCATGGCCGCCGCCAAATCTGCTCGTCGTCTCGTCGTTCGCCTCCGACCCACGCCGCTGCCAAGTTTGCTCGCCGTCTTGTCGTTCGCCTCAACCATCGCCACCCTCATTTGACACGACCAACGCCGCCCGTCGTGTCCACGGCTAGAAAAGCCGCCACCGGTATACTATTTTCATGTTCTTTTGTGTTACTTTATTTATTTGAAGGGATGGGGATGCATTTGGTGTATAATAACCTTTTTTGTATGCACGGAACAACTCCCAACTCAATTTAGGATCAAATGTAGGAACCTCATGGATAAGGATAAGGTAATGAATTGATAGAGAACTTCATAGACTTAGGTAGGATAAGCAAGTTGATAAAGTGGATAATTTTGTATGGGTACAACTCTTATTTCAACAAAGTGCAAAAAATGCGATCTTTTTTCTCTAATAGAACAAAAACTAATACCTTATTTGAGTCGATAAAGATCAGATCTATTATTAAAGTGCTTTAGGATTGGTTAGCCTCTACATATGACAAGTGGTGATGATGTTTGCATTTTCTTATGACAAGTGCATGGGCTTATCATGTTATTCACAGGGATTTGAAAAGGAGTAACAAAGTTTTGGCGGAAAGTTGATTCATTTCCGTTTCGCCATATTTATGTATCTCAATATGTTAACTTCTAAAGCAAAGTTCGTGTCAAATTTCGTTTTTGTCACTCAATATAAGTGGAATTGATTCAAATTTTCTCACATATAACAAGTGCATGCGCTTACCATGTTATTCACAAAGATTTGAAAATGAGTGCCAACACTTTGGTGAAACGTTGATTAACTTCCATTTCGTCAAATTTCTGGTACTCAATATGTTCAATATTAAGCAAAGGTCATGCCAAATTTTCTTGGACCCTTCTTAGCCGGCACCTCGTCTCACTATTACTTTTAAAATTTGTATTCATGTATGTAAGTGCATCTAGTGCCCCTTAGTGATTTTGGTGTATTGAAGACTTATAGGTTAAGTAACTAATGCGTTTGTGAGTGTACACAGGTCTATAAGTCTATGAGGAGTTTGATGTTTACAGAGAAAGTCGACCCCTAAAAATGAAGTTCTTCAACTGAAGACTTTGATATTCTAAAGACTTCCTGAAGACTTTGAAAGTGAAGAAATTGGTGTGACCTTGAAGACTTGGTATTCATTTGAGGAACATGAAGCGTGAAGACTTTTGTTTTCGTAGTTTCATTTTCTCTTTCTTGAGTCATAGGAAACACCGTACTGATAAAGGGGGTCGAGGAAATACTAAGGAAAAATTTCCATTTGATGCTCAACTCAAAATCCTACACCTACCAATTCCTTGAGTGAAGCTTTTGGAAATCTCATACAGATTCAATCAATTTCTTGATGTGAGACGAAGCTCTTCAGTATCACGAGAATTTATTCGACCGAGGAGTTAGGAATTCGCCAGTCATGGATTGCCTACGATGAGGAACATGATAGCCCCGAGGAATTTGATGTTCAAATTTCCGACCGTTCTTTGTCTTCTTGCGCCACTGTCCCAAATATCTTATCCACCTAACGGTCATATCATTGAAGGGCATTTATGTCTTATCATGTCGGGCTGCTCCCTAGGCTATAAATAGCCGCCCCCTACAACCACTAGTTGGTTGGCTGCTCCGAGAGAACTTGACACTTGTCATTTGAGAGCAACCCACCCTCTGAGGACTTTGAGAGAAAATCATCAAGTGAGGAAAAACCCAAAAGTGAGGAAAAACCCAAAAGTGAGGAAAAACCCAAAAACCAAACCCCAACAAACCCAAAGTGATTGAGCATCACTGAAGAAATTGATCCTGCGTGGATCCGACGCTTGTTACCTTTGAAGACTGTGCTTCTTCCAGACGGTTAGGCGTCATGGTCTAGAGCATCCAAGAGGAATTGTGGATCGCCGAGTGACCAAGTCTGTGAAGGTTTGGAAGTCGCTGAAGACTTACCACAGTGATTGGACGAGGTGCATGTGACCTTAGTTCAAGGAGAATCGGTGAGGACTTGGTGTCTGAGCTGCGTGCTCGATGGATGGGTGTCCGGACTGTGTGTCCTCGAGTTTAAATACTCGGCCGCTCCAACCAGACGTATAAGCGAGACAGTAGCTTGAACTGGTCTACCAAATCATTGTCTTCACCAACCCAACTGGTTCCATTTCCTCAACCCTTTCATTTCCTCATTCTTGTGTTGAGTGTTTGTTCATATCTGTGTTTGAAGACTTTGATGAAGACTTTCTCAATTTCCTCAGTTCAATTTCTTGATCTATTTGTCTTCATCTTGTGTTATCCTGTGATTCGCTTTCATACTCTGTGATTGTCTTCATTTCATCATGATGACTATGCTTGTAATCTGTTATGCTTACTTCCGAGTACTTATTCATTGCAAGTATTTCTTCGCTAAGGAATTTCCTCACCGCAAATTCCTCATGAAGAATTCATAAAATCGCCTATTCACCCCCTCTAGTCGATATAACGACTTTCAATTGGTATCGAGCAAGGTACTCCCTTGTTACGTGTGATTTTAGTTTAACCACCGGAGTTTTAGTTATGTCGACCGCAGTATGATCAAGGTCTCGGCAGGTGTCCTACCTTCGATGGGACGGACTACCCCTCTTGGAAGAACAAAATGCGAATGCATCTTGAAGCAATTGACAATGATCTACGGTATGTTGTGACAAAAGGTGTTTCCTCGGTCACACCTTCTCGAATGATCTTGATGTGAAGAGATTCAAGCAACTCGATTCTCAAGCGAAGAATATCATATGTGGCCATCGAGCAAAGGTCAATATGGAAGAGTGAGTGCTTTGGAATCGCCAAACTCATCAGGACAGGCTGTCCAAAGTAAATGAAGGTGTTTCAACTCAGCGTGACTCTCGAGTTGATGTTCTTCGAATCTCTTCAACCGCTTCAAAAGACTCGACAACGAAAATGTTCAACAAACCTTGATCGCCTCACCGACATCTCAAATGAGCTTCAAGCCTTTGGTGCCACCGACATCACCGACCATGAGGTGGTGAAGAAATTACTAAGATCGCTTGATTCCTCATTTGATACTCGCATCGATGATACAAGAACGAGCTGACTACAAGTCTCTTGATCCTGCCGATATCCTCGAAGGCTAAATACTCACGAGTTCGACTTCTTGAAAAGAGAGATCTCTATGGTTACGGCTATGGAAAAACACATGCCACGAAGGCCAAGGCTGTGTCGAATCGAGAGTGAAGACTCGGTAGTAGCCTTGGAGATCTGAAGAATTTGGCGAGAGCTAGCATTGCTCGTGAAGAAATTCAGAAATTCTCAAGGCGTGGTCGCTTTGGAAAATCCTCAAGAAGCGGTGATTCCTCATCTAGTGACTATAAGAGAAGACTTTGTCACAAATGCAAGAAGCCTGGTCACTACATCCAAGATTGTCCTCGATGGGAAAAGGAATTAAGGAAGAAGAAACACAAGGATTACAGATTACGATGGCGTGAAGAAGAAAAAGAAATCATCAAAATCTTCATCATCAAAATCCTCAAAACCTTCTTCTCACAAGAAGAGCAGCTCCAAAAGGCTCGGGCATTCATTGGCAAGGAAATGGACTCGAAGCTGAATCGAGGAAAATGAGGAAGAGGAGGAGTCGAAGAATCCGAATCTGGTGTGGCTAGTCTGGCTCTTGCTACGCCTTTGTTAGCAAGTCCATCTTCAACATCAAGAAACTGACTCACCGACAAGCCCGATGAGGAAAATGATGACTACGCACCCACCTATTGCTTCATGGCAAAAGGTGCCAAGGTACTCAATTTCACCTCCTCTGAATCCAGTGAAAATGAATCTGATGAGGATCTCAAGCCCATCTACTCTAAACTTGCTAAGATTGCTATAAAACAACAAAGGGCTTTTGAAAAGGTTCAAAACATGCTAGATAAGAGTGATGATATGTTAGGTGAAGAAATGGATCGCACTCAAGCCCTGACTGAAAATCTTCAGAGACTTCAGTCTAGGCTTGACAGCCTTCAAGGTCATCATAACACTCTCTTATCTGATCATGAGAAACTTTCTTATGAATTTCTTCAAAGAAAGCAAGATCTTGAGAAGCTAAGAGTGGGTTATGAAGATCTTCAGAAGGAGCGTGATTCATTACTTGCTCAACAAATCAGCGCTTCTCAAGAAGAATTTGTTCCTCCATGCTTAAAGTGCATTGAGCGTGAATCGCTAATTCTTCACTGAATGTTCAAATGCTTCAACTATTACAAATTCTTCACCTGCCTCTGCTATCACTAATTCCTCATCGAGGACATTGCTAGTATCACCGACAATGCAGGATGAAGGAATTGTACATGCGAGCATGTACAAAAGCCTCAAAGGGCATCAGACTCTTTGTGATGTGCTTAAAAGCAGATCCTCAACAGAACCCTAGGAAAGAGGGTATTGCCTTTGAGAGGAAACTCAATGCTGATGGAGCGTCTTTGGAAACACAGGCGGTATCCTAAAACCTCATGGGTTGCTGCAAAGGGACCTCCATTGATCCATCTACCTTATCTGGTTTTACATGTGAATTTCCTCATTACATTGATGAGTCATTTGACTCAAACTATAAACTGTTCAAAAATCAGAATGGTGAAGTATTTGCTAGATATGTTGGCACTAAGCTGCAGAGCGGTTCCCCTATGAAGAAAATCTGGGTTCCCAAGCAAGTGCCTTGAAAATCTTCAGTGAATGTCCTCATGACACCACTGTGAAGAATAGGAACTCAGATCAAATTCTTCATATGGACCAAACTCTTCATATGGATCCAAGTCCTCATATGGACCAAATTCCTCACGTGGATCAAATTCCTCAAAAGGATCAAAGTCCTCATATGATTATCATCGTGCTAACAACTCTGTTTCGCAGGGTAGAGCTAAGGGCTATGAATATGTGCATTATTCTTCAAACCAATATGTTCATAAGTCCTCGAAGAATTTCTCCGCTTATTCATATGCTTACCCTAACCCCTCTTATGTGAAGCGAAATGGTTTGGCCTCGATGCCACCATTCTCATATGGTGCTCGCAGAATGATGAACTCTTTGCCACCCCTTGAGATGTGGGTGGTGAAGAAAAGAACTAATTTCTTCTGCAGGTCAGGTCTCGGGCGTGCCTTGACGTCTGAAGAATTTCTTTGGGGCACGACAAAATGCTCGAAAGGACGAGCTAATCATGATGAAATGAACTTTCATTTCACACGTCCTCATCGCTTATCGAATCTTGGTGATGAAATTCATCGATGAACTTGATATCATATTCTTCACCGATGAAGTATATGAGATCGTAAGTTGCACTAATTCATCTGCAGGATGATCAACCCAAAGCCACTGAGTGGGTTCTCGATAGTGGATGTACAAATCACATGACTGGTGACAAGAATCTATTGATGGATGCTACCTTATCACCGTCACATCTGAAGCATATCATCTTCGTTGACAAAGGCAAAAGTCGGTATTGGGACTTGGTAAGGTTGCTATCTCTAAGGACATGCACATGGACAAAGTCATGCTTGTTGAGTCTTTAGGATATAACCTCATGTCGATCTCAATGCTTTGTAATCTTGATATGGTTGTTATCTTTGGCAAGTATCGTTGTGTTGTGATTATGGAAGTCGACAATTCCAAAGTCTTGAAGGCTTTAGGAGAGGAGACTTGTATATTGTTGACTTCTCTACAGGTCCACAACCAGCCGTGTGCCTACTTGCAAAAGCTTGTAAGGCTGGCTATGGCATCGACGACTTGGTCACATGGGCATGAGGAATTTGCACACGCTTGCGAAGAAGAAGCATGTCATTGGCATTGAGAATGTCAAATTCCTCAAGGACCATTTATGCGAACTGTGAAGCTGGAAAAATGACCAAGGCCAAGCATCCAATGAAGACTATCATGACCACTACTCGTCCTTGAATTGCTTCACATGGACCTCTTTGGTCCCAATCATTATTCAATTGTTGTTAATGAAGCATCACTATATGGCTTTGTTATTGTTGATGATTACTCTCGTTACACATGGGTACACATTGTTACTTACAAAAATCAAGTGCAGGAAATCTTCAAACGATTTTCCTCGAGGGCTTCAACTAACTTTGGTGTAAAGATCAAGCACATCAGGAGTGACAATGGAACTGAGTTCAAGAATTCCGGTCTTGATGACTATCTTGATGAACTTGGTATTACTCATGAGTTATCTGCTCCTTATACTCCTCAACAAAATGGCGTCGTGGAGCGCAAGAACATAACTCTTGTTGAGATGGCTCGCACTATGCTTGATGAATACAAAACGCCTAGTCGTTTCTGGATTGAAGCAATTGACACTGTGTGCCACATCATCAACAGAGTATATCTTCACAAATTCTTCAAGAAGACTGCCTATGAACTCCTCACTGACAAGAAACCTAATGTAAGTTATTTCAAAGTCTTCGGTGCTAAATGCTGGATTAGAGATCCTCACCACCACTCTAAATTTGCACCGAAAGCACATGAAGGTTTTATGCTTGGTTACGGAAAGGACTCGCACACCTCTGAGTCTTCAACATCGCACTTCACAAGATTGTTGACCTTGTAGATGTGCGGTTCGATGAAACTAATGGCTCGCAAAGAGAGCACCTACCTTCGTGTTAGATGAACCTTTTGAGGTTTCTATCAGTTCAAAGGCGTGAGGATGTCATTCCTCTTGAAGAAACTGCTGAAGAATTCATTCTGTCTGTGAAGAACGTCGAGTGATGCACTGAAGATAATCTTTGAAGAAAATGGTCTTTGAGGAAAATGATCAAATTCCTCGAAGACAACCAGCTCATCCTCGCGTTGCAAAAGAAGTGCAAGTGGAGAAGATCATCGATGACATTAAAGCGCCAGTCCTCTCACACGCTCAAAAGCTTCACATTTATCTAACTTTTGTGGGCACTATGCTTTTGTCTCTATCACAGAGCCCACTAAGGTAGATGAAGCATTTACGGAGCCGAGTGGATTCAGGCCATGCAAGAAGAATTACATCGATTCGAGCTCAACAACGTCAGGAACTGGTCAAGCGTCGAGATCCTCGCAAGCATAATATCATTGGCACAAAGTGGATCTATCGCAACAAGCAAGATGAAAATAGTCTTGTGGTGAGGAATAAGGCACGACTAGTAGCTCAAGGCTACACGCAGTTGAAGGAATTGATTTCGATGAAACTTTTGCACTGTCGCTAGACTTGAGTCTATTAGCATATTACTCGCCTACGCTAACCATCACAATATCACTTTATATCAAATTGATGTGAAAAGTGCATTCCTCAATGGTAAGCTTGAGGAAGAAGTATATGTTGCTCAACCACCAGGTTTTGAAGATCCAAAGAATCCTGACAAAGTCTTCAGACTAAATAAGGCCCTCTATGGCCTCAAGCAAGCCCCTCAGGCGTGGTATGATACATTAAAGGAATTCTTTGTGAAGAATCGCTTCACACCCGGTTCACTCGATCCTACTCTTTTTACTAAATCGTATGATGGTGAACTGTTTGTGTGCCAAATATATGTTGATGATATTATCTTTGGCTGTCTTGACCAACGTTATAGTGATGAATTTGCCTATATGATGAGTGAAGAATATCAAATGTCTATGATGGGAGAGTTGAAATTCTTTTAGGTCTTCAAATTAATCAACAACACAATGGCATATTCATATCTCGGAGAAATACCTCAAAGATGTCTGAAGAAATTAGGCATGCAAGATTGCAAAGGTGTCAAAATTCCTATGCCCACAAATGGCCATCTATGCATCGATGAAAATGGTATTGACTTGATCACAAGGTATACCGCTCCATGATTGGTTCTTTATTGTACTTATGTGCATCTAGGCGGATATAATGCTTAGTGTTTGCATGTGTGCCCGATTTCAAGCTACAGAAGGAATCACACCATAAGGTGTGAAGCATATTCTTGATATCTAGCTCACACACCAACACTAGGATTATGGTACCCCAAGGGCTCTACTTTTGATCTCATTGGATATTACGACTCGACTATCTTTGGTGATCGTGTGGACCGCAAGTCCACATCTGGTACTTGTCATTTCCTCGGACGATCTTTGGTGCGTTGGTCCTCGAAGAAAGCAGAACTGCGTATCACCGTCCGCTGCGGAAGCTGAATACATTGCTGCTGGCTCGTGTTGTGCTCAATTACTATGGATGAAGCAAACCCTCAAAGACTACGGCATCAACGTGAAGAATGTGCCTCTCTATTGTGACAATGAGAGTGCCATCAAGATTGCTCACAACCCAGATTCAGCACTCGAAGACAAAGCACATTCAAATTCATCATCATTTTCTTCGTGATCATGTGTTGAAGGCGACATCTCCATCGAGCACGTGAAGGCGAAGAACAGCTAGCTGATATCTTCACTAAGCCCTTGGATGAGAAGAGATTTAGCAAGTTGCGGTGTGAGCTAAATATCTTAGAATCTTGAGCGTTCTTTGAAAAGGACACACATCCTAACACTTATGCAAAATTGATGACTTAGATGTGCAACACATGAAGAAAGCGTTTATCTTCAATCAATGAAGAATAACACTCTTAGTGTGAAGAAATTAATGAAGAATTTGATTCTCAGAACCCTACGACAATTGTACGCGGTGTCTGAAATCATCATTCTTATACGGTGGGTCACGCCACCACCAAAGTTGAAAATCTTCAATTTGAGTTTTTCCTCAGTTTTTCAAATTCTTCAGTTTTTCAAATTCTTCAACTTTGCAAAATCTTCACTATTTCCGTAGTCTTTCTTCATTGGCTATATATATATATGGATTTATGTCCTCTACAGCATTCACTTATGGCTATTTCTTCAAGTCGCTTTTTCTGCTAAGTGAATGTGATCGGACCCTTTCCCCTCTATGCTATACTCAACCCAATCCATTCACAAATTCTTCATGTGCGTTCTACTTTGAAACTCGTTCAAATTCTTCACTATGTCCTTGACAGTGAAGAAATTACAGCGGAACCTTTAAAACGAATCTTATTCAAACCTTCACGTTTACCGCTCAAACCGTTCCGCATCCCACGATGCATTATTATATTCACCCACGATGGTACGATCTCCACTACGATGCGTGGGTGACACATGTCGTGAGAAGGGAAGCGGTCGAGGGCATGTTCGTCCCTAAATCTTGGGCGATCCGTTTTTCACCGTGTCTATAAATACCCTCTCCCTTCCTCACTCTGTTACTCCGCTCGACCTCTCTCTCCGCTCGAGCTCCTCAAAACCCTAAGCGCCGCCGCTTCTCCATAAATCGCCGGTGAGGAAAAGCTTCCTTGCCTTGACCTCTTAAATCGACGTACTCGCGCCGACCGTGGAAAATCTTCACTCCGCCGTCGCCGTAGCTGATTTCCTCTGCCAAGTTAGGCGGGGAAGATCTGAGCAGACGAACTTCTCAACTGTTCTTCTCAGTTTGTCGTGTTCTTCACTTGGGTAAATTAAAGTTACTTTTATTACTCGCTTTGATTCTCAAATTTTCTTCAAATTCTTCAAAGGTGTTTGTTCTTCAAATCTTCACACATATGAACACCTCAAATCTCTTGACTCATTTCTCTAAGCTATGATTTTCTTCAAGATTCCTCAATTGTGTGGATCTTCGATCTATACAACTCTGGAACCTAAGACAAAGAACGCTTATTGAAATTCTTCAAGGCTCATCTGGTCAAAATCCTCAAAACTTGTTCTCTTTGAAAAACCTTACGAGAAGCATATGACCTCTCCAAATTCCTCGCAACTATACTCATTCACGGTACAAATGTCACCGCTGAATCCCTAGGTTCTCATCAACTTAACTCATTTGCAGCGTTCCTCGAAGAAAAACTGCACACTTCTTGAGAGAACTCAATTGTTCAATTTCCTCAAGCTGAAGAAAATGGCGACGGTAAGAAGCCGCAGAAGGGAGGAAAGAAACACGAGGTTATGACAGCATTTGAAATCCACGAGGAAATATATCACTACTACACACCGGATGAAGAAAGCAAAAATCAACGCAAGAGTGCGTATTCGGAAGATTGAGCGGAGATGGGCACGGGAATGGAAGGAATACAGATATGTAACTCCTAAGTACATGAAGAAATTAGCCTTAAATCCTCCATGCCCAAGAGCTCCTTTGGCACTGGCCAAATAGCTGATCCCACTAGCATCAAGCGGTGAGGACTTTCGATGAATGGGCTAAGCGCCAAGCAAAATTGGCAAAGCAAGCAAAGGAAGCGGTGAAGAAATTCAATGAGGATTCTCGCTGCTGCTCATCGCCATCGAGGTCTCGGTCAAACCGAGGAAATCAATGCAAAGAAGCCTGCTCATAAGCCAAGTGCTTCACCATCTGCGCCCTCACGGCCAAGTTCCTCAAAGACACCCTCCAAGCAATTTCCTCACACTGCTGCCGTTCCACCAAAGTCCTCAACAGCTCCGTCAAAACCTTCATTTCCTGTACACCTAGCTACATGTCAAAGGACCACTGGTTTTTCAATTGCCTCAGGCATCTCTGCAAGTTCCTCAGCTGCCCCCATTTCTTCATTTGGCCCGACTCAGCTGAAGACCAAAGCAACAGCTGGACGAGGTCCACGGCCTAGTCCAAGGACGAAACAAGTTGTATTTCATGTACCATCTGACGATGAGGCATCTGATGAAGAACTCGCGGAAATCATCAGAGACCGTCAAGTAAGGGCCGCTAGAGCCAAAGGTACAAGCTATGCCTTTGCTATTGGATCCGAAGAAAGTCCTCGACTTTATTGATCTACGCACAATGATCCCAATACCCTCTGCTGATCTTCATTTGACACCTGGTCAAAGTCATGCGTTGACTCACTTCATCACTGAAGAAAATGGAAGTTTGAGAAGGCAAGGGAAATCAAAAGGCTCAATACAGGAAAGAGAAGTTCACGAAGAAAAGCGTTGTCAAGATGACACCGAGGAGCTTCTCCAAGTTCAAACTGAAATTCAAGACCTCAAAAAAACTTGATATCCACTATGCTGATTGGCAAGGAGTAAAGACCAGATTAAATCGATCGACGAAGAAATTCACAAGTGTTGCTGCCCGATTGCAACATGAAATTCCTCGGTGAAGCCTCGGTTCAGCCTCTTTGAAGAAAATCTGATTCGAGGATGATGGTCCCATACCACTCTTTGAAGAAACTGCGAGGCACCCACTAGTAGTGCGCTGAAGAAATTACTCAAGGCAGAGGGCGCATCAGTTCCTCTGAAGAAACTGCACCAAATTCCTCGGCTCCTCCTGCGCCAACTCCAACTCCAATTCTTCCATCGCTTCGATGTGAAGAAAACCAAGGCTGCTGAGCAGCTGCTTTGAAGAAAAGGAAAGCATCATTGCGTCGATTCTTGGTTTGTGAAGAAAATGAAGCCAATGACCAGCTCATCGAAAACCCGATTGATGTTGTTCCAATTTCCTCCATACCTTCAAAGGAAGTTGTTCCGTTTGGAGAAGACTATGGGATCCCAATCGGATCTGATGAAGAACATCAATCTGCTGCTTCGTCAGAGAAAATTGATGAAGAAATTGAAGTGGAGGCAATCCCTTCAACCCCAGTTATTTCCTCATCAGACTATGAAATTCCTCAAGCTGGTGCTGAGGAAATTGAAAATGAAGATGTGGATATTGTTGGAAATATGCCCTAGAGGCAATAATAAAAGTGTTATTATTATATTTCTTTGTTCATGATGATTGTCTTTTATTCATGCTATAACTGTATTATCCGGAAATCGTGATACACGTGTGAATACATAGACCATAACATGTCCCTAGTGAGCCTCTAGTTGACTAGCTCGTTGGTCAACAGATAGTCATGGTTTCCTGACTATGGACATTGGATGTCATTGACAACGGGATCACATCATTAGGAGAATGATGTGATGGACAAGACCCAATCCTAAGCATAGCACAAGATCGTGTAGTTCGTTTTGCTAGAGCTTTTCCAATGTCAAGTATCTCTTCCTTAGACCATGAGATCGTGTAACTCCGGATACCGTAAGAGTGCTTTGGGTGTACCAAGCGTCTGGCGAATCGGGTGACTATAAAGGTGCACTACGGTATCTCCGAAAGTGTCATTGGGTTGACACGGATCGAGGATCGGATTTGTCACTCCGTATGACGGAGAGGTATCTGGGCCCACTCGGTAATGCATCATCATAATGAGCTCAAAGTGACTAAGTGGTTAGTCACGGGATCATGCATTCTGATGCGAGTAAAGTGACTTGCGTAACGAGGTGAACAAGGTATTGGGATACCGACGATCGAGTCTCGGGCAAAGTAACGTACCGATTGACAAAGGGAATTGTATACGGGTTTGATTGAATCCTCGACATCGTGGTTCATCCGATGAGATCATCGAGGAGTATGTGGGAGCCAACATGGGTATCCAGATCCGCTGTTGGTTATTGACCGGAGAGGCATCTCGGTCATGTTCAGATATCTCCGAACCCGTAGGGTCTACACATAAGGTTCGGTGGCGCTAGGGTTGTAGAGATATTAGTATGCAGATAACCGAAAGTTGTTTGGAGTCCGGATGAGATCCCGGACGTCACGAGGAGTTCGGAATGGTCCGGAGGTAAAGATTTATATATAGGAAGTCAGTTTGACCCAGGAAAGTTTTGGGGTCACGGTATTGTCTGGGACCACCGGAAGGGTCGAGGGTCCACCGTGGGGCCACCTATCCGGAGGGCCCCATGGGCTGAAGTGGCATGGGAACCAGCCTGGTGGGCTGGTGCGCCCCACCCAAGGGCCCAAGGCGCCTGGGTTGGAAACCCTAGGGGACCGTTGCCCCAGGGGCATCGCCCCGTTGGAAACCCTAGGGAGTTGCCCCCAGAGGCATCGCCCCTGGTTGGAAACCCTAAGGGGCCGTTGCCCGGGCCGCCCCCCCATCTAGATGGGATCTCCAGGGGCATCGCCCCTAGCCCTATATATAGTGGAGGGAGGAAGGCGGCAAGACCCGCATCTTGGCACCTCCTTCCCCTTGCTACACCTCCTCCTCCCGCAGGCGCTTGGCGAAGCTCTGGGATCTTTCTGCATCCACCACCACGCCGTCGTCTGCTGGATCTTCATCAACCTCTCCTTCCCCTTGCTGGATCAAGAAGGAGGAGACGTCCACGCTGACCGCACGTGTGTTGAGCAGCGGAGGTGCCGTCGTTCGGCGCTAGGATCTCCGGTGATTGGATCACGGCGTGTACAACTACCTCAACCCCGTTCTTTTGAGCGCTTCGCTCATGATCTACAAAGTGGTATGTAGATGCATCTCCCATGACTCGTTGCTTAGATGAACTCATAGATGGATCTTGGTGAAACCGTAGGAAAAATTTTAATTTTCTCGCAGCGTTCCCCAACGGTGGCATCATGAGCTAGGTCTATCGTAGTTCTCTTTGCACGAGTAGAACACAATTTAGTTGTGGGCGTGGATCTTGTCAACTTACTTGCCGCTACTAATCTTATCTTGCTTCCGCGGTATTGTGGGATGAAGCGGCCGGACCAACCTTACACGTGCGCTTACGTGAGACCGGTTCCACCGACTAACATGCACTAGTTGCATAAGGTGGCTGGCGGGTGTCTGTCTCTCCTACTTTAGTTGGAGCGGATTCGATGAAAAGGGTCCTTATGAAGGGTAAATAGAAGTTGACAAGATCACGTTGTGGTTATTCGAGGTAAGAAAACGTTCTTGCTAGAACCCAATTGCAGCCACGTAAAGATGCAACAACAATTAGAGGACGTCTAACTTGTTTTTGCAGCAATTGACATGTGATGTGATATGGCCAAGTTGTGATGAATGATGAATGACATATTGTGATGTATGAGATCATGTTCTTGTAATAGGAATCACGACTTGCATGTCGATGAGTATGACAACGGCAGGAGCCATAGGAGTTGTCTTTATTTTTGTATGACTGCGTGTCATTGAAGAGCGCCATGTAATTTACTTTACTTTATTGCTAAACGCGTTAGCCATAGAAGTAGAAGTAGTCGTTGGCGTGACAACTTCATGGAGGCACAATGATGGAGATCATGATGATGGAGATCATGGTGTCATGCGGTGACAAGATGATCATGGAGCCTCAAGATGGAGATCAATGGAGTTTTATGATATTGGCCATATCATGTCACTACTATATAATTGCATGTGATGTTTATTATGTTTATACATCTTGTTTACTTAGAACGACGGTAGTAAATAAGATGATCCCTTACAGCAATTCCAAGAAGTGTTCTCCCCTAACTGTGCACCATTGCTAAAGTTCGTCGCTTCTAAGCACCACGTGATGATCGGGTGTGATGGATTCTTACGTTCACATACAACGGGTGTAAGACATATTTACACACGCAAAACACTTAGGGTTAACTTGACGAGCCTAGCATGTACAGACATGGCCTCGGAACACGGAGACCGAAAGGTCGAACACGAGTCGTATAGAAGATACGATCAACATGAGAATGTTCACCGACGATGACTAGTCCATCTCACGTGATGATCGGACACGTCCTAGTCGACTCGGATCGTGTATCACTTAGATGACTAGAGGGATGTCTAATCTGAGTGGGAGTTCATTGTAATAATTTGATTAGATGAACTTAATTATCATGAACTTAGTCTAAAACTTTTGAATGATATGTCTTGTAGATCAAATGGCCAACACTCATGTCAACTTGAACTTCAACGCGTTCCTAGAAAACTAAGCTGAAAGATGGCGGCAACAACTATCGGATTGGGTCCGAACTTGAGATCATCCTCATAGCTGCCAGAAACAATATGTCCTAGAAGGACCGCTAGGTGACGCTCCGTCGAAGAACCAAGACATTATGAATGCTTGGCAGTCTCGTCTTGATGATTACTCCCTCGTTCGATGCGGCATGCTTTACAACTTAGAACCGGGCTCCAAAAGCGTTTTGAGCATCACGGAGCATATGAGATGTTGAGGAGCTGAAACTTGTTTTCAAGCTCACGCCCGGTCGAGAGATATGACATCTCCGACAAGTTCTATAGTTGTAAGATGGAGGAAAATAGTTACATCGGTGAGCACATTCTCAAGATGTCAGGTTGCACAATCGTATGACCCACTGAATATTAACCTCCACGATGAGGCGGTCATTGTGAGAATCCTCGATCGCTCCCACCAAGCTACAAGAGCTTTGTGATGAATTACAATATGCAGGGATGGTAAAGACCATTCTGAAGTATTCTCTATTTGAAGTCACCGAGGTTGAAATCAAGAAAGAACATCAAGTGTTGATGGTCAATAAGACCACTAAGTTTAAGAAGGGCAAGGGCAAGAAGAACTTCAAGAAGGACGGCAAGGAGGTTGCGCCGGTAAGCAAGTTGCCGGAAGAAGTCAAAGAATGGACCCAAGCACGAGGTCGAGTGCTTTTATTGCAAGGGAAGGGTCCTTTCGAAGCGGAACTGCCCCAAATACTTAGCGGACAAGAAGGCCGGCAACACCAAAGGTATATTTGATATACATGTAATTGATGTGTACCTTACCATTACTCGTAGTAACTCTGGGTATTTGATACCGTGCCGTTGCTCATATTTGTAACTCACAGCAGGAGCTGCGGAATAAGCGGAGCTGGCGAAGGGCGAGGTGACGATCTTGCGCGTCGGGAATGGTTCAGAGTCGATGTGATCGCCGTCGGCACGCTACCTCTTCATTTACCCACGGGATTAGTTATAAACCTTAATAATTGTTATTTGGTGCCAAGTTTGAGCATGAATATTGTATCTGGATCTCGTTTAATGCGAGATGGCTACTCATTTAAATCCGAGAATAATGGTTGTTCTATTTATATGAGAGATATGTTTTATGGTCATGCTCCGATGGTCAATGGTTTATTCTTAATGAATCTCGGCGTAGTATTACACATGTTCATAGCGTGAATACCAAAAGATGTAAAGTTGATAACGATAGTCCCACATACTTGTGTACTTGCGCCTTGGTCACATTGGTGTCAAGCGCATGAAGAAGCTCCATCTTGATGGACTTTTGGAGTCTCTTGATTATGAATCATTTGACACATGCGAACCATGCCTCATGGGCAAGATGACCAAGACTCCATTCTCGGAACAATGGGCGAGCAACCAACTTGTTGGAAATCATACATACCGATGTGTGCGGTCCAATGAGCGTTGAGGCTCATGGAGGATATCGTTATGTTCTCACTCTCACAGATGACTTGAGTAGATATGGGTATGTCTACTTGATGAAACACAAGTCTGAGACCTTTGAAAAGTTCAAGGAATTTCAGAATGAAGTAGAGAATCAACGTGACCGAAAGATAAAATTCTTACGATCGAATCGTGGAGGAGAATATTTAAGTCACGAATTTGGTACACACTTAAGAAAATGTGGAATCGTTTCACAACTAACGCGCTGGAACACCTCGGCAGAACGGTGTGTCGAGCGTCGAATCGCACTCTATTGGATATGGTGCGGTCTATGATGTCTCTTCTTGATTTACCGCTATCATTTTGGGGATCGCTCTAGAGACAGCTACATTCACTTTAAATAGGGCACCGTCTAAGTCCGTTGAGGCGACACCGTATGAATTATGGTTTGGGAAGAAACCTAAGTATCGTTTCTAAAAGTTTGGGGATGCGATGCTTATGTCAAGAAACTTCAACTGAAAAGCTCGAACCCAAGTCGGAAAAATCGTCTTCATAGGACACCCTAAGGAAACCGTAGGGTATACCTTCTACTTAAGATCCGAGGGCAAGATCTTTGTTGCCAAGAACGGATCCTTTACGGAAAAGAGTTTCTCTCCAAAGAAGTAAGTGGGAGGAAAGTAGAACTCGATGAAGTACTACCTCTTGAGCAGGATAGTAGTGCAGCTCGGGAAAATGTTCTGTGATGCCTACACCAAGCGAAGAGGAAATTCATGATGATGATCAAGGTACTTGGATCAAGTTGCTCTTGAACTTCCGAGGTCCACTAGGACACGTTCCGCACTGCAGTGGTACGGCAACCTGTCTTGGAAATCATGTTGTTAGACAACAATGAACCTTGAACTATGAAGAAGCGATGGCGGCCCAGATTCCAACAAATGGCTAGAAGCCATGAAGTCGAGATAGAATCCATGTATGAAAACAAAGTGTGGACTTTGGTGACTTGCCGATGATCGTGACGATAGAAAACAAATGGATCTTTAAGAGGAAGGCGGACGCGGATGGTAATGTCACCATCTATAAAGCTCGACTTGTCGCTAAGGGTTATCGGCAAGTTCAAGGGATTGACTACGATGAGACTTTCTCTCCGTAGCGAAACTTAAGTCCGTCCGAATCATGTTAGCAATTGCGCATACTATGATTATGAGATATGGCGGATGGACGTCAAAACAGCGTTCCTTAACGGATATCTTAAGGAAGAGCTGTATATGATGCAGCCGGAGGGTTTTGTCGATCCTAAGAACGCTAACAAAGTATGCAAGCTCAACGATCCATTTATGGGCTGGTGCAAGCATCTCGGAGTTGGAACATTCGCTTTGATGAGATGATCAAAGCGTTTGGGTTCTGTGAGACTTATGGAGAAGCCTGCGTTTACAAGAAAGTGAGTGGGAGCTGTAGCATTTCTCATATTATATGTAGATGACATACTTGATGGGAAATGATATAGAATTCTTGGACAACATTAAGGCCTACTTGAATAAGTGTTTTCAATGAAGGACCTTGGAGAAGCTGCTTATATATTAGGCATCAAGATCTATAGAGATAGATCGAGGCGCCTCATAGGCCTTTCACAAAGCACATACCTTGATAAGATTTTGAAGAAGTTCAAAATGGATCAGTCTAAGAAGGGTTCTTGCTCTGATTGCAAGGTGTGAGATTGAGCTCAGCTCAATGCCCGACCACGGCAAAAGATAAAGAAGAGATGAGTGTCATCCCTATGCCTCACCATAGGATCTATTATGTATGCCATCTTGTGTACGGACTGATGTAAACCTTGCCGTAAGTTTGGTAGGAAGGTACCAAAGTAATCCCGCAAGGAACACCGGACAGCGGTCAAGAATATCTGAAGTACACGAAAAGGACAAAGGACATGTTTCTCGTTTATGGAGGTGACGAAGAGCTCGTCGTAATGGGTTACGTCGAAGCTAGCTTCGACACGATCTGAATGACTCTAAGTCACAAACCGGATCGTGTATATGTTGAATGGTGGAGCGATGGTGGTGCGGTGCAAGCGAAGCGTCGTGGCGGGATCTACATGTGAAGCGGAGTACATGGCAGCCTCGGAGGCAGCGCATGGAGCAATTTGGGTGAAGGAGTTCATCACCGACCTAGGAGTCATACCCAATGCGTCGGGGCCGATCAAACTCTTCTGTGAACACTTTGGAGCTATTGCACTTGCCAAGGAGCCCAGGTTTCACAAGAAGACCGAGCACATCAAGCGTCGCTTCAATTCCATCCATGAAAACGTTCAGGATGGAGACATAGAAATTTGCAAAGTACATACGGATCTGAATGTCGCAGATCCGTTGACTAAACTCTCTCATGAGCAAAACATGATCAACACCGAACTCTATGGGTGTTCGATTCATCACAATGTAACTAGATTATTGACTCTAGTGCAAGTGGGAGACTATTGGAAATATGCCCTAGAGGCAATAATAAAAGTGTTATTATTATATTTCTTTGTTCATGATGATTGTCTTTTATTCATGCTATAAGCTGTATTATCCGGAAATCGTGATACACGTGTGAATACATAGACCATAACATGTCCCTAGTGAGCCTCTAGTTGACTAGCTCGTTGGTCAACAGATAGTCATGGTTTTCGACTATGGACATTGGATGTCATTGATAAGCGGGATCACATCATTAGGAGAATGATGTGATGGACAAGACCCAATCCTAAGCATAGCACAAGATCGTGTAGTTCGTTTTGCTAGAGCTTTTCCAATGTCAAGTATCTCTTCCTTAGACCATGAGATCGTGTAACTCCCGAATACCGTAAGAGTGCTTTGGGTGTACCAAAGCGTCTGGCGTAATCGGGTGACTATAAAGGTGCACTACGGTATCTCCGAAAGTGTCATTGGGTTGACACGGATCGAGGCTGGGATTTGTCACTCCGTATGACGGAGAGGTATCTCTGGGCCCACTCGGTAATGCATCATCATAATGAGCTCAAAGTGACTAAGTGGTTAGTCACGGGATCATGCATTCTGATGCGAGTAAAGTGACTTGCGTAACGAGACTGAACAAGGTATTGGGATACCGACGATCGAGTCTCGGGCAAGTAACGTACCGATTGACAAAGGAATTGTATACGGGTTTGATTGAATCCTCGACATCGTGGTTCATCCGATGAGATCATCGAGAGTATGTGGGAGCCAACATGGGTATCCAGATCCGCTGTTGGTTATTGACCGGAGAGGCATCTCGGTCATGTTCGATATCTCCGAACCCGTAGGGTCTACACTTAAGGTTCGGTGGCGCTAGGGTTGTAGAGATATTAGTATGCAGTAACCCGAAAGTTGTTCGAGTCCGGATGAGATCCGGACGTCACGAGGAGTTCGGAATGGTCCGGAGGTAAAGATTTATATATAGGAAGTCGAGTTTGCCGCATAGGAAAGTTTTGGGGTCACCGGTATTGTCTGGGACCACCGGAAGGGTCCGGGGTCCACCGGTGGGGCCTGTTGGAAATATGCCCTAGAGGCAATAATAAAAGCATTATTATTATATTTCCTTGTTCATGATAATTGTCTTTATTCATGCTATAAGCTGTATTATCCGGAAATCGTAATACACGTGTGAATACATAGACTACAATCGTCCCTAGTAAGCCTCTAGTTGACTAGCTCGTTGGTCAACAGATAGTCATAGTTTCGACTATGGACATCGATGTCATTGACAACGGGATCACGTCATTAGGAGAATGGCGTGATGGACAAGACAATCCTAAGCATAGCACAAGATCGTGTAGTTCGTTTTGCTAGAGCTTTTCCAATGTCAAGTATCTCTTCCTTAGACCATGAGATCGTGCAATTCCGGATACCGTAGGAGTGCTTTGGGTGTATCAAGCGTCACAACGAAGCTGGGTGACTATAAAGGTGCACTACGGTATCTCCGAAAGTGACCATTGGGTTGACACGGATCGAGGCGGGATTTGTCACTCCGCATGACGGAGAGGTATCACTTGGGCCCACTCGGTAATGCATCATCATAATGAGCTCAAAGTGACCAAGTGTCCAGTCACGGGATCATGCATTGCGATGCGAGTAAAGTAACTTGCCGATGCGAGACTAAGCGAGGTATTGGGATACCGACGATCGAGTCTCGGGCAAGTAACACACCGTTTGACAAAGGGAATAGAATACGGGGTTGCTTGAACCCTTGACATCGTGGTTCATCCGATGACAACATCGAGGAGCATGTGGGAGCCAACATGGGTATCCAGATCCCGCTGTTGGTTATTGACTTGAGGTAGTCTCGGTCATGTTCGCATGTCTCCCGAACCCGTAGGGTCTACACACTTAAGGTTCGGTGGCGCTAGGGTTAATAGGAAGACAAGTATGTGATTACCGAATGTTGTTGAGTCCGGATGAGATCCCGGACGTCACGAGGAGTTCGGAATGGTCCGGAGGTAAAGATTTATATATGGAAAGTGGTTAAGCGGACTCGGGAAGTTTGGTGGTATCTACCGGTAAAATGCAGGGGCCACGGGAGGTTCAGGAGGTCCACCGGGAGGGCCACCTCTCCGGGGGCCACATGGGCTAAGTGGGAGAGGGAACCAGCCCCTGGTGGGCTGGGTGCGCCCCCACCCAGGCCCATGCGCCTAGGGTTTGGGGAGGAGGAAACCCTAGCGGGCGCCCCTAGCTTGGGGGCAAGCCACCTCCTCCCTCCTCCTTGGCGCCGCCCCCTAGGGTTTTCCCTAGAGGGCCGCCCCCTTGACCCTCTCCTCCTATAAATAGAGGGGTGGGGGAGGGCTGCCAACACAGTTGTGGCGCAGCCCCTCCCTCCCAACACCTCTCTTTCTCCGCAAGCTTGGCGAAGCCCTTGGGAGAACTACCGTACTGCTGCACCACGCCGTCGTGCTGCCATCGGGATTGTCTTCTTCAACCTCTCCTTCACTCTTGCTGGATCAAGGCGGAGGAGACGCCATCGTCCGCACGTGTGTTGAACACGGAGGTCTTGTCCTTCAAGATACTTTGGTCATCGGTGATCGGAATCACGTTGGGAGCGTCTTAAGTCATCACCACTCTCAAGAACGCTTCCGTATTCGATCTACAAGTGGTATGTAGATGCAAACTCTCTCTCGTTACTCGTTGCATGGTAGAACTCATAGATGGATCTTGGTGAAACCGTAGGAAAAATTTTAATTTTACATAGCGTTCTCCAACAGGCCACCTATCCGGAGGGCCCCATGGGCTGAAGTGGCATGGGAACCAGCCTGGTGGGCTGGTGCGCCCACCCAAGGGCCCAAGGCGCTGGGGTTGGAAACCCTAGGGACCGTTGCCCAGGGGCATCGCCCCTGGTTGGAAACCCTAGGGGCCGTTGCCCCAGAAGGGCATCGCCCCGGTTGGAAACCCTAAGGGGCCGTTGCCCGGGCCGCCGCCCCCATCTAGATGGGATCTCCAGGGGCATCGCCCCTAGCCCCTATATATAGTGGAGGGAGGAAGGGCAGCAAGACCCGCATCTTGGCACCTCCTTCCCCTTGCTACACCTCCTCCTCCCGCAGGCGCTTGGCGGCTCTCTGGGATCCTCTTGCATCCACCACCACGCCGTCGTCTTGCTTTGGATCTTCATCAACCTCTCCTTCCCCTTGCTAGATCAAGAAGGAGGAGACGCCACGCTGACCGTCACGTGTGTTGAACGCGGAGGTGCCGTCCGTTCGGCGCTAGGATCTCCGGTGATTGGATCACGGCGTGTACAACTACCTCAACCCCGTTCTTTTGAGCGCTTCGCTCGCGATCTACAAAGTGGTATGTAGATGCATCTCCCATGACTCGTTGCTTAGATGAACTCATAGATGGATCTTGGTGAAACCGTAGGAAAAAATTTAATTTTCTGCAACGTTCCCCAACAGATATTGGATGCACCACTCCAGTGATAAATGATGACTTTTGGGAAAGTCAGCATCCCAATACTCCTCTCTTCACCCCACTCCAACAAGTTCCTCACTCCCCTGCACAAACAGTCCAAATAGACTCTGAAGAAAATCAACCCACTGGTTCTGTGCATGAAGAAATTCCAGCCACTAGTGCTGATGAAACTGCTGCTACTGCTAATCCTCAGAATGCACCTATTGAGGAACAAGGAATTCCTCAGCCTGAAGAACCTGAACTTACGATTCCTGAGGTGGTGATGCAACTCACTGACACCCCTCTGCCCAAGCAAAAGAATCTGTTCTCAACCAAACAAAAGTTCAAGGCTGAAGATTTCTTTCTTGAGCATGTGTTCTTCATTGAATACAACCCTTATGATTACGCTCGAATTAGGAAGAGGCGCTTACGGACTGCCACCAAGCCAACTTCTATTCCTCGGTGCTTTTCAACAAGGACAAAATCTTGATCATGCTCATATTCCTCATGTGGATATGGAGTCGCTGCCGAACTTTGAGCAGGTCCTCGGTGTTCTTCACGGACGGGACTTCTAAACTTCTGACTTGATATTTGTGATTGGAGCGAAGAGCTAATTCTTTAGTTCTATGCAACCTGCGCACATCACGGAGACGCCAAGACGTAAATTCATGGGTCTTAGATTGGATGACCTGAAAACACTCACTACAAGGCACCAAGAACTGAATTGCCGTGCCCTACCACTCGATCCTCCGCTTGATGGTGCACGTCGTATCACGAAGAAAAGAACTTTCAAATCACTATATGCAAGTCTTGATGAAGCCTTTGAAGCCAAGGCAGCCCCAAGAACCAAATTCCTCGTCAAGGAATTATTATATGTGTCTCGGACAGTCTATCGAATTTTGACGAAGACTATGAGTCCTATCAAAGGCCACGACTCGAATGATGAAGAAGTCGTTGGCATCATGAAGAATATGCTTTTCAACATCATCCATGGCGTTCCCGTACATTTCCATGATTTCTTCATGAGGACTCTGGCTAACATTGCCATGTCACCATTTGATTTGAAGCCTTATCGCCTTGGATTATGAGATTCATCGTAAAGGTCTTCACTCAATTACAAAGCGATACTTTGAACCACCGCAGCTACACCTTTCGATTGAAGTCCTCAAGCGGACAATTACCTCGGTGATGAAAGGGCAAGGCTCTGCTGTGATAGATGAAGGCATTCGTCCATTGGATGGACGGTTCATAAGCGACATCTTACTCCACCAATGATGACTCGCCACACATGACTCGCCGCAAATACCTTAGTCAAGCAAAATCCTCAAGGGCGCACCTGTGGTGATGGTGATCGTGAATTACTCCTCGGTCTTCATCGGAAGGTTGATCGCAATCATAAGTGGGTCAAACGTCGGTTTGGTACTCTTCTTTACAACATGACCTCAACACACAATGCGGTGAAGAAAAACCACTACTACCTTCATGAAACCTTCAAGCGCACTGGCTGTTCTTTCACATGTCTACTGATGAAGAAGAACTGACTTCAATGGGTCTCAAGGAAGAATTTGGTGGTCTCGCACCTCCTCAGAAGAAATTCAAGAAAGTCAAAGTTCCTTCCTTGGTGGCTAGCTCCTATTCTTCATTTTGCGACAACGATGAAAATGAAGATTTGGAAGACTTCTTCTGCTGGTCCTACTTCAACAAATAACCCGACAATCTTTGGCGCCCGTCTTCAACTTGAAATTCTTCAAGAGCGTTAGTCCTCGGCCGATCCTTTTGGTCATTTGATGACAAAGGGGAGAAATTTGAGTTAGTCTTCAAGCGGGTCTAGTGTTTTGTCTATATACTGATATTTTATTAAGTTGCAACTCTCGTTCTTAGAAACCTTTTATTGGATCGAGTTGTAATCTTAAACCCGATGGTGCTTTGATACTTTTGATGCATTATGCTCTTGCTCTATGCTCTGATTACAGGAGTTATGCTCTGATTCTCGTGAGCTTTTTGAAAATCTTCATAGCAAATCAATTTGGCCTTTGGGCTCTGATACTCTTTATGCATTAATTTTGCATGCTCTGAATAACATCAAGTACCATATTTCATCATGCATTCCAAATTCCTCATATTATATGTCAAATGCGTGTATGAATTACAAGATATAGGGGGAGATCTCCATGATTCAATTCTTCAAATGTGCATTGCCTCAAAAGCAATTTCCTCACTATGCACATCTTCAGGGGGAGTTCTTCTATATCTTGCAATCAAATTCCTCATTATCAGTATTTACACTTCATATGTTTATCCCCGTTGAAAACTTAACCTATGTTGTCATCAATCACCAAAAGGGGAGATTGTAAGTGCATCTAGTGCCCTTAGTGATTTTGGTGTATTGAAGACTTATAGGTTAAGTAACTAATCGTTTGTGAGTGTACACAGGTCTATAAGTCTATGAGGAGTTTGATGTTTACAGAGAAAGTCGACCCTAAAAATGAAGTTCTTCAATGAAGACTTTGATATTCTAAAGACTTCGAAGACTTTGAAAGTGAAGAAATTGGTGTGACCTTGAAGACTTGGTATTCATTTGAGGAACATGAAGCGTGAAGACTTTTGTTTTCGTAGTTTCATTTCTCTTTCTTGAGTCATAGGAAACACCGTCTTGATAAAGGGGTCGAGGAAATACTAAGGAAAAATTTCCATTTGATGCTCAACTCAAAATCCTACACCTACCAATTCCTTGAGTGAAGCTTTTGAAATCTCATACAGATTCAGTCAATTTCTTGATGTGAGACGAAGCTCTTACAGTGTTGAGAATTTATTCGACCGAGGAGTTAAAATTCGCCAGATCTGGATTGCCTACGATGAGAACATGATAATACGAGGAATTTGATGTTCAAATTTCCGACCGTTCTTTGTCTTGCGCCACTGTCCCAAATATCTTATCCACCTAACGGTCATATCATTGAAGGGCATTTATGTCTTATCATGTCGGGCTGCTCCTAGGCTATAAATAGCGCCCCTACAACCACTAGTTGGTTGGCTGCTCCGAGAGAACTTGACACTTGTCATTTGAGAGCAACCCACCCTCCGAGGACTTTGAGAGAAAATCATCAAGTGAGGAAAAACCCAAAAGTGAGGAAAACCCAAAAGTGAGGAAAACCCAAAACCAAACCCTAACAAACCCAAAGTGATTGAGCATCATGAAGAAATTGATCTGCGTGGATCCGACGCTTATTACCTTTGAAGACTATGCTTCTTCCAGACGGTTAGGCGTCATGGTCTAGAGCATCAAGAGGAATTGTGGATCGCCGAGTGACCAAGTCTGTGAAGGTTTGGAAATCGCTGAAGACTTACCACAGTGATTGGGACGAGGTCATGTGACCTTAGTTCAAGGAGAATCTGGTGAGGACTTGGTGTCTGAGCTGCGTGCTTTCGGTGATCGGGTGTCCGGACTGTGTGTCCTCGAGTTTAAATACTCGGCCGCTCCAACCAGACGTACAAGCCGAGACAACAGTTGGAACTGGTCTACCAAATCATTGTCTTCACCAACCCAACTGGTTCCATTTCCTCAACCCTTTCATTTCCTCATTCTTGTGTTGAGTGTTTGTTCATATCTGTGTTTGAAGACTTTGGTGAAGACTTTCTCAATTTCCTCGGTTCAATTTCTTGATCTATTTGTCTTCATCTTGTGTTATCCTGTGATTACGCTTTACGTACTCTGTGATTGTCTTCATTTCATCATGATGACTATGCTTGTAATCTGTTATGCTTACTTCTGAGTACTTATTCCGCTGCAAGTATTTCTTCGCTAAGGAATTTCCTCACTGGCAAATTCCTCAATGAAGAATTCATAAAAATCGCCTATTCACCCCCCCTCTAGTCGATATAACGCACTTTCAATGTAAAACATTTAAAATTAATAAGTTCTTCAAAATGATTATTAGGGATCATAACGCGTAAGATCTTCCAGCTCTGCAAGAATCCATGTATGTACAATATTAAAACTACAATGCACTTTGGGGTCTTCTTGAGGAAGTGATTTCAAAAATCAGTGGTAACGGTCTTTAACTTCAATTTGTATTCAGTTCTAATCATTTATTTAATTGTTTTACTGACTTTATTGTTGATTATTAACTGTTGCATAATGTATCCCATGCAACATAAGGGTTGACTTCAACAATTTATGTGGTAACGTCATGTACTTTTAGGATGATCAGGGGCGCACATTTGAACTGGATGTGCATTAACGAAAGGATAGAACCATCATATATGGCGTTGGATGGGAGCAGTACATTTCACATAATAGTTTTAGAGGAGGAGAGTACATAGCCTTTTCCTAAAAATGAGAGGTCAATAGGTTAAGGACATTCAATTTCAACAACGACGACGATGATGATGACCAAGATGACGAGGACAAGCAAGATGACCAGGATGATGGAAACAACCAAGATGGAGATGAGGACAACCAAGATGGAGATGAGGACAGCCAAGATGAAGATGAAGACATCCAAGATGAAGATGATGTTTCATTCCTTTCTGTAATTTTCTATCAAAGAATGAAGAAGCTTACTCGGGATGAGAACATGAATGTCACCACGATGTTACCATCCAGTTTGGCCTTCTTGGGGAAGCCCTTTGTGCGCCATTTAACTAAAACCGACATCATCAAAAAAATAATGGTGAGATGTTTTGTATTCTTTCATCTTTTTCTGGTCATAACTAAGTATGGTGAGATGTCTAACATTGCGTGCTTTCTATTTGCTCTTAACGATGGGGAGTTCAAAAGTTACCTATGAAGATGTTTTCTGGAGTGGACATCCCCGCCGTCGGCACCGCTGGAGTATGCCATGGACCAACAGGGCGTGTCACCAACGTCCAATACAAGATGGAATCCAATGAGTGCATATCATTTTATATATGAGTCCGGCCGGCGGGAGTTCATGACAAGAAAGAGAGATCTAAGGGTGGACACCCTTGTGATAATCACCATAAGGAAGAGCAACCGAATGACTCTCAAATGATGGTTGTCGCTGACCATGTTTAAAACTAAGGTCTAAGTCATGAATATATCAGTCGATGAACTATTAATTAGTTAATTAATTAGTATGTTAATATGGATGTGATACACTGATGTTTGTTTCTTAAGTTGAACAACTTTGAAGTGTTACTGAATTATTTGAGCATTTGTTTTCAAAATGAATCCATTCTGCTATAGTTGTATTGAGAATCATATGAGTACGCCTTTTGCGCGATATGCCAATAGTCCGTTCTCATCCCTTTCCCTCCAGTGGCGGGCACTACAGTAGAACAGTCACTGCTAACATGGCCTCTGTGGCGGGCAACAAAAGCAAGCTGTGGCGGGTAGGTACGAGCGTCCGCCATTGGACGATACGTACCAGTGGCAGGCGTGTGCCCGCCACTGATGTGGTAATAGCAGTGGCGGGAGGTCAGTGGCGGGTGCCCCTGGGATGTTGGCCCACCACTGCTGGTCGTTTTGCGCTCGCCACTGCTAGGCATTCTTGCAGCAGTGAGGAGCTCTGTTTTGCAGCTGGACGTTAGCACTCGTTACCGCCGTTTGTGCTCTGCCTCGCGCCCATGTTGCGCCGCGCCAGGTTCATGACCTCCTATTTCCCCGAGATTAATGTTGTGCCCGCTCTTCGACATCCGCATCTCGAAGGAGGCTATTGAGAACCTGCTCTGCAGTTGTACTGCCCTCGCGTGCCTTTGTCTTGGGGAGATCCGCGGGTTCAGTAGCCTCCACATCACCTCGACGAATCTTCGATCGATTTGTTTGTCTTGCTGGTGCGACAATGATATGATCATTGAGCATGAGCCTTTCCTTTAGAGATTGGTTTTACTTTGTCGAATAAGTCCATCAATACTTAGGGTTATTGACGCACCAAAATTACAATTGATAGGTATTTTTCTTTGAATTCATCTGTACTAGTTTTCCACAATACCTAGGGGAGATATAATTAAGTGCTACTATTTTATCTAGTTGAGCAAGAGCTTTGAGTTGAATATCTTTGCTTCACTAACACTTGCATAATAACCATGCCACCACTACAACTATACTAAGTTTACAATAAAGAAGAGGAGGGTTATCTAGGTGTACCGATCGTAAGTGAACCAAAACCTTATTATTATTTCGTTTTAAACAACTGAGTTCCTTATGTTTTGGATTTCTCTCTATGTTGCTCGAGGACAATCATATTTAAGCTTCGAGGAGTTGATGAGTGCTATTTTTACACTCCTCTAACCTGAGTTTAAACTGAAATATTTCACTAAAACTGACATATTCGCTTTGATATTGCCACTAATTACTAATGAATGCGAAGGATTCCAAATATCCAATCTTTATTTTGTTGAAAAGGGCTGTTTATGGACGAAATCAAGCCAATACATGGACATGAGTAAAGTAGAGATAGAGGAGATCAAGTGGGAGGAGCCAGAGAAAAAGATGGTGTTCCATACGACCGCTATCGATTGTACATGCGGTTGTATGGAGTGCCAATGGAGGCGTCTGATCCACCTGAACAACCTTTATAAAGGGTCTGACGCCAAATGTACAACAGGACATAGGAGAACATCGTCATCTTCACAGAAACCATCTCCATCAACCCTAGCCGCCGCCATTTCCCATCTCTATAGACACCACCTTCATCACCACCATAGTTCTTAGCCATCTAGCCATACTTTAAATCATGCATCGCATCTGACACCTATTGTAAGACATATTACCAATCAATCAATCTTTATGATGTGTTCTTTAATGAATGGACCCTTAGTACGATAACACATATCCTATCTCTGGGATACAAGAGGTGTAGTCCTTAAAAGACCAATGTGGCTGATTATTGCTATCTTAATTACCGGGGCAACCCCACGCGAGGGATAAAGCCTTCAGTTGGACAACTGACTCTTTGATGCAGGACGCGTGCCGGTCAAGACGTAATTTGCACACATCCCCCACTTCCATAGGTAGCAAGCACATCTCGATGGATGACTTCTAGGGCACAGATTAATATCATAATAATCCCAACACAAATATATGGTTGTAAGCATAAGTCCTCATCCCCATGCCTATTTGTATTATAAGTGCTTTTAGTGTCAGCTTGATTTACGTTCTGGTCAAAAGATGGAATTTAATTCTCTTGCAAAAGCTTGTTAGAAACCCTTGCTTAAAGGGCTCCGTCCTCTCATGGGTTCGATAACTTAGGGTCACCTCTGGGGAAAAAGCCGAGAATCCTTTATGCTCCTTTACAGGATCACTAAAGGGACTAATCAAATGGAAGGTCCCCAGTAAAGCAACAAGAGCAACTCACTCTCTTGCTCAGCGCCTGACGCCACAACCTTCGTCGAATCCGGATTAGTGTATCCTCTATTCTAACTTGTGCGTGGGCATATTATTGAGCTGGTGCCCCTGCAGACTTGATGTTGGTGTATTTGTACATGTATTGTGTTTGAACTTGGTTGTTTGACATTGGGGCAAAAGCCTATTTTCAAAAAAGATACAAATCCCGCATCATGGCTTGATGTTTTTGCTTCTCTCACAATTCAAATGGTGAAGCCCAATCACCCAACACCATGAGAGCAGCTACCGCGATCCAATCTTACCCAAGATCGAATAAACCCGCTGAATTCCCTCCTCATAATCCAAACCATAGTTCACAAAGGCCGGGAAGTCGTACGAGAGTACGAGACCAGCCCTTGGTCAGCCCGAACAAGACCGCAAATGAGAGGAGAAGAGATAAACACAAACGCCGACAAAGCGATGAGAGAAGAGACAAACCCTAGCGAGAGGGAAAAGGCGATACCAATGACTGCTTATTTTGTCATGGTTCGACTGAGCTTGCATGCTAATCGGGGAGCTCCTAATTGACAGCTTGACTGGGCCGACCCATTGGCGTGCATGCCCGTTCGCCCTGCTGGTACTATAGCGCAACCCCTGGCCAGCCCGAACAAGACCCCAGATGGGAGGAGAAAACATAAACTAAAACGTAGGCGAAGCAACAAGAGAGGAGACAAAACCTGGAGAGAGGGAAAAGGTGACACCAACGACTACTTTTTTCGGTGTTGTTCGACTGAGCTTGCATTACAACCGGGGAGCTCCTATTTGACCCCTTGATTGGGCCGACCCATTGGCGTGCACGCCCGTTCGCCCTGCTGGTACTGTAGCGCAACAGAAATTCACAAAAAGCAGTGCACGCATAAGGAAACAAATATAGACCTCTCACTGGTTAAGGATTGTTGCTAGCCAAAGTTTGAAATTTCAAAATTTTGCTCACGCTGTTCAAAAAATGTCCTGTTTTTCAAACATTATTAGTCTTTTTAAAAATTGTTCATAGTTTCCAGGAAATGTTCAAAAAAAATTGAACCACGCGGACAAATTTGAAAATGCATGAACAATTTTTTAAAAATATGATCATTTTTAATTGTTTTTTAATTTTAATTGTTTGAAATTGTGAAACAATATTTAAAATTCTAAACTAAATTTAAAAATATTGAAAATATTTATTAAAAAGTGAAGATATTTTTGAATTAATTCTTTTTTAAAAGTGACCAAATTTAGAAAACACGAACGAGCGTCATATAGGAAATTCCTTACAATTGGTCGTCCGCTGCGGTTGTCGCTTGGCTGGGCCTGCGATCCATTTGGGCCTTCTCCCGTGTCTAGCTGCTGTACATCGGCTCGGTTTTCCGCGCAGGATTCTCAAAAGAAAAACCCCCAACGCAGGTCCTCCCCAGTCCCCACCGCCGCCACGAACTCCTACTCCGACACGAACTCTGCTCAAGCCCGCTCCCATGGTTCGCGTCTGTCATCGGCATGGACTCTTTGCCCGTTCCGCAAGCCGAAAAAGGACTCGAGTCCCTCGATCGAAATCCCAGATCAGACCGGGTCGCGGCGGCGCCACGACAGGTTGCCGGCCTGCAGTCCTCCTCACGGGACAAGCTGCGTTCGCGGTGCGCTCTCGCTGCCCGCCGGCTTCGACGGTGTGGGCCGGGGCGCCGCTCTTCCGCAGATCCGCAATCGAGTCGTGCTTCCAATCTGCCGCCTCCCCTCGACGTCCACGGCTCTGTACTCTGCCGTGTTCTCTCCTAGCGCAGGCTGGGGGGCGCTACGCCGCTATCTGCCGGCTCCTCATACAAGAGCGATGGACGGCAAACTGAGCCCTGTGGGAAACAATTGCATCAACTCAGCGACGTCCAGCGTTTCTCCTCTCTACGTTTCTTTGCACGCCTCATCTCCAAGCACGAAGCCACGGTGAGATGTAAGTTTCATCATCATTGCTCTGTTTTCTTGGTCATGACTTGATTCCCTCTTTTGATCTAAATATTCTGATTACTGCATGCCATTGCTCTAATTTTCTTGATTGCTGCATGCCGCTGGAGTTGCTGCGTATGAGTAGTGAACCATAATACATGTATGTTATGCCTTCCACATGTTTGACGTAATGCCCGACCGAATTGCGCACACAAAATTCGATGGGAACAGAAAGCAGCATGGCTCCAGCTGTCAATCTTCGAGTATAAGCCCAATGTTCCTCTATTTCTTACCTCCTCATGCACCGAGCAGATCAAGAAGCAGCACCGAAGTCCCCCTGATGTTCCATCTCTCCCATTTGTGTGTCTCCCATCTTTCCATGTTTGTCTCTCCATCTCTCTGACAAAATTAACAAGAACTAGTCCTTTCTATCTTTCTCACTCTACATAAGGTCTAGTACACTATTGAAGGATACATGTCTTGACGGAGAGATAAAACTCACATTGTGCGTTGTAATTCAAATTATTAGTTATTTTTATTAGGTGTGTCATCAGCCTAAGGCAACAAGCCAAGAATTGTGAGGGGAGAGAATTTGACATCATAAATGACGATCTCTAGTAAGACCTTTTTCCTTATATGTTTTTTGTCAATTATATTTCAACCTGCACCTTTCAAATATTATTTCTCTGTCCTTACTCTACAAAAACAAAATACAGAAATAGAAAATCTGAGTATGCCCATATTCAACATGTGAGACAGTAGGTGAAAAAGACCAACAAAGCAACATTCTGGAAAGAAGATATCAACATTGGATTTGAATCTTTCACATTTTATCACAAAGAAAGATATCTAAAAACTCACTTCCAATGGATGTGCACAAACGAAAGGAGCCAAGCAGGACAGAGTGCAAGTCTTGTATTCTTCATCTGCATATATTGATAATGTAGGGTCTATGTACAGTTTATTACACTCTGACTATCTTGTATGGACAAAAAATAATCATGATTCAGATCTTTTTATTTAATAATTAGTGTGTGAATTTTCTTGGGGTTGGCAGTTAGTATAGGTATATGTCCGGTAAGGATTAGGGTGCAAGTGATGCAAATTCACATCAAGTTTAATATACAATGCAAGCAAACAATTGTATAGACTCACAAAATAATGGAACTTTTTGTTCTTCAGGCAAGCTGGAATGTTCTTGCATCACCAGTGAATGTGCTGCTACCCATAATATTGATTTTAATTTTAAAATTAATAAGTAGACATCAAAATAAACTCATAAAATAATAGCACGGCCAATGCCACAATTGAGTACGCTAGATGGTCTCTCCTAAAATAATTTTGTGATATTTAAATGAGCTAAATCATGAGTTTCACATATCTCTCTTGGTCAGAAATAGTTCTGTAATTTACGGTCATGATGATAAACCCAGAACATGATAAATAAAAAATAACATTTATCTTACAAATGTGAACCGTCATTTATATTGTAGTAGTCAAACTTACATCTTTTTTACTGCATGTTTCGTAGTAGGATATCTATTTACGAAACGGAAGGTAGCTACGTTGCACGGATACTTGGATACCTATCGGATACGCGATACAGGGATACGCCCGATACGTCAATTTTCTAAAAACATGGATACGGGGATACGTTTATATATAGATGTTAAATATTAATTATTACAAATATGAAGAAAAAAAATTAAGGAGCTTCTAGGTCAAAGCATGCCTCAATAAGATTACCCCTTTCTTTTCTTGCACTTAGTCCACTTTTATTAATTGGCCGTGAGATTTGACCAGGTTTGCTGTTCCAATCAATGCATCGACTCTCTCTTGCTCACCTTTCAATTGAATAAAAACATTGTGAGACATGTTTTCACATAAACTCACGCCCATGTTGGGAATCTTCAAAGGCGCCTTTATTATTGAGGGGATTTCACGTCGAACGAGGGGTTTCAGGTATCCAAAACGTATCGCAGAAGTATCCTAGGAGTATCAAACATTATTTTCTTTTTTTAATATCAAAATATCGAGGGATACTTACGGGATACGTATCGCGAAGTATCGGGGCAGTATCCGGCTGGATACGCGCACTTTTTGAAGTATACGCGCACTTTTTGAAGTATATGCTACCTTCCATACTTGTGGCTGCACAAACAATTATATTGTTTACATTGAGCTATTTTTTTTACTGCACGTTTCGTAGTAAGACATCTGTTTATGAAACGGAAGGTAGCATACTTGTGGCTGCACAAACTATTATATTGTTTACATCGAGCTAAAAGAATGACGGAAAAAAAATATTTACTTGCTAGACTAAAAGATCAATGGAACAAATATTTCTCGAGTTTATAACTCTTATCAATTTTACCTCGACAAAGAGGCAGATCATTAATTTTGCAACCAAAATTTCATTTGCATGGTACTCGGCAATCTGCACTGATGTGAATCCTACATCTGATCAATTGAGTTATTCCACGACAATCTGTTTGTGACCATAAAGTCCCGCGTTGCTATCTGAACTGTGTGGCTTCTCTCTACCACAAGTGAAATCCACCTCGAATTGCCTATTTTTGGATCCCATTGATGCGCATTTGTTGAGTAGACACAATCCAGTCTTCTACTAACTAAATATCGAAACAATATTAGTAACTCTATTAATGCACGTAAATACAGAAAAGCAAAATATCTATCAGGACTACAATGACGACATGCCTGCAAACTTAATTCTTGAATTTGCATTACTAAGTATAATATATAACTGAAGTTTAACCAAGAACATTACATCATTGCATTTCTTTACAAAATTAGCCCACTGTTGTGATACAATGCTTATTGTAGTAATTTTTACATCCAACTATGTTATAGAACTGAAGGTGCCTACACTAAATTTCTCCAAGATTTCTAGAGAAAGCAAAAATAAGAAAATATTTGCCCTAAGATTTCTCCAAGAGGTGCATACCAGGAGCAAAATTAATATATTGATGTAGATGACTTTAATCTTCATGTACGGTGGATCAACTGCCATACAGGAGGGTCCAGGTACATGCTCATAAACTTGGCTGATGTTGCCGTGGCTAATCTAGCCTTATTTCTTGCTGCCGGTTTCTATGAACAAGAAGCCAACAAAACTAAAGTTTACTTTAATATAAAGTTTTAGCTGCAGCCAGAAAGAATTGCCAAGCTCTTGTATATTTAGTCGGTGGACTTTAAAGAAAAATCATGGATAAATGAAGAAGCTAGATCTGGCCATATAGTGCAAGAAACAAGTAGCGAGCGAGACAAAAGCTTAGTGATGAGAAAATAATACATTGGTATTGAAGACAAATACCAGGGAAGCCTTAACAAATCGACTCTCACCCTTTCGGCATCCGCCAAAGCAGGGACCATGAGAACTCCAAGAACCTCTCTTGAACCCATGGCTCATGTACATCTGGAGTAGCTGCTGCACCTTGAGTCCTGCCACGGTGCCTCTGTTCGATGCGCTGGGAGGCAGATAGAGATGAAGGTCGTACGTGACATAGAAGATGGCGAGCTACATCTTGCATCTACAAACGAGGGCGACCTAGGCTCGTGTTCGACACTGCAGTTCTTGGTTGGTGTGTCAGATAGCAACCCGGGCAGCGGTGTGAGGCGGCAACGGCTGGACGCGATAGTAACCCTAGCTGTGGCTGCGCTAGCTCTTAACGAGAAAGGAAGAAGAAATCAGATCGGGGCTAGCGAGCCGATGAGGCAGGGAAGAGAGCTGGCGGGTCCACTCGTCGGCGAGTATTTGTTTGAGAGAGGAGGCGAGGAAGCGACACACGAACATGCGAATCGACGTACCATAACCTACCATCACAACCGCACTCCCCTTTAATAGTAAAGATAGTAGGAATAACAATAGTTTCTTCCTTCAGAGGTTCTTGTGGTTCATGAGCTTGAGCTCATCAACAAGCGAAGGATTTCTATTGCTGGTTCTTTAAAGACCGTTGGCTAATATCCTTTATTTTCATACCGTGGGATGGTACTTCCAATCGGTACAATGATTGTTGGATTTGATGGAATTGCGAGTGGCCCTTTGACATATTTTAGTGTCATTAAGCAGTACTTAGGTCTATGCCTAACAATTGCGCTCTTTTTCTAGGGTCTGGTCTTGGTACTATGTTGATAGCAAGGGTGCAAGGCTCAAGGGAAGCATCCGGTTCTGTAGTTCTTTGTATGCTAATGGTATCTTGGATGAGGGGTGTGTTTTTTTAATACATCTATATGTTGCTTTGCTCACAGTTCATATTATCTTGAAGTTGATATTATCTTGAAGTTGCATCCCTTATGTTTGTGCTTTACATTTCAGTTACAAATTCAACATGTCAGTTGAGGAAGCTGCTGAGTTAGCATGGCGGGCTTTTATCACTCAATATTCTGTGACAGAGCTAGTGGTGGCTGTGTTCCTGGTGGTACGCATTCTACTTCTTAGTTTCTATCCTGATATTTGTTTTGTTCACTAAATAAGCACGATACAACATGCATGCAGATTTGTTAAACACCTTGCCATTTATATCTTTCTTTTGAAATCACATACATAACTGTTTATTTGAGTTACTTATTGGCAAAGTTCAGAGATTTTTTCCCCATCGTGTAATGCACACCCCTAGGTTGGGAATAGAGATTACCGTCGAGACGATGGTGATAAATTAACCCACACCAAACATACATTGTTGTAGAGTATAAAAGGTGCTATAGAGTATAGACATGGGTCTAGACATCTAGATAGACCTACCTAAGATTTCTAAAACAATATGATTATAATGGTACATGTAAATTACATGCTAGATTTATTATTTTTGTATACGGCTTTCATGTTAGTAGATTCTAAAAAATATGGTGTGATGTATAAAGAATTATGGTCAACGCTATGTTTTTCTTCGTGTTCTCCTTTTCTTTTTCCTTCTTAATTTTTTTGAACCTTTTTCAAATTTGTGAACATTTTTCAATTCACATTTTTGAATTTGCTAAAATATTGAATTACCAAATATTTTCCAAATTCGTGAATATTTTTTTGAAATTTTTGAACCTTTTCAAATGGTTGAATAGTTTTTGAATATGTGAACATTTTTCAAATATGTGAACGATTTTGGAATCTGTGAAGAGTTTCTAGAATCAGTGAACAATTTTGAATTCGTCGTGAACATTTTTTGAATTCCTTAACATTTTTTGAATTCGTGAACATTTTTGGAATTCATACTTGTCTTAAATATGAGAACATTTTTCGAACACGATAACATTTTTGGAATTCGTGAACATTGTTTTAGAATCCACGGACATTTTTTGAATTTGACGCGAACATTTAACAATTTTTCGTATTCATGTACGTTATTTGAATTCATGAACTTGTTTTGAATACGTGAACACGTTTTTTAATATGTGATCATTTTATGAATAGGTGAACATTTTTAGAATTCACATTTTTTTTAATCTGTGAACTTTCTCTGAATACGTGAACATTTCTGGAATTGGCAAACATTTTTCGAATTCGCAAACATATTTTTTGAATTTGTGAACATTTATTTAATTTGCAAACTCTTTTTCTCAAATTTGCCTTAGATGTTAGTAGATTCTAAAGATATGGTGTGATGTATAAGGAATTATGGTCAATGCTATGTTTAGTGTTTGGGTCATTATTATTTGGAAGTAGGGTAAAAAAAGAAGATTATCATTTGGGCTTGATAGAGTATTTGGGCTTGATAGAGTATGATTATATCCCAGTTGGTCGTTTTTGCATCAAACGCGTGTCCCACTTTGGAGAAAAATACACCATCCATTTTGGTAGCGGTCCTATAACTCATCTCAACAATTCTGTTTAGGCATCATTCTGCTAAAACGCTAGATAAGGCCTCACTACGAGAAGAAATAAAGTATATATCCAGGTGTGTTGAGAGAAGTCACTAGCGGAGGCAAAAGGAGATGATCCCTCGAGATCAGAGTGAACAAGGTCTAAAGGATGCTGAGACACTGTCTCGCTATGAGTATAGGGTAACTGGACCGCGTATTAGAGACATCATTCGAGGCGGATCCAAGAAGATCACGTCGAACTAAGGATGAGAGATCACAAGTGACCCAAGGCGATGATGCCACTCTTGAAAATATCTGGTAGACAAGGCAACAGAGGCGTAGATGGCGGCCTTGAAAGTAGGGGACTTGATCCGCATCCCACTTGCTGTGCACTCTTCGTACCCGCCGATCCATCTGGGTGTTCCTTTCCGATTGCGGGTTGTGTGCCACGTGCTTGATTAAGCACCCCAGGTTCTCCTACTGTGCGCCCTTGGCCTCGACTTTAGGTAGCTTTGTCTTGGCTCGTCCGTGCATAATCCAGTGCTGCGTCGATTATTCGAGCTCTGCTCACCATTGGTGGCTTTCGGCCTTGTTATGGTGTCACACATAAAGGGAACACGGGATGTGGGATTGAGACAGTGCTTGTAGCAACCCGCATCAAGGCAAAGGATGCCCATCCAGACTGGTAGGGAGCGGAGGTGGTCACAAAGGTGGACGTTGACTCCATAGGAGTCTCAATAGTGCGCTCATTACAAAGAGTAGCACGAGTAAGAAGATCTTGGACATACTTCTCTTAGAAATTATAACGAAGTCATTAGAGGTAGAATAAACCTCAATCTCAAGGAAGTATCAAAGAGGATGAAGATCGGATATAAGAAATTCACTATGACGATCCTTACCAAGGAAATGTATTTAGAGTCGTTGCCTGTGATGATCAACATGTAGAAGAAGTGTTCGACCACGAGCTGAATGGTGGATCGAAAGTGTAGTATAATGAGCACTCGCCAAAAACTAGCCGCAATCACCACTGAGACAAAGCGCTCAAACCAGGCCTGAGGGGTTTGCTTAGGGCCATATGGACAACGATGAAGACGGCAAACCATGCCATTAGGAAGAGAACCTAGGTGGTGGCTACTTGTAGGCATTCTTGACATCAAGCTGAGAGACAGACTAGCGGCGAATAGAAGCCACATTGAGAAGTGTGCGAAGAGTGGTCACGTGGGCCATCTATATAGGCGTAAATGTCTCTTCGTAGTCATGACCATGTTCTCACCACTAAACGAGCTTTGTAACGCTCAAGAGTATCATCAGTCTTAACCTTGTAGACCCACTTACAAGTGATGAGACGAGCACGAGGAGGAAGTGAAATGAGATTCCACGTGCCGTTGCGGGCAAGAGCATCAATCTTCGATGCCATGACATGCAGCCATATGGGATGAACAACCTCACGGCAAGAAGTCGTCTCGGGGAGAGCTGCAAAGTAACCGTAGCGGTCCATAGGCAGAAGCGGGCGAGCTCAAAAGCCATAAGTACACTATAAGCTGGAGGCGGTGCGTTGCCAAACGAAAGAAGATATAATAGTCGAGGGAGATGGCTTATCAGAAGAATCCACAACACGTGGACCATGAGTGTAGTAAAGTCGAGGAACATGAGCAAAAGAAGGAACGTTAAAAAGTCAAAGTGAGTCATAACGTTCCCACCAAGTGATGGGACGAACACGAGGAGGAAGAGAAACAATATCCCACATGCTGATGCGCTCAAGAGCAACAATCTCCTCTGCCATCGCAAGGTGCCATTTGGTATGAATAACATCACGATAAGAAGTCGTCTCAAGAACAGCTGCGCCAACGCTTGGAAGACCAACACGGTCAACAGGCGGAAGCGGACGAGGAAGCAAACCATATGTAGGCCGAGAGGGGAAGTGGCACATCAAGAGACACATTCGCAACACGCGGGCGATGTATATAAAAGTGAGGAAAAGATGGAAGAATACGAGCAGAAATCATCGGGATAAACTCAGGTGATGGAGAGAAGGAAGCCACAACCGATGAAGGTGTTGAATCCTGTGATAAGCGAGGTGACGAAATCATAGGAGATGATGGCATTGGATCTGCAATTATAGGAGAAGCAGGAGCAGTACAACGAATGGATAAGGGAGTGATAGGAGTGTTGGGTTTAAAAAAATAGATTTCCTCCATTGAGAAGGTTGAGGAAGATGGACGCGGGTAGAAGGGATGAGACTCATCAAAAGTCATATCCCGAGAAATAGGCATCCGACGCCCAACATGATCCCAATAATGATATCCCTTATGCTCATCGTTGTATCCTAAGAAGACACACTCAACGGACCGAGCAGTCAGTTTGGTGCGTTCACGTGGGCAAGAAGGACATACCAAACACAACCAAACAATTGAAGTGCCGAATAATCGAAATAATCAAATAGGCGCCGAAAGGACCGCCACCTGCAGAGCAATGGATTCTTGAAGGTTGATGAGATAGATGGAAGTGGAGATGACTCGGCCCAAAACTGCGTTGAAAGAGGCGGTGACCATCAATGGAGGAGCCGTCTTAAGAAGGTGGCGATGCTTGTGCTCAGCCACGCCATTTTGAGCATGAGCACCGGGATAAGAGAACCAAAGTCCTTTCGGAAGGATTCCACGAATCGCTTGGAGATATACTCTCCACCAGAGTCACCATAGAACACATAAATAGGCGTAGAGAATTGAGTGTGAACCATGGCAGCAAAACGCTTATAGATAAGGCCTCACTACGAGAAGAAATAAAGTATATATCCAGGTGTGTTGAGAGAAGTCACTAGCGGTGGCAAAAGGAGATGATCCCTCGAGATCAGAGTGAACAAGGTCTAAAGGATGCCGAGACACTGTCTCGCTATGAGTATAGGGTAACTGGACCGCGTATTAGAGACATCATTCGAGGCGGATCCAAGAAGATCACGTCGAACTAAGGATGAGAGATCACAAGTGACCCAAGGCGATGATGCCACTCTTGAAAATATCTGGTAGACAAGGCAATGAGGCGTAGATCGGCGGCACTGAAAGTAGAGGACTTGATCCGGCATCCCACTTGCCTATGCACTCTTCGTACCCCGCCGATCCATCTGGGTGTTCCTTTCCTGATTGCGGGTTGTGTGCCACGTGCTTGATTAAGCACCCCAGGTTCTCCTACTGTGCGCCCTTGGCCTCGACTTTAGGTAGCACCTGTCTTCGGCTCGTCCCGTGCATAATCCAGGTACGCGTCGACTGTCGAGCTCCTGCTCACCATTGATGGCGCTTGAGCGCGCGGTTATGGTGTCACACATAAAGGGAACACGGGATGTGGGATTGAGACAGTGCTTGTAGCAACCCGCATCAATGCAAAGGATGCCCATCCAGACTGGTAGGGAGCGGAGGTGGTCACAAAGGTGGACGTTGACTCCATAGGAGTCTCAATTGTGCGCTCATTACAAAGAGTAGCACGAGTAAGAAGATCTTGGACATACTTCTCTTAGAAAATATAAAGTCATTAGAGGTAGAATAAACCTCAATCTCAAGGAAGTACCAAAGAGGATGAAGATCGGACATAAGAATTTCACTATGACGATCCTTACCAAGGAAATGTACTTAGAGTCGTTGCCTGTGATGATCAACATGTAGAAGAAGTGTTAGACCACGAGCTGAATGGTGGATCGGAAGTGTAGTACAATGAGCACTCGCCAGAAACTAGCCGCAATTGCCACTAAGACGAAGCGCTCAAACCAGGCCTGAGGGGTTTGCTTAGGGCCATATAGACAGCGACGAAGACGACAAACCATGCCATTAGGAAGAGAACCTAGGTGGTGGCTACTTGTAGGCATTCTTGACATCAAGTTGGGAGACAGACTAGCGGCGAATAGAAGCCACATTGAGAAGTGTGCGAAGAGTGGTCACGTGGGCCATCTATATAGGCGTAAATGTCTCTTCATAGTCATGACCATGTTCTCACAACCACTAAACGAGCTTTGTAACGCTCAAGAGTATCATCAGTCTTAACGTTGTAGACCCACTTACAAGTGATGAGACGAGCACGAGGAGGAAGTGAAATGAGATTCCACGTGCCGTTGCGGGCAAGAGCATCAATCTTCGATGCCATGACATGCAGCCATTTGGGATGAACAACCTCACGGCAAGAAGTCGTCTCGGGGAGAGCTGCACAGTAACCGTAGCGGTCGATAGGCAGAAGCGGGCGAGCTCAAAAGCCATAAGTACACTATAAGCTGGAGGCGGTGCGTTGCTAAACGAAAGAAGATATAATAGTCGAGGGAGATGGCTTATCAGAAGAATCCACAACACGTGGATCATGAGTGTAGTGAAGTCGAGGAACATGAGCAAAAGAAGGAACGTTAAAAAGTCAAAGTGAGTCATAACGTTCCCACCAAGTGATGGGACGAACATGAGGAGGAAGAGAAACAATATCCCACATGCTGATGCGCTCAAGAGCAACAATCTCCTCTGCCATCGCAAGGTGCCATTTGGTATGAATAACATCACGATAAGAAGTTGGCTCAAGAACACCAGCGCCAACGCTTGGAAGACCAAGGCGGTCAATAGGCAGAAGTGGAAGAGGAAGCAAGCCATAAGTAGGCCGAGAGGGGAAGTGGCACATCAAGAGACACATTCGCAACACGCGGACGATATATATAAAAGTGAGGAAAAGATGGAAGAATACGAGCAGAAATAATCGGGATAAACTCAGGTGATGGAGAGAAGAAGCCACAACCGATGAAGGTGTTGAATCCTGTGATAATCGACGTGATGAAATCATAGGAGATGATGGCATTGGATCTGCAATTATCGGAGAAGCAGGAGCAGTACAACGAATGGATAAGGGAGTGATAGGAGTGTTGGGTATAAAAAATAGATTTCCTCCATTGAGAAGGTTGAGGAAGATGGACGCGGGTAGAAGGGATGAGACTCATCAAAAGTCATATCCCGAGAAATAGGCATCCGACGCCCAACATGATCCCAATAATGATATCCCTTATGCTCATCGTTGTATCCTAAGAAGACACACTCAACGGACCGAGCAGTCAGTTTGGTGCGTTCACGTGGGCAAGAAGGACATAGCAAACATAACCAAACAATTGAAGTGCCGAATAATCAGGAAATAATCAAATAGACGCTCGAAAGGAGCGCCACCCTGTAGAGTAATGGATTGCTGAAGGTTGATGAGATAGATGGAAGTGGAGACAGACTCGGCCCAAAAGTGCGGTGAAAGAGAGGCGGTGACCATCAATGGAGGAGCCGTCTCAAGAAAGTGACGATGCTTGTGCTCAGCCACACCATTTTGAGCATGGGCACCAGGATAAGAGAAGCAAAGTCTGCTCAACAAGGATTCCACGCAACAGCTTGGAGATGTACTCTCTACCAGAGTCACCATAGAACACATTAATAGGCGTAGAGAATTGAATGTGAACCATGGCAGCAAAAGGCTTAATAGATAAGACCTCACTACGAGAAGAAATAAAGTATATATCCAGGTGTGTTGAGAGAAGTCACTAGCGTAGGCAAAAGGACATGATCCCTCGAGATCAGAGTGAACAAAGTCTAAAGGATGCTGAGATACTGTCTCGCTATGAGTTTAAGTTAACTGGACCACGTATTAGAGACATCATTCGAGGCGGATCCAAGAAGATCACGTCGAACTAAGGATGAGAAATCACAAGTGACCCAAGGCGATGATGCCATTCTTGAAAATATCTGGTAGACAAGGCAACAGAGGCAGAGACTGGCGGCACTGAAAGTAGAGGGACTTGATCCGGCATCCCACTTGCCTGTGCACTCTTCGCACCCGCCGATCCATTGGGTGTTCCTTTCTGATTGCGGGTTGTGTGCCTGACTTGATTAAGCACCCTGTGTTCTCCTCATGCGCCTTGGCCTCGACTTTAGGTAGCGCTTGTCTTCGGCTCGTCCCGTGTATAATCCAGGTACGCGTCGATTATCCGAGCTCCTGCTCACCATTGGTGGCGCTTGAGCGCCCGGTTATGGTGTCACACATAAAGGGAACACGGGATGTGGGATTGAGACAGTGCTTGTAGCAACCTGCATGAAGGCAAAGGATGCCCATCCAGACTGGTAGGGAGCGGAGGTGGTCACAAAGGTGGACGTTGACTCCATAGGAGTCTCAACAGTGCACTCATCAGAAAGAGTAGCACGAGTAAGAAGATCCTGGAGATACTTCTCTTAGAAAATAAAGAAGTCATTAGAGGTAGAATAAACCTCAATCTCAAGGAAGTACCAAAGAGGACCAAGATCGGACATAAGAAATTCACTATGACGATCCTTCACCAAGGAAATGTTCTTAGAGTCGTTGCTAGTGATGATCAACATGTAGAAGTGTTCGACCACGAGCTGAATGGTGGATCGAAAGTGTAGTATAATGAGCACTCGCCAAAAACTAGCCGCAATCACCACTGAGACAAAGCGCTCAAACCAGGCCTGAGGGGTTTGCTTAGGGCCATATAGACAGCGATGAAGACGACAAACCATGCCATTAGGAAGAGAACCTAGGTGGTGGCTACTTGTAGGCATTCTTGACATCAAGCTGAGAGACAGACTAGCGGCGAATAGAAGCCACATTGAGAAGTGTGCGAAGAGTGGTCACGTGGGCCATCTATATAGGCGTAAATGTCTCTTCGTAGTCATGACCATGTTCTCACCACTAAACGAGCTTTGTAACGCTCAAGAGTATCATCAGTCTTAACCTTGTAGACCCACTTACAAGTGATGAGACGAGCACGAGGAGGAAGTGAAATGAGATTCCACGTGCCGTTGCGGGCAAGAGCATCAATCTTCGATGCCATGACATGCAGCCTTTTGGGATGAACAACCTCACGGCAAGAAGTCATCTCGGGAAGAGCTGGACAGTAACCGTAGCGGTCGATAGGCAGAAGCGGGCGAGCTCAAAAGCCATAAGTACACTATAAGCTGGAGGCGGTGCGTTGCCAAACGAAAGAAGATATAATAGTTGAGGGAGATGGCTTATCAGAAGAATCCACAACACGTGGACCACGAGTGTAGTAAAGTCGAGGAACATGAGCAAAAGAAGGAACGTTAAAAAGTCAAAGTGAGTCATAACGTTCCCACCAAGTGATGGGACGAACACGAGGAGGAAGAGAAACAATATCCCACATGCTGATGCGCTCAAGAGCAACAATCTCCTCTGCCATCGCAAGGTGCCATTTGGTATGAATAACATCACGATAAGAAGTCGTCTCAAGAACAGCTGCGCCAACGCTTGGAAGACCAACACGGTCAACAAGCGAGAAGCGGACGAGGAAGCAAACCATATGTAGGCCGAGAGGGGAAGTGGCACATCAAGAGACACATTACATAGCGCTGGGCGATGTATATAAAAGTGAGGAAAAGATGGAAGAATACTGAGCGAAATCATCGGGATAAACTCGGTGATGGAGAGAAGGAAGCCACAACCGATGAAGGTGTTGAATCCTGTGATAAGCGAGGTGACGAAATCATAGGAGATGATGGCATTGGTTCTGCAATTATAGGAGAAGCAGGAGCAGTACAACGAATGGATAAGGGAGTGATAGGAGTGTTGGGTTTAAAAAAAATAGATTTCCTCCATTGAGAAGGTTGAGGAAGATGGACGCGGGTAGAAGGGATGAGACTCATCAAAAGTCATATCCCGAGAAATAGGCATCCGACGCCCAACATGATACCAATAATGATATCCCTTATGCTCATCGTTGTATCCTAAGAAGACACACTCAACGGACCGAGCAATCAGTTTGGTGCGTTCACGTGGGCAAGAAGGACATACCAAACACAACCAAACAATTGAAGTGCCGAATAATCAGGAAATAATCAAATAGACGCTCGAAAGGACCGCCACCCTGCAGAGCAATGGATTGTTGAAGGTTGATGACATAGATGGAAGTGGAGACAGACTCGGCCCAAAACTGCGTTGAAAGAGAGGCGGTGACCATCAATGGTGGAGCCGTCTTAAGAAGGTGACGATGCTTGTGCTCAGCCACGCCATTTTGAGCATGAGCACCAGGATAAGAGAACCAAAGTCTGCTCAGCAAGGATTCCACGCAACTGCTTGGAGATATACTCTCCACCAGAGTCACCATAGAACACATAAATAGGCGTAGAGAATTGAGTGTGAACCATGGCAGCAAAACGCTTATAGATAAGGCCTCACTACGAGAAGAAATAAAGTATATATCCAGGTGTGTTGAGAGATGTCACTAGCGGAGGCAAAAGAAGATGATCCCTCGAGATCAGAGTGAACAAGGTCTAAAGGATGTCGAGACACTGTCTCGCTATGAGTATAGGGTAACTGGACCGCGTATTAGAGACATCATTCGAGGCGGATCCAAGAAGATCACGTCAAACTAAGGATGAAAGATCACAAGTGACCCAAGGCGATGATGCCACTCTTGAAAATATCTGGTAGACAAGGCAACAGAGGCAGAGACTGGCGGCACTGAAAGTAGAGGGACTTGATCCGGCATCCCACTTGCCTGTGCACTCTTCGTACCCCGCCGATCCGACTGGGTGTTCCTTTCCTGATTGCGGGTTGCGTGCCACAGCTTGATTAAGCACCCCAGGTTCTCCTACCGTGCGCCCTTGGCCTCGACTTTAGGTAGCGCCTGTCTTCGGCTCGTCCCGTGCATAATCCAGGTACGCGTCGATTATCCGAGCTCCTGCTCACCATTGGTGGCGCTCGAGCGCCCGGTTATGGTGTCACACATAAATGGAACATGGGATGTGGGATTGAGACAGTGCTTGTAGCAACCTGCGTCAAGGCAAAGGATACCCATCCAGACTGGTAGGGAGCGGAGGTGGTCACAAAGGTGGACGTTGACTCCATAGGAGTCTCAACAGTTCACTCATCAGAAAGAGTAGCACGAGTAAGAAGATCCTGGACATACATCTCTTAGAAAATAAAGAAGTCATTAGAGGTAGAATAAACCTCAATCTCAAGGAAGTACCAAAGAGGACCAGGATCGGACATAAGAAATTCACTATTACGATCCTTCACCAAGGAAATGTTCTTAGAGTCGTTGCTAGTGATGATCAACATGTAGAAGAAGTGTTCGACCACGAGCTGAATGGTGGATCGAAAGTGTAGTATAATGAGCACTCGCCAAAAACTAGCCGCAATCACCACTGAGACAAAGCGCTCAAACCAGGCCTGAGGGGTTTGCTTAGGGCCATATAGACAGCGATGAAGACGACAAACCATGCCATTAGGAAGAGAACCTAGGTGGTGGCTACTTGTACGCATTCTTGATATCGAGCTGAGAGACAGACTAGCGGCGAATAGAAGCCACATTGAGAAGTGTGCGAAGAGTGGTCACGTGGGCCATATATATAGGAGTAAATGTCTCTTCGTAGTCATGACCATGTTCTCACCACTAAACGAGCTTTGTAACGCTCAAGAGTATCATCAGTCTTAACCTTGTAGACCCACTTACAAGTGATGAGACGAGCACGAGGAGGAAGGGAAATGAGATTCCACGTGCCGTTGCGGGCAAGAGCATCAATCTTCGATGCCATGACATGCAGCCATTTGGGATGAACAACGTCACGGCAAGAAGTCGTCTCGGGAAGAGCTGCACAGTAACCATAGCGGTCGATAGGCAGAAGCGGGCGAGCTCAAAAGCCATAAGTACACTATAAGCTGGAGGCGGTGCGTTGCCAAATGAAAGAAGATATAATAGTCGAGGGAGATGGCTTATCAGAAGAATCCACAACACGTGGACCACGAGTGTAGTAAAGTTGAGGAACATGAGCAAAAGAAGGAACGTTAAAAAGTCAAAGTGAGTCATAACGTTCCCACCAAGTGATGGGACGAACACGAGGAGGAAGAGAAACAATATCCCACATGCTGATGCGCTTAAGAGCAACAATCTCCTTTGCCATCGCAAGGTGCCATTTGGTATGAATAACATCACGATAAGAAGTCGTCTCAAGAACAGCTGCGCCAACGCTTGGAAGACCAACGCGATCAACAGGCGGAAGCGGACGAGGAAGCAAGCCATATGTAGGCCGAGAGGGGAAGTGGCACATCAAGAGACACATTCGCAACACACGGCCGTTGTATATAAAAGTGAGGAAAAGATGGAAGAATACGAGCAAAAATCATCGGAATAAACTCAGGTGATGGAGAGAAGGAAGCCACAACCGATGAAGGTGTTGAATCCTGTGATAAGCGAGGTGACGAAATAATAGGGGATGATGTCATTGGATCTGCAATGATAGGAGAAGCAGGAGCAGTACAACGAATGGATAAGGGAGTGATAGGAGTGTTGGGTTTAAAAAAAATAGATTTCCTCCATTGAGAAGGTTGAGGAAGATGGACGCGGGTAGAAGGGATGAGACTCATCAAAAGTCATAGCCCGAGAAATAGGCATCCGACGCCCAACATGATCCCAATAATGATATCCCTTATGCTCATCGTTGTATCCTAAGAAGACACACTCAACGGACTGAGCAGTCAGTTTTGTGCGTTCACGTGGGCAAGAAGGACATAGCAAACACAACCAAACAATTGAAGTGCCGAATAATCAGGAAATAATCAAATAGACGCTCGAAAGGAGCGCCACCCTGCAGAGCAATGGATTGTTGAAGGTTGATGAGATAGATGGAAGTGGAGACAGACTCGGCCCAAAAGTGCGTTGAAAGAGAGGCGGTGACCATCAATGGAGGAGCCGTCTCAAGAAGGTGACGATGCTTGTGCTCAGCCACGCCATTTTGAGCATGAGCACCAGGATAAGAGAACCAAAGTCTGCTCAGCAAGGATTCCACGAAGCGCTTGAGATATATCATCCACGAGTCACCATAGAACACATAAATAGGCGAGAGAATTGAGTGTGAACCATGGCAGCAAAAGGCTTATAGATAAGACCTCGCTCGAGAAGAAATAAAGTATATATCCGGTGTGTTGAGAGAAGTCACTAAGCGGAGGCAAAAGGATATGATCCTCGAGATCGAGTGAACAAGGTCTAAAGGATCTTTGAGACCTTTGTCTCGCTATGAGTATAGGGTGGCTGGACGCGTATTAGAGACATCATTCGAGGCGGATCCGGAAGATCACGTCGAACTAAGGATGAGAGATCACAAGTGACCCAAGGCGATGATGCCACTCTTGAAAATATCGGTAGACAAGGCAACAGAGGCGAGATGGCGGCACCGAAAGTAGAGGACTTGATCCGACATCCCACTTGTGCACTCTTCGTACTCGCCGATCCATCTGGGTGTTCCTTTCCTGATTGCGGGTTGTGTGCCACGTGCTTGATTAAGCACCCCAGGTTCTCCTACTGTGCGCGCTTGGCCTCGACTTTAGGTAGCGCCTGTCTTCGGCTCGTCCCTTGCATAATCCAGGTACGCGTCGACTGTCCGAGCTCCTGCTCACCATTGGTGGCGTTCGAGCGCGCGGTTATGGTGTCACACATAAAGGGAACACAGGATGTGGGATTGAGACAGTGCTTGTAGCAACCCGCATCAAGGCAAAGGATGCCCATCCAGACTGGTAGGGAGCGGAGGTGGTCACAAAGGTGGACGTTGACTCCATAGGAGTCTCAATAGTGCGCTCATTACAAAGAGTAGCACGAGTAAGAAGATCTTGGACATACTTCTCTTAGAAAATATAAAGAAGTCATTAGAGGTAGAATAAACCTCAATCTCAAGGAAGTACCAAAGAGGACGAAGATCGGATATAAGAAATTCACTATGACGATCCTTACAAAGGAAATGTACTTCAAGTCGTTTCCTGTGATGATCAACATGTAGAAGAAGTGTTCGACCACGAGTTGAATGGTGGATCGGAAGTGTAGTACAATGAGCACTCGCCAAAAACTAGCCGCAATCACCACTAAGACGAAGCGCTCAAAGCAGGCCTGAGGGGTTTGCTTAGGGCCATATAGACATCGACGAAGACGACAAACCATGCCATTAGGAAGAGAACCTAGGTGGTGGCTACTTATAGGCATTCTTGACATCAAGCTGAGAGACAGACTAGCGGCGAATATAGGCCACATTGAGAAGTGTGCGAAGAGTGGTCACATGGGCCATATATATAGGAGTAAATGTCTCTTCGTAGTCATGACCATGTTCTCACCACTAAACGAGCTTTGTAACGCTCAAGAGTATCATCAGTCTGAACATTGTAGACCCACTTACAAGTGATGAGACGAGCAAGAGGAAGAAGGGAAATGAGATTTCACGTGCCGTTGCGGGCAAGAGCATCAATCTTCGATGCCATCACATGCAACCATTTTGGATGAACAACCTCACGGCAAGAAGTCGTCTCGGGAAAAGCTGCACATTAACCGTAGCGGTCAATAGGCAGAAGCGCGCGAGCTCAAAAGCCATAAGTACACTATAAGCTGGAGGTGGTGCATTGCCAAACGAAAGAAGATATAATAGTCGAGGGAGATGGCTTATCAGAAGAATCCACAACACGCGGACTACGAGTGTAGTAAAGTCGAGGAACATGAGCAAAAGAAGGAACATATAAAAAGTCAAAGTGAGTCATAACATTCCCACCAAGTGATGGGACGAACACGAGGAGGAAGAGAAACAATATCCCACATGCTGATGCGCTCAAGAGCAACAATCTCCTCTGCCATCGCAAGGTGCCATTTGGTAAGAATAACATCACGATAAGAAGTCCGCTCAAGAACACCAGCGCCAACGCTTGGAAGACCAAGGCGGTCAACAGGCAGAAGTGGAAGAGGAAGCAAGCCATAAGTAGGCCGAGAGGGGAAGTGGCACATCAAGAGACACATTCGCAACACGCGGGCGATATATATAAAAGTGAGGAAAAGATGGAAGAATACGAGCAGAAATAATCGGGATAAACTCAGGTGATGGAGAGAAGAAGTCACAACCTATGAAGGTGTTGAATCCTGTGATAATCGACGTGATGAAATCATAGGAGATGATGCATTGGATCTGCAATTATCGGAGAAGCAGGAGCAGTACAACGAATGGATAAGGGAGTGATAGGAGTGTTGGGTTTAAAAAAATAGATTTCCTCCATTGAAAAGGTCGAGGAAGATGGACGTGGGTAGAAGGGATGAGACTCATCAAAAGTCATATCCCGAGAAATAGGCATCCGACGCCCAACACGATCCCAATAAAGATATCCCTTATGCTCATCGTTGTATCCTAAGAAGACACACTCAACGGACTGAGCAGTCAGTTTGGTGCTTTCACGTGGGCAAGAAGGACATAGCAAACATAACCAAACAATTGAAGTGCCGAATAATCAGGAAATAATCAAATAGACGCTCGAAAGGAGCGCCACCACAGAGAGTAATGGATTTTTGAAGGTTGATGAGATAGATGGAAGTGGAGCGGACTCGGCCCAAAAGTGCGGTGAAAGAGAGGCGGTGACCATCAATGGAGGAGCCGTCTCAAGAAAGTGACGATGCTTGTGCTCAGCCACACCATTTTGAGCATGAGCACCAGGATAAGAGAAGCAAAGTCTGCTCAGCAAGGATTCCACGCAACAGCTTGGAGATGTACTCTCCACCAGAGTCACCATAGAACACATGAATAGGCGTAGAGAATTGAGTGTGAACCATGGCAACAAAAGGCTTATAGATAAGACCTAACTACGAGAAGAAATAAAGTATATATCCATGTGTTTTGAGAGAAGTCACTAGTGTAGGCAAAAGGACATGATCCCTCGAGATCAGAGTGAACAAGGTCTAAAGGATGCTGAGATACTGTCTCGCTATGAGTTTAAGGTAACTGGACCACGTATTAGAGACATCATTCGAGGCGGATCCAAGAAGATCACGTCGAACTAAGGATGAGAAATCACAAGTGACCCAAGGCGATGATGCCATTCTTGAAAATATCTGGTAGACAAGGCAACAGAGGCGAGATGGCGGCATCGACAAGAGAGGGACTTGATCCGGCATCCACTTGCACTGTGCACCTTCGTACCGCCGATCCGTGGGTGTTCCTTTCTGAATGCGGGTTGTGTGCCACGACTTGATTAAGCACCCTGTGTTCTCCTCTTCAGGCGCCTTGGCCTCGACTTTAGGTAGCGCTTTGTCTTGGCTCGTCCGTGCATAATCCAGTACGCGTCGATTATCCGAGCTCCGCTCACCATTGGTGGCCTTCGGCCTTGTGATTATGGTGTCACACATAAAGGGAACACGGGATGTGGGATTGAGACAATGCTTGTAGCAACCCGCATCAAGGCAAAGGATGCCCATCCAGACTGGTAGGGAGCGGAGGTGGTCACAAAGGTGGACGTTGACTCCATAGGAGTCTCAATAGTGCGCTCATTACAAAGAGTAGCACGAGTAAGAAGATCTTGGACATACTTCTCTTAGAAAATATAAAGAAGTCATTAGAGGTAGAATAAACCTCAATCTCAAGGAAGTACCAAAGAGGATGAAGATCGGACATAAGAAATTCACAATGACAATCCTTACCAAGGAAATGTACTTAGAGTCGTTGCCTGTGATGATCAACATGTAGAAGAAGTGTTCGACCACGAGCTGAATGGTGGATCGGAAGTGTAGTACAATGAGCACTCGCCAAAAACTAGCCGCAATCACCACTGAGACAAAGCGCTCAAACCAGGCCTGAGGGGTTTGCTTAGGGCCATATAGACAGCGACGAAGACGACAAACCATGCCATTAGGAAGAGAACCTAGGTGGTGGCTACTTGTAGGCATTCTTGACATCAAGCTGAGAGACAGACTAGCCGCGAATAGAAGCCACATTGAGAAGTGTGCGAAGAGTGGTCACGTGGGCCATATATATAGGAGTAAATGTCTCTTCGTAGTCATGACCATGTTCTCACCACTAAACGAGCTTTGTAACGCTCAAGAGTATCATCAGTCTTAACCTTGTAGACCCACTTACAAGTGATGAGACGAGCACGAGGAGGAAGGGAAATGAGATTCCACGTGCCGTTGCGGGCAAGAGCATCAATCTTCGATGCCATGACATGCAGCCATTTGGGATGAACAACCTCACGGCAATAAGCGGTCGAGCTCGAAAGCGGTCATTAGGCAGAGGCGGGCGAGCTCGAAAGCCATAAGTAGAGTAAGCCGGAGGCGGTGCGTTGCCAAACGAAAGAAGATATAATAGTCGAGGGAGATGGCTTATGAGAAGAATCCACAATACGCGGACCGCGAGTGTTGTAAAGTCAAGGAACATGAGAAAAAGAAGGAATGTATAAAAGGTCAAAGTGAGTCATAACATTCCCACCAAGTGATGGGACGAACACGAGGAGGAAGAGAAACAATATCCCACATGCTGATGCGCTCAAGAGCAACAGTCTCCTCTGCCATCGCAAGGTGCCATTTGGTATGAATAACATCACGATAAGAAGTTGGCTCAAGAACACTAGCGCCAACGCTTGGAAGTCCAAGGCGGTCAACAGGCGGAAGCGGATGAGGAAGCAAGCCATAAATAGGCCGAGAGGGGAACTGGCACATCAGTAGACACATTCGCAACGCGCGGATGATGTATATAGAAGTGAGGAAAAGATGTAAGAATACGAGTCGAAATCATCGGGATAAACTCAGGTGATGGAGAGAAGGAAGCCACAACCGATGAAGGTGTAGTATCCTATGATAAGCGAGGTGAGGAAATCATAGGAGATGATGGCATTGGATCTGCAATTATCGGACAAGCAGGAGCAGTACAACGAATGGATAAGGGAGTGATAGGAGTGTTGGATTTAAAAAAAAAAAGATTTCCTCCATTGAAAAGGTCAAGGAAGATGGACACGGGTAGAAGGGATGAGACTCATCAAAAGTCATATCCCGAGAAATAGGCATCCGACACCCAACATGATCCCTATAATGATATCCCTTATGCTCATCGTTGTATCCTAAGAAGACACACTCAACGGACTGAGCAGTCAGTTTTGTACGTTCATGCAACCAAACAATTGAAGTGCCGAATAATCAGGAAATAATCAAATAGACGCTCGAAAGGAGCGCCACCCTGCAGAGCAATGGATTGCTGAAGGTTGATGAGATGGATGGAAGTGGAGACAGACTCGGCCCAAAAGTGCGTTGGAAGAGAGGCGGTGACCATCAATGGAGGAGCCGTCTCAAGAAGGTGACGATGATTGCACTCAGCCACGCCATTTTGAGCTTGAGCACCAGGATAAGAGAACTAAAGTCTGCTCAGCAAGGATTCCATGCAACAGCTTGGAGATATACTCTCCACCAGAGTCACCATAGAACACATGAATAGGCGTAGAGAATTGAGTGTGAATCAGGGCAGCAAAAGGGTTATAGATAAGACCTCACTACGAGAAGAAATAAAGTATATATCCAGGTGTTTTGAGAGAAGTCACTAGCGGAGGCAAAAGATGATCCCTCGAGATCAGAGTGAACAAGGTCTAAAGGATTCTGAGACACTGTCTCGCTCTGAGTATAAGGTAACTGGACCACGTATTAGAGACATCATCGGAGACGGATCCAAGAAGATCACGTCGAACTAAGGATGAGAGATCACAAGTGACCCAAGGCGATGATGCCACTCTTGAAAATATCTGGTAGACAAGGCAACAGAGGCAAGGCAGAGACTGGCGGTACTGGCAGTAGAGGGACTTGATCCGGCATCCCACTTGCCTGTGCACTCTTCGTACCCCGCTGATCTGGCTGGGTGTTCCTTTCCTGATTGCGGGTTGTTTGCCACGTGCTTGATTAAGCACCCCAGGTTCTCCTACTGTGCGCCCTTGGCATCAACATGTGAAATCGACTGCAGAGGATTCGGGCATGGGGCATCTAATCTTCCTGCCAGTGGAAGGCCTGCATCCCCTCGAGGCTGGTACAGATTCTGGCAAGGACAGAGTTTCTCAGCCCTTTCTCATTGCGTGTGTATTCTTTAAAGTCGCGTATATTTTTCAGTAATGCTCCCAAATCTCTGCTCACTCCAGAAGTCCAGATACAGTGCATCACGTAATTTTCTTGTTTAGTTGCCATTAGCCAACTTCGCAGAATTCAAGTTGGATTTGTTTGAACGACAATGTCTCGAGCTTTTGGGGAGCAACACTAATTACAAGTTTAGCTAGCGCCATACCAACACTTTGCTATTGTGAGGATTTGCATCCCACCTCTACCCCTATGTCACAAGTAAAATTATTGTGATTATCCATATGATGACATGAGTAATTTAACTTTTGTTCTGTGTTTCATGTTGTCGGGAGCAATGCTTGGCTCCTAGCAGTTTCCAGATGGATTTACTTCCATTGCAATGAGAACGACTGTCAATATTTGCTGAATTTTTGGTCGACTCAACCCACAAACCAAGAGGACTTAACCCTCTTCTCCTTGATAGTCCAGCAATCAGCAAGTTGAAAAGATTTAAATCAAGGTTCCATGATAATTCTAATGAATCTCCCTGTAAGGGAGGCTTTTCAGATATTCCATTTCAAACTAAAGGTGCATTCCTTTTACTTCCGGTAATATAAACTATGTATTTTTAATTGTCTAACCTTGTGTGCATAGGGTTTCTTTCACACGAGAGGTTCTGCAGTAAAAATATTGTTTTAATTGGTTGTTGTTTGCCTGTCAGTCACACAAGCCTTTATTGATCTAAACACTCTTATATTTCTTTACGGAGGGAGTACTAAGTACTAACTGTCATCCCTTTGTAATAGAAGAGCATAATTTCCACTCCCTAGTTGTTGATCATATTTCTCTGTGCCACATTCTAGTTCCAAAAATGCATGTTGATGGTCCACCTTGTTGATTGCCTGCTGATATTGTGAGATATTTGATTATGCTTGATAAGATTAGTAGCGAAGAGTGCCTCATTAAAAATCTTAGTTGGAGAGTGAAATTTGCGTTAGTAGTATGTACTGAATTTTACGGCAGTCATAAGATGAAATTGTTCCTGTGAAACTGAGGACTGAAAGAGCTGATTCTGGTGCTCAACAGTATGATATTTTAGCCCCTGCATAAATTGTGGGAAATCCCACGTGCATGGAAAATGAAGGACTCAAAGGTTAATATAATCCATTTTATAAATCATCAAACATGCATCTTCATTATGTATGAGATTATTCTGGGATACCGCCTCCATTAATTAATTATGTATTAGAGACGGAATTTATCTCTTGCGATAAACTGAGGAGGGGAGCAGTTATGTTTGTCCTTGCAATTGTGACATGTGTATTTCTACATCTGACATACAGCATAACTATTTCAGGGCTTGACAGACCAGTTTTTATCCGGAAGAAAGGCCTTTAGCGTGCGTTTGGATCTGAAGAAACAAAGCAAGATATGGCTGTCATTCCTCCTAACTTGGCTAGTTACTAGTATCTCCTTGATCCTTTGATAAGGTAGTCTTGGCGAGTGTTTGGGCAATAGAGAACATAACTTGGCAATTTCTGTACATGTTTACTGTATTCATTTATTCAGGATTAGAAGCTTAAATTCTGAATTTTATAGTTCAGGAGTAGCTACCTCCTGATGTACCGGTGTAATTTAATAGTTTCATCGAATGTGAATCAGAAGTATATGTTGTTAACATAGTTGGGTATACATATCATGTCATCTTTCTTTTCTAAGGTGTTTGATGAGTTCAATGCAATGGAACCGATGAGCTGAACATATTCAAGGTTTCTAGCGGGAATCACTTCTTCATGGCCATTCTGGTGATAATGGTTGTACTCCAGGTAAAAAAACAAATAGTATAATTCTTATATTCCACATATGCAGTAGTTTCGGTTATTGTTATATGTTGTTTCCTTTGTATACATGCAAGCTCTTATCATCGGAGTTTCCTTGGCAAGTTAACTTCAACAATCATGTTAAGCTGGCAGCTATGGTTGGTACTGATGGGAGTTGCTCGTTTAGTTGCTGATGGTCCAAGAATTGTAATGTAAAGATAAGGCGGGGGAACCTTGTTTGTGTGGTGGATACAATTATGTTATGAGGTCAATTTGTAACTTATTATACTATAGTTATGGACCAATTAAAGGATTCTGGTGCGGACCCACGGCACAGTACGCGCCGTTCATCACGCCGTGAATCAACATCGGGTCCATGCAAAAGAAAAATCAACATCGGGTCCCACCCAGTGCAGCACAAGCGACTGGAAATACCAGGATTGTTTCACGTCCATACCTACACTTTGGCACACCAACTACAGATCAGGAGATTTGATACATCAACTTTTGCGCACAGGTGCACATCACACTAATGAAGTTGTCGACTTCGTACAGCACAAGTTGCTTAGGGCACAGTCGGGCGTCCCAAACCCTACTGTAGGCTTGGACGGACAACCTATCATTGACTGGTCAGAAAAAGCTGACCCAGACGAGCTTTCCTTGTATCTGGATTGACCAACACCCCTTATATCTAACTCAAACTAGACGGATATGAGGAGACCCGGGCGCGTCTGCCACGTCAGAATCGGCCCACGCTGGCCCACCCGACCTCACATATTCGTCCTCTTTCATTCCCTAGACCAAATATTAGCCAATTTGCTCCACTCCACTCCTCTCCACTCCGAGCTCCCTTCCAGCAATCTCCGGCCTTCTTCGGAATTACAACCAGCAGATTGACTCTGACTAGACCCGATCCATCGACTCAGGCGTATGGGCCCGACCGAGTTCGGATTTGATCCAGTGGAAATCCATTGTGTCGGTGCAACGGGCGCTAGATCCGCTAGAGTGGAAGCTCGAGGTGCGCCTGCCACCCCATCTCCGTTGTAGAGGAGTATGAGTGCTACAGGAAACAGTATGTCTGTTGTAAGAAGCAGAGGACGCGAGAGGTCCAAGCCCGTCTCGCTGCAAACATGGCGGAGGCGGCGTTTCGCGCGGCCGCCGAGCAGGAAGCCGTCCGTGACCGCAACATTCAGAAGCGATAGGGTGGGAACATGCGCGCCGTCGCCTGAGAGTAAAACTGGGCGATCTATGTTATGGTCGGACTGCCTCCCAAAGAGGAGAAGGAGGACAGTAATGGGTCGGCAACTCCGGCGATGAGCAAAATCAGCTTGATCCATGTTGCGTCTTTGAGCGCTACTTCCACTAAAAATACAGCAAGGGTGCCCGCAAAGGCAAAAACAGTCTTGGATGATCTTTTTCCATAGTTAGTATGTGTTGAACATGTCAATTTCTTGGTTGTTCGATGACATGTGTTGATGTAGTAGCCAGACGCTTTGTGTTGCATCATAGAGATAGTTTACGATGCACATGGTTATATGAATTTGAGGATTTCTAAATGAGATACCCAATTGTGGAAATGAAAATTTAAGGTGTGTATTGTCATTGTCTGCGGACGTGAATAGGCGCGTCCGCGAATGCTTGAGGGGCTTGTTTTACCTGGTTGTAGATGCTCTTAGGGAGATGCTTAGTAAAATAAACTGAGTTTTCTTAAGCACCGGTGCTTATTTTCATAGAAGACGTGCCCATTAAGCATCTATTCTCTATAAATAAGTGCGGTTCCTAAAAACTAACTTATTTCTCTAAGCATATTCCCTGAGCACCTTGCATTGTACAAGGCCTTAGGCATTCACGTAAAGATGATAAACAATGGGACATGACCTGACCGCAAATACCATGGTTGTTCTAGACTGACACATCTACTACAGATAATCTGGTTAATAAAAGTTGTTCATGCTTTAAAAAATAAAATTGTCACGCTGTATACACAAGAAGGTGCCATAACCATTATACACCTTTTAATGTATGACGGGACCCTCTAGCGCGGCCCATGCGACCGAGGAGGCCATTGTACTTACAATGGAAAGCTTAGAACATTTCGGTTCCTAAAGAAGCATGGCAAAAATTCTAACGCCAACTTTTCTAATACTCGCATGGAAAATTTCAGAATTATTTTTTGCTATTTCTCTAAAAGAGCACACATTCATAATATTTTGTAGTGCTCACATGGCTATTTTTGCAATGCTCACATGGGAATTCATGAAAAAAAAACTCTATAACACATGGCAATTCTTGAAAGACTCCTACTATCTTTACACCATGAAAAATATATTTTGTATGACTTTGCGGGCAAAACTAGATAGTGGACCAAGGCAACTTCAAAATTTTCTTTTATGCTTTTCATGTCCTGACAGATTCACTTCCCTATGTTTCTAAAATGATGGCAATTAATGACATGGAGAAAATCATATATTCTGTACAATAAATTTGACGAGCTATGTTCCAAAAAATGAATTTGCGATGGTAGCCACAAGTAAAAACGCCATGGCCAATACAATAATTTTTCCATAATTACAATTATTGAAATGTAGTATAAACCTTAAACTGCCCATGGCAAAAAATCGAAAAGTTTTGCCATGGCCAATTTATAGCTAAAAAGCAAATAAACTTTCATGTAATGCACGAATATCACGAATTCAGATGACGTGGCAGAAACATCTTTAATTTTTTTGCCATGACATGTCTATATATGTATTACAAAACTTAAGTTGGCATGGTAAAGAAGACATTGTTTTTCTGCTATGGTAGCTATATAGATGTAGAACAAGTATCTAAGGTGCCATGCCAAAAACATATTGAAGTTTGCCATGGCTTTTATATAGATGTAGTACAAAACTTGAACTGCCCATGAAAAAGGTAAAAGCAAATTTTGCCATGTCAAAAAATATAGCTAAAAAACCAAGTATGTGTCATGTCACATACATAGTTGGAGGTGAATAAAACATCAGAAGTAGTCAAAGCCAAAAAACCACGACATGGAGAAAATGACAAATGTGTGTAAAAATTACCATCACACTACTTGCCATGATGCTGAGAAAAAACAAAGCATGGCAATTGTGTAGCATGATGTGTACGCAAATACATGCTATCATACTCTTAAAAACAACACACGTCATGGAAACTAGCGAATTTTGTTGTCTTAAAAAAGATGGAAAATTTAGGATTTTGTCATGGGCACATCACAAAAACATTAGGAATTTTGTTCTCTAGACAAATTTAGGAATTTTCCATCCTACAAAAGAGAAATTTGCCACATCTTCAACAATTGCCAAGGTATCTATTAAAAATGCCATGGTTAAAAAAAAGATAACTTGCCATGGTAGCTACAATGATAAGTACAATTTTTTGCATTTGGCATGGTCCGATTCAAAAATGAATACCTGCATTTGCCTTGGTCTGATTCAAAAAGAATACTTGCATTTTTCCCATGGCCTGATTCAAAAAAGAATACCTGCATTTGCCATGTTAACATGTCGATATATGTTAAGGTGCCATGGTGGTATACTATTTGTTTTAACAATTGCCATGGTTAGAAAACACAATTTGTTTCGAGAATTGCCATGAGATACCTATAATTTTGTTTCAAGAATTTGCCGTGATTTAGAAAACAGAATTCATAAAATTGTTGTGTCATAGTTACATCTTTTCCTAAAATTTTCCATGTGATGGGAAACATGATGTTCCGTGTTTGTTGTGTGGCTCACAGAAATTCTTTCAAACATGTCATGTTATAGAGAAAAAAATCGTTGACGAATGTCATGGACCACTACAAGACATTCTCAAAACATTGCCAAGGTAGATACAGTTCAGTAGCGTACACACTACTAAAACACTTCAAATGCTAGGTCATCATTTCTGATTGTTCTGCCATTAAGGTAGATGCTCCATTGTACTCCATAGTTCAAACTTGGTACCATCTTGAATGTCATCATTTCTCGCTATACCACCAATAAGCTAGATGCTGAAAAAAGGAATACAGCGGGTCTGCTTCGTCTAGGATTTGGGCGATGGGCGCTCCTCCTCCGCAGCTGCCTAAACTATCCGACGGGAGCGAATCGGATCGCTGGGAGGAGTCCTGTCAGGTCACGAATCCGGTGTACACGGTGTCTACGAGTCTAAGTCGACCCCTACAGGAGTCAGAACACGCCACGGTTGAGAGGCGCACGACTAGGACCGGGGCTACAAAAACCCTAGACCTCGACCGCCGTCTCTCACACAACCCGGGGAAGATTGCAAAACCTCTCGATCACAACACGAGTCAGCGCCGCCGCAAGCAGGAGATGTCTCAGATCAATCCTAAGGCGAGGGGTGGGGGTGATCATGGTGGATCCAGTGAGGATCTTGCCCACCCGAAGCCCTTCGGTGGTGGAGCGATCGTGACGTCTAGACAAGCAGTCTCGCACATGGATCTGGAGGGGGACAGGCAGGAGAACAACAATTGGGATGTGCCAGAGGGAGCGGAAGATCAGATTGCAGGTGAGGTGGACATGGACGACGTTGCTTTCGTTGCGGTTGACCTGGATGATGATGATGAGGATGTAGAGGAGGAAGATGTTGCTAGATGGAGGCTGATGGCTCTATATAGATCGCAACGACGACCAAGTACAAAGACTCTGTCTGATCACTTTGAAAAAATCTGGCAATTGCGCACGGGGGTCGAGTTCAAGCCGGTCAAGAACAACTACTACATTGTCTCCCTGTTCTCGGAGGGGGAATTCAGGTTCGTGGCGAGGGGGGGGGGGGGCATGGATCTATGATGGAGATGCCTTGCTAGTTACCTCGTTCAATGGTGATGAGCAGCCCTCTGAGACTACGCTTGAGGCTATACCGGTCTGGGTTCGAGTATTTGATGTGCCTTGGAAGAAACAGACTAGGATTTATGGAGAAGCTCCAGGAGGAACCCTGGGAGAGGTTCTGGAGGTGGATGTTCCTCAGGTAGGCCATGGTACACACGAATTCCTTTGAGTGAGGGTGAAGCTGTCCTATAACAGGAGACTGCAGAAGGAGATGACGCTGGAGTATAATGCAAAGGGCACCACAAAACGACTGAAATTTAAGCTAAAGTACGAGAGGGTGCCGCACTTTTGTTTCCACTGTGGTTTCATGGGACATGACAAGGAAGCTTGTGAGAAGAAGAGGATTGGGTTACCCACCAAGGCTTATGATTCTACGTTGAGGTGCTCCCCGTTCAAAAATTTGACCATCGGGTCGTCTTTACGCCATCGCCAGGACAACCAAGAGCGAGACAGAGCATGGATTTCTCTTTGGGAAGTGCGACGTCTGCTACGCGTACACCGACACAGGAGAATGCAAGTGAAGGAGACCTGGGGACACATGAAATACCAACTAGGGTTGATGCCCGGGTTGAGGAGAATGAAGTGAAGGCGCCGCAGGAGGAGGATGACCAGCAGACCAATCATGTTGAGAAGCTACTCCTAAGGCTGGCTACGGAGCGACCGGAGTGTAGCAAGGTACAACGTATGAAGCAACAGTTTGAGGCACAAGAGAAAGAGGCGGGGAAGGGGCCAGTGAAGCCACAAAATAAGAAGGTCACATCACAGCCTAAAAAAGTGGCTGCAATAAAGAAGGGCGGTATTTGGTGATCTGTGACAAACCCAGGGTGGACGACATGATTCCAGCGATGTGGGGACTGGACTCGCTCCAAGTTTCCTTTGGCAGTGTAGTGGACTCAATGGACTATAACGATTCCATCTTGGGGAAGCGGCATATCTCCGGGGGCCTCCCAGTTGATCTTATTGCGATGAGGGTAAGGGGGTTGTGCCCTACGAGGAGGGGACATAAGGTGGCAAGCAAAAGAAAGGAAAGAAGGAACGGTGCGACATGGAGGATGACACGAGCATCACGGGTGTGGAAGGAACTATGGAGGCAACTAGCCATGGGGCCGCTAGTAAACTGACGGGGCCAAGTGTGGTTCCCCGTCAGGAACAATGTGTTTCCTAGTGTGGAACTGTCGAGGGGCGGGGAACCCTCGCACAGTTCGTGACTTACAGGCTCTATGTAGAGCTAATTCCCCGAGGATGGTGTTTCTATGTGAGACTAGGCAACAACTGAATAAGATGAAGAGGATGCATAATTGGTTAGGGCTCTGTGGTTTTGATGGCATAAGTAGTCAAGGGAAGAGTGGTGGCCTTGCGTTATTTTGGGATGATTCTATGTATGCCAGTGTTCAAGATATTAACGAGAGGTGGATCGATGTGTTTGTTAGGGTTGCTCCATCCGAACCACTTTGGCGAGTTACTTTTGTGTATGGTGAACCAAGGGTGGAAACAGACACCTCATGTGGGAGAGCTTGTGTAGATTAAGGAATACGTCTGAGCTGCCATGGTTAGTTGTGGGCGACTTCAATGAGGTGCTGCGGGATTGTGAGCATATGTCCATGACGGCGAGGCCGCAACCCCGGATTATGGCTTTTCGTGACTGTTTTGAAATGTGCCAGTTGGTGGGTTTGGGTTTCTCGGGATATCCATTCACATATGATAATAAACGGAGCGACCGGGCTAATGTGCAAGTGCGGCTGGATAGGGCGGCGGCGGATAATGCATGGAGGGATATCTTCCCGGAGGCGGCGGTGATCCACCTTACGTCGCCACGGTCGGATCATCGTCCACTACTTCTGCGGTGTGTACAGGATACAAGAGTGAGGACGACAAAGGCGAGGTGCTATGAGGTGATGTGGGAAAGGGAGGCTTCCCTGGCTGAGGTGGTCGAGGCAGCCTGGGCTGCTTCGGGCGCGAAGGGCAATCTGGGAGGAGTCAGCAAGGCCCTGAAAGCAACCATGACGAAGCTGCATGAATGGAGCAATAAGAAAATTGGCAATGCTACGAGGGAGATTGAGAAATCGAGAACAAGGCTAGAAGAATTGTACAACATGAATGCCGGCCGAAGTGAATTACACAAAGAGTCAGACCACATGGATGAACTTCTGTACAAGGAGGAGATGATGTGGCTGCAACGCTCTAGATTGGAGTGGCTAAAACACGGCGACCGAAACACTAAGTTTTTTCATAGGAAAGCAAGATGGAGGGCCCGGAAAAACAAGATTAAAGAACTATGGGATGATCAGGGGGTCCTTCACTCGGAGCAGGCTGTCATGTCAGGTATGGTGATGAGCTACTTTCAGAATTTGTTTGATGCTGACCCTGGTTTAGTTCCTCATACAGTGGTCAATCTCTTTGAGCCTGTCATCACGGAGGAGATGAATGCCAAATTATGTGAAGCGTTCTCGGACAAGGAGATTAGTGAGCTCTCTTCCAGATTGGTCCTCTAAAGGCCCCAAGCCCGGACGGGTTTCCGGCGAGGTTTTTTCGACGACATTGGGGCACGGTGAAGGATGACATTATTGGGGCAGTTCGACAATTTTTCACCTCGGGGGTGATGCTGGAGGGCGTCAACAGCACCACCATTGTGCTCATTCCAAAGGCAGATAATCCCCAACGCTTATCAGAGTTCCGACCCATCAGCCTGTGTAATGTGATATACAAGAACATATCCAAGTGCTTGGTGAATCGGTTGCCACCAATACTTGGGGACATCATCTCTGAGGAGCAAGCACTTTTGTTCCTGGTAGGCTCAGAACGGATAATGCCTTTATTTCCTTCGAGGGCACTCACTATATTAAACATGAGAAGGACCCCGATAAAGCCTTTTGTGCTTATAAGTTGGATCAATCCAAGGCGTATGATTGGGTAGACTGGACCTTCCTGGAGCAAATGATGAGGAGATTGGGCTTTGCGGATCGGTGGGTGAGATGGATAATGACATGTGTCACCTCGGTTCGTTACTGTTGCAACGTTATGGAGCTCTTTCAGATTCATTTGCATCGTCGCATGGGCTTCGGCAAGGAGATCCTCTCTCACCGTTCTTATTCCTTTTTGTGGCCGATGGACTAGCGGCGCTTCTGAAGCAGGGTGTTAACTATTGGCAAATTACTCCTTTACGGGTCTGCCCACGAGCTCCTGGTATTTCACACCTCATGTTTGCAGACAACACACTATTATTTTTTCGAGCAAGTGAACAGGAAGCTCTACATGTGAAGGACGCCCTGGCCACCTTTGCAGAGGCTACGAGTCAGCTTGTCAACCCACAGAAGCGCTCCATCCTCTTCAGGGAGCACTGCCGGAGGGCTGACCGTGATGCAGTGGTACGTACCTTGGAGGTGCAGCAACAGAGTTTTGAGGAATGCTACATGGGCCTACCCACGCCAAACGGCCGCATGTCCAAAGGCAACTTCCAGAACCTCCAACAAAAATGTATGAAGCGAATGGTGGAATGGGATGGTTCTCAACTCGCGCAAAGCGGAAGAGAGGTTCTTATCAAGTCCATTGCTCAGGCTATCCCGACATACATCATGAGTGTCTTTAAGTTGCCTGCGGCCACATGTGAAGATCTTATGTGGATGATCCGCAATTTTTTCTGGGGAGTAGAGAAGGGGAAGAGAAAGATGCATTGGCGGGCATGGATCCATCTCATTAAACCTAAGGCGCAAGGTGGGCTGGGCTTCGAGACCTTCGGCTCTTCAACCAGGCGCTTCTGGCGCACCAAGCCTGTCGGCTCCTTACGAACCCTGACAGCTTGTGTGCCCGCTTGCTAAAAGCGCGCTACTACCCGCACGGAAATCTGGAGGACACGTATTCTCGACTGCTACCTCGGTTACTTGGCAAGCGATCTAGCATGGACTTGAGCTGTTGAAGAAGGGCCTGATTTGGCGGGTAGGCAATGGGAGTGCAATCAGGATCTGGCGTGACATTTGGATACCCAGGAATGGAAGCGGAAAGCCTGTTACTCCTCAAGGAAGATGTCGGATGCGTCGTGTTAGCGACTTGCTGGACAACCATGGAGCATGGAAGATGGACCTAGTACGGAGCATTTTTCTGCCGGTGGATTCAGAGGTGATTGCAACAATCAGAACATCTCCTAGGCTGGGGGAGGATTTGCTTGCGTGGGAACCAGAGCGCAGCGGGAATTTCACAGTAAGGAGTGCTTATCGACTTGCACTTGAGGATCTTCTTCGATTCTCTTTAGTCGCAGCGAGCAGGGCACCGGACGGGCAACGAGCCGTCTGGGCTTTTATTGGAGGTGCCCTCCTCCTCATAAGGTTCAAATCTTCACTTGGAGGCTGCTCACGGATTGTCTACCCACTTGGGTGAATAAACGTCGCCGAGGTCTGGAGGTTACTGACCAATGCCCTCTCCGTGCCTTGGAGCCGGAGGACACGTTCCATGCTTTTTGCAGGTGTCCGATGGCGGTTGCACTCTGGCAATCCATGATGGACCAATGGAGAATACCCGACGTCGCCTCCTTTCGCCGGACGGGAACGAAGTGGCTAGCCCAAGCCCTCTGCGATCTGCGGGACACGGAGAGGATGGAGCTCATGATGACCTTGTGGCGATGCTGGCACGTCCGCAACGATCTGGTGCACCACAAGAAACCGCCGCCGGTCGAAGTGTCCAAACGCTTCCTCATCAGCTACATCGATTCATTGGTGGGTCTTCAGAATACTCCCGATGCGGACCTCAACAAGGGGAAGCAGGTGGTGGATGCCGTTGTCCACAAACGGCCCATGCAGCAGGAAGCCCGAGCGCCGACCGCGGCGCTGCGCTGGTCCATGCCGGCCACGGGGTGGGCGAAGCTCAACGTCGACGATCCCTTCAATGCCACGAGTGGAGAGGCCGGAACGGGCATGATCCTCCATAGCGACTCCGGCGATATCATCTTCTCATCTTGCAGGGAACTTCGGACGTGGAACCTTTGGAGGCCGAGCTACATGCATGCATGGAGGGGCTCAACCTGGCACTACAATGGACTCCTTTGCCTATTGAGATGGAAACAAATTGTCCGCTGGCGTCACATGCGATATTAGCACCGTCGAAGGACATATCTCGTTTTGCCATGCTCATTGACCAGATTAGGCATTTGATGCTAGGAGGAAGGGAAGTTAAGCTATATGTTCGTCGAGAGCAGAACAGTGTGAGCCACTCACTATCTTGCTAACTATGATAGGGTTCATAAACGTACGGTTGTATGATTGGGATCGGGACCGGAGGAGGTTCCAGACTTATGTAAGGTTGAGGCACTTTATGTGTGAGAAATGAAATTTCTTTCACCCGCAAAAAAACACTTCAAATGCTATTCGCCAAAAAAAAGCTTTAGATGCCATCTTCCTGTGAGACCCCCATGTTGGCGTGCCGTCGATGCCGGTAAGGCGAACCTAACCTAACTGAACCAGAATAAACCTAAATAGAGAAAAATGAGAGTATGCTCCCATGCTGACAGTACTACTATGCTTCATATTGCAATAGACACTAAGAAAATGATGAGACGGATGAGGAGAGGAGAGGAGAGGAGAGGAGAAGAGAAAGTGCCGCATCCACCGGCTTTAGCGTATTCCATGGAGCTCCATATCCGTTGCCGCTTGGATGGTTGTTGGGAGGCGGCGACACGACCCTGCTAGCTGCTAGAGAGGGACGAGGCGAGGCTGAGCGGGATGAGGTCGGGGAAGAGCTCGGGCACGCCGGCTAGGAGGCCGAGCCGGTCCGTCTTGGTATGGAGGGCGAGCTCATAGTCGGAGAACTGGTGTGGGTCATCCGGGTGCTTCATCCGCACGTCGAGGTTGTCCCGGAGGCGGCGCTCGAACCCCAACAACAGACGCTTGGCCGGTCGGCTGGTCGGGGGTCCAGCACGCTGAGGCCGTCGGTCGCCACATGCTCCTCTGCCCGCCCGCTTACCTGCGTGGTGGTGACCCATGATCGTGGCGGGCGGCCGACAAGTGCACTTGTGAAGCGAGGCGGCCTCGGCGATCTTGCCCGGCGTCGCGTTCCTTGTTGTGTGTGTGTTTTGTTTGTGTGGCGACGGGGATGTGAAATGATCGAGAAGAGGTGTCTAGAGGGGGGGGGGGTGATTAGAAACTAAGTGCCGAAAATGGCAGTTTTTAACTCTTTAGGTTCAAGTGGAGTTTTGGCACAACTTTAACAAACACAACACATAATTCAAGCAAGCATGCAAAGAGTATATGAGCAGCGGAAAGTAAAGCATGCAACTTGCAAGAATGTAAAGGGAAGGGTTTGGAGGATTCAAACGCAATTGGAGACACGGATGTTTTTGTCGTGGTTCCGATAGGTGGTGCTATCGTACATCCACGTTGGTGGAGACTTCAACCCACGAAGGGTAGCAGTTCTTGTGAGTCCACGGAGGCTCCACCCACGAAGGGTCCACGAAGAAGCAACCTTGTCTATCCCACCATGGCCGTCGCCATCGAAGGACTTGCCTCACTAGCGGTAGATCTTCACGAAGTAGGCGATCTCCTTGCCCTTACAAACTCCTTGGTTCAACTCCAGAATCTTGTCGGAGGCTCCCAAGTGACACCTAGCCAATCTAGGAGACACCACTCTCCAAGAAGTAACAAATGGTGTGTTGATGATGAACTCCTTGCTCTTGTGCTTCAAATGATAGTCTCCCCAACACTCAACTCTCTCTCACAGGATTTGGATTTGGTGGAAAGAAGATTTGAGTGGAAAGCAACTTGGGGAAGGCTAGAGATCAAGATTCATATGGTAGGAATGGAATATCTTGGCCTCAACACAAGAGTAGGTGGTTCTCTCTCAGAAAATGTGTATTGGAAGTGTAGGTTCGTTCTGATGGCTCTCTCCACGAATGAAGAGTGGGTGGATGGGTATATATAGCCTCCACACAAAGTCTAACCGTTACACATAATTTACCAATCTCGGTGGGACCGAATTGAGAAACTCGGTCAGACCGATTTAGCAAATCTAGTGACCGTTAGGATTTTCGGTGGGACCGACATGCAACTCGGTAGGACCGATATGGTTAGGGTTAGGTCATAAGTAATCTCGGTGAGACTGATTACACAAACTCGGTTGGACCGATTTTGGTAATGAGCTAACCAGAGAGTTGGTCAGGAAAACTCGGTGAGACCGACTACACAAACTCGGTGGGACCGATTTTGGTAATAAGCTAACCAGAATTTTTGCATTGTAATCCCGGTAGTACCGATTGCTCAAACTCGGTGAGACCGATTTTGGTAATGGACATACACAAAGAGATTACAATCCCATCTCAGTGAGACCGAGATCCCTATCGGTGAGACCGATTTGCCTAGGGTTTGTGGCAGTGGCTATGACATCTGAACTCGGTGGCGCCGGATAGAAAGAATCGATGGGGCCGAGTTAGACTTTGGGTTTAGGACATATGTGGATGTGGGAAAGTAGTTGAGGGCTTTTGAGCATATCACTAAGCACTTTGAGCAAGCAAGCCATTAAGCCACACCTCATCCCCTCTTGATAGTATTGGCTTTTCCTATAGACTCAATGTGATCTTGGATCACTAAAATAGAAAATGTAGAGTCTTGATCTTGAAGCTTGAGCCAATCCTTTGTCCTTAGCATCTTGAAGGGTTCCACATCCTCTAGTCCATGCCACTCCATTGTTGAACTTATGCAAACATACTAGATGAAAGTGTTAGTCCAACAAGAGATATGTTGACATTAATTACCAAAATCACCCAGGGAGCACTTGTGCTTTCAATCCCCCCCTTTTTGGTAATTGATGACAACATACATCAAAGCTTTAGATAAAGATATAAAGAATAGCAAGTAAAGCTTTGGAAAGACATGTAACAAGCATAGGCTCCCCCTACATGTATGCAATCATGTGAATATGGAAATTAGAAGCATGTGAGAGCATAACCATGACAGAGTAGGCAATGTGTTACATGTATCTTGGCTATATGCATCAGAGCAAATGATGTGAATATGGGAAATGTACCTTCATGCTCATGAGTCCTTCTTGCAAACAATATATACATCAGCAAGAATTTCTCATACACATGATTGTGATGCATATACTTACCTTGTGGTCTTGAGTTGGCTTAGGATGGAATGAACCTGCGTAAACAAGGTTAGATAACATAGATAGACCTGTTGGCCAGAGCAAACAAAAAGAAACCACAAGAGTACCAAGACAGGGATGACATGTAGAGAGTGAGTACTAAGTACCACATTTAACATAGACATGTCCCCTAAGGTAAAGATGTGCAATGAATTTAAGAATTTATTTCCCTTAGATGTCTTGCTCCCCCTGAATCTAGCATGGGATACTGGGAGAAGATAAAATCAGAGCAAAATGCAAAATCAGAGCTCAGGGAAACAAATGAACAGAGCTAATGCAAATAAGCACATATGAACATGTCTTTCCCCTCAAGAAGACATGTGGTATCTCTCCTCTTTGAACACCAAGCATCTGGGATCCTTGAAGATTACTCTCTCCTTGAGTATTCTCTCCCCCTAGAGATATCTCTCTCCCCCTGTTGAAGTGGTAAGCTTTGATGTGATCTCTCTCTCCCCCTTTGACATCAATTTCCAAGAAGGGCCTTCTGGAATTTGTCCTGGATGGGATTGGTCCTTGAGTCACAACACAAAGCACTGATAAAAATGTGATGCTTGTAGAGGACAAGATTTATTAAGTGGAGTTGGATCAAGAGTAGTGCAGGAATAAATGGCAAAATGTTTTTCCTGTTGCAAAATCGGTGGCACCGAGTGGTATGCTTCGGTTTCACCGAACGACTTCGGTTAGACCGAAAACAAGAAACCGGTGGAACCGAGTTCATCACAGAGAAAAATATTTGTCACCCCAGCTCACTGGACAAGTAAGATCTCACAAGGATTTGCAAGGAATTAACTGAAAGATTTGCAATGAATTGAATGCAGGGAATGCAGAACAAATAGAAAAGAAAAGAAATCTAGATGAAGTTTTTTTTGAAAGGGGAAACAAATATGCACGACACAAATGCAAAAGGAAACACAAGAGAACTTCATCTAGAATTAGGCGGTGACAAAGTCACCTATGTTAGAGTATGTTGACTTAGGAGTCAAGTGAGATCACTTGATCATAGGTCATACTCATCGTTTAAGCTCAAAATGGGGTTGCCATTTTTCGTTTAGGCATCTTGATGTATTCACATCTTGTCGAGTTGCTTTGACTCATGACTTGGAGTAAAGCTTCTCTAAGATGGAATAACATACCTTGGGTGGTGGTGTTGATCGTGATCATGTAGTTGAACTTGTGTGGGTTGCTCAAGGTTGATGTAGCTCATCAAGAGTTGGGAGCACCACTTGGAATTTGAGTTCATCTACCTACATGGGTTAGTTCTTGCAAGGAAGAGCACCTTTGTATCCAAAATGACAATCATGAAACTCAACATAGATTTTGTCAAAGGATATGTTTGAACGGTTTCGTGCTTCCTTGTCTTCAACCACCATTGTGTAGAGACTTGGTGATGTAGAGATTGCTCAAGATGAGAGTGAGTTGCGATCTCATAGATTTAGATTCATCCAAGTACCTACAAGGGTTAGATAACATGCAAGATGCAAATATATCCAAGAAATAAGATTATGATCATAAGAGAAATATCAAGGATTGGTCATAAGCTCAAGTCTTGCATGTATCCAATGGAGTTCCTACTCCAAGTTTGAAGCATCAATGATGTTCAATTCTCCTCTTAACCTGCAAAACACTTTCTCATAAAGTGGTTTAGTGAATATATCCGCTAATTGCTTGTCGATGCGAACATGATTAAGATTAATGTCACCCTTAGCAACATGATCTCGAATGAAATGATGACGAACTTCAATATGCTTAGTTCGAGAGTGTTGCACGGGATTGTGAGCAATCTTGATAGCACTTTCATTGTCACAAAGTAATGGAACATGTTTCACATATATCCCATAATCTTTAAGAGTTTGGGTCATCCAAAGTAATTGAGCACAACATGAACCAGCGGCAATGTATTCCGCTTCGGCAGTGGATAAGGAGACCGAGTTTTGTTTCTTGGAAGACCAAGATACAAGAGATCTACCAAGAAATTGACAAGTACCCGAAGTGGACTTTCTATCAACCTTGTCACCGGCATAGTCCGAGTCGGAGTAGCCAACAAGATCGGAAGAGGACCTCTTAGGATACCAAATGTCAAAATTTGGTGTATGGATTAAGTATCTCACTATCCTTTTCACGGCCTTAAGATGACATTCTTTAGGAGCAGCTTGATATCGTGCACACATGCGCACACTTAGCATGATATCGGGACGTGAAGCACATAGATATAACAATGAACCAATCATGGAGCAATAAACTTTTTGATCAACCGGTTCACCATCTTTGGTCAAATCAAGATGTCCACTAGTAGGCATGGGTGTAGTCATACCTTTGCATTCTTGCATATTGAACTTCTTGAATAAGTCCTTGGTGTACTTCGTTTGAGAGACAAAGGTACCTTCCTTAGTTTGCTTGATTTGCAAACCAAGAAAGAATTTGAGTTCACTCATCATAGACATCTCAAACTTCTCCGACATTAGCTTCCCAAACTTTTCACTAAAATGAGGGTTAGTAGAACCAAATATAATATCATCAACATAAATTTGGCATACAAATAGTTCCCCATTAACCCTTTTTGTAAAAAGAGTAGAATCAATTTTACCAACTTCAAAGCCTTTTTCAATAAGGAACTTGGTCAAGCATTTATACCACGCTCTAGGAGCTTGTTTAAGACCATAAAGAGCTTTGTGATGTTTGTAGACATGATCAGGTTTCTTAGGATTGACAAAGCCGGGAGGTTGCTTAACATAAACTTCCTCCTCAATTTCACCATTTAGAAAAGCACTTTTAATGTCCATTTGGTACAAGGTGATATCATGGTGATTAGCATAGGCAAGTAAGATGCGAATGGACTCAAGTCTAGCAATGGGAGCATAAGTCTCACCATAGTCCATACCTTCGACTTGTGTGTAGCCTTGGCGCGAGGCGTGCTTTGTTGCGAACTACTTGTCCATCTTCATCTTGCTTGTTGCGAAACACCCATTTGGTACCGATGATGTTGTGGTTGTTGTCGGGCTTCTCAACCAATGTCCACACTTGATTTATCTCAAAGTTGTGTAGCTCTTCGTGCATAGCGTTTATCCAATCCGGATCTTCCAATGCTTCTTCAACCTTCATAGGTTCAATGCTAGAGATGAATGAATAATGTTCACAAAAGTTAGCTAAACGAGTTTTAGAGCGAGTGATTCTCCCGGTTTGGATATCTTTGTAGATTTGCTCAACGGGATGATCTTTAGCAATTCTTGCTCGAACTCGTGAAAGCTCTTGCTTGGGTCTTGGTTGAACATCTTCTTCATCTTTTTCTTCTTCTTGGCCTTCTTCATTGCTAGCGTTGTCGTTCTCTTGTCGTGGTGGAGAAGGAGGTTGTTGACGTTCGTCTTGGTGCACTTCCTCGTTTTCTTCATCTTGGTGTGTCCCACTTGTGGATGCTTCCATATCAACTCTTGGTTCGCCTTGTCGTGAGGTAGAAGCTTCCACTTGGACGGACGAGGTACTCTCCTTCACCTCCGTTGGACGAATCTTGCCAATAGACAAGTCTTGAATTGCTTCCGATGGATCTTTGTCTCCTACATCAATTGGCAATTGCTCTACTTGCGAGCCGTTAGATTCATCAAACTTCACATCTACCATTTCTTCAACCTTTCAGGTGAAATTGTTGTAGACACGGTATGTGTGAGAGTTTGAGCCATAACTAAGTAGGAAACCTTCATGAGACTTAGGAGCAAATTTAGAACGACGATGCTTATCAAGAATGTAGCACTTTGAGCCGAATACTCGAAAGTATCCAACTTGGGGTTTGTTACCGGTGAGAAGCTCGTATGCTGTCTTGCCGAGTAGCTTGTGAAGATACAAGCGATTTGTTGCATGACAAGCTGTCTCAACGCTCCGCCAAAAGTGCTTTGCGTCTTGTACTCATCAAACATCGTTCTCGCCATTTCGATGGCGTCCGGTTCTTCCTCTCAACAACTCCATTTTGTTGAGGTGTATGCGTAGTCGAGAACTCATGTGAAATCCTTCTTCGTCAAGAAAGGTGTCCACATTTGCGTTCTTGAACTCCGTTCCGTTGTCGTTCGAACCTTCTTGATCTTCACTTCAAATTGGTTTTGGGCCTTCCTAGCGAAGTTTTTGAAGATCTTTTGAACCTGCGATTTATCATCGAGAAAGAACACCCGTAAATCTTGAAAAATCATCAACTATAACTAGACCAAAAGAATTTCCACCGAGACTTTTGTAGGCGTTGGGACCAAAGAGGTCCATGTGAAGTAGCTCGAGTGGCCTCCTTGTGGTCATGATGTTCTTCACGGGATGCCTCCCTCCAACCTGTTTACACCTTGACAAGCGCTGCAAATCTATCCTTATCAAATATGACATCGTTAACGCCAAGGATATGATTTCCTTTAATAAGCTTGTCAAGGTTTCAGATATCCAACATGACCTAGTCTTCTATGCCACAACCAACCTTTAGAAGATTTAGCAATAAAGCAAGTTCTAGGTTGAGCCTTTTAGTGAAATCAACAATGTATAGATCACCTCTCGTACACGGTAAAGACCATTTTATGATTATCTCTACGAAACACTTGGCAATCTACTTCAGTAAATATGACATTGAAACTGAAATCAGCAAGTCTAGATACTGAAAGTAAGTTGTAGCCAAGAGATTCAACAAGCATGACATTTTGTATGGAGCTATCATGTGAGATGGCCACCCTACCAAGGCCAACCACCTTACCCTTTGAATTATCACCAAAAGTGGCATATTTTCGAGGGCCGTCGTTCTCAGCAAGCTCACAGAACATGTCTTTATCTCCGGTCATAGGATCAGTACATCCACTATCAAGGACCCATTCCTTTCCTCCCGCCATATATCCGCAAAGATTTGCCATAAGACCAAAGTGTCTCATTGCGTCGTCAAGATCATATTCACTATCATCATCCTCATCATAGTATCCATGTTCAACATCATCTTGTGATTGATCAATTCCTAGAGAGGGTAATTCATTAGATAAATGATCATCACAATGGTCATCTTTATGAATTCTAATAGCTTCGGATATGATATCGTTAATGATCCCAACATTTCCTATAGCACGCATGAGATTGGTAAGATCAAATAGACAATCACCAAAGCTAGGATATAACTATTTGTGTAAGCCGCCCAGGAGGGGCCGGGTTACGTAAAGAGTGACTCATCAGAAGCCCAAGACCAAGTATGAAGATGGCGGTTCATAGAAGGGTCTAAAGGCCCACAGGCGACTTAAGGCCCGTAGTGTTAAACCGCCATGATGGCATGCCTTGTATTGTAAGGTAGAATTAACTAGTCACCGAGCCAGACATTGTCTATGAGCCGGCCGGGACTCTATAAGTCGCAGGGCGTCGACCCGTGTATATAAGGGGACGACCCGCCGGCGGCTTAGGGCAAGAAACAACTCCTCGAGAGCCGGGCATAGCGTATCTCGCTCCCTGGTTATCGAAACATCAAGCAATACCAACCCAACTAGACGTAGGCCTTACCTTCACCGTAAGGGGCCGAACTAGTATAAACCTCTCGTGTCCTTTGTCCCGATTAACCCCTTTAAGCTTCCTAGTTGCGATGGCTCCACGACTAAGTCCTTGCAAGAGGACATATGCCGTGACAATTCCATGACAGTTGTCGCCCACCGTGGGGCCAGCGCACGGTGGATTTGAGTTCTTGAAGGGAAGCTTCAAAAGGCTCAAGGGATACGCAGTGGGCCGGATGACCAAGAGTCGTCGCGGCAAGATCTACATCAACAACGAAGGCTGGGGCCCCTACGCCGACTCAATTGAGTCTGGTGCGGGTCCCTTTGGCGGAATCCACGTCTTCATCGGCCGGATTGGTGAGCCGAGCCCTGAGCCGGACAACTGCACCGACCTCGTCGAGACGGCTCAACACGCGAGACCCGCCCGGGTTCAACCCGTCATGAAGCGTGCCTTCGTGGGCTGCATCCACGGAGAGGAACTTTCTAAAGGATCCGAAGATGGTGGTGAGGCGGCCGTCCTTTCTGACGGTGATTCATCCACCGGTTCAACAGGTTCGCTGTATCAAGTCCAAGAGGGCATGCTTGGGGTCTGTTCAGACGACTCTAGTATTCCGGACTTCTATGAGCCGCCAAGCTGGGCAGGAGTCTTCATGGCTGGTACTCAACCTGGCCAAAACTCAACGGCTGCAACAGCAATAACATCGGGTCGAGGAGCGGCCGGGCAGGAGGCCACCTGGCGCCCGCTTGGCTCAGTCTTGATGGATCTCATGGATAAGCCGGCGGCCAGTTAACCGCCACGGTTATTCCTGCAAATCAAGATGAGCATAACGGAGGTGGCAAGGTGCATGAGGAGATAGCCGGGCCAAGGAGGCCTTGGCAGGTGAGGACACCAGGTTAGCTACGGCGGGCGGCTTTGGATGCAGGCGCAGCAACTCGGTCGAGGCTTTCCAGCTTAACATGAGCCTGAACGCATCTAATGAGGTGATGAGGAGGAGACATCAGAAAATCCCATCCCGTTTGCCTCCGGTTTACGACCCTCGAAACCTTTTCGCTACACCCGGTGCGGCCCTAGCAACCCGCCCGGAGCAAATCAGTTCACAACAACCGGAGCAGAGGCTCGACTTCAAGAGATGGCACCTCCACATGGGAGTATGGCCCGCCCGCTATGTACCAATACCACGGGTCACTTTTCCAACCCATGGAGAACTTAATCGCAGCATCGGCGCGTTTGGCGCTCTCGGTGGGCGGTGATGATCCAACAGCGGTGGAGACCGAAGGTCGAGAGCTTATTCAGATGGCCTGGCGCGCAGAGGAGACCTATTCTTACGGTCGGGACAGGATTCATTCAACTCGTCGCCTTAGCTAGCACCGCCTCGTCAAAACCGAGTCCGAAGTTACAAAGAGCACATGGAGTCGAAGCTTTGTCAAGGAATGCCCAGCGTCGTAACCAGCCGGTGGCTATAACCGGTGCAAGACCGAATCGTCGGGGAGGACGGGCGGGCGGCTCAGCTAAGCGGCTCGAAAGCGGCTCATCAAGATCTCCAGTATCAAGCGACTTCATTGGAGCAGGAGTGGCTACTAGAACCGGCGGTGTTCCTTGTTTGGTGCCGGCTCTGCGGGATGTCGTCTGCCCAAGGACTTCAAGGGACCTCGAAAGGTGCCGAATTACATGGCCGACTTACAGCCCGGAGCATGGATCAAAAGTTCTGAGATGGCCATGGAGCTCTTGGAGGTCGGTGGCGCAACAATGGCTAAGTACTTCACCATGATGTTAGGCGGAGCAGCCGGTCTTGGTTAAAGGGTTTGCCGCCCAATTCCATTAGCTCATGGGCGGAGCTAAAGGCCGGTTTATCCGAACTTCAAGGACACTTGCAAGCAATCTATGTCAATTGTGGACTTGACCAATTGTAAGCAGGAAGAGGTGAATCCACAACTCATTGGGTGCGCGGGTCAAGGAAATAATGCATTAAATGCGATAAGATGGATGCCGGCTTTGCGATCCTCATGTTGGAGAAGAATTGCCGCTTTGAGCGGCGAGGCGTAAACCGGGGCACCTTAAGCGTGATTGCAATGATATGGGTGCGTTGATGGCGGCTTTAGTCAAATACACCGATTCTGATAGTACCAAGGATCCCGCGTCGATGAGGAAAAGACAGGGAAGGAAAGAAGAACGGCAATGGAAAGGGTCGATGAGCATAACCCGGCAAATCAAGGAGGCAACAAAGCGTAAAGCGGAGGTAACGGAGTTTGTGGCCAATGCCAACACACAGGTAACAATCGAGAGCGTAAGGAAAACCGCCCCTCGATCTGGCGGGTCGGGCCCATCTCTTGAGCAGCTTCTCAATGAGCCTTGCGAGACACGACACTCGGGAGCGACCGCCACCCACTTATGGAAAGATTGCGCGATCATGAAGGCTTTCAAGAATTCCAACATGTTTGATGGCAATCATGGATCGGCGGCGGTTCGAGGGCGGCGGCTTTCATGGCTGGCGGTGGTTCAAGTTCCGCTTTCAGCTGACACTGGTCAAGGGACAACAGCAAGAAGCGGTCGAGTTATCGAGCCACCGAAGCGGTGAATGGTGGGCGGTACCATGTGTTTACCACTAATTTGTGCAAAGCGTGACGGAAGGTTCATAAGAGGGCCGTGAATTCTGTTGAGCGGCGGTTCCCGTTATTTGAGGTGGTCGAGCAGCCCATCATATGGAGCAGGGAAGATCACCCATACAGGTTGATAATCCGGTCGATTAGCCTTGGTGGTGGCACCTCAGGTCGGTGGATATAAATTTACCAAGGTACTCATGGACGGAGGTAGCAGTATCAACATCCTCTATTACGAGACCTTTCGGCGCATGGGTTTGACTGACAAGGATTTAAGGACGTCCAACACTGTCTTTCATGGAGTGGTTCCTGGTAAGTCGGCGTACCCAGTTGGCAAGATTGAACTGGAAGTGGCCTTTGGAGATGAATATGATTCCAGGGCTGAGAAATTGACATTTGAGGTAGTCAAAATCAAGAGCCTGTATCATGCTCTGTTTGGACGGCCGGCTTATGCCAAGTTCATGGCACGGCCGTGTTATGTTTATCTGCAGCTCAAGATGCCGGGTCACAAGGGCACCATCACTGTACATGGGAGTCGAAAGGTAGCCTTGGAGTGTGAAGAAGGCGATGCGGCTTATGCTGAGTCTGTTTTTTCAGCGGAGGAGCTGAAATTTTATCAAAACAATGTTGACCCGGCGGATATGACCTCTTTAAAGAAGCCAACTACAGAGCATGACCCGGCGTTGAAGTTCAAATCGGCCGCTGAGACAAAGCTTGTTGACTTTACTCCAGGCAACTCTTCCAAGCAATTCAACATCAGTGCCAACTTGGATCCTAAATAGGAAAGCGCGCTCATCGAGTTCATCCGTGAGAACCGGGACATCTTTGCATGGAAACCTTCTGACATGCCGGGTGTCCCGAGAGAACTCGCTGAGCACACTCTTAATATTGATCCAAAGTATAAGCCGGTCAGGCAATTTCTTCGACGGTTCAATGAGGAAAGACGGAAAGCTATTGGGGAAGAGGTCGCCCGGCTCTTAGCAGCTGGGTTCATCATGGAAGTTTTTCACCCGGAGTGGTTGGCTAACCCGGGGCTGGTACTCAAGAAGAACGACACTTGGCGGATGTGTGTGGATTACACAGACTTAAATAAGGCTTGTCCGGCTGATCCTTTGCCTCCCCGTATTGATCAAATCATCGATGCTACGGCGGGTTGCGGCGATTGAGCTTTTGGATGCTTACTCGGCTATCATCAGTTAAAATGGCGATTAAGGACCAGGAGAAGAGCGACTTTCATCACTCCGTTTGGAGCCTTACGCTATGTATCTATGCCATTTGGGCTCAAGAGTGCCCAGGCGACTTATCAGAGATGTGTACAAAACTGTCTCCACAATCAAATTGGGCGCAATGCACGCTTATGTGGATGACATCATGGTGAAGTCCAGGGAGAAGGAAACCTTGATATCCGATTTAAAGGAGACCTTTGATAATCTCCGGGTTTATAAGATGATGCTTAACCCGGACAAGTGTGTGTTTGGTGTACCTGCAGGCTATCTTCTGGGTTTCCTGGTCTCAAACAGAGGCATTGAAGCTAACCCGGAGAAGATCAAGGCGATCACCTCCTTGGCCAAACCGGTGTGCATCAATGATGTTCAACGACTGGCTGGTCGTGTTGCCGCTTTAAGCCGGTTCATAAGCGGTTAGGTGAGAAGGCCTGCCGCTATATCGGATGATGAAGAAAAGCGGATGCTTTTATGCGGGTGATCTTTGTTGGCGCTGCCTTTGAGGATTTAAAGAGGCGGTTATGCGAGCCGCGGTCCTTGTGGCTCCCATTGATAGAAACCATTGCTGTTATATGTGGCTGCTAACGCCCGAGCCATCAGTGTAGCCATCGTGGTGGAGCACAAGGAGGCTGGCAAGGAGCATCCGGTTCAACGGCCGGTTTACTACATCAGTGAGGTACTCATTGAGTCCAAGCAAAGGTATCCACATTGGCAGAAGCTTGTTTACGGAGTGTTTATGGCAAGCCGAAGCTGAAGCGATACTTCAAGGTCATCCTATCTTGTGGTAAGCTCTGCCCCTTAGGAGATATCATCTGAGAATAGAGAGGCCACATGACGAGTGCCAAGTGGGCCATTGAGCTTGGGCCCCATGGTTTGAAATACATGCCTCGGACTGCTATCAAGTCTCAAGCCCTGGTGGATTTTATTAATGAGTGGACAGAGTTGCAGGCACCTGAGGAGAAGCCAGATAACACATATTGGACTATTCACTTTGATGGGTCGAGGCGGTTGGAAGGCTCGGGGCTGGAGTTGTTTTAACTTCCCCTCGAGGTGACAAATTTTGTTATGTGCTCCGGCTTATGTTTCCTTGTACTAACAACGCAGCTGAGTACGAGGCCTTACTCCATGGTCTCCGGATGGCCAAAGAGATGAATTTGAGCCGGGTAAGGTGCTTGGGCGATTCCGACCTCGTAGCTCAGCAGTGTCGAGCACGTGGGACTCAAGGATCCCCTTATGGCGGCTTATCATCGTGAAGTTGATGCTGTGGCTGGACACTTCAAAGGTTATCAAGTGGAGCACATTGATCGGAGGAAGAATGAGGCGGCTGATGCTTTAAGCCGGCTGGGATCTCAGCGTAAGCCGGTGCTGCCTAATACTTTTCTTGACGTTTTGCATAACCCTTTCTGTCAAAGTGCCTACAGAGGAGGAACTAGTAGTGCCAGACCCGGAGGGACAGCTGGTGGCAGCTCTTCACGTTATCCCGGATTGGAAAGTCCCATATTTGTCCTATATGACCCGGGGAGAGTTGCCTGAGGATGAGACCTTGGTGAGACAAATCATCAGGCGGTCCAAATCTATGACAATTGTTCATGGCGAGTTACATCACCGCAGTGTTACTGGGGCGTTTAAACATTGTGTCGCCTGCGGAGGGTCAGGAGATACTTCATGAGATCCATGAAGGAGATTGTGGTCGTCATGCCGGCTCAAAATCTCTGGTGGCCAAGGCTTTCCGTCATGGTTTCTATTGGCTGACGGCTCATGCTGATGAGGAGGATCTAGTCAGCAAATGTGACGGATGTCAAAAATTCTCACGACGAGCTCATGCGCCGGCTCAAGAGTTGAGGATGATTCCAATTACTTGGCCGTTTGCAGTCTGGGGGCTTGACATGGTTGGACCTTTCAAGAGGTCCAAAGATAAAAAGACACACCTCTTGGTGGCGGTGGATAAATTCACAAAATGGGTGGAGGCGAGCCGGTCAAGTAAGTGTGATGCAGCCACGGCGGTTCAGTTTCATGAAAAAGGTGATCTTTCGTTTGGGTTTTCCACACAGCATCAAACTGATAATGGTACTAATCTCTCCAAGGGTGCCATGGAAGAGTTCTGTCAACGAGAACATATCCGGCTTGATGTTTCGGCTGTTGCTCACCCTCAATCTAATGGTCAAGCAGAGAGAGCTAATCAAGAGATCTTGAAGGGCATCAAACCCCGGATCTTGATCCCCTTACAGCGAACTCCGGGTTGTTGGGTGGAGGAGCTACCCTCTGTACTATGGAGCATCAACACAACGCCTAACAGATCTACAGGTTATACACCTTTATTCATGGTGTACGGAGCAGAGGCAGTTCTGCCAAGTGACATCCGGCACGACTCACCCAGTGGCGGCTTACGTTGAGGCTGATAACGAAAAAGCTCGTCGGGATGCACTTGACTTGTTGGATGAGGGCGATACTTGGCAATAGCCCGCTCGGTGATTTACCGAGCAAGACTGCGCGCTATCACAACTGCGGGTTAGAAGCGAGCCTTTCGGGAAGGCGACTTAGTGCTCCGGCTCATCGAGGATCGATCGATATGCACAAGCTATCCCTCCTTGGGAAGGGCCCTTTGTGGTCGATAAAATCTGAACAACGGGTCATACTACCTTATCGATGTTCGAGAGCACAAAGACTCACGTAAGTCGGAGGAAGAGACCCGCCGGCCGCGGAACATAGCTCATCTTCGGCCTTATTATACTTGAGCCACCGGCTCTCAAGATATATATATATTTTTCCTTTTTTGACAATGTATATATTATATAAAGCAATAAAGCAGGACCTCTTTTCTTTTCACCCTCAAAGGTTTATATATCTTCTTTACCAGGTGGTGGAAACAACCAACAGGGAGCGGATCATATCTGAATCCGGCTTTCCCTTTGGTCCGGCTTATGATCATATCTGAATCTAGCCATGGTCACTTGGGGGCTTCTGTTCAAACATAGGTCGTATTGAACCAAAGAGAACATAGCTGTCGATACCCAATTGATCGACATCTTGCCAAACCCACTTGGGGCTTCTTGATCATATTTGAATCATAGCTTAACCCCTTTGGGTCTGACGTGGATCGTATTCGAATCAGCGTCATTAAACAACTCTCATGGTCACTTTGGGGCTTCCTGTTCAAACATAGGTCGTATTCAAACCAAAGAGAACACAGCTGTCGATACCCACTTGATCGGCATCGCCAAGGCCACTGGGGGCTATATGACCGTATCCGAATCTTAGCTTAACCCCTTTGGAACGGTTCACTGATCGTATTCGAATCAGAGGCCTTTGAAATTAAGTTTACTATTCATTATACTCTGTAGGTATAAATGTCATTAAGGACCAGGTAAACATTATATGTGCCAACTTTCAGGAGTTAAACCCACTCTCTGATTTGGGTCACATAAGCCGGCGAGAATACCAAATAAGATCGCAGGTATGCTATTGTGATCATAATCATAAACCGGCCTTTCTTTGGTGTTTTGGTTCATATTCCGGGTTATCAATACTTTATGTGACCCTGGATGCGATAAGTCGCCAAGGGATTTTTTTTTGTTTTATACGCAGGATAAAGCAAGAAAGTTTTTAAACATCAAGGAAAGGTCAACATAAGCTTGAAGTATATCGCGTTGGCGGCTTACGAAGGTATCAAGCGCCACAAACATGCGCGAAGGCATGACAAAGTTGAGAGGTTTTTCTACCCTATTACAAGACTCCCCGAGTCTGAATAATGAAGCATTGTTTTTGCAAAGTCATAACGCTGGCGGTTCACTCCTTTGGTGGGCTTGAAGGTTACGGGTTATCCTTCTACGCTCTCTCATGCGCTGCCCTGTCACGGAAGGTTGGCGAGGTCCGATCAATGCCGCTTAAGGCTTCAAACTCAGCTTCATCATCGATTAAACCGGCTGGGTCAACTTCAGGGGTAAAGGTGTGCTTACGAGTTGGAGGGATCAGGCTGACGTCATCATAGTGAGGTGTTGGAATTCTCCGGTTCTCGCTATCATAGCCCGACTGATACTTGGTAAGATCAATATCATTCCCAATGATGGTGGCCATAGGGCGTACGACTCTCACACAGGCGGTAAAGTCTGTTTCGTCGAATACAGAGCCGTCTTCCTTCAAGCTGGGATATCCAAGAGCAACGTCTGCCAGGTCTAACTCTGGAAGCAACGCTTTGGTCCGGCTTAAGGCAGCTATGGCCCCGGTTTTGGTAGATGCCCGCCTTAGCTCTTGAATCCGCTGGGGTAGCAAGGAAAGCCGCTTGAGCACATATTGCAGGGGATGGGGAACATCATTTGATAGAGCCACAACGGCCAAAGCATGTTGCGACCCGACGTACAGCTGTTCCACCAGAGTGTACACCGCCTTTAGCTTTATCAGCATGTTCTGCTTGAGGTTTGTGCCCTGGGGCCTGCGTTATACACATAAGGTGAGCCGGAGATGACAATTAAAATATTCATCAAAGGAAGGGTTGCGATATTCAAGGTTATATATAGTAACTTACCGAAGATTGCTGAGACCATTTGAGATATCTGGCGCTTTAAGCCGGACAGCTCGGCGGTTGCTTCTACAAGTGATGCTTCTGCTGTCTCGGCCCGGGTCACCAGTGCGGCCTTTTCATCAGCCCAGATTTTTCTTCTCCGCGTCAAAATTCTTCTTCAACTTCTCTTGTTCAGAGACGCTGAATGCAAATTTGGAATTGGCCTTTTGAATTTCAAGTTCTTGAGCGGCCAGGCGATACTTCAGGTCAGCAATCTCTGACTCAAACTGACTTGTGGTGGCCTGCGTTGAGCCGGGTTATAATCAAAATTATGGTAAGATATCATTAAGTCCCAGGCACTTTGCAAGCAAAGGTACTTGACACTTGGGGGCTAATGTATGCTGAAGAAATTTAAATGTATACTGCCGGTTCATGAGAAATTAAGTCCCAAGCACTTTGCAAGCAAATATACTTGACACTTGGGGGCTAATGTGTATTGCAAATTCAAGGTATCATGTTACAACCGGGTTAAATATCTTCATATAAACCGGACAAGGCAGTGCTAAGCAGGTTTCTAAGTCTACTGATATATTCATTCATAAGCAATAGACTTGGGGCTGATCTGATAAGTATGACTAAGGAAAGTAGCATAAGTTGTACCTCAGATTTTTGCTGTATTTGTTTCACCATATTAATTTCCAGGTCACGGCTGCTATGTACTTGATTGATATAGCCAGAGACTATATCTCCAATGCTCAAATTAGTATAATCTGCAATGTCCAATTTGGCCTTTCGGCGCTCCAAAAGCTATTCTTTGGTAGAACACTTGGCAAGGACGGTGGGCTGACTTGGTTCGACAAATCGAGTCTTGGTAATTTCAACCTCCGGGTCAGTTGTCTTGACCGGGCTAGGGGTTTCCGGTTTATCAGAGCCGCCAAAAGTTTCTTCAGCGGGCGGATCAGAGGATGGAGCTGGAATCTCATAAGCCGGTTCAGGTGGCGGTTGATGAGTGGAAGTGTCGAGGCGGTTGTTCGAGTTCGGTTCGAGTTACTACCGGGTCTTGGGATGGCTTATTCTTTTTTGCCCTCTTGCTGGGCTTCACCTGCACACTGTGGACAAAGCAAAAGGGTGAGCACAAAAGCATGAGTAAGGTACAACATAAGGAAAACAAAATTATATTACCCAGGGGCAGTCTTGAAAGCCGGCATGTTAGATTGCATAGACTCGCCGAAAGAAGGAGAGGTATCCTGATAATTGGAGTCAGATGAATTGAGAGGTTGACGAATCAAACCTGCCAAAGGGTAAACAGAACGTAAATCAGAGATAACCTCGGCCCGACGCTTCCGGGTTACATCAGGTAAGCCGGAGGAGAGCTCTATGTCCTTGCTGGTCCGGGTCTGCCTCCGGCTTTCAAATTGTTGTTGCTTCAAAAGAAATTGAGGATCTTGGTAAGACAAAGGATGTGAAAATCTTACTTTCCGGGTTACTCTTCGAATTTTCTGACGCGGCAGGGGCTCGGAGTCGGAGGAGATTATAGTTACCTCTTCCTCGACGGCTTGGCTGTTCCCCGTATCCTCCTGGAAAGATTAAGGGCCAGCAAGGTGATGATAAAGAGTCAAGGGAGTTAAAAATTACCTCTTCTTCGTCTTCATAAGTGTTGTCTAATTTAAGTAAATCGGAAGCGCTTGGCTTCCTTTTCCTTGAAGTTCCAGTCTTGGCGGTTTTCCTTTCGGCCCTTTTGGCCGCTCTGGCTTGTTTTGCCGCCTCATGATTATACTTGACCTTCCAGAAGTTATCATCGGCATGTGAAGAATGATAAGGGCTTATGAATAAAAGTAAGGTATAACACAGTAAGGAGTAATTATTGAGGTTGATGACTTACTGCAGGAGCCGGGTTCTTCTTGCAGAAAGGAAGTAAGCCGAAGGTGTTACTAGTCACCGTGCCCTCTTTCAGCAATGTTTGGGTTGTAGCATCTACCACATCATCTGGCAAGTCGTCGGGACTATGACGCAGTGGGTCATTCTTCTCGCCTGAGTAAGTGCACATTAAGCCGGGGCGGCGGCTTAGCGGAATCACTCGCCAAGCGACCCAGACTCGGACCAGGTCAACACCATCTAAGCCATTTCCCAAAAGATCTTTGATTTTGCTAATGGTGGGAGCAAGTGGCAGACGCTCAACGGCAGTCAGTTTATCAGCCAGCGGGTGGTTGGATTCAAGGCGCAAGGTGCGAAAGCCGGGCAAAGGATTTTCGTCAGCCGGAGAAGTATCCTCGCAGTAAAACCACGTCTGATTCCAATCCTTTGGATGACTCGGCAGTTCAGCGTAAGGAAAAAGACAGTCTCTCCGCCGCTGAATTGAGATGCCACCAAGTTCTAGACTGGGCCCGTTGGCACGTTCGTTCTGCCGGTTTAAATAAAACAATTCTCTGAATAAAAGTATGATGGGTTCTTCTCCAAGATACACCTCGCAGAAAACTTGAATGTTGCAAATGTTTGACATGGAATTGGGTCTGATGTCTTGAGGTCTGAGATCAAAGAAATGCAAAACATACCTGAAGAATTTTGAACCGGGTGGAGCGAAGCCCCGGCTCATATGATCTGTAAAAACTATAACCTCCCCTTCTTTAGGATGAGGTCTCTCCTCGGACGGGTCAGGAGCACGATAATACATGACCTCCTTCTTAGGCAAATGGTCGGACTTCACAAAATCAGACAGTTTGCTTTCTGTGACAATGGACGGGACCCAGTTGCAGGTCACAGGGGCCTTGGGAGCCTTAGGTGCCATGGTGTAAGCGGAAGCCTATGACAAAGTAAAAATGTCCGGTTTAAATATATTCAAGGTGGCGACTTAAGAAGGGGCCTAATGACATATAGGTGACTATGCAATAACCTTTAAACCGCTGCAGGTATTAAAGGTAATTAAAAAATTTCTTAAGTCGCCGGAAGCAAGCGGTGCTGACAGCCGGTGTTGTCTTAAACCGGTCACATGGACTACTATGGCTAAAACAGATTCAACAGATGCAATTTTTGGCTAAGTGTGGAACAAACAGGTTTCACAAGTTGCAGTTATTATTTTGGATCAAACGGTAGCTCTGGAAAGAAAAATTTCTAGACCTAAAACAGGGCAGAGAAGTTCATGCACTTGAAGAGGGCTTTTAAACAAGGGAAATGAGATCTATTTCTATGCAAAATAGGCACAAACAATTACCGCAACAGTTCTATGTTGTTTTTACGATCTAAACAGTGCAATGGAGGTGAAAACTAGCAAGGGTTGGCATCGGGCGGCGATGAACGCCGACGAACTCAAGACAGTTCCAATGCAGATCTAAGAAAGGGAAAGAGAGGAACTCACGGATGTGGACGAGCTGCGGAGATTCGCCGTCGATTTCTGGTCAGAGTCAGGTTGATGCAGCGGCCTGAGTCGGGGAAGACGAGGGGTTCGACGGCGGCGGCGGCAGAGCTCGAGAAGAGGCAAGAGGAGGAAGACGACTGAAAGAGGGAAGAATGGAATACCTTGGTCGTGCCTATTTATAAGGAAAGGCCGACTGGGACGGCGCAAGAAATGAGGAGACCAAACATCATTATCCAGCGACCCCGACGCCTCGGTTTTCGGAAGGGTCAGTAAAAGCAAAGTTCCATTGGAGGATACGACGGAGTAAAATATGAATTTAATTGAAGATGACGTCACGACGGGTTAACACGGATCCAGAAGATGACGTCACGACAAGTTATGACCTTTTCGCAGGACTGAAGACCGAAGGACTGGTGGTCAAGGTATTTTAAGATTGACATGAACCGGTTCAAATCAATCCGGGGCCTAATGTTGGGGATGTAACTATTTGTGTAAGCCGCCCAGGAGGGGCCGGGTTATGTAAAGAGTGACTCATCAGAAGCCCAAGACCAAGTATGAAGATGGCGGTTCGTAGAAGGGTCTAAAGGCCCACAGGCGACTTAAGGCCCGTAGTGTTAAACCGCCATGATGGCATGACTTGTATTGTAAGGTAGAATTAACTAGTCACCGAGCCGGACATTGTCTATGAGCCGGCCGGGACTCTGTAAGCCGCAGGGCGTCGACCCGTGTATATAAGGGGACGACCTGCCGACGGCTTAGGGCAAGAAACAACTCCTCGAGAGCCGGGCATAGCGTATCTCGCTCCCTGGTTATCGAAACATCAAGCAATACCAACTCAACTAGACGTAGGCCTTACCTTCACCGTAAGGGGCCGAACTAGTATAAACCTCTCGTGTCCTTTGTCCCGATTAACCCCTTTAAGCTTCCTAGTTGCAATGGCTCCACGACTAAGTCCTTGCAAGAGGACATCTGCCGTGACAATTCCACGACAGATATGATATCGCTAATGATCCCAACATTTCCTATAGCACACATGAGATTGGTAAGATCAAATAGACAATCACCAAAGCTAGGATCACTAGAATTCATCTTACTCAAGGCAATAGACTTGTGGAGAATTTCATCTAAATTTTTCAAGGAATAATCTGGAAATCGTTCCTCAAGAAATTTCCATATAGTATAGGCACAATCAAGAGTAGGCAAACTAGCAATCAAGTTTTTGGGCAATCCTCTTATGATAAGATTGATGGTTCTAAGATTGCGAATCATATCAAGATCCTCTTCGGGTGTAAGATGCAAGGGATCAATATGAGGTGCACAAGGGCTAGCAATGTACTTGTTCAAATGATATTGACTGAAAATCACAAGCATCTCATTTTTCCACTCATGAAAATATTCTCCATCAAGAATAGGCACTCTATGTCTAAGACTCCCTAAAGTAGACACATCCATCTTCATCCAAAGGTGTCTAAACCAAGGCAATGGAGACCAAAGCTCTAATACCAATTGAAAGGATCGAGAAGAGGTGCCTAGAGGGGGGGGGGTGATTAGACACTAAGTGCCGAAAGTGGCAGTTTTTAACTCTTTAGGTTCAAGTGGAGTTTTGGCACAAGTTTAACAAACACAACACATAATTCAAGAAAGCATGCAAAGAGTATATGAGCAGCGGAAAGTAAAGCATGCAACTTGCAAGAATGTAAAGGGAAGGGTTTGGAGGATTCAAACGCAATTGGAGACACGGATGTTTTTGTCGTGGTTCCGATAGGTGGTGCTATCGAACATCCACGTTGGTGGAGACTTCAACCCACGAAGGGTAGCAGTTTGCGAGTCCACGGAGGCTCCACCCATGAAGGGTCCATGAAGAAGCAACCTTGTCTATCCCACCATGGCCGTCGCCCATGAAGGACTTGCCTCACTAGCGGTAGATCTTCACGAAGTAGGCGATCTCCTTGCCCTTACAAACTCCTTGGTTCAACTCCACAATCTTATCGGAGGCTCCCAAGTGACACCAAGCCAATCTAGGAGACACCACTCTCCAAGAAGTAACAAATGGTGTGTTGATGATGAACTCCATGCTCTTGTGCTTCAAATGATAGTCTCCCCAACACTCAACTCTCTCTCACAGGATTTGGATTTGGTGGAAAGAAGATTTGGGTGGAAAGCAACTTGGGGAAGGCTAGAGATCAAGATTCATATGGTAGGAATGGAATATCTTGGCCTCAACACAAGAGTAGGTGGTTCTCTCTCAGAAAATGTGTATTGGAAGTGTAGGTTCGTTCTGATGGCTCTCTCCAAGAATGAAGAGTGGGTGGAGGGGTATATATAGCCTCCACACAAAATCTAACCATTACACACAATTTACCAATCTCGGTGGGACCGAATTGAGAAACTCGGTCAGACCGATTTAGCAAATCTAGTGACTGTTAGGATTTTTGGTGGGACCGACATGCAACTCGGTAGGACCGATATGGTTAGGGTTAGGGCATAACATAATCTCGGTGAGACCGATTACAGAAACTCGGTTGGACCGATTTTGGTAATGAGCTAACCAGAGAGTTGGTCAGGCAAACTCGGCGAGACCGATTACACAAACTCGGTGGGACCGATTTTGGTAATAAGCTAACCAGAATGTTTGCATTGTAATCTCGGTAGTACCGATTGCTCAAACTCGGTGAGACCGATTTTGGTAATGGACATACAGAGAGAGATTACAATCCCATCTCGGTGAGACCGAGATCCCTATCGGTGAGACCGATTTGCCTAGGGTTTATGGCAATGGCTATGACATCTGAACTCGGTGGCGCCGGATAGAAAGAATCGGTGGGGCCGAGTTAGACTTTGGGTTTAGGACATATGTGGATGTGGGAAAGTAGTTGAGGGCTTTTGAGCATATCACTAAGCACTTTGAGCAAGCAAGCCATTAAGCAACACCTCATCCCCTCTTGATAGTATTGGCTTTTCCTATAGACTCAATGTGATCTTGGATCACTAAAATAGAAAATGTAGAGTCTTGATCTTGAAGCTTGAGCCAATCCTTTGTCCTTAGCATCTTGAAGGGGTTCCACATCCTCTAGTCCATGCCACTCCATTGTTGAACTTGTCTGAAACATACTAGATGAAAGTGTTAGTCCAACAAGAGATATGTTGACATTAATTACCAAAATCACCCAGGGAGCACTTGTGCTTTCAGGATGGGAGACGAATGAGGCGTGAGGGAGAGAGCTATACAAACTGCTGTCCGACCTGTCCCAGTGGAACGGTTCGTCAGTTCCCTTCATGCAACGCCCTGCACCGTTACCCCGCTATACCGGCCAAGGCCCGTATATCAACTTTCTACACTTTTAAACCCACCCCGTATTTCCATGATCAATTAATATCACCTGCATGTGGGCGTTGTACCACTGGTCCACGTACCAGGAGCAAGCGAGCTCGTGTGTACTATCACCACTCTCGTGTTTATACCCTATGCAAACCAAAAAAAGTGTTACATTTTTGTACAAAGGTTGTAGTTTTATTTCCCTGTAGCTGGTTACTGAGTGGCATGCAGTAGATTGGGATGAAGGATGTGAGTGAGGATTTGACATGTAAGCGGCAAACAACGATGCAAGTCGTGAGAGTAGTCGATGTAACGCGACAATCATCATGTGCGGAAGTCACGAGAGGAGTCGTTAAAGAGCGACTTCAGCAGAAGACGAGCACCAAGGATCAAGGGAACACTAGAGAAGCAAAGTGCTCATTGGGACGATTTCATGAAATTCAAGGAATCGGAATTATCTAAGGAACGGTCGAGAATAAACAAGGCCAATGCCGCAAAAAAGGATAAGTTCCATAAGCTGGGGCTAGGTGGCTACGCGGTGGCAATGCCTAAGTGGGATAAGTCTGAGAAAGAGATGGAGGATGCAGGTGTCACTCCAGTTACATTGAGCTGGCCCCCCAGGGGGCGTTGGACCCGAAGACAGGCAAAGTTTCGAAGAAGGCATGTCTGAACGGAGCTGACGATAAGATACTTGTTGCAATAGAAGAGGCTCGATCGGGGGTATTCGAGCCCAACAGAGAGAACGACGAGCTTATCGTGCCACGAAATCTGAACACCGGGAAGAACACGAGGCAAGGCGTTATTCCATGGTATGAGGGTTTTGATTGAACGCCGACTACGAAGCCGTGCGAGAAGGAAGATTGCGGAGGAGAAGAAGAGGAAGATGGAGGAGGAGCAGAGGAAGCAGGACTATGAACGCCTTCAAGGCCTAGAATCAGCACACGCAGACTTGGCAGTCAAATTCCAGCGGCAGCAGGAGCAGATCGACTCACTTAGCCAGCAAAGGGGGTCTCAGCAGCGGCAACAACTAGCGGATGATCCAGCATTGGATAGCACCGTCCCATCCATGCCGACAAGCAGCGTGGGTTCCGCCCCGGGCGACGCAATGCTGGATAGATACCCCGTGGATGACATCATGGAGAACACTAACTGCGAGCTACACGAACATATCCATGAAGGTGGCGGATGCCGTTGCTTTTACAAATCCCCCGAGGCAACCTTCCATTGCAACCCGATTCTAGCGGGCTATGCTCGTGTCTTGGTTGATGAGGTGGTGGACCAATATTCGGGGCTAGAGCTTGACATTCCTGGAGGTGACGAGGAGCACACACTGGGAGAGGCCAAACATCGTATCATCCTATGGAGAAAGGATTGCATCATCTTTCGAAGGCCACTGACACCGCGTCAGCCGACTCCTCGTCGAAGTCCGCCACCGAGTCAGCAGACTCCCGCTCCTCCAAGTCCACCAACGCGCCAGGCCGCTCCTCCTCCTCCAAGTCCGGCAAAGCATTAGGCCACTCCTCCTCCAAGTCCGACACAGCGTCAGACCACTCCTCCTCCAAGTCCGGCACAACTTCAGGCCACTCCTCCTCCAAGTCCGGCACAGCTTCAGGCCACTCCTCCTCCTCCAACTCAGCCACGTCAGTCGTCTTCGCCGCCTCAGCAATCACGGAAGAGAGCCACCGCAGCTATGGTGCGTAGCGGTACAAGTCGAGGTAGTACGGGAGGTACAGGCAGAGGCAATCGATTTCAATATGGTCCAAGCCTCGCGCCTCTTCCGCGGAGGCCTTACGACAAGTCCAAGGAGGAAACGCAGCCATAGTGAAGGCCCAGGTGGAAGCCCATTTTGCACCAAAACCGCCACCGCCGCCAACGGAGAAAGTGCCTGAGGAAAAGATTGACCACTTCATTCGTATGGCTAGAGCACCAGCTCCCAAGCCTGTTGGCACAGACTATGAGCGCCACCTCAGGAAGTTAAATCGAGCACGTCTACAGAATGAGGCGATCTCGAGCTCGAGCAAATCAGCTGGCAAAAAATGCGGTAAAACCGTTCCCCAGCTGGGAGAACGGGCGGCGCAATCAATCCCCCCGCTTGTTGTGCCAACAACACATGAGAGTACGCGCGCCCAATATTATTGTGGGAAAACCGTTAACATTCCCCAGCTGGGCGATGTGGTAATGACCGAGCAGCATATAATGCAGGCTGAAATGCTCAAGATCACTGTTGGACAACTCCTCGAGATCGAGCCCATGTCTCCGCTTAGAGAGGAGGAAATAAACCGGAAATATGTCCGGGGCCAACCTTTGGTCGAGCCAGACGAGGTCAAGAAGCTCCCAACGAGAATGTATGAATTGCATCAATGGTACATGAACATTACCAAGATTTCCAATCGAGAGTCCCTCATGGTGAATGTCAAGAAGGATCATTACTTCCATGAGAAAGTTGTGTTCGTTGAGTATTCGAACTATTTCAGTTATACAATCAAGGCCTTTTCGACAAATCTATCGTCGATTGCTATTATGCGTAAGTGAGTTCTTTACGTAATTTAAGTCTCAAGCTAGCTGTAGTGATCATTTTGATCAATCATTACCTGTAATTATCCTCACTATATTCTTTTCTGTGGTATTATGCAGGATGAAGATGTATGAAATGAAAAAAAAGGTGGACGCTATGGCATTGGGTTCATTGACCCAAATACCATTAATGAATACACATGGAAATTAGATACGTATTATCGAGCAAGTGTAGAGGAAAGCATGCTAGAGTTCTTCAAGCGCCTCAATACCAATGAAGATATACTACTTCCTTACAACTTCCTGTGAGTCACACTGTCTTGTACTACAAATTATGTTTTTGCTTAATAGCTAGCTACATGTTTTTGCTTACATATGCCCGCTTAATTAAGACATGCAAATGTGTGTGCATGCAGTTTTCACTGGATCTTGTTAATCATTAAAGTTGATGAAGGAACAGTTGAAGTACTGGACTCACTACTTAAGAAAGAAAGTGACTACACCATCGTGAAGGGGATAGTCAACAGGTAATTCAATCATTATTAACTATATCTCGGCCTATTTAATTAGTTCTTCATTTCCTGATAACAACTATTTAATAACCCCTTTATTCATTTTCTTTGTCGGCGGGCAGGGCTTTGGCAAAGTTCATGAACGTCACTCTAGGCCAATGGAAACAAAAGCTGAAATGGTATCGACCCAAGGTAAGTAATTAAGTAGTACTAGCTAGCTAGCTGCCATCTCTTTAATTATCATGCTTGATTAATTATTATCTGATCAAATTCCATTCTCGTAAAGGCCCTGAAGCAGGCGTCGGGGACTGATCTGTGTGCATACTATGTTTGCGAGAACATTCGCATGATGGCGTCCGAAAGGAGCAGATCTCAAAGACAGGACTGGGTACGTTTGTCAGAACACTATTCACAATTTTTACACCATTGTTGATATCTAGTCACACAACTAATACACATGCATATTGATCTCCTTCTTAACAGTTCAGAGAGGTGTGGGAGAAGCTCCTACCAATGGAGCGCATACAAGCAATTCAAGAGGAAATAGCGGGATTTTTGCTCGACCAGGTCATAGATCCCAAAGGAGAATACTATTACCCGCTACCGCCCCCATGAACCACTTCCAATTGTCATCGTGCTCCGAAGGCACCAATTAGGCTAACACCACTGGCTCCGAAGGCACCAATTAGGAGAAATTGTATATAGCTAGCTAATTGTATATGTATATATATACATGTGTGTATGTGTGAATTAATGGTGGTTGTGAGACATTCGATGATATATATAAACACTATTCTGATCACGGGATCAGAATAATATTCTGATCACAACCTGAACTGCCTGAGTAACGCGCCTGACCTTCTCTATGAACTAAGTTGAACTTCCCGCAACATTGCCCAAATAGGGCTTGCTATATATCGTTGGAAAGCTATGGACACCAATATCATGACCCAACTTAAATTTTTGGCAAAATATAAGGGGTTTAAGAGCAGTTTTAAAAACCATTTTTTTCTTCGCACAAAAAACGTGAATCGTATTTTCGATCGCATTTCTAAACCGTTTATCGGAATGAGGCATATAATATGGCGTTGGAAAGCTGCTGCAAAACCGCTCCTTCCACATGTTGAAAGTTTTTTCTAATTCCCTATGATTAAAGAGTAATTTGAAAAAACATCAAATTTCGTAAACCGAACAGCTGAGTCCGTTTTCTCGATGTCATTTCTAAACGGCTAATCCAATGGAGGCATATGCTATGGCGTTGGAAAGTTTATGAAAATGCACTACTTTTTCATCTTAAAAGTTTTTTTCTAATTTTGAATGGTTTAAGAGTAATTTAGAAAATGGTCCAAGTCCTACCAAATTCGTATTTTCGAGCTAATTTTTTAACCGTGCGTCCGAATGCAGCAAATGATATGCGTTGGAAAGGTTAAACAAATGCGAAACTTTTTGGTATGTATTGTTTCTCCCAATTCTTTACGGTTTTAAGTCAGTTTAGAAAATGGTGCAAAACATATTTTCGCCGTAATTTCTACGAACTTTATCGGAATTGGGCAAATAATATACCGTTGAAAAGCTACGGAAAATGCGAAACTTTTTCATGTTGATGGTTTTCTCTGATTCCTAGCCGTTTTCAAGTAATTTTGAAAACGGCGGGATCATTCGTTCTGCCTCTAACGCGAAACAGATTCTTCGAAAATGCACCGCGTGAAGAACCTGAACTTCTCGGTGCGTGTACCTGAACTTCACTCTGTTTTTCACGTATTTTTTTTGCTCGTAGATCTTCATCCACTGCTCGTAGCTCTCCATCCCACTCACCGTAATTGAGCGGGTGATATACCGATGGAAAGCTGCTATAAACACGCAACTTTCCCGTGTTGATCATTTTTTCATACTCGCGACGATTTTGGAAGTTTTTCATCTGAAATTCATTCAGCGTAGTAGTTGAACTTCATGATATTTTCACGTTGAACTTCTGTGACGTATTTCTGTTTGTACACGCGCCTGAACTTCCCTATGTACGCCCGACCTTTATCGGAATTTTGAAAACCGTATTTTCTTCATACAAAAAATGTGGATTGTATTTTCGATCGCATTTCTAAACCGTTTAGCAACTAAATACTCGTTTTAGATAGGAATCTCGCTCATAGGCGGATTTTGCACTCGGGTCGTGAAGAACTCGCGTTTTTTGCGATTTTACTGCCTGAGTTGTTCGACCTGAACTTCCCCCTATGCTAGGTTGAACTTCCCGCAACATTGCCCAAATAGGGTCTGCTATATACCGTTGGAAAGCTATGGACACGAGTATCATGACCCAAGTTAAATTTTTCGCAAAATGTAAGCGGTTTAAGAGCAGTTTTGAAAACCGTTTTTTCTTCACACAAAAAACGTGAATCGTAATTTCGGTCGCATTTCTAAACCGTTTATTGGAATGAGGCATATAATATGGCGTTGAAAAGCTGCTGCAAAACCGCTCCTTCCACATGTTGAAAGTTTGTTCTAATTCCCTATGGTTAAAGAGTACTTTGAAAAAACGTAAAATTTCGTAAATCGAACAGTTGAGTTTTTTTTATGTCATTTCTAAACGGCTAATCCAATGGAGGCATATGATATGGCGTTGGAAAGCTTATGAAAATGCGCTACTCTTTTATCTTGAAAGTTTTTTTCTAAGTTTGAATGGTTTAAGAGTAATTTAGAAAATGGTCGAAGTCCTACCGAGTTTGTATTTTCAAGCTAATTTTTTAACTGTACGTCCGAATACAACAAATAATACGGCATTGGAAAGCATGAGGAAATGCCAAACTTTTTTATATATATTGTTTCTGTCAATTCCTTACTGTTTTAAGTCGATTTTAAAAATGGCTAAAAATGTATTTTTGTCGTAATTTCTACAAACCTTATCGGAATTGGACAAATAATATACCGCTGAAAAGCTACGGAAAATGCGATACTTTTTCATGTTGATGGCTTTGTCTGATTCCTAGCCGTTTTGAAGTAATTTGGAAAACGGCGGGATCATTCGTTCTGCCTTTATCGCGAAACAGATTTTTCAAAAATGCATCGCGTGAAGAACTTGCACTTCTCGGTGCGTGTACCTGAACTTCACTCTGTTTTTCACGTGATTTTTCTTGTTCGTAGCTCTTCATCCACTGCTCGTAGCTCTCCATCCCACTCACCGGAATTGAGCGGGTGATATACCGATGGAAAGCTGTTGTAAACACGCAACTTTCCCGTGTTGAACATTTTTTCATACTCGCGACGATTTTAAAAGTTTTTCATCTGAAATTCATTCAGTGTAGTTGGTGAACTTCCTGCTGTTTTCACGTTGAACTTCTGTGATGTATTTCCGTTAGTAATTTTCTCATCCATTTTGTCAGTGTTACACAACTGATATTTCTTTTGTACAAACCTCCCTCATAGTATATTTTTTAACTTTCCCCGACCGAGTACTTGAACTTATAACAACAAACTTTTAGTTTTTTCTTTTATATTCTTTTTTTAATACAAAATGCACACCGTGTAGTACGTGAACTTCTGACAATTATCAATCTGAACTTCTCTCGGTTACGTGAGAATATCTGAATTTTTTATTAATTTTAATCTGAATTTCTCAATCCTTTTCTTATGAATTTTGAAGCGCTCAATTTTTTTAAAAGTTGAACTTTAACAACGAGGAAAATCTGAGTTTTCTATAATCATCGAACTTCTCCATCTTTTTAATATGGACTTCCTGGTTTTATTTCTTTATCTTTATAATTTGATTTTTTTCTTAATTTTTTTTAAATCAAATTGCTCCCAAATAATAACTGAACTTCTTTGTGGATTGAGAGAATTATTTTTAAGCGCAAAAATACAGTTTCTATTTTGTGTTTTTGAACATGGAAATACAAGGTGAACCTCTCTCGCAATTTTTTTTAAATTCCCCGTATAGAGCACTTGAACTTCTTTCAACAAAACTTTTATGCTTTTATTTTTCTATATTTTATTCTCACCTGAAATGCATTCCTTGCAGTAGTTGAACTTCTCGTTGTTTTCACCTTGAACTTCTGTCACGTATTTTTGTTCAACCTCTCTCATATGAATTTTTGAAATTCTCGGGCTGAGTACTCGAACTTCTACCAAAAAAACTTTTAGCCTTTGCCTTTTCTTTTTTTTTTCATACAAAACGCACACCGTGTAGTACATGAACTTCCGGGTATTATTATTTTGAAATTCATTCTATTTCGCGTTAGTAACGGAAAATGTAAGTTTTTTATAGACATCGAATTTCTGTAACTTTTATATTTGAACTTCTTTGTGTGTTTTTTAGAAAAGTGAAAATTGGAGTTTTGTTAGAAACTTCAAACTTCTTCTCTATTTTGAATTGAACTTATTGGCATTATTATTTAGTAACCGAAAAAACCGAGTTTTTAAACAAATATCAAACTGCTCTGCTCAACCGACTATTTTAGCAAACATCTGACTTCATCATACGATGACATTTGAACTTTCATGACAAAAAAACTTCTCAAATGTTTTTACTTCAAAATTAGGGAAAGTGTTTTAATGCTAGACATCCACAAAGTATAATTTATCGACACATTATTCAATTGATCAAATAGGCAAAATCAGAGAAAGAAATACACGAGTACGTTCAGAGGAAAAACATCAATAGTAGCAGCACTAGCAATCATTATATGCACGCACACCACATGCATATACAACACACACGGAGCACAAAACACGCCAGCACACATGCACACCATACGCACGCAAGCACACGACGACGCTCATCGCATGCAACATCGCACACGCACACCTTCAGGCAGGCGGCTGTGTACTAGAGAAGGGGCGGCCTCAGGGACGATCTGGGAACATGGTCGATGATCGGCGACAGGCGCTCATATGAAAGTCTTCCTTCCAGGCGTTGAGTCATGGAACTGCTGTCAGTTATTTTGTTGAACTGATACAGAAGAACTGTAGCAAATCCTTTCGGAAATACACTGAAGAAACGCTGCAGCTTTTTGCTGCAAGATGTGCCGTTGTCCTTTACTGACGACGCCTCCCTGCTGGATCGTTGGAGGATACAACGAGAGGGAGGAGGCATCAGCACCTCCCACGCGCTAGCATCCGCTAGATCCGTGACCTCCGAATGTCCTTGACACAATAGATAGCAGCCGGCGAGGACGCCAGCGCCGGAGGAGAGGATCTCGCCGTCGTCCTTTGCTTTTGACAAGTACGTCGGGGGATGGGGCTGAACTGGTGGCCGGACGCGTGGATATTGCCGGCTGGCCAGGGGTGCAGGGTGTGGCTGCATCGAACTGACGCGGCTGGCCATAGAAACCTACCTCTCCATAGGAGGAGCGAAGAAGAGGGAGGAGGCCGTGGCCGTCGCGTCGTCCTTGTAGACGGAGGAGCTAGCTGGAGCAGCAACGCGCTCCCATGCGCTCAGATCCGCGGGAACCTGATGGTGCCTCGATGCAGTATGTGACAGAGGGCGATGGCGTGGGGCCTGGCCGCGATGTGCAGGCAATGGTGGGGAAGCATCGAAGGGAGGAAATCGGCGAGGGCTGGGGACCTGGCAGCGGCTGTAGGAACCGGCGATGGGGTAGGAGCGCCCGGTGGCCGGCGAGCGCGCGGGAGGAGGCGGTGGCTCCGGCGTCCGGCGAGCGCGCGGGAGGAGGCGGCGGCTCTGGTGTCCCGCGAGCGCGCGGGAGGAGGAGGCGGCTCCGGCGGCGGCGAGCGCGCGGGTGGGGCGGCGGCTCCGGCGGCCGGCGAGCGCGCGGGTGGAGGCGGCGGCTCCGGCGGCCGGCGAGCGCGCGGGAGGAGGCGGCGGGGTGGGGGCGAGTTGAGAACGTGTGCGCTACAGGAAGTTCGTGATGTGGAGATGAAACCGGTCGGAGGGGTCTGATGGGCCGGCCGCGTTTTGTTTTTTTTGCGTTTTTGGAGTTCGGGAACGCATCGTCAGGCCCTATATAGAACGCTGTGATCCAAATAACTATTCTAATCCAAGCATCAGAATAGTGTCACTCTTTTTATATATATGATCGGTTCTATTAAAAATTCTATTTATATATATGATCGGTTCTACCAGCAAACGAAAAAAAATTAAATAAAAAACACAAAATTAAATGTATAAAAATCATAAACCCAAAACCCCAATCTTTTATCTGGGTTGGTGTCACTAACCGTCTTAAAAGCTCCTGCCTGCAGCTGGCTCATGCCACGCGTGGTTGCTTTTTTAGACCGGTTTATCTTGAACCAGTCTTAAGAAGGTGAGGACCTTTAGTCACATTGACTTTCATGCGGATTAATAACCAAGACTAAAAATCTTCTGAACCGGTCTTTATAATTGGGTTACTGCACTAGTGTACTGCAGAAAGGTGTATGCGAGACGGGGCCTATGTAAGGGACACCGCAAAAGTTAATGGGCGGCAAGGGAGATGTGTACGGACGAAAACATTGTACTTGTTTCTTTATTTTTTTTACTCGAAGATCAAAAGCAGTCAGCGGAGCCAGCACCAAGCTGTCAAAGCAGCGAGTGAGGCATGATCGAGCGACCTTCAGGGCGGGATGGCTGCATGCGACGACCCAGAAGGCGGCGTCACGCACGAGCGGCTCAACTCGATCGAGGCGGTCCTATGGATGGGAGGCTAGATCGCGACCGGATTGGCGGAGCCGGGCATTGACGGGAGCCAATCTAGTGGCAACACTGGGCGAGCTTGGCGGGCGTTGACCACGTGCAATCCGTTGACTTCAGGGAAAAAAACAAAAAAAGGTCAAAATAGTGTGAACAGTGTCTTGTACCTACTAGTATATAGCAATATTTTTTGTTTTTTCCTAGAAGTCAACACCGGGCTTTAAAATCTCTACCTAATAATAAAGGGGCTATCACTTCTATTTTATGTCATGCAAATTGCTTTTAAAATTACAAAATATTAATCACCAATGCCATCTATACATGATAAAAAACGTTTCACATAGGGAATACTCTGCCTGGTCTGGCCCATTTAGTAGGGACCTCCTATACTGTACTCTTTGTGGGCCGCATCATGTCCTGGCGGCCTGTTTTTTAAAGTTCTATTTCTATTTCTTTTTCATTTTTATTTTCCATTTGTATTTTTTCTACTTTAAATAATTTTGGACTTTAAAAAAGTTCCAAACATTAAAAATATGAGAATTTTGAAATATATTTTTTTAGATTAAAACATGTTCATGATTTTATAAAAAAAGTTTGCTTATTCAAAAGATGTTTGAAATTTTGAAAACAAATGTTCAGGAAATAAAAAATTGTTCATGATTTAAAAAAATCATTTATTGAAAATTTTAATGAAATTGAACAAAATTTCACCAATTCAAAAATGATCATGAATGGAAAAATATCCTAAAAATTCAAAAATTGTTCGTGACTTACAAAATAGTTTATTCATTCAGAAAACGTTTGCTGATTCAGAAAACAATTATGCATTTCAAAAAATGTTTGTTAAATCAAAAATAATGTTCGTGAATTTTGAAAATTATTCAACCAATTTTGAAAACAAGGTTCGTCCATTCTGGGAATGTCGCTGATTCAAGAAAATTGTTAAAAAAATGTTCACAATTTCAAAATAAATGTTTGCAAATGTTATAGAATGTTCATGTCAAAAAATGTTCTTGATTTTAGAAAATGTTCAAAAATTTGTAAAAGTGTTCATGTATATGAAATATGTTCACGATTTCAAATATGTTCATGAGTTTAAAAAGTTGCTCATGATTTCACGAAATTGAGGGTGATAGTGTATCTCAATGATGCGGTAAAATGTGATCATGGCCATTGGAAATTAAATTTTTCTTCTTCTCCCGTTGCGACGTACGTGCCCTTTTGCTAGTTACATAGCGATGTAAAGAAAGCTAAGTTTATTCCAAACATACTTCTAAACTTCTCTGACTTTTCTTCTAAAGTTTTTTCCAATCCCTGGGTGTATATACATCCATGAACCAAACGTCCGCCCCGGCGAGGATCGTAAATTAGTTAGCAAGCACGATAATTTTCTGTCAAAAAAGAATCTGAAGCACGAAAGTTGCCATGCTTGGCAACTAAAGCTATCATCTTCGCGTCACTAAACTTGCCATCGAAAATATTCGGAATTGTCATGTGTTTGTAACTAACGTTTGGTAGTTATTAGATTCCAAAAATTAACATAAACTCTAATACCATGTTGAAAAATATGCAACTTTTATTTTAGATGGCCATAGGCCAGTATATATGCACGTACAAGTGCGGTACAATATGCAGAAAACCTCTTATAGAATAGGTAAAATACAAACGCGTACACAACTAAAGATACATATAACTAACAATAACCTCAGCCTTACTAGTGTTGAACACTCGGGAACAAATCTAAAGGTGAATTATGTTCAACAATTAATAGTAATGAGCGCCACCATCATTATTCAAATATATTTTTGTGAGAAATTATGGGAGTGAATTGGTTTGATAAAATTATAATTCAGTTTTGCTAAAGCACAAGATATGCCATAAGTATTGCACATCTAACACTATTGCAGGAAGGTCCTAAGACCACACATGTATAGGAGACTAATCAACCAAACTGTTTGCGATGCATCAATCTCAAATGGTACTGTAATAAAATCGTCCACAATAAAGTGAACTGTGTGTGATTGTTGATCCATCAAGCACGATTCAGATTAGAGTTGCGTGTGCGAATCATGACATTCAGTTGATCCATATAAACTGTTTGCGACGAGCCAAAAAACACAAATGGTTACCCAGATCAAAATGTGTGCAATAGATGACAAATAGTTCACTCGGGTGAACTGTTTGCGATGAGCCAAAATAACACAAACGACTACCAATAACAAGATGTGTGTGATAAACGGCATACAGGTCACTCGGATGAACCGATGATTCATAAAAACACAAATGATTCAGCATAACAAGATGTGTGTGATACCCGGCAAGCAGGTCAGTAATCAAAATTGTGTGGGAATGCCAATAATGCCATAGGCGATTCCTATTAATAAGTTGTGTGTGTTGTGGGCAAAAGCTTGCTGGTAAACAATTGTTAGGAATTGATGAAATCATCACCGACGAGTTCCGTAGTTTAATTCGGATGCGACGGGATTTGCTCAATCTGCACAACATCTATGCTTTGTCTACCGAACAACAACATATATACTTATAACAACATGATTAAATAATCAAAATAAACATCCAATTATATAACTGGCTACAGATAACGTTTTCACACCTAAGTAAAAAATTACATGCATAATAAACTAGGAGAAACGATCATCAAGCAACAACTCCACTACGGCACGAGCACAGGTGTACTCGATGTCGAACCCGACCACTTTGTACTTGTCCACAACAAGCAACAACTCCATAGTGTGGATGGAGTTCTCCATCAAGATCGAGCCATTGGTGTGCACCACCGAGAGCTCTGTGAACCTTCTGCGGATGTCCACTACGGCACGCATGATGAACTGGCGCTCGTCGTCCGTAGCCGCTGGGAGCACCATTGGAGCCACACAGGATAACCTCTCTGTATTTGTCGTCGTGGGTGTGCTTCCTGGAATACCGCCGCACAGTCGAAATGTTGAAGAGAGACAAGGGTTAAATGGCCGCTGTAATAAATGGGGGTCAGATGATGTATAATCGACATGTCTTGTCACATGGTTCCCAACGGAGAATTCCAGTGCATGCTTGAGCACCCCGCACACATTTCGTTTCGCCACGTGTGGGCTCAAAGAGGCGCCGATGTATTGTTGGTGAGCCTGTTCCCACACAATGACGCAGGTAACTGCGCACAATTGTGCAAGCCTCCCACCCAGCTCACTTGGCCACACGTCGGCTCGAAGAGGGGCAAATTGTGGCCATTAATTACAAAAGCTTTGCCAAAATGAAGTGTTTGGAATGACTAAAAGTAGCGCACACATTTGACAATAAGTTTACTCGTGTGTGATGAATTCAAAGTTAGACGACGTGTAATAAGGGACACTCGTGTCTGATAATTCTGCGCTCTACAAGGCACATAGTTGAAGAAACCAACTGTATGCAATAATGTCGAAGATTGCTGTCGAGTCCACAAATAGATCGTTTGCTATGAGATCGGCAAGGGAAACACATGTGAGAGTGGTAAATAAAATCAAGTCTATTACATATTAAGGTCCAAATATTAATTTCCATTGCATATTAAGGTCAAAATAGTACTACCAATATACGAGTCTCATACCATGCCATTTCAATGATTGTATCATAAATGACAGAAATATTACAAGGTTCAAATTTCAGAGTTACAAGGCTCAAATTTGAAGATTACAAGGTTCAAACTGATATTAGAAATGAAATTCAGCTTATACAGAACCGTTGTCATGCAGTGAGCATGAGAATGACTCAAGATACCGATATATATCACCTTGATTTTGTAGAGTACCGCGAAGCAAAGGGAATAGCACATGATAACCAAACGTTCTCGAATGTCATTCGTGTATTCATAGGGATTGATATGGATGTCCATGGTTCCGCTATCGATCATTGAACGAAAGGGGTTTTGTTCATGTCTATGTTTTATCGAACCTACTGGTCACAAGCATAAGGTAATCGTTATCTGCTAAGTGTTAGTGGAGCAAGAGCTATGAGAAAATATTTATGAAATAAAGTCATTGATATTTGAAATAGTTTCAAGAGGAACATGAAGCATTTTGGGGTTACTAGAAGGGTTTCGGGTTTTACCGGGTAATACCGGGTACTAATATATATGTGGAAAATATTTCCGGAGATGTTAAACTAATAATAAAAGGCACTAAGGATGATTAGGAGGATTTTATAATTATTTAAAAACCAATGGGCCTAAGAAAATACAATAAGGTTAAGTAGTGGAGAGTTGTTCGACTATAGGGCCCAATAACAAAGGTGGCGCCCCCTTAGGAGACTGAATTGGAGTGGGGGGAGACTCCTCCTCCCCACAGAGCCGGCGCAAGGAGGGAGGCCTCCTCCCCTCTTGTGGTGCCCCTCCCCTCCCTACAACCTATATATACAAGAGGTTTTGGGCCCTTTTGGACATACAAGTTTTGAAGCCTCTAGTTCTCTAATTCTAGTTCTAGTTGATCCAGTTAGAGCTAGATCTAATCCTCTCTAGTCATCATAATTAGAAGCCCGGTGTGGCTCTAATATTCTCCCTCTAATCCTCCGGTGACAATTATCTCTAGATGGCGAAGCGCTGCTGGATCCTGAAGACCTTACGCTTGCAAACTGTGGAGAGGTCGTGCTTTCGGTCTTTCGTTCGAGGTTCCTTCGTAAATGGCTCGAGGGGCTTCACGTACGATCTACATAGACTCTTCTTCCGCTGCAACTCGAAGTTGGTAATGATCTGTTCTAAACCGTTAATGCATCATCATAGTGTTTCTGGTTTGATCGTAGGACAATTTTTTTGTTTTCTACTATGTTTCCTAACATATACCACGCTCGCTTTTAAAAAAACTTGATTGGGGAGTAGACATGTTCATGGACAACCCGGCCAGCAGACCCGAACCCGAAGCCCGACATTCGGGCCGGGCTTGGGCTCCACTTTCTCACCCGAAGCCCGGCCCGAAAGCCCGAAATATAGGTATAATAAATTAATATAATATCCTGAATATGATTAATTTAATTTAAAAATGGCACTGTTCATGTACGTCGGGTCGGGGCGGGCTATGCTCAGGCTTGGGATTTTTCCTTCGGGCTTTGCCAAGCCCGGCTCGAACCCGACCTGGCCCAACCAATGATCAGGTTTATTGGGGAGCGTATGTCTCCACTACTATAACTTTGCAGATGGAGGAAAAATCTACTAAACAACTAGTAGATATGATCGAGGATGTGCTGCTAAGGCTCACTTAACATGTTAACCCTACCAATTTTACTATACTTGATATGTTTGAAGATGAAAACCTATCTATTAATCTTGGGAGACCTTTTCGTAATACCACAACTACACAAGTGGACTGTGCTGAACGAAAGGTGGCCTTTAAAGAATCTACAATGAAGAAATTACTAGGCGCTTGCTTAGGAAGCCTGGACAAGCGAAGTAGATTCCACCCTCAAGAGAACAAATGAAAAATTTCTAAAGAAGAACGAAGCCCTTGGGACCCTGGACTTGTTTGCATCATAGGGGAAGTGTCATGGCCATTCTCACTCTATCGACATACCCTGTGTGTGCTATTGATTGGCATAAAGGGCCCTTGCCATGTGTTAGGGTGAATTGGTACACCCTGTAGAGTTAAATCTCTTTGAATAGCTATGTCTGTGGTTATGCACGACTTGGAGATTTTGTACCTGGTCATAGAACAACTTCAACTAATAATTAACAAACCTGTCAACTTACGTGTGAGTGCCTTGGGGATCCTTCCTCATGGGTGATGCGAAGGGAATGCAAGGTAGTTTTATGTTGTGGTGTTTATGTTAGATGGCACAAATACGCTCTCTTACCTAATAGCTATAGACACAAGTTGTAGTGTGTCTCTATAGAATTCTAGCACTTGCTGCCGCTCAAACCACATACCCCATCTTTGAAAATGATGGATACTTAGTATAGATCTGATGTAAGTCTTGCGAGTACAACTAAGTACTCGTCTTGCTTTATTTATTCTTTGACCCGGATGCTGCAAATCATATGGTAGCAAATAGAATAGGTGATCTCTAGCTGTGAGGACGACATTAACTATGGCTGTCCTAGGCAGTGGTCTATTCAAGGTTATGAACGCCATATGATTTTCTTTAGCCTTCTTAAGGCACACTACAAAAAATACACTTCCGTGATGATACGTGTTTGTCACAGTAGGTCACCTTTTCTGTCATGTATGTACATCCATGATGATTTATGATAGAATCAAGATAGTCATACCTGTGCTGTCGTAGAAGTGTTCCATGACAATACCAAAATTATCATCACGAAAGTGTTCACTTCCATGACGATAAATGACGCGTCATGGAAGTGCTTTCGTCAAGGGTAACCGACATGTGGCATCCACCGTAACGGGTCACCATTAAGCTATCGGGTCCGGTTTTGGATCCGATAACCCGTTAACAGCCCGGACCAATGGGGATTTTCCACGTGTAAAATTCTCATCGACCGAAGGAAACACGTGTCAGCTCGTCATTGGGTCAGATAGGTGCCTATGATATGTCGACACATGTGACGGCCCACCACTGGCCCATTTAGCTTACAAAGGCCGGCCCGTTTGACTTGGTCAAAAGTTAGCGGGCTAGCCCATGAAAAGCTTGTTAACGGTCTGTTCGCAAATAGCCCATTTTACGGCTCGGTAACACATGGCCCGTTAGGGCCTTCCCGAAATAGGCCCAACAGCGTCATGTGGGCCATCAAATATAACACCAGCCCATTTCAATTTCGGCCCATGTATGGCCCATGACGTCTTTCGGCCCATATGAGGCCTTTCATATCTTCAGGCCCTTTAGTGGCCCACAGTGACTCTAGCCCATAATGAACAGTAAATTTCTTTGTACCCATTAACGGCCCATGATTCACATGGGCCGTTTCCAGCCCATGTTAGCTTTCGGCCTACTGACGGGCCATACATTATTGGGCTCCTTTCCGGCCCTCGATTACTTTCGGCCCGTTACTGGCCTGTTCCCCTAAAGGGCCAAATTCAGCATGTGGCTAGAATCATCCCGTTTGTGGCCTGTTAACCCGTTGCGTCGTTTTCAGCCCGTCCTATATTCTGGCCCATTAACGACCCATTATGCATGTGACAGAATTAAGCCTTTGCTTTCTTCCGGCTTGTTAACGACCCGTTACTGTGCTGGCCCGATACCAATTACGCCCGTTTACGACCTGATACGTCTCCATCGTATCTACTTTTCCAAACACTTTTGCCCTTGTTTTGGACTCTAACTTGCATGATTTGAATGGAACTAACCCGGATCGACGCTTTGTTTTTTGAGACTTTCCATGGTGTTATTTATGTGCGAAATAAAAGTTCTCGGAATGACCGAAACTCCACGGAACATCTTTTAGAAAATATTAAAAATCTGGAAGAAAATCCACGTCGGGGGCCCACCCTGTCCATGAGGTTGGGGGCGTCGCGCCCCTAGGCGCGCCCCCTGCCTCGTGGGCCCCCTGACGCTCCACCGACCTCAACTCCAACTCCATATATTCACTTTTAGGGAGAAAAATATCAGAGAGAAGGATTCATCGTGTTTTATGATACGGAGCCACCGCAAAGCCCTAAAACCTCGCGGGAGGGCTGATCTGGAGTCCGTTCGGGACTCCGGAGAGGGGGATTCGTCGCCGTCGTCATCATCAGCCATCCTCCATCACCAATTTCATCATGCTCACCGCCGTGCGTGAGTAATTCCATCGTAGGCTTGCTGGACGGTGATGGGTTGGATGAGATTTATCATGTAATCGAGTTAGATTTGTTAGGGTTTGATCCCTAGTATCCACTATGTTCTGAGATTGATGTTGATATGACTTTGCTATGCTTAATGCATGTCACTAGGGCCTGAGTGCCATGATTTTAGATCTGAACCTATTATGTTTTCATGAATATATGTGAGTTCTTGATCCTATCTTGCAAGTCTATAGTCACCTACTATGTGTTATGATCCGGCAACCCTAAAGTGACAACAATCGGGACCACCCCCGGTGATGACCGTAGTTTGAGGAGTTCATGTATTCACTATGTGTTAATGATTAGGTCCGGTACTCTATTAAAAGGAAGCCTTAATATCCCTTAGTTTCCGCTAGGACCCCGCTGCCACGGGAGGGTAGGTGCCATGATTTTAGATCTGAACCTATTATGTTTTCATGAATATATGTGAGTTCTTGATCCTATCTTGCAAGTCTATAGTCACCTACTATGTGTTATGATCCGGCAACCTCGAAGTGACAATAATCGGGACCACTCCCGGTGATGACCATAGTTTGAGGAGTTCATGTGTTCACTATGTGTTAGTGCTTTGGTCCGGTACTCTATTAAAAGGAGGCCTTAATATACCTTAGTTTCCAATAGGACCCCGCTGCCACAGGAGGGTAGGACAAAACATATCATGCAAGTTCTTTTCCATAAGCACGTATGACTATATTCGGAATACATGCCTACATTACATTGATGAATTGGAGCTAGTTCTGTGTCACCCTATGTTATGACTCTTACATGATGAACCACTGCATAATTCTCCATCATCGATCCAATGCCTACGAGCTTTCACATATTGTTCTTTGCTTATTTACTTTTCCGATGCTATTGTTACAATCACTACAAACCCAAAAATATTACTTTTGTTACCATTACCGTTACTTCCATATTACTTTGCTACCAAATACTTTGCTGCAGATACTAAGTTATCCAGGTGTGGTTGAATTGACAACTCAACTGCTAATACTTGAGAATATTCTTTGGCTCCCCTTGTGTCAAATCAATAAATTTGGGTTGAATACTCTACCCTCGAAAACTGTTGCGATCCCCTATACTTGTGGGTTATAAAGACTATTTTTCAAGGCGCTCTTTGGGAGCATAGCTCTATTCTTTGAGTCACTTGGGATTTATATCTGCTGGTCACTATGAAGAACTTGAAAGACGCTAAGACAAAATTTATCCCTCAACTACGAGGGGAGGTAAGGAACTGCCATCTAGCTCTGCACTTGATTCACCTTTTGTTTTGAGTAAGCTTGCGACACCCAAACCTGCTTCTGCTACTCGTTTTGATATGTCGCATGTTATTAATGACGCCACTTCTGCTATGCATGATACTTATGATGAAACTACTACTATGCTTGATACTACTGTGCCACTTGGTGAATTTCTAGATGAACAACTTGCTAGGGTTAGAGAGAATGAAATTATTGAAACTGATAATATTGATGAAAGTGATGATGAAGACTCTACTCCTAATAAATATGAATTGCCTGTTGTTCCTGAGGGTTATGTTCTGGAAAAAGAAGCTGCTAGAGCTATTTTAGCTTGCAACGATAGATACGAGCTCAAGAGGTTATTAGCCAAATGGAAGCAGCAATATCTTAATGCTGGAATGAAACCTGACCCTGCTTTTGCGACTTCACCTATCTGTGTTATTGATAAGGATTATGAATTTTCTATTGATCCTGATATAATTACTTTGGTTGAATCTGATCCTTTTCATGGCTATGAATCTGAAACTGTTGTGGAACATCTTACTAAATTAAATGAAATAGCCACGCTGTTCACTAATGATGAGAAATCTCGCTACCTTTATATCCTTAAAATATTCCCGTTCTCATTAAAGGGTGATGCTAAGATATGGTTTAATTCTCTTGATCCTGGTTGTGTGCGTAGTCCCCAGGATATGATTTATTATTTCTCTGCTAAATATTTCTGTGCTCATAAGAAACAAGCTGCTTTAAGGGACATATATAATTTTGTGCAAATTGAAGAAGAGAGTCTCCCACAATCTTGGGGGAGGCTTCTCCAATTACTTAATGCTTTTCCTGACCATCCTCTGAAGAAAAATGAAATACTTGATATCTTTTATAATGGACTAACCGATGCTTCCAGAGATTACCTGGATAGTTATGCTGGTTCTGTTTTCAGGGAAAGAACACCAGATAAAGCTGAAATTCTATTGAATAATATGTTGACAAATGAAAATAATTGGACGCTTCCTGAGCCAATTCCTGAGCCTATTCCTAAACCAACTCCGAAGAAGAGGGGTGTCATATTTCTCAGTCCTGAAGATATGCAAAAGGCAAAGAAATCTATGAAAGAAAAGGGTATTAAAGTTGAAGATGTTAAGAATTTACCTCCTATTGAAGAAATACACGGTCTTAATTTACCGCCGGTTGAAGAAACATATGATCTTAATCCATCACCTATTGAAGAAACTCATGGTCTTGATAACCCGACACAGGTAGTAAAGGTAAATTCTCTCTATAGATATGATAAAGCTGAAATCCCTCCTACTAAAATTGCTAGCCAATGCTTGGATGAGTTTGATAACTTTATGGTTAATCAAGAAGACTTCAATGCTTATTTTGGTAGACAACTAAAACAAAATGCTTATATGATTGAACACTTGGGTGATTATATGTCTAGAGTTAAAGGTGAACTTAAACTCATTACTAAACATGCTTCTATGGTCACCACTCAAGTAGAACAAGTACTTAAAGCTCAAAATGATTTGCTCAATCAATTGAATAGTAAGAATAATGACTATGCTATTAGAGTGGCTACTAGAACTGGTAAAATGACTCAGGAACCTTTGTATCCTGAAGGCCATCCTAAGAGAATTGAGCAAGATTCTCGCAGAAATAATATTGATGCACCTACTCCTTCTAAAAAGAAGAAAAAGAAAAATGATAGGACTTTGCATGCTTCTAGTGAACCTATTGCTGAACCACCTGAGAATCCCAATGATATTTCTATTTCTAATGCTGAAACACAATCTGGTAAAGAACATGAACCTAGTGAAAATGTTAATGATGATGTTCATGATGATGCTCAACCTAGTAATGATAATGATGTAGAGATTGAACCTGCTGTTGATCTTGATAACCCACAATCAAAGAATCAACATTATGATAAGAGAGACTTTGTTGCTAGGAAACACGGTAAAGAAAGAGAACCTTGGGTTCAGAAACCCATGCCTTTTCCTCCTAAACCATCCAAGAAAAAGGATGATGAGGATTTTGAGCGCTTTGCTGAAATGATTAGACTTATCTTTTTGCGTATGCGATTAACTGATATGCTCAGAATGAATCCTTATGCTAAGTATATGAAAGAAATTGTCACAAATAAAAGAAAGATACCGGAAGCTGAAATTTCACTATGCTTGCTAATTATACTTTTAAGGGTGGAATACCAAAGAAACTTGGAGAGCCAGGAGTACCCACTATACCATGCTCCATTAAAAGAAACTATGTTAAAACTGCTTTATGTGATCTTGGAGCCGGTGTTAGTGTTATGCCTCTCTCTTTATATCGTAGACTTGATTTGAATAAGTTGACACCTACTGAAATATCTTTGCAAATGGCTGATAAATCAACTACTATACCTGTCGGTATTTGTGAGGATGTGGCTATTGTTGTTGCAAACGTTACTATTTTAACGGACTTTGTTATTCTTGATATTCCCAAGGACGATAGTATGTCTATTATTCTTGGAAGACCCTTTTTGAATACTGCAGGGGCTGTTATTGATTGCAACAAAGGCAATGTCACTTTTCATGTTAATGGTAATGAGCATACAGTACACTTTCTGAGGAAACAACCTCAGGTCCACACTATCAATTCTATTGGAAAAATTCCATTGATTATTTTTGGAGGTTTTGAATTTCCTCTTCCTACTGTCAATAAGAAATATGATATTCTTATTATTGGGGATGTGCATATCCCCGTTGGGGTAACATAGTGTTATTCGAAATTTCTCCGGTTCCATGTTATTCGGAATGATTTTGTTAACAAGACTTGATCAACCTCGTTAGTGGATTCCTTTTGATGAGCATGAGATGGATGAAACTAGAAGGCACAACCTTCTGTACCCTCCTTTTACTTTCTGTTATTTAGTTGAAATAAAGTAAAAATAGCACTTTTCTGTCTGTTTTCTGATTTATCCGTGCAATATAAAAATACCCCGAAAATAAAGGTTCTCCCAATGCCCTGAAAATGGAATATAATTTTTCTGGAATATTTGAGAATATCTGGCACTGAGAACACAACAGGGGGAGCAAGCACCTGGCCACGAGGGTCCAGGGCGCGCCCACCCCTACAGGGTGCGCCCCCTGCCTCGTGGGCCCACGGTGGCACCCCTCCACTTATTCCTGCACCCATACACTTCTTCTTCCTCCCAAAAAAATCACTATCCAGCTCAAGCACGAGTTCTAGCTCATTTTGCTGCGATTTTCGATCTCCTTGCTCAAAGCACCTCTCACAAAACTGCTTGGGGAGATTGTTCCTTGGTATGTGACTCCTCCATTGGTCCAATTAGTTTTTGTTCTAGTACGCTATTCATTGCAAATTTGTGCTGCCTAGGTGACCATGTTCTTGAGCTTGCATGTCAAAGTTATATGGTTCCAAGTAGTTCTAATGCATGATATAGTCTCTAGGCACTTGTAGGAGTAGTTGCTATCAATTTTATTGAGCTTGGTTCACTTTTGCTTGAAGTTACTAAAAATTTCAGAATTTTTCAGAAAATAATGAAGAGATTTTTGAGGGGTTCATCGAGCCGAAGCTCGAAGGAAAAGCAGAGTGAAGAAGCACAGAGGCTCAAATATAATCTGCCTCGCACCGCGGAGGTTCGGCCGTGTGAATGGCCTTCCGATGATTTCTTGAGAGAAGCCGGGATTTATGATGATTTTTATGAGTTGGTTGACAATGCAGGCCTCACCGACTTCTTCCACGACCAACGCGAACAGTATCTCTTACTCACCAATACTTTTGTGCAAAACTTCTACTATTATCCTAAGGAATCACCTCCTTCAGTAGAGTTTCATTTATATGATGTGGTTAAGAAGATGCCACTAGATGAATTTTGCAAGGTTTGCAAAATACCTTTTGAGGGTAGTTTAGAGGAACCACATCGTAAAGATGTGGACGGGTTTATTGACACTATTACTGTGGGGGAAACCAGAAAGGTTTCCAATGCAAGAATCACTAGCATACATTTTCCTGTTTTACGCTACTTTGCCATATTTGCTAGTCGTTGCTTAATTGGTCGCGGAAACTGTGGAAACCTCAGTGTTCCTGATCTTATCATTTTGTTCCATGGTTTATTCTGCGATAACACTGTTAGTATGGGCGGTATTATTGCTAAACGGTTAAGTTTGAACCATACAAAGGGCCCCATCTTTGGAGGTATTTATGCTTCACACCTTGCTGCACATTATAACATACCTATTAGGCACCATGAAAAAGAAGAAAAAATGCTGCCCAATGCTTATTTAGATTATAAGAGTATGATAGCGCATGACTTTATTGTTAAGAATAGCGAAGGGGCTCTTAAATACAAATTATTATTTGATAAACATCACCCTGAGACTATTACCTTGCCTGCTTCCTCCTTGTTTAATTTATCTGCAGGTCCGTATCTCATTCCGTTGGCGGCCATTTACGCCTACCGGAACCCTACACCAGCCACGGAGCCGGAACCACAATTTGAGCCTCCACGACAGTCTAACTACCAGTGGGATCCGGAGATGATTTCCAGCCGATGGCAATCGAGTCTTCTTCATCTCGATCGACCCGGCTACAACTATGGATATCCGCCTGGCCACCCGTGGCAATAAACCAACTTAGGCCAAAAGCCTAAGCTTGGGGGAGTATGTATTTCCCACCGACATTACATTCATGTTCACACACACTCATTGCTATATGTCGGTGCTCATACTTTTTCACTGTAATATCCATGCTAGTTTATTTTCTTTTTCTTGCTTTCTTCTTGTGTGTTTGGTAAACCTTAAGAAAAACCAAAAAAATTAGTGTAGCTTTTAGTTAGTTTACTTTTCTTGCTGTAGTAGTATTAATTAAAAAGAAAACCCAAAAAGATTTCCCGTTCTTCTTTTGCTTGTTGGGAGCTTTCCCGTGTAAATAGTTTTATTTCTTTTCTTTTCTTTGGGGGTCGATAGGACAAGACCATGATTAAATTGTTAAAGTGGCTCTTATATGCATTATTGTTGATTTAACCAGGAGCCCATATTGCCTTGTCTTCTCCTGTTTATTGAATGCTCAGAGGTTCCAGCTTAGTCCAATGCACGTGCACTCTTATTATTATTCACATCGTTCGGTCGTGCAAGTGAAAGGCAATAATGACGATATATGATGGACTGACTGAGATGAGAAAAGCTGGTATGAACTCGACCTCTCTTATTTTTGTAAATATGATTAGTTCATCGTTCCTGATTCAGCCTATTATGAATAAACATGTTTGCAATGAAAATTAGAGATCATAGTTGCCTATGCCATGCTTGATTAGCTATGAGTTATAATGGTTTACCTTGCGTGCCAACATGCTATTAAAATGGTTGTGATGTGGTATAGTGGGGTGGTATCCTCCTTTGAATGATTTAAGTGACTCGACTTGGCACATGTTCACACATGTAGTTGAAACAAAATCAACATAGCCTTCATGATATTTATGTTCATGGTGGATTATATTCTACTCATGCTCTTACTCAATGTCTATTAATATTAATGCATGTTCATGACTGTTGTCGCTCTCTAGTTGGTCGCTTCCCAGTCTTTTGCTAGCCTTCACTTGTACTAAGCGGGAATACTGCTTGTGCATCCAATCCCTTAAACCCCAAATGTTATTCCATATGAGTCCACAATACCTTCCTATATGTGGTATCTACCTGCCGTTCCAAGTAAATTTGTATGTGCCAAACTCTAAATCTTCAAATGAAATTCTGTTTTGTATGCTCGAATAACTCATGTATCAACTAGGGCTCTCCGTATCTTCCATGCTAGGCGGGTTATTCTCAAGAGGAGTGGACTCCGCTCCTCACTCACGAGAAAATGGCTGGTCACCGGGATGCCCAGTCCCATGCTTTATGCAACTAAATCAAAATAATTGCAAACAAAACTCCCCCTGGGATTGTTGCTAGTTGGAGGCACTCGTTGTTTCGAGCAAGCCATGGACTTGATGCTTGTTGGTGGAGGGGGAGTATAAACTTTACCATTCTGTTTGGGAACCACCTATAATGTGTGTAGCATGGAAGATATCGCCATCTCTTGGTTGTTATGTTGACAATCAAAGTATGCCGCTCAAAATATTATTGATCCCTATTTCAAAACCGAGCTCTGGCACCTCTACAAATCCCTGCTTCCCTCTGCGAAGGGCCTATCTATTTACTTTTATGTTGAGTCATCACCCTCTTATTAAAAAGCACTAGCTGGAGAGCGCTGCTGTCATTTGCATCCATTACTATTAATTTATATTGGGTATGACTATGACTGGATCTCTTTTACCATGAATTACAATGTCTAGTCAGTCCTTGATCTTTAAAGGTGCTCTGCATTTATGTTTTGTGGTCTCAGAAAGGGCTAGCGAGATACCATCTTGTTATATCATATTATGATTGTTTTGAGAAAGTGTTGTCATCCGAGATTTATTATTATCGCTCGCTAGTTGATTATGCCATTGACATGAGTAAACATGAGACCTAAGAGTTTATTGTGAATGTGGTTAATCATAATCTTTGCTGAAAACTTGAATGCTGGCTTTACATATTTACAACAACAAGAGCAAACAGAGTTCGTAAAAGTTTTTCTTTATCACTTTCAGTTTATCAACTGAATTGCTTGAGGACAAGCAAAGGTTTAAGCTTGGGGGAGTTGATACGTCTCCGTCGTATCTACTTTTCCAAACACTTTTGCCCTTGTTTTGGACTCTAACTTCCATGATTTGAATGGAACTAACCCGGATCGACGCTGTTTTGAAGAGACTTTCCATGGTGTTATTTATGCGAAACAAAAGTTCTCGGAATGACCTGAAACTCCACGGAACATCTTTTTCGAAAATATTAAAAATACTGGAAGAAAAATACACGTTAGGGGGCCCACACCCTGTCCACGAGGGTGGGGGGCGCGCCTGCGCCCTCAGGGCGCGCCCCCCTGCCTCGTGGGCCCCCTGACGCTCCACCGACCTCAACTCCAACTCCATATATTCACTTTCAGGGAGAAAACAATCAGAGAGAAGGATTCATCGCATTTTACGATACGGAGCCGCCGCCAAGCCCTAAAACCTCTTGGGAGGGCTGATCGAGAGTCTGTTCGGGGCTCTGGAGAGGGGGATTCGTCGCCGTCGTCATCATCGACCATCCTCCATCACCAATTTCATGATAGTCACCATCGTGTGTGAGTAATTCCATCGTAGGCTTGCTAGACGGTGATGGGTTGGATGAGATTTATCATGTAATCGAGTTAGATTTGTTAGGGTTTGATCCCTGGTATCCACTATGTTCTGAGATTGATGTTGCTATGACTTTGCTATGCTTAATGCTTGTCACTAGGGCCCGAGTGCCATGATTTCAGATCTGAACCTATTATGTTTTCATGAATATATGTGAGTTCTTGATCCTATCTTGCAAGTCTATAGTCACCTACTATGTGCTATGATCCAGCAACCCCGAAGTGACAATAATCGGGACCACTCCCGGTGATGACCGTAGTTTGAGGATTTCATGTATTCACTATGTGTTAATGCTTTGGTCTGGTACTCTATTAAAAGGAGGCCTTAATATCCCTTAGTTTCCGCTAGGACCCCGCTGCCATGGGAGGGTAGGACAAAAGATGTCATTCAAGTTCTTTTCCATAAGCATGTATGACTATATTCGGAATACATGCCTACATTACATTGATGAATTGGAGCTAGTTCTGTGTCACCCTATGTTATGACTGTTACATGATGAACCACATCCGACATAATTCTCCATCACCGATCCAATGCCTATGAGCTTTTCACATATTGTTCTTCGCTTATTTACTTTTCCGTTGCTATTGTTACAATCACTACAAAACCCAAAAATATTACTTTTGTTACCGTTACCGTTACTTCCACATTACTTTGCTACTGAATGCTTTGCTGCAGATACTAAGTTATCCAAGTGTGGTTGAATTGGCAACTCAACTGCTAATACTTGAGAATATTCTTTGGCTCCCCTTGTGTCGAATCAATAAATTTGGGTTGAATACTCTACCCTCGAAAACTGTTGCGATCCCCTATATTTGTGGGTTATCAGACCCATGTGGACTCATTTATCTAACGGCCTGTAGGAGGCCAATGGATCCTATGGCCTGTAGCAGGGTCAAGGTTACCACGGTACATATATGGCCCATGGTTGTTGCAGCCACTAGCAAACCAGGGAAATGAAACTAACGCTAGGCTATTAAGGCAATTGCACAAATTACATCCACTGGGCATCAAAGTTCGCCATCAGTGCAAATATAGGGAACACCCTACACTATACATAGGGGTGGAATTCGAGCCGAGTCGAGCCAGCTCGACTCGACTCGCTAAAGCTCGTCTCATTAACGAGCTAGCTCGACTCGACTTGTTACTATAACAAGCTCAAATCCAAGATTGGCTCGACTGGTATAACTCGTGAGTTGACTCGTTTAGCTTGTTAAACTTGTTAAAGATATGTACATAAAATCTTAGATATGATAAAAAGATTATCTGGGAATTTAAAGTGTACATATATGGTCATGTACCCATGTGAATCTCCTCATGGTTGGGCCTTGAGCTGGGACACAAGGTGTTTAGTGGTTGTTTTTTTACTACCCCTAAAAACAATCATTTTTTTACCGAGCCTAACGAGTTACACGAGTACTCGTGAGATCGGCTCGTTTAACTTGGTCTATAAATGATATTAAACTAAAGCTCGGCTCGACTCGTTATTGTTCGAGTTCGAGTCGATTCGAGCCGAGTCACGAGCTACTCGTTTAGCTCGCTAGCTTCGAGCTTTTTTTTCCAGCCCTAACTGTTAAGAACAAATTTTGTATCGCAACAAAACAAATTACAACCATAAAACAAAAGGAAGGTTGGCATAAAAGTTAACAATCTGGTAGATAAATGCACCACCAGAAGTTCAGAAGCTCAATTCATTTGACCTGACTGTTATGTTTTCATGTTGTATTGTCTGATGGAGCACCATAACCTTCGCCTTCATTTCTCCCAGGCTACTGAACAACATAGCAAATGTCTGATAGTCTGGTTTCAAAACCATGCATATCTTGATGACATCGAACAATGGTTTTCCTTGTTTCACAAAGGGTCTCTGTTAGGGAATGGACTTGTGTCTGGAGCACAGATATAACATTGTTTTGAGCTTGAATATCTTGATCATGAGGTAGTTTGGACGAGATTGCCTTAACAACCAACCCAGTATTACGCAGGAACGTGCTTTTAGCCTTTGTTAGTGGACAGTATCTTGACCCATCTGCAGCACGAGGTGACATTGCGGTTATAGTTGCCTCGTCACCTTCAGAAGGTGGTGGTTCCACCATTTTTTCCATAGCTTGCTGAAAAGTTGAGTTTTTACATTAGTAGTACCAGAACAGAAGATATTAAGGAGGCAGCAAAACCGAACAAAATAGCTTTGGTCTATATACAGAAGTTATTCTGGTGAACCCATCTAAAATATTAGTTGTATTTTACTGCAAAGTACATAATAAAACCAGGTTCCAAACATATGACCATGTACCATGGCTAATGTATTGTCTATTTCTTCACATTGTATTGACAGCTAAGGATAAAGAGACAAAGTTTATAATACAGTAAGCATAGTATGACATCATTCATATCACAAAACGACTGAGACCAGACAAATAGGCAATTGTAACGTTGTGTGGGCAAGTCCAGCACAGAACTAGATTACAGATCAAGATCAAAGGAACATCACTCCTCTCTTTTAAACCTGGTAAGGTGGAATGATACGCTAAGACAACTGTGTATAAAATTGAAAAGAGTAATAGACATTGGCTGCAAACCATACAGTTCAATGCACAAGTCAGAGTAAGTAGTAGTTAAAAGGCATGAAGATTAAGGACTTACAACAATGGCTTTGATTGGTGTAGTCATGCCCTTCGTCTTGTTGGTGTGACAGTCCTTGAAGATTTCCACAACATTTGGTTCAGGTACTTTTTGGTCCTTGCGGGCTTTCCTTTTTATTTGGAACAAGTCAATATAGATCTGATAATATGGCACAACGAAAAGAGTGAAACAACAGCTAAATACAAGAGCCTCGCAGTGTGCAATATAGCTACGAGATCCTGTCGTCTGTTGGAATTTCACTTTCGTACGGTTGGCCTTGTTCCTTGAGCAGTTCACCTACAAGAAGATATATTTGTGAGGCACATGCGTAAATAGGAGTTCAACATGTGATCTGATCACATACATATAACGTACCTGATACTTTGGATTAGACTAGTGTTCAACGAGGCCTCTCCAGTCTTCACCCAATATATTTTCCACTGGAGATGTTTGGGCAAGTTCACTGTTAGCCTTGCCTTCAAAGTGAGTTTTCCTCAAGTCATACCCATACTGTCGTAGAGCAGACTTGGAAACATGGGTGCAAGCTTGTCTGGTTGCATCATCTTGGCTATCCAACTTGAACCTCATTTGTTGGAAATTATAGGAGTCTCATTATCAGCAACCTAGAAAGTATGGGACAGAGCAAGACGATATTACTAGTTTCCATAGATAACCATACTTACAAATAAATGGTCGAGGAAGGTGTTGAAATGGGTTTCGTCATTGTCATTCCTGTGCTGAATCCATGTTGGGAAGATACCTGCATGACACCTAACGGCAACCGCTGCCTCTGATACTAACTTGGCTGACTCTGTAGCATCACGTGGCCTTTTTAAACCTGCCTCAAAACGGATCTCCAATCTTCCTCCTCTAGATTTAGTTAACCTATCGAGCATTATCCCTGATGTTTGTTTCCTCTTGCGCCTAGGTGCTAGTCCAACAACGAACATAGGAAGTGTTAGTGTACATCAAATTGTGAGACTACATATAAAGAAGCATGCAACTGTAACTTGACTCTAGCAACTACCTTCTTGCTGTTGAAGCTCACAAAGTTCATCAGATCTTGCCAACTCGTCTTGTGTCAGGTGGCAAGGGAGCTTGGGAACATGCTGCTAGCTGAGTTGCGAACGAGTAACTCGTGCAGCTGGTGGTATTGTGGAAGGTGTTTCAACAACTAGGGTTGTCTATGCTTGTTTGGTGGTAGCTATTGGTTTCTGTTTGGCTTGTTTTGCAGCTCGTGTAGCACGTGATACAGCGTTTGTACAATTTTCCGCTGGACTTTGACCTTCTATTGCACCATCAGTACCAACAGAATCTGCAGGATTCTTCCGCTTCCCTTTCCGTGTGTCCTTAGTACTAACACCATCCCCTGTCATTCTGTGTTCCTTCCTCTTTCTCTGTGCCATGTTAAGTCAAGCCGACAAGAAAAAGGAATAACAATTTAGTTCTTCAGAACAAATGTAACATCCCAAAATTCTAAATTTTGGAATGTTATAATAAATAGATAGATTTGTTTGTTTGTTTGAATTGTTGTGTGATTGATTGAGTGAAATTTGAAACTTTTTGAAAGTTAAATGAGAGGGAATAAAAGGACTTTCCCAAACTTTCATTTTTGCTTTTATGCTTTTCGTGAATTCAAATACTCTTCATCACAAAACCACGGAGAGAAGATGACATGACTTCTTCCATTTATTTAAATGACAAGGGTGTTGAAAATATTTGAATTTCATTTGGAAAATATTTCCAATTCTGAAACTTTATGCAACTCAATGATTTTCACGAGCGAAGATAAAATGACTTCTTCAAAACATATGAAAGATGAGTAGGGAGTTTCAAAGAAATAAATTCAAAGTTCTTTTGAATTTATTTTCAATTTGGAGTTATTTGAGTTTTATTCAAATTATTTTCTCCAAAAATAAAATACATGGAAAATAGGGTAACATGATTCCCTACAACAGAAAATTGGAGAGGAATAAATTTGAATTCATTTTGGTATTTTTAAAATGATTTTCTTTTTGATTTTATTAGAGCTGAAGCACTCTTTGCTTTATTTGAATTTGTGTGTATTTTATTTAATGCTAGAATAATGTTCATGCTGTAGAAAATCTTTTTCTGAAAATTTTGATATATAATATGCCTATATAAAATTCTATTTTGGTTTTATTTATTCAGATTTCCTTTTCTGTTTCGAAAAAAAAACTGCACGTGCGCTTAGGACTAACAGTCGCCCATGCGCGCAACATAGTAGGATGGGCGCTCCTTTGTTTTTTTTTCTTTTTCCCTCCTCCTAAATGGGCCAGGCCCAGCGGGCCATATTCCTTCCCCATTTTTTTTCATAATTTTTCTTTTCTTTTCTATTGCTCAAAAAAAAAATTTACAGTGTACGCGCGCGGCCGAGGCCTTAGCCTTTTTTCGCTCTGTTTCGTTTAATTACGTCTACGTTTAGTCCCACATTGCCTAGCCTTTAAACCCTAAGCCTCTTTTCCACTTATAAATATAGACCCATAGAGCCTTCAAAAATCATCCGATTCGGGTTAAAGCAATATTTTGGTTTGACTAAGAAAAATATTTTCTTTCCCCTCTCCGGCGCGACTTCTGGAAATTTTCTTCTCTCTTCAAAGTCGTCTTTTCTCTGCCTTACAAAGGTATCTTTCTTTGTTTTTTTTCCTTCTTATACTTTCGTAGTTTATTATTTTTAAACTAATATAATAGATTAGATTATCAATTAGTCTACGTATTTATACATTAGACCTTAGCCATAGCTATTTTTTTCTTTTGTAAAACAGCTTGGCCCTGATTTTTCAAATAGCCATAACTTTTTACTCGTTCATCCAAACTAGGTGAAACCAACGCCCACTTCTTCGTTACGATCTCCTCTATCCAGTAATTCAACTCAAACATGTTTTTGAAAGTTTAAAATTTCGAAATTTGTTCAGATTCATATTCAAACTTCTTTAGTTCATAACTTAAGTTCCGTAACTCCGTTTGAGTTGATTCTTTTTGCATTGTGTCACAAATTTGCTTAAGTTTCTGTTTGTGTACTTAGGTTTCAAATTTGAATAGTTTAAATTTGAATTTGATAAATTTTGTTCAGATTAGTATTTTGGCCATAACTTGAGTTTAAAAATAGGTTTTTAATTAATTCTTTTTGCTACTGGTCACTTATGGTATTGTTTAACTATAGGATTTAGTTTGGTAATTTTAGAATATTTTAAATTAGGGTTTTATTAAAAACAGTACTGTTTTTCTTATGTAGTTGTTTTAGTCATATAATTAGTGTTTTAATTATTTTTAGTTAATTCTTTTTGTAAATTTTACATGTTGATATATGTTTCTGTTATACTACAGTAGATAAATTTTGGTAGTTATTTATTAGTGTTTAGCTACTGGTTTTGTGTTTGCTTGTTTAGTTCATAGTGATAGTTTTATTAGTTTTAAAAGTAATCCTTTTTCCACTTCAAGTTATATTGTTTTTATTATTTGTGAACACATTAGTTGTTATATTTATTTAGTATAGTTTATTAATGTTTTAATAAATGATTTGCTGTTATAGTTGTCTTAGTGTTTTGCTAGTTGCTATATTTGTTCTAGTATTAACTAGATGGTTATAGTAGTTTTATATTAGTTCTTTTTGTTAGTTATTAAATTAGTAATTTATTTTCTGTTATTTTATTAGATTTATATTTTCTTTGCTGTAGAAAAAAATTATTAGAGTAATTTAGTGATGTTATGTTAAGATTGTGTGAGTTGGTCACTACTAGTTTTTCCTTGAATTTTTCTTTCGAAGTTTATCCTTTGGTTTTCGACTTGGTTTTCTTTGTCGCTTTTATTTTGATTGAGTATTGTTATGAGTGTTAGAATTGTTTGCTAGGATGTTTGCTTATGTGAATGTTATGTTTGACTATATAGATTTTCAACGGAGTGACGATTAGTTCTACCAAGTCATTATTCCGAGAGCGCTATTATCTTCATCAACTTACCAGGCAAGTTCACTTTGACCATGTTTTTCATACCTATGTGTTTTATTGCATCTAGTGTCATCTTCGCAACAAACCCTCCGTAGTGATATTGAATTCTTGTAGTTGAGTAGTATGCATGAGGTAGGAACCCATCACCTGTTACCAAGCCCGGACGATATTTTATTTTAATGCTACGCTATAGTAGACGGGTTTGGTATGAGTGCTCGGGAGTGGTGTGAGAATGGAGGATCTCGTCAATGACGACAACTCCATGATGGAATCTGCAAGGACTGCATCTTCAAGGCCTCAAGACTTCAAGACTCGAGACAAGAATTCAATACACACTACTAGGTGAAGGATGGTTGACGGGCACCTGGAGAAACCAGTGGTTGGCCGGGATGCATGTAGAAGCGCCATGACATCTTGCGGAAAGCTTCACCCAGACTCAAAGAGACGGAAGAATACTTCATGCCCGGAAGCTTACTGTGCAACCGCAAGTCACTATGGGCTCTGGCTTGGTTGACCTTAGTTGTGACTCTGGCTGGGGCGGTGCTAGCAGATGTAGAACTACGGTAGGATTGGATGAGCACCGGACGGTGGTCGAGGAACTCTTGGAAGACCATGTTTGGTCATCTTGTTCTCAAACACCACGAAGTGCGAGAACGTAAAGAGAGGATCGAATCTTGCGGGTAAAGTGTACAAACCTCTGCAGAGGGTTTAAACCTAATCGATTAGCCGTGTCCCGATTCACGGACAATTTGAGCATCCGGACTTGGATCTATCTGGAACTCTCAACACCGGATGACAACTTAATTGTGGGCAACATATGATGATTTTGGGCTATGAGACATCGGTTGGCGGAACCATGTCATGATAGAAAACTCTATAGTACAGACTTCATTTATTCCTTTGATGTAGGGAAAATAAAACTAGCTTTTACGCAAACAAAACTCAGAGATCTGAGCCACAAAGCTATCCGCATATAGTATAGTTTATCATCTGTTTTCTCTTATTGTGATCTTGCGGTACATTCAATGTCTTGACCTACACGGCTGCAACGTATCATGTTGCAGGATTTTCTTCGACTAGTAAGAGTTACGATACTGTGGTTACGGTCTACACTCAACCTGCCGATGGCGTTGATGGGACTCCATACCGACTATTTGTTTCAGCTGTGACTTATGAGGTATATATCAGTTTTACGTTATTTATACATGTGATTGCACTTTGATATATACATTGATGTACTATGTGTGCCAGCATACTGATCCAGGGATGGCACAGAAACACAGAGGCTTGACCGTCTGAGGTCGGGTCGCTACAACAAATTGATGCGTGATACAGACGAATTGAACTTTGATGTTAGACAACCATATGATAGGAGGATGTAATATGTACGGAAACAGGACGACATGAGATAATCAGAACTATGATGTGTAAACTAAACACAAGACATTTCACTAAATTAGAAGCAATTCAATGGAAGGTAGACACCATATGAAAGATTCTATAAATATCTCTCTGCCAAGTTAACAGTGCCTCGTCATAACTGGCGTTTAAACAAATGTGAAGCAGTACAAGAAATAAATAATATGCAAGATGCAAACAACATCACACTACCAAGTTAAAAGGTCTCTCGTCATTAGTGCCATTGCATATTCACAGCTTATGATGTGTAAACTAAGTAGAAGACATTTCAACAAATTAGAAGCTATGGAAGCTAGACACCATATGAAAGATGCAACGAATATCAATCTACCAAGTTAAAACTGTCTCATCATAAGTGCCATTTCAATAAATTAGAAGTAGTACAAGCTAGAAAAGAATGCGAGATATAAGGCAAACACATGATACTAGGATGGAATATGTACGAAAAACAGGACGACATGGCAATATCACAATTGTTTGTGTACACTAAGAAGAAGCCATTTCAACAAATAAGAAGCTGTAGCGACCCGACCCGAATGGATCAAGTCTCTGTGCTTTCTTGTCATCCCTGGATCGGTATGCTGACACACACAGTACTCGAAGGATTTATAACAGAGGTAAATCACATGTATAAAGTAGCGTAGAAACTATTACCTCAATCCAAAACATAGCGGAAGCAACAAGGTTGTGGATTCCCATCAACACCAACGGCAAAGTTGAGTATAGGAAATCGTAACCCTAACGTATCACTTACTGTAAATTCAGTAAAGTCTCGCAACATGAAAAGTTGCAGCCCGAAAACAATTGACACATGGAATATTTGGCAATGTAACACATAGAGAGTAATGAAAGAATAAGCCTATACTACATGCATATATGGCTGGTGGAAAAGCTCTATGGTTATAAGGTTTTGCGAAAAGCCAATTTTTTTCCCTACTGCAAAGGAATAAATTTATTTAACTATCATGGTGGTTGTTAAACATTGAGAATGGTTGACAGCATCCTCAATCCCAATTAAAAGTACTCATTAAACCCAAACAAACTATATTAAGTAACGTGATGAGATCAACAGGATAATCCAAGAACTAGATACTCAAGATGTCCATAACCGGGGACACGGCTAATCATGATTAGTTTGTACACTCTGCAGAGGTTTGCGCACTTTTCCCCACAAGACTCGATCGCCTCCGTTTGGTTTCTTGCACTACATGGTGTTTGAGAAACGGATGACCGAGACATAGTCTTTCAGAAGCACTAGCACCTTACATGTGGGTAGACCGTACCAACCTACATCCCCTACATCTGCTAGTCTACCCGTAAGAGTTCGCACAACTTAGTCAACTACGCTAGAGCCCATAATGGCTTGTGGCTGCACACGGAAGTTTCTATTTTGAGTAATCTCATGATCCCTTTGGGCCTGGGTGGCGGTCCGAAGAAATACAGGCAAATCCTGTCTACCTGTGTGCCTTGACAGCAAGTCTGGAATAGCCAGTGCCTCAATCCACCCAGATGTGTGTTTAAGTTGCCACCTTAGATAAACCATTAATTATCAATCTCACATCTGTCATGGATATTCACTCAAACCCAATCCACGTCTCACGAGCATAGCATGGCGTAATAAGCAAACGAGAAGTAACTCCCAAGGGTTTGATAATAAAACAGTAATAGGTACTACCTCAAACTACTTCCCATCCCACAATTTAATTAGATCCTAATCATGCAAGTGTTTGAGGAATAGATCTAATGCATAAAAACTGGGTATGAGAAGAGTATGATCAAAGTGTTACTTGCCTGCAAAGTTGATGAAGATGATTCGCACTCAAAATTCTTGATAGATCTACTCGTCACCTCCGGTCAATCTATCGTAATCAAGCAATAGTAACCACACATAAGCAATCACTCAAAAGATCGGAAAGATCGAAGAAACAATTCGGAAAACGTCAAAACCAAATCTAATAACTCTTGCAGCATAAAACAATTTCTAACAGTACCAAAACTATGTGTATTTGGCCTTATCAGAAAGTTTAGGTCAAGAGCTTCGATTTGCAAAAAGAATCAACTAAATCGGAGTTACGAAACTCAAGTTATGATCAAACAAAGTTCAAATACAAATCTGTTTGAATTCAAATTTTAAAACTTTCAAAAACATGTTTGAGTTGTATTACTGGATAGAGGAGATCATTACGAAGAAGTGGGCGTTGGTTTCGTTGGATTCCGACTTATGAGTAAAAAGTTATGATCGTTTGAAGATTAGGGACTACGGATAGGTCCATGACGGAAATTAAAAATAAAAAGAAAAATCTATCGAGCTTAACTTCGCTAAACAAAACCGGAAAGAAAAACCGCGAGAAAACCGATCTAGGGTTTGGAAAGGAAACCAAACGAAAACCGATCTAGAAAGCGGAACGAAACCGATCTAGAAAACCGATCTAAACGGGCGAAACCGATCTAGAAAACGTGACGCTGGCGAGGCTAGTACCTCAAGAGGCGAGGGGCTCCGGTGGTGGCGGCGAGGGCGGCGGCGGCAGCAAGTGGCGGGGCGGCGCTGGTGAGGGCGGCGCGTGAGGCGGCGGTGTGGCGGCTATGGCGGCGGCGGCACTTGCTGCTTCTGCTGCTCATGGAGGAGAGGAGAGGAGAGTTGATTTGATGTGTTGGAGGGGGGTTGGGTATTTATATTGGGGAGGGAGGGTTTTGCTTGGGGTAGGGGACAAGAAATAGATTAGGATTAGGAATCCTAGGAATAAAAAACGGAATAACAAAACGGGGTCAATTCTACTAGGAATTGTAAAAGAATAGGAAACTTGGGGCTCCCTGGCTCCCCTAGGTGCGTGGTGCGTGCGTGGCCTTGGCCTTCGGCCGGCCGGTGGCTTTGTGCTCTTTTTTTTTTAAGAATTTTTTTTAACAGAGACAAATAAAACCAAATAAATAAATATATTATATAGGCATATAATATATCAAAATTTTCAGAAAAAGATTTCCTACATGATGAACTTTATTCTAGCTTCAAATAAAATACACAAAAATTCAAATAAAACAAACAGTGCTACTGCCCTAATAAAATCCATTGAAAATCATTTTAAAAATACCAAAATGGTTTCAAATTAATTTCTCTCCAATTTTCGATGTAGGGAATCATGTTACCCTATTTTCCATATATTTTATTTTTAGAGAAAATAATTTGAATAAAACTCAAATAACTCCAATTGAAAATAATTCAAAGGAACTTTGAATTTAATTCTTTGAAACTCCCAACTCATATTTCATATGTTTTGAAGAAGTCATTTTATCTTCGCTCGTGAAAATCATCGAGTTGCATAAAGTTTCAGAATTGGAAATGTTTTCCAAATGAAATTCAAATATTTTCAACACCCCTTGTCATTTAAATAAATGGAAGAAGTCATGTCATTTTCTCTCCAGGGTTTTGTGATGAAAAGAATTTGAATTCCCGAAGTTCATAAAAGCAAAATGATAGTTTGGGAAAGTCCTTTTATTCCCTCTCATTTAACTTTCAAAAGTTTCGAATTCACTCACTTTCAGTCAATCAATCAATCAATCAATCAAATCTATCTATTTGTTTATAACATTCCAAAATTTAGAATTTTGGGATGTTACAGAAGCAATGCAAGCTAGACACCGTATGCAACATGCAAGACAATATCACACTGCCAAGCTAGAGAAAGCACCTGAGATGCCAGTTTCGTCGGAAGACCGCCATCAGTCCCTGCCTTATTTTTTCCTTCCTCTTTTTTAATTGTATTGCCTTGTCAAGTCAAACCCACAAGAAAAATGAATAAAATTTGCTTTTCAGAACTCATTGATGCAGGATGCTGACGAGCACTACTTTAATGTAAGGCGACTGCATGATAGGACGATTGAATGTGTAAGAAAAAAGGACAACATTGCATATTCACAGCTATGATGTGTAAACTAAGCAGAAGGCATTTCAACAAATTAGAAGCAATGAAAGCTAGACACCATATGAAAGATGCAACGAACATCACTCTACCAAGTTAAAACTATCTCGTCATAAGTACCATTTCAACAAATTAGAAGTAGTACAAGCTAGAAAAGAATGCGAGATGTAACCTATATCACACTCCCAAGTCAAACATGTCTTATGATAAGTGATTGTTGTAGGTTACACAAGAGTAGTACTTTGATGTAAGAACATGGTGTGATAGACAGATATTGTATGTTTTAGAAACAGGAACACATGTCTTATTCACAAGTATAATGTGTAAAGTAAGAAGATGGAATTCAACAAAATTAGAAGCAATACAAGCTAGACATCATACATAACATGCAACCACATATAACAGTGCCAAGTTAGAGGGAGCACCTATGATGGTGCACTAGGGTAGACGTGCTCATCATCAGCACAACTACGTTGAGTGTCTATGCATGTGTTGTCTTGCAAATCTTCGTGGGGGGTGGAGTAGAATCTATAGAGGCCCTCCGTTTGGAAGGAGCACCTTAATTTATCCGCTGCCTTACTAATTTCCTTCCACTTTATTAGTTTTGAATTGTCAACTAAAACCAACAAGAAAAAGCAATAAAATTCACTCTTCAGAACTCATTCATGCATGATACTGACAATCACTACTTTGATGTAAGGCAAACACATGATACCAGGAAGGAATATGTAACTATTGACTTTCGTGCTTGCATAGGGAATCACAAACCTTAACACCAATATTCTTACTAAAGCATAAATACTCATCAACATAACTCACATATCACATCATCATATCTCAAAACTATTACTAAGAATCAAGTTTATTTTGTCCAATGATCTTCATGAAAGTTTTTATTATATCCTTCTTGGATATCTATCACTTTGGGACTAATTTTCATGTGTTGCTTTTCATAAGCTCAAACAAATATAAGTGAAGATCATGAGCATAAATTTTCTTTTCTTTCTCTCAAAATAATTTAAGTGAAGCAAGAGAGAATTTCTTCAAAATTTTACTAACTCTCAAATAAATCTAAGTGAAGAAAGAGAGCATTTCTTCAAAAATACTAAGCACACCGTGCTCAAAAAGATATAAGTGAAGCACTAGAGCAAGTCCATAGCTCATTAAAAATTTAAGTGAAGCATAGAGAGCAATTGTAACAAATCATGACATAATTTTGGCTCTCCCAAATAGGTGTGTCCAGCAAGGGATCAAGACTTAAAACACAAAATAAAACAAGCAAAGAATCATATCATACAAGACGCTTCAAGCAAAACACATATTATGTGACGAATAAAAATATAGCTTCGAGTAAAATACCGATGGTCGTTAGAAGAAAGAGGGGATACCACTCGGGGGCATCCCCAAGCTTAGTTGGCTTCTCATTTTTGGATAATAGCTTGGGATGCCGGGACATCCCCAAGCTTAGGCTCTTCTATCCTTCCTTCATCCATCATAAGATAACCCAAAACTTGAAAACTTCAATCACACAAAACTCAACAAAACCTTCGTGAGATCCGTTAGTATAAGAAAGCAAACCACTACTATAAGTACTGTACTCATATTTTGTTTTTACATTATATCTACTGTATTCCAACTTTTATATGGCAAAAATTCATTAAATAAAACCATAGAGCCATCAAAATAAGCACACAACGCAAAGAAAACATAATATGTCAAAATAGAACAGTCTGTAGCAATCTGACTTTTTTGAATATTTCTGTAACTCCAAAAATTCTGAAAAACTAGGAGGACCTAGGTAATTTGTATATTAATATTCTGCAAAAAAGAATTGGCTTTTTATGACGTTCTGGTGATTTTTAACAATTATTTTCGTGAGTGCAAAAGTTTTTGTTTTTCAGCAAGATCAAACAACTATCACCCAAGAAGATCCTATCGGTTCTACTTGGCACAAACACTAATTAAAGCACACAAAAACACAATAATAACATTATCTTAATTGTGCTAACACTAAAGAACAGAATTCAAAAAGCAAAAATAAAACTTATTCATTGGGTTGCCTCCAACGAGCGCTATAGTTTTACGCCCTTAGCTAGGCATAAAGCAAGGATCTAAGTTTTGTCATCTTTGGTTCGAGATCCATAAGATGCCCTCATGATTGATTCATAAGGTGGTTTAATTATTTTTCTAGGAAAGTGTTCCATACCCTTTCTCAAAGGAAATTGGAACTTAATATTGCCTTCTTTCATATCAATCACGGCACCGATAGTGCATAGAAACGGTCTACCAAGAGTAATTGGACAAGGCGGATCGTGATCAATATCAAGAACAATAAAATCTATGGGCACATAATTCCTATTTGCAAGAATAAGAACATCATTAATTCTTCCCATATGCTTTTTAATAGTAGAATCAGCCATGTGCAAATTTAAATAAAATTCTTCAAGATCGGTAAGACCAAGCACATCACATAAAGATTTCGGAATTGTAGAAACACTAGCACCCAAGTCACACAAAGAAAAACACTCATAATTTTTAATCTTAAATCTGATAGTAGGTTCCCATTCATCATGCAATTTTCTAGGAATTGAAACTTCTAATTTCAATTTTCCTTCAAAAGCTTTCATCATAGCATCAACAATATGTTTAGTAAAAGCTTTATTTTGTTCATATGCATGGGGTAAATTTATCATGGATTGCAACAAAGAAATACAATCAATCAAACTGCAACTATCATAATTAAAGTCTTTCTAATCCAAAAGAGTGGGCACATCACTAGCTAAAGTTTTGACCTCTCCAAACCCACTTTCATCAATTTTCTCAACAAGATTTTCACCCTCCAAAATATTGGGACGCCTTCTACCTAAAGTTGACTCTTCTCCAGTCCCTTTTTCATCAATCTTAACTTAACTAAACAGTGAATCAATAGAAGAAACATCAATCATTTAAAGATCTTCATCACTTTTGTCCTCTAACAAGATTGGTTTAGCGGCCATTTGATTTACTAAGGTAGCTTGTGCATCGGATATTTTTCCTAGCAAACTTTCGGCAAAAGCATACTTAGATTGGAGATTGCAAACTTCTCTACTAATATCATCAAGTTGTTTTGTAATAGCATCTAGCACAATGGAGTGCTCCTTAATTTCTTCAGTAAAATACTTATTATGCTCAAATTGTGTAGTCATATATTCCTTAGTACTCTTCTCAATTTCAAGCAAAATATTTGGTAAGGAACATCACAATATTTTCTTTGAGGCATCATGGCTATGCAAACAAGAACACACACAAAAAGAGATCCGGCAAGAAAATGGCGAACAGAAAAAGAGAGGCGAATAAAACGACAAATTTTGTGAAGTGGGGGAGGGGAAATGTGAGGCAAATGAAAAATAATGTAAATTGCGAGAAAATGAGATTCGTGATTAGGAACCTGGTATATGTTGAAGATCCTCCCTGGCAATGGCGCCAGAAATTCCTTTTGATGTTGCTTGAAGCTACATCGGTATTTCCCTAAAGAGGAAGGGATGATGCAGCAGAGCGGCAGTAGGTATTTCCCTCAGATATGAAACCAAGGTAATCGAACCAGTAGGATAACCAAGCAACACAACTTAAACAGCCCGTGCCCACAGATAAAAAATCCTCGCAACCCGACATGTTAAAGGGGTTGTCAATCCCTTCCAGGGTACGGCGCCTCAAGATAGGTAAACGGGCGTGAGATAAGTTGTAGTAGATTGATAGATCGAACGCCAAACAAAATAAATAGTAATGAAACGCAGCAAGGTATTTTTGTATTTTAGTTTAATAGATCTGAAAATAAATGCAAGGAAAAAGTAGATCGCAAAGGCAAATATATGAGAAAGAGACCCCGGGGGCCGTAGGTATCACTAGAGGCTTCTCTGGAGAAAAATAGCAAACGGTGGGTGAACAAATTATTGTTGGTCAATTGATAAAATTCAAATAATCATGACGATATCCAGGCAATGATCATTATATAGGCATCACGTCCAAGATTAGTAGACCGACTCCTGCCTACATCTACTACTATTACTCCACACATCGACCGCTATCCAGCATGCATCTAGTGTATTAAGTTCATGGAGAAATGGAGTAATGCAATAAGAACGATGACATGATGTAGACAAGATCTATCTATGTAGAGATAGACCCCATCGTTTTATCCTTAGTAGCAATGATACATACGTGTCGGTTCCCCTTCTGTCACTGGGATCAATCACGGTAAGATCGAACCCACTACAAAGCACCTCTTCCCATTGCAAGATAAATAGATCAAGTTGGCCAAACAAAACCCAAATATCGGAGAAGAAATACGAGACTATAAGCAATCATGCATATAAGAGATCAAAGAAACTCAAATAACTTTCATGGATATAAAAAGATAGATCCGATCATAAACTCAAAGTTCATCGATCCCAACAAACACACCGCAAAAGAGTTACATCATATGGATCTCCAAGAGACCATTGTATTGAGAATTCATTGAGAGAGAGAGAGAGGAATCCATCTAGCTACTAACTACGGACCCGAAGGTCTACAGAGAACTACTCACGCATCATCAAAGAGGCACCAATGGAGGTGGTGAACCCCATCCGAGATTGTCTCTAGATTGGATCTGGTGGTTCTGGACTCTGCGCCGGCTGGATGAATTTTTCGTCAACTCCCCTAGGGTTTTGGGAATATTGGGGTATTTATAGAGCAAAGAGGCGGTCCGGTGGGCACCCGAGGTGGGCACAACCCACCAGGGCTCGCCTAGGCCTCCTGGCGCGCCCTGGTGGGTTGTGCCCTCCTCGAGGCACCCCCTAGGCGCAACCAGGGCCCATTATGTTCCTTCTGGTCCAAAAAAATCTCCGTGGAGTTTCGTTCCGTTTGGACTCCGTCTGATATTGATTTCCTGCGATGTAAAAGACATGCAGAAAACAACAACTGGCACTTGGCACTACGTCAATAGGTTAGTACCAAAAATGGATATAAAATGACTATAAAATGATTATGAAACATCCAAGATTGACAATATAATAACATGGAACAATCAAAATTATATATACGTTGGAGACATATCAACATCCCCAAGCTTAACTCCTACTCGCCCGCGAGTAGGTAAGTGATAAAAATAGAATTTTTGATGTGGAATGCTGCCTAACATGTCATATCATATTCTTTTCTTTATAGAATGGACAATTGGACTTTTATGTGATTCAAAGCAATAGTCTAGTTTTGACATAATAACGTAGATACTCAAGCATATCAACAAGCAACCAAGTATTTCAAAATATCAACGCTAAAATAAGTTATCCCTAGCCCATCATGCTCAACCATTGATCTGTTCATGAAACACACTCGCATATTAGCTACACCCAATACTCAAGTACGATCATATTGCCTCCTAGTTGGTGCTTTTTATAAGATAAGATGGAGACTCAAATTCAAAATAAAAATTGCAAAAAGTAAAAGAAAGCCCCTTCGCAGAGGGAAGTAGGGATTTGTAGAGGTGCCAGAGCTCAAAGCGGAAAAATTAGAGATAAAAACATTTTGAGAGGTGTATCCATCCCACCAACGAAAACGACTTAGAGTTCCCAATGCTTTCCATGCTAGATATATCATAGGCGGTTCCCAAACAAAAAATAAAGTTTATTCCTTTTTCTACCATACTTTCACTTTCCATGGCTAGCCGTATGCACGGTTGCCCTCCATACCAACACTTTCCAAGGAATTTATTATTTGACAACATAAAGTAAATTCATTTTTTCATTTCGGGACTGGGCATCCCTAAAACCTTTGCCTTACTCTCGTGCAATGACAAGTGAATAAACACTCACCGTGAGAATAACACATCCAACACGGAAAATATTAGCCACTCCTCACTGCTCCGCGAGCGAAACAAATACACATAAGAGAAGTTTATTTTGAAAATTAGAGATGGCACATGCAAATTTTCTTAGAGCGGCAAAAGAATATCGCATATAGGTAGATGTAGTGGACTCATGTGGCAAAACTGGTTTAAAGGATTTTGGATGCACAAGTAGAGATCATACTTGGTGCAAAATGAAGGCTAGCAAAAGATTGAGAAGCGACCAACCAAGAAAGAATAACCTCGTTAGCGAGCATTAAGCATAAATAACACCGAATAATGCACCACAAGTAGGATATAATTTCATTGCATAACTATTGACTTTCGTGCTTGCATAGGGAATCACAAACCTTAACACCAGTATTCTTACTAAAGCATAATTACTCATCAACATAACTCACATATCACATCATCATATCTCAAAACTATTACTAAGATTCAAGTTTATTTTCTCTAGTGATCTTCATGAAAGTTTTTGTTATATCCTTCTTGGATATCTATCACTTTGGGACTAATTTTCATGTGTTGCTTTTCATAAGCTCAACCAAATATAAGTGAAGACCATGAGCATAAATTTTCTTTTCTTTCTCTCAAAATAATTTAAGTGAGGCAAAAGAGAATTTCTTAAAAAATTTACTAACTCTCAAATAAATCTAAGTGAAGCAAGAGATCATTTCTTCAAAAATAATAAGCACACCTGCTCAAAAAGATATAAGTGAAGCACTAGAGCAAATCCATAGCTCATAAAAAATTGAAGTGAAACATAGAGAGCAATTCTAACAAATCATGACATAATTTTGGCTCTCCCAAATAGGTGTGTCCAGCAAGGGATCAAGACTTAAAACACAAAATAAAACAAGCAAAGACTCATATCATACAAGACGCTTCAAGCAAAACACATATTATGTGACGAATAAAAATATAGCTTCGAGTAAAATACCAATGGTCGTTAGAAGAAAGAGGGGATGCCACTCGGGGGCATCCCCAAGATTAGTTGGTTGCTCATTTTTGGATAATAGCTTGGGATGCTGGGACATCCCCAAGCTTAGGCTCTTCTATCCTTCCTTCATCCATCATAAGATAACCCAAAACTTGAAAACTTCAATCACACAAAACTCAACAAAACCTTCATGAGATCCGTTAGTATAAGAAAGCAAACCACTACTATTAGTACTGTACTCATATTTTGTTTTTACATTATATCTACTGTATTCCAACTTTTCTATGACAAAAATTCATTAAATAAAACCATAGAGCCATCAAAATAAGCACACAACGCAAAGAAAACAGAATATGTCAAAACAGAACAGTCTGTAGCAATCTGACTTTTTTGAATATTTCTCTAACTCCAAAAATTCTGAAAAACTAAGAGGACCTGGGTAATTTGTATATTAATCTTCTGCAAAAAGAATTGGCATTTTATCATGTTCTGGTGATTTTTAATAATTATTTTTGTGAGCGCAAAAGTTTCTGTTTTTCAGCAAGATCAAACAACTATCACCCAAGAAGATCCTATCGGCTCTACTTGGCACAAACACTAATTAAAACACACAAAAAAACAATCATAATAGTAGCATAATTGTGCTAACACTCAAGAACAGAAAGCAAAAAGAAAAAATAAAATTTATTCATTGGATTGCCTCCCAACAAGAGCTATAGTTTTACGCCCTTAGCTAGGCATAAAGCAAGGATCTAAGTTTTGTCAGCTTTGGTTCGAGATCCATCAGATGCCCTCATGATTGATTCATAAGGTGGCTTAATTCTTGTTGTAAGAAAGTGTTACATACCCTTCCTCAAAGGAAATTGGAACTTAATATTGCCTTCTTTCATATCAATCACAACATCGATAGTGCATAAAAATGGTCTACCAAGAATAATTGGACAAGACAAATTGCAATCAATATCAAGAACAATAAAATCTATGGGCACATAATTCCTATTTGCAAGAATAATAAAATCATTAATTCTTCCCATAGGCTTTTTAATAGTAGAATCCGCCAAGTGCAAATTTAAAGAACATTCTTCAAGATCGGTAAGACCAAGCACATCACATAAAGATTTCGGAATTGTAGAAACACTAGCACCCAAGTCACACAAAGAAAAACACTCATAATTTTTAGACTTTGATAGTATGTTCCCATTCGTCATGCAATTTTTTAGGAATTGAAACTTACAATTCCAATTTTTCTTCAAAAGCTTTCATCATAGCATCAACAATATGTTTGGTAAAAGCTTTATTTTGTTCATAAGTATAGGGTGAATTTATCATGTATTGCAACAAAGAAATACAATCAATCAAAGAGCAACTATCATAATTGAAGGAAATATGCCCTAGAGGCAATAATAAAGTTATTATTTATTTCCTTATTTCATGATAAATGTTTACTATTCATGCTAGAATTGTATTAACCGGAAACATAATACATGTGTGAATACATAGACAAAACATAGTGTCACTAGTATGCCTCTACTTGACTAGCTCGTAAATCAAAGATGGTTAAGTTTTCTAACCATAGACATGAGTTGTCATTTGATTAAACAGGATCACATCATTAGGAGAATGATGTGATTGACTTGACCCATTTCGTTAGCTTAGCACTTGATCGTTTAGTATATTGCTATTGCTTTCTTCATGACTTATACATGTTCCTATGACTATGAGATTATGTAACTCCCGCTTACCGGAGGAACACTTTGTGTGCTATCAAACGTCACAACGTAACTGGGTGATTATAAAGGTAGACTACAGGTGTCTCCGAATGTACTTGTTGAGTTGACGTATTTCGAGATTAGGATTTGTCACTCCGATTGTCGGAGAGGTATCTCTGGGCCCTCTCGGTAATGCACATCACTATAAGCCTTGCAAGCAATGTAACTAATGAGTTAGTTATGGAATGATGCATTACGTAACGAGTAAAGAGACTTGCCGGTAACGAGATTGAACTAGGTATTGAGATACCGACGATCGAATCTCGGACAAGTAACATACCGATGACAAAGGGAACAACGTATGTTGTTATGCGGTTTGACCAATATGAGCATCCAGGTTCCGCTATTGGTTATTGACCGGAAACAGTTCTAGGTCATGTCTACATTATTCTCGAACCCATAGGGTCCGCGCGCTTAACGTTACGATGACAGTTACATTATGAGTTTATAGCTTTTTAATGTACCGAAGGTTGTTTGGAGTCCCGGATGTGATCACGGACATGACGAGGAGTCTCGGAATGGTCGAGACATAAAGATTGATATATTGGAAGCCTATATTTGGATATCGGAATCGTTCCGGGTGAAATCAGAATTTTACCGGAGTACCGGGGGGTTACCGGAACCCCCCGGGGGTTAATGGGCCTACATGGGCCCTAAGGGAGAAGAGGAGGGCCGGCCAGGGCAGGCCACGCACCCCCTCCCCCCCTAGTCCGAATAGGACAAGGAACGGGGGGGCCTTTCCTCTTTCCCCTTCCCCCTTCCTTCTCCAACAAGGCAAGAGGGGGGGAGTCCTACTCCCAGTGGGAGTAGGACTCCTCCAGGCGCACCCCTAGGGGCCGGCCGCACCTCCCCCTCCCTCCTTTATATATGGGGGCAGGGGGGCACCCGATAACACACAAGTTGATCTTCGTGATCATTCCTTAGCCGTGTGTGGTGCCCTCCTCCACCATATTCCACCTCGGTCATATCGTAGCAGTGCTTAGGCGAAGCCCTGCGTCGGTAGAACATCATCACTGTCACCACGCCGTCGTGCTTACGGAACTCTTCCCCGACACTTTGCTGGATTGAAGTCCGGGGATCGTCATCGAGCTGAACGTGTGCTAGAACTCGGAGGTGCCATAGTTTCGGTGCTTGATCGGTCGGGCCGTGAAGACGTACGACTACATCAACCGCGTTGATATAACGCTTCTGCTTTCGGTCTACGAGGGTACGTGGACGCACTCTCCCCTCTCGTTGCTATGCATCACCATGATCTTGCGTGTGCGTAGGAATTTTTTTGAAATTACTACGTTCCCCAACAGTGGCATCCGAGCCTAGGTTTTATGCGTTGATGTTATATGCACGAGTAGAACACAAGTGAGTTGTGGGCGATACAAGTCATACTGCTTACCAGCATGTCATACTTTGGTTCGGCGGTATTGTTGGATGAAGCAGCCCGGACAGACATAACGTGTACGCTTACGCGAGACTGGTTCTACCGACGTGCTTTGCACACAGGTGGCTGGCGGGTGTCAGTTTCTCCAACTTTAGTTGAACCGAGTGTGGCTACGCCCGGTCCTTGCGAAGGTTAAAACAACACCAACTTGACAAACTATCGTTGTGATTTTTGATGCGTAGGTAAGAACGGTTCTTCCTAAGCCCGTAGCAGCCACGTAAAACTTGCAACTACAAAGTAGAGGACGTCTAACTTATTTTTGCAGGGCATGTTGTGATGTGATATGGTCAAGACGTGATGCTATATTTTATTGTATGAGATGATCATGTTTTGTAACCAAGTTATCGGCAACTGGCAGGAGCCATATGGTTGTCGCTTTATTGTATGCAATGCAATCGCCTTGTAATGCTTTACTTTATCACTAAGCGGTAGCGATAGTCGTAGAAGCATAAGACTGGCGAGACGACAACGATGCTACGATGGATATCAAGGTGTCGCGTCAGTGACGATGGTGATCATGACGGTGCTTCGGAGATGGAGATCACAAGCACAAGATGATGATGGCCATATCATATCACTTATATTGTTTGCATGTGATGTTTATCTTTTATGCATCTTATCTTGCTTTGATTGACGGTAGCATTTTAAGATGATCTCTCACTAATTATCAAGAAGTGTTCTCCCTGAGTATGCACCGTTGCCAAAGTTCGTCGTGCCCAGAAACCACGTGATGATCGGGTGTGATAAGCTCTACATCCATCTACAACGGCTGCAAGCCAGTTTTGCACATGCGGAATACTCAGGTTAAACTTGACGATCCTAGCATATGCAGATATGGCCTCGGAACACGGAGACCGAAAGGTCAAGCGTGAATAATATAGTAGATATGATCAACATAGTGATGTTCACCATTGAAAACTACTCCATCTCACGTGATGATCGAACATGGCTTAGTTGATTTGGATCACGTGATCACTTAGATGACTAGAGAGATGTCTATCTAAGTGGGAGTTCTTAAATAATATGATTAATTGAACTTAAATTTATCATGAACTTAGTCCTGGTAGTATTTTGCAAATTATGTTGTAGATCAATAGCTCGTGTTGTTGTTTTCATATGTTTATTTTGATATGTTCTTAGAGAAAACTGTGTTGAAAAATATTAGTAGCAATGATGCGGATTGGATCCGTGATCTGAGGATTGTCCTCATTGATGCACAGAAGAATTATGTCCTTGATGCACCGCTAGATGATGGACCTATTGCAGGAGCAGATGCAGACGTTATGAACGTTTGGCTAGCTCAAAATGATGACTACTTGATAGTTTAGTGCACCATGCTTAACGGCTTAGAATCGGGACTTCAAAGACGTTTTGAACGTCATGGATCATATGAGATGTTCCAGGAGTTGAAGTTAATATTTCAAGCAAATACCCGAGTTAAGAGATATGAAATCTCCAACAAGTTCTATAGCTAAAAGATGGAAGGGAATCGCTCAACTAGTGAGCATGTGCTCAGATTGTCTGGGTACTACAATCACTTGAATCAAGTGGGAGTTAATCTTCCAGATAAAATAGTGATTGGCAGAATTCTCTAGTCACCATCACCAAGTTAGTAGAACTTCGTGATGAACTATAATATGCAAGGAATGATGAAAACAATTCCCAAGCTCTTCGCGATGCAAAAATCGGCGAAGGTAGAAATCAAAGAAAAACATCGAAGTGTTGATGGTGGACAAGATCACTAGTTTCAAGAAAAAGGGCAAAGGGAAGAAGGGGAACTTCAAGAATAACAGCAAGCAAGTTGCTGCTCAAGTGAAGAAGACCAAGTCTGGACCTAAGCCTAATACTAAGTGATTCTACTGCAAAGGGACTGGTCACTGGAAGCGGAACTACCCCAAGTATTTGGCGGATAAGAAGGATGGCAAATTGAACAAGGGTATATTTGATATACAGGTTATTGATGTGTGCCTTACTAGTGTTTATAGTATCCCCTGAGTATTTGATACTTGTTCGGTTGCTAAGATTAGTAACTCGAAACAGGAGTGACATAATAAATAGAGACTAGTTGAGGGGAAGTGACGATGAGTGTTGGAAGTAGTTCCAAAATTGATATGATCATCATCACACACTCCCTATACTTTCGGGATTAGTGTTAAACCTAAATAAATGTTATTTGGTATTTGCGTTGAGCATGAATATGATTTGATCATGTTTATTTCAATACGGTTATTCATTTAAAGTCAGAGAATAATTGTTGTTCTATTTACATGAATAAAACCTTCAATGGTCATACACCCAATGAAAATAGTTTGTTGGATCTCGATCGTAGTAATACACATATTCATAATATTGATGCCAAAAGATGCAAAGTTAATAATGATAGTGCAACTTATTTGTGGCACTGTCGTTTAGGTCATATTGGTGTAAAGCGCATGAACAAACTCCATGCTGATGGGCTTTTGGAATCACTTGATTATGAATCACTTGATGCTTGCGAACCTGTAACACCCGGATGATTAAGGAACAGTAAACCCCCGGTTACTGTGGTTAACCTCCCGTTTCTTCGAACCCGGTCTACAAATAAATTCAAAACAAAAACAAAGATAAAAGGTTTCAAAAACTAAAAGTAAAATGTTCGGGGGTTGTCTAAAATAGCAAACCTAATTATGGTGGGGTGCACTAATTTTTCTAAAATGTTTTGGCATTTTAATTAAACTAAAATGAAGCGTAAAAGGAAAAATATTAAAAGAAAAGAAAAGAAGAAGAAAAGAGGAGGGACCCCTGGCCCATCGAGGCCAGCCCTTCCCCCGGCCCAGCCAGCCCCTCCTCACCTCGCCCCCCCACCGGGCCTCGCCCGCTTAGCCTTAGACCAACAGGCCGCCCAGCCCAACTCGCCCTCTCCTTCCTCCTCTGTTCACAGAGGGGAGGTGGAGCGCTGGCAGCCGCCTGCGCCGCATGATAGCCACGCCGGCCATCCGCCGCGCCCGTCGACCTACAAGGCGTCGCCCCGCACCCTGGAACCCTAGCCGCCTCTCTTTCCTCTCCCCCGTGCTGCGACCTCCTCTGCTCGCCCCGCCCGAGCGCCGCCGTCGCCATGGCTGCGTCATAGCCGCGGCCACCGGCCACACCGCGCCTAACGCTGCGTTCCGAGCACCGTCGTCGCCGACTACGTCCTCTCACACAAGCCGGTGGGGACGGAGCCACTACATCTCCGTCCGCCTTCATCTTCTTCCTCGGGCACCGCTGCCATCGTCTTGATTCCGGCTACCTCGCGCCGTCCCGAGCACGCTGCCACTTCCCTACGGCTCCCGGTGAGCCACGCGTCTCTCCCTCGCTCCCCTTGCGGATCCACCAATGTAGCCACCTCTTATCGCCGCCCGACGCAGCTCCGCCAGATAGCTTCGCCGCCGTCGGCTGTGGGCATCGTCATGCTCACCCGAGCACACGGCGTGCTTTCAGACCGCTTCATTGAAGCCACCGTGCATCGCTTCCCTCCCGTGCCCCTTAGCACCTACCTCGACGGACGCCGAACCTCGCCTCCGCCCCCCGCGTCGCCGGCGCCGCCCGCCAACCCAGCCCTGCCGCCCCTATCACGGATGCGCCACCGTCTGGCTCTCGAGCGGGTCCGGCGCTAAGCGGCTGCCGGGCAATTCCGACGAGGCCGGGGCCCTTCGCCAGATATTTGGGTCGCCCGGCGTCGAGCCGCAGCCACCGCCGGCGTGGCCGACTGGGCCACCCGTGGTCATTGCCGCCAAGACCCCCCACGGGCCCGTTGACTGGGTTGACCCAGTCAGCGTCCGACGTGGCGAAGCATCGCCAGCGACATGCGGGCCCCATGCCATAAAACAAAAAAAACAAATATATAAACTGCTAATTAATTAATTTAATTAACTAAAACCTAATTAGACACTGACAGGTGGGCCCAGTAGATTTCTAACTAATTTTAGGTTAGTTTAAACTCTGTTTAACCCATCGTCTATGACAGTGGGTCCCCATGTCGCTTTTGACTGGTCAACCGACCAGTTGACCTCTTGACATCACTCGATGTCATGCCTACGTCCAAGACACACTGTTTTGGATAAGGTTGGAATTAAATATATAATTAAAATCAGAAAATGATTTAAATATTTACAAAATCATATCTTTTAAACCGTAACTCCGATGAAAATGTTTTCTATATGAAAGTTGCTCAGAACGACGAGACGAATCCGGATATGCAGTCCGTTCGTCCACCACACGCCTCTAACCTATCGAACCTGCAAACTTTCCTCTCGGTTCATCTGTCTCGACAGACGTCTAACCGGAAAACTTCCGGATGTTTTCCCCTAACCGATAACCCCCCTCATACCACGTTAGGGCACGCCTAGCATCGCTTCTTGTCATGTCATGCATCGATATGCATCTGTTTACCTTGTATTCATTGTTTCTTCCCCTCTTCTCTCCGGTAGACTACGAGACCGACGCCGCTGCTGGCGGTTCGACTACGGTGTTGACGACCCTCTCACTTGCCGAGCAACCAGGCAAGCCCCCCTTGATCACCAGATATCGCCTACTCTTATCTACCGCTTGCATTAGAGTAGTATAGCATATTCTTGTTTTGATACTCCTATACCGCTGCATAGCCCGACCTTGTAACTTCATTGTTACCTTACGCAATCCTATATGCTTAGTATAGGATGCTAGTACTTTCATCTGTGGCCCTACATTCTTGTCAAATGCCGTGCTATACTATCGGGCCGTGATCACTCGAGAGTTGATCACGGTATATACTATATACTTTATACATGATACATGTGGAGACTAAAGTCGGGTCGGTGAAGGAGCACCCATGAGTGGATCTTTGTGGCGGAGCGTCAGGCAGGTTGAGACCGCCTAGGAGAGAGGTGGGCTGGCCTGTTCGGCGTTCGCGGATACTTAACACGCTTAACGAGGTCTTGGTATTTGATCTGAGTTGGCTCTGAGCTTATATGCACTAACCATCTAGGCGGGAGTAGTTATGGGTATCTCGGCGTCGTGGTATCACCGAAGTACTTCAGACGTCACGACGGAGCGGCGCTGCGCCGGATTGGACTGGAACGCTGATGGGCTAGGTGCGCTTCGGCAGCGACACATAGCGTGCGTGTGTGCTCAGGCGATGGGCCCTGACCCTGCGGCGCTTAGGTTTAGACCGGCGTGTTGGCCTCTGTTGTGCCTAGGTGGGGCTGCGGCGTGTTGATCTTCCGGCGGGCATGACCCAGAAAGTGTGTCGGCCAAATGGGATCAAGCGTCTTTGGGTAAGATGGTGCACCCTGCAGGAAGTTAATCTATTCGGATAGCCGTGATCTTGATAATGGGACGACTTGGAGTTGTACCTTGAGCTTATGACAACTAGAACCGGATACTTGATAAAACACACCCTTCCAAGTGCGGATACAACGGTGGTCGCTCTCGCTCGGGGATATGAGCAGGGATTGCGGGTAGGATTATTGCTATATGATGTTACTTGGAGGACTTGGATCGTCCCTCCTACTGTTGCAAGACAGGTGTCGAGCGTAGTCTTCGTTAAGACTAGCTATCCCCTCTTATTACGGCATTCTGCAGTTCAGTCCTTGATATGGCCTTTACACATATATCCATGCATATGTAGTGTAGCTCCTTGCTTGCAGTACTTTGGATGAGTACTCACGGTTGCCTTGTTCCCCTTTTCCCCTACCTCTACTCGATTGCTGCAACTGCACGATGGAGCCAGGAGTCGACGCCACCGCCTATGGCGACTACTACTCGGAGGTGCCTACTACTACGTGCAGCCCGGCGGCGACGGGAGTGACCTAGGAGGATCCAGGCAGGAGGCCTGCTCCTCTTCGATCTGTATCCCGGTTTGTGCTAGCCTTCTTAAGGCAACTTGTTTAACTTATGTCGTACTCAGATATTGTTGCTTCCACGACTTCGTCTATGATCGAGCACTTGTATTCGAGCCCTCGAGGCCCCGGCTTGTATTATGATGCTTGTATGACTTATTTTATTTGTAGAGTTGTGTTGTGATATCTTCCGTGAGTCTCGATCTTGATCGTACACATTTGCGTGCATGATTAGTGTACGATTGAATTGGGGGCGTCACAAGTTGGTATCAGAGCCGACTGCCTGTAGGAATCCCCCTTCCACACTCCTTGGCCGAAGTCGAGTCTAGACATTGCAAAACTTTACTAACTTGGCTGTGTGCCTTACGGGCCCACGTCGCCATCGGGTGGTACTAGGATCTTTTACTCCTCGACCTTTACTCTGGGACTCTAAACTCTCTTTTACTCGGGTTAAACGATTTTACTAACTATCACTAGGATCCCGTGATCGCATTCACCCCAAAGTTGGATATAGCCTTAGTTGTTTTTGGAATTGTATTTGAACAATTTCCACCTCGTCATTGACTCCTTTGAAGCGTCTTTGTTTTCAGATGGAACCCACGAGGCAGGTCGTGCGCCACACGACGGCCATTGGTGCCTCGGGATCACTGCGGTGCTAGCCGAGATGATGACCTATCTGGGTTATCGCTGGCACCCTGAGTACACCGTCTATGAGGAGTACGGGACTATAACCAGGAGCGATGCGCGCCATCGTCCACCTCTACTCTCGGAGTACGAGTCCACTCTTGTGCTGCACACCGCACATGGTGTTGGAGTGACTATCGATATGGCAGTCCACGATGCTGCTTATGCTGCTCGACACGTCTTCGTGCGAGTATCGAGTTGGACACCTCCCCTTGTGCACATTGCTATCGCGTCGATGTTGGTGAGGAGGTTACTACATCGCTGCCTACTCCATTTGTCACCAGAGAGCCCTTCCACCATCGTAACCTTGTTACGCATGCGATAGGCTGGATCGAGCTAACCGAGCTCTTTCGCCACGAGTTGTACATCACCCGTCGGCACCTCTACCGTGCTCGACGCTGATGCACCCTTTGTCCGATCCGGAGAGCTGCCACGTTCTGCGATCTACCCAGCCAGACCGTGATGCCCCAGGTGTCGGTTGGCGGACGTGGGAGGCTACTCTCCGCGACTTGGCCCTTTTCGCCACGGACGTCGGATTCAGCACCGAGTATCCGCGGCCCCTGTGTCACCGGCGTGGAGGACTATCCGCTGCCGCACTATCGACTTTAGAGCTCTGACTACCTCCGCGATGCCGCGTGGACCTGATGTAGACTTTCTTGTTAGTGTTTGATGTATTCGCCGCGAGCTGCGTGCCGCCTATGATGTAGTAGTCTATGTACTGGACTCTATGTATCGAACTCTATGCATGATTCCTTTTGTAAGATATGCCAACTACTATGTAGTTCCCATCATGCTGTTTTCGTTATGCATGTTTCATCATGAATGATTCTTATCCTTTGCATAATTTCTCAAATGCTGAACTACCCCTGTTATATAATAGCAGGATGGTTAGGCCAGCTGGTCGTGGTCGTGGTGCCAACTTCCCACCACCGCCTGAGTACATGGCTGGTATGATCCAACAGCTCGAGATGAATCGCCAGTTCATGGAGAACATGATGGCTCAGTTCCTCGCCCAATATGCACCAGCACCCAAAGCGGAACAACTCTGCAGGATTTCATACGCTGAACCCCGGCGTGTACCGCAGCTCAACTCAGCCCTTTGGATCTTGATGGTGGCTCCGTGACATCACCTATGAGATGGAGTCTGCTGATGTAGCCCCCGCCAGCTATGTCACTTTTGCTTCCTTCTTCCGAAGGACCCGCAGCTCAATGGTGGGACAGCCACGGCGTACTCTGCCAGTTGGAACACTCATCACTGGCAGACTTCGAGCCGCCTTCCGTGCCGCTTCATCCCTCAAGGGGTCATGGACCGGAAGAAGCGTGAGTTCCGCAGCCTCACCCAAGGCAACAAGACTGTTGAAGCCTATCGAGAGTTCTGGACTTGTCTCGCTATGTCAAGAGGATATTGCAAGCGATGCACGCAGACGGGAGAAGTTCCGTGGCGGTCTTCAAGTCGACATCAAGCTCGCACTTCTAGTGCATGACTTTGCTGATTTCGCCACCTTGGTGAACAAAGCTATCAATGTCGAAACTGGTCGCAGGAATACCAGATCTCTAACAGCGAACGTGACATGGGCTCATCTTGGGCCCGTCCTCATGAAGCGCAAGATATGGATTCCCAACAGCATGTACCGGCCGAATGCACCTGCTCCAAAGCAGAACTATGCTACACCTCGTGCGCCTACAACTAAGCAGCCAAGCTTCCAGCTCCACCACCCCAAGCTCTGTTCCCACTCCCAATAATGGCTTATGCTTGGTGCGGACAGCGAGGCACCGTGCTAGAGAATGCAACGAGAACCAGAATCAATCGGCCCTTCCGGCGGTGGCCGTGGAAACAACCGAACCGCAACAACACGGCAAGTCTTATGGGCAAGCTCAGGCCAACCACGTTGATCTGAGCGAAGCTCAAGACCAGACTGCTACTATGATGGGTACACTCCTCGTAAATTCAGCACCTGCATCTGTTTTATTCGATTCAGGAGCATCACATTCATTCATGTCTGAAGACTTTGCATACAAGCACGACGTTAAGTGTGAGGAGATGAACTCTTTGGTAGTGGTAAAAACTCCATTGGGACAATGTCAAACCTCCATGGTTGGCGTCGGCGTCCCGTGGAAATCGAAGGGCTGGAATTCTATGCCTCCCCATTATCTCAAGGCGTCTAACATCGACCTCATTTTGGGGATGGATTGGTTGAAAGCGCATCTGGCGTCAATCGTTTGCGCCACTAAGACCGTCCATCTACTACACCCTTCGATGAAATAGTAAGCTACAATGCTAAATGCGGTTCAAGATGCGAGGCAAGGCTCTATGCATTGAATGCATTGAACGCCGCACCCTCGAGGAATTGAAAACATTCCTGTCGTTTGCGATTTCCAAGGCGTCTTTCTGAAGAACTTCGAGGATCCCCCGCTAGAGCTGTCGAATTCGTCATCGACTTGAAACCAGGCACCACTCCTATAGCCAGCGACCATACAAGATGCCGCCGCATGAACTCCTTGAACTAAAGGAGGAAATCGATAAATCTCTTCAAAGCGGCTTCATTCGCCCAAGTTGCTCACCTTGGGGAGCACCTTCTCTCTTTGTCAAGAAGAAGGATGGGACAAACCGATTGGTCCAAGACTACCGTCCCATAAATCAAGCTACCATTAGAATAAGTATCCTCTTCCTCGGATCAATGATCTTTATGATCAATTGGCTGGTTCGTCAGTGTTCTCGAAACTCGACTTGAGGTTGGGTTACCACCAGATCCGTGTTCGTGAGGAGGATATCCCCAAGACCGCATTTGTGACTCGCTATGGTTCATACGAGTACACCGTCATGTCTTCGGCAACCAATGCTCCAGCTACTTTCTCTCGCTTTGATGAACTATATATTCATGGATTACCTCGACAAGTTAAATGCGTGGTTTATCTGGATGATATCTGATCTATTCCAAGAATGAAGAAGAACATCTTGAACATCTTCGTCTTGTCTTTGGAAAAGCTACGAGGCGTCAACTCTATGCCAAGTTCTCCAAGTGTGAATTTTGGCTTCCAAGTAACCTATCTTGGGCATGTCATTTCTAAGGATGGTATTGCCGTCAACCCCGAAAGAGTTCAGGCCATTCTCGATTGGACTCCTCGAAGAGCGTTAAGCAAGTTAGAAGTTTTCCGGTCTCTTGACTATTGCCGTCGATTCGTCGAGAACTTCTCCAAGATTGCCGACCTCGACTAACTTTGTTGCATAAGGCGTCAAATTCCAATGGGCGGATAAATGTCGGGAAAGTTTCCGAGCACTCAAAGACAAGTTGACTTCTGCCCGATGCTAGCTCCTCCTGATACTAAGAAGGACTTCGTCATTTACTGCGACGCTTCTCGTCAAGGATTAGGCGGTGTCCTAATGCAAGAGCGCAAAGTGGTTGCTTATGCCTCTCGACAATTGCGCCCTCACGAGGAGAACTACCCAGTTCATGACCTCGAACTTGCTGCCGTCATTCATGCACTAAAGCGATGGCGACATTACCTTCTCGTGTCGTTGCGAGATCTTCACCGACCACCAAAGTCTGAAGTACTGTTTACTCAGCCAGACCTGAACCTCCGTCGCGAGAGATGGATGGAGCTGTTGCAGACTTTGATTTGGGTATCTCCTATCGCCCGAGCAAGGCTAATGTAATGGCTGATGCCTTGAGCCGCAAGTCTTCTGCAACCACCTTGAGTTCACCAAGTTCAGCCCCCACTTGTTGAAGAATTGAAAGCTGAACCTCCATATTGTTCCTCCGTGATTTTCGCTCCCCTCCTCCGGAGTTCCATAAGATGAATCTCCGTGTTGTTCCCCAGGTTCCCTCTATACCACGGCTGTTGAACCCGATCTCGTGGGCACCATAAAGACAATGCAGGATTTGACTCTGAAGTCTACAAGATTAAACAAGACATCAAAAAGGAAATCCCTCATCCTTCACTATTGCTGATGATGGCGCCTTGTACTTCAAAGGCCGCCTAGTGGTGCCCTGTAAGAAGGAAAATCTGAATATGACTCAGAAGGTTATGAAAGAAGCTCATGATAGGCCTCTATGTATCCATCCTGGCAGTACAAAGATGTATCAAGACATTCGTCAGAGATTCTGGTGGTCTAATATGAAGCAGGACATTGCTCGCTATGTTTACGAGTGTGGCGTTTGCCGTCGTATCAAAGCAGAACATCAAAGGCCTCTTTGGAACTCGCAACCTATCTCTATTCCCGAATGGAAATGGGACCATGTTGAAATGGACTTCGTCCTTTGGATTTCCCAAATCGCAGAAAGGTAATGATGCTATTCTTGTCGTCATTGACGGCTTTCTAAAGTTGCACATTTTACGGCGGTCAAAAAGCGATCTTCGCTAGCCAGCTTGCAGCGCTCTATATGTCGAAATTGTTTCACTTCACGGTATTCCACTGGTTATCGATTCGGACCGTGGCAGCTTATTCACTTCAAGATTACGGGCAAGTTTTCAAGAAGCTATGGGGACTCATTTATCTTTCGATCTGCTTTTCATCCATGAGTCTCAAGGGCAAGTTGAGCGTGTCAACCAAATTCTCGAAGACATGCTTGAGCTTGTGTCGCTTCCTTGACAAGAAATGGGAGGAATCTCTCCGTATGCTGAATTCTCTTATAATAATAGCTATCAAGCTAGTCGAAGATGGCCCCCTTGAAGTGTTATATGGACGAAAGTGCGAACCCTACGAACTGGTCGAAGCGGGGGCGTCCACTCTTGGTCCGGATATTATCCAACATGCGAAGAACAAGTCCGCATTATTCGCGAGAATCTCAAGACTGCTCGATCGCGTCAAAAGAGTAATTATGACCGTCATCACAAGGACATGGTCTATCAACTTTGGCGAAAAGGCCTATCTTGGCGTTACACCAATGAAGGGTGCTCACCGCCGGGATCAAGGGCAAACTAGCTCCTCGCTATATTGGCCCTTTCACTATTACGGAAAGGCGTGGAAAAGTGGCTTATCAAGCTGGAGCTTCGCGAACCTTTCTCGAGTTCACGATGTGTTCCACGTGTCCCAACTCCGACGCTGCTTCAAGGACCCAATCCGGCGGTGGACCATGAAGTGCTCGAATTGCAACAGGACCTCTCCTATAAAGAGCATCCGGTCCGCATTCTCGACCAAGCTGAACGCCGCACGTCCGAAGGCGATCAAGTTCCTCAAAGTCCGATGGTGAATCACTCAAGAAGGCGAAGCCACACAGGAACGCGAGGATCGTCTTCGAGATGAATATCCCGCACTCTTCCCTTCTACCTCCTAAATCTCGGGACGAGATTTCTTGTAGTGGAGGAGATTTGTAACACCCGGATGATTAAGGAACAGTAAACCCCCGGTTACTGTGGTTAACCTCCCGTTTCTTCGAACCCGGTCTACAAATAAATTCAAAACAAAAACAAAGATAAAAGGTTTCAAAAACTAAAAGTAAAATGTTCGGGGGTTGTCTAAAATAGCAAACCTAATTATGGTGGGGTGCACTAATTTTTGTAAAATGTTTTGGCATTTTAATTAAACTAAAACAGAAAGCAGAAAAGGAAAAATATTAAAAGAAAAGAAAGAGAAGAAGAAAAGAGGGAGGGAACCCCCTGGCCCATCAGGGGCCAGCCCTTCCCCCCTGGCCCAGCCAGCCCCTCCTCACCCTGGCCCCCCCTGGGCCTCGGCCCAGTTAGCCTTAGACCAACCAGGCCGGCCCAGCCCAACTCGCCCCTCTCCTTCCTCCTCTGTTCACAGAGGGGAGGTGGACGCCGGGCAGCCACGATGGCCACGTGCCGGCCATCCGCCGCGCCCCCGTCGACCTACAAGGCGTCGCCCCGCACCCTGGAACCCTAGCCGCCTCTCTTTCCTCTCCCCCGTGCTGCGACCTCCTCTGCTCGCCCCGCCCGAGCGCCGCCGTCGCCATGGCTGCGCCATAGCCGCGGCCACCGGCCACACCGCGCCTCGCCAACGCGTTCCCGAGCACCGCCGTCGTCGACTACGTCCTCTACAGCAAGCCAGTGGGGACGGGAGCCACTACATCTCCGTCCCGCCTTCATCTTCTTCCTCGGGCACCGCTGCCATCATCTTCGATTCCGGCTACCTCGCGCCGTCCCCGAGCACGCTGCCACTTCCCTACGGCTCCCGGTGAGCCACCGCGTCTCTCCCCTTGCTCCCCCGCACGGATCCACCAACGTAGCCGCCTCTGCCATCGCCGCCCGAACGCAGCTCCGCCGCATAGCTCGCCACCGTCGCTGTGGGCATCGTCATGCTCACCCGAGCACACGAGCGTGCTCAGGACCGCTCGCTGAAGCCACCCGTGCCACTGGCTTCCCTCCCCGTGCCCCTTAGCACCTACCTCGACGGACGCCCGAACCTCGCCTCCGCCCCCCCTCGTCGGCGGCGCTCCGGCCAACCCAGCCCCTGCCGCCCCTACCGCCGGATGCGCCACCGTCCTGGCTCTCGAACGCGGGGTCCGGCGCTAAGCGGCTGCCGGGCAAATTCCGGCGAGGCCGGGGCCCCGCCGCATATTTGGGTCGCCGGCGTCGAGCAGCCAGCCACCGCCGGCGTGGCCGACACAGGGCCACCAGTGGTGCGCCGCCAGGCCCCACGGCCCCGTTGGTGGGTTGACCCGATCAGCGTCTTTGGCGATGGCGATTCATCGCCAGCGACATGCGGGCCCCATGCCATAAAACAAAAAAAACAAATATATAAACTGCTAATTAATTAATTTAATTAACTAAAACCTAATTAGACAACGGCAGTGGGGCCCGAGAGATTTCTAACTAATTTTAGGTTAGTTTAAACTCTGTTTAACCCTTTGTCTATGACAGGTGGGTCCCCATGTCGCTTTTGACTGGTCAACCGACCGATTGACCTCTTGACATCACTCGATGTCATGCCTACGTCGACACACACTTGTTTTGGATAAGGTTGGAATTAAATATATAATTAAAATCGAAAATGATTTAAATCTTTAGAAAATCATATCTTTTAAACCGTAACTCCGATGAAAATGTTTTCTATATGAAAGTTGCTCGAGCAGCGAGGCGAATCCGGATCGCAGTCCGTTCGTCCACCACACGCCTCTAACCTATCGAACCTGCAAACTTTCCTCTCCGGTTCATCATCGTCTCGACAGACGTCGGAACCGGAAAACTTCCGGATGTTTTCCCCCTAACCGTAACCCCCTCATACCACGTTAGGGCACGCCTAGCATCGCTTCTTGTCATGTCATGCATCGATATGCATCTGTTTACCTTGTATTCATTGTTTCTTCCCCTCTTCTCTCCGGTAGACTCTGAGACCGGCGCTGCTGCTTTGGCGATTCGACTACGGTGTTGACGACCCTCTCACTTGCCGAGCAACCAGGCAAGCCCCCCTTGATCACCGGATATCGCCTACTCTTATCTACACTGCTTGCATTAGAGTAGTATAGCATATTACTGTTTTCGAGATACTCCTATCTTTGCTGCATAGCCCGACCTTGTAACCATTGTTACCTTACGCAATCCTATATGCTTAGTATAGGATGCTAGTACTTTCATCTGTGGCCCTACATTCTTGTCCGTCTGCTGCGTGCTATACTATCGGGCCGTGATCACTCGGGAGTTGATCACGGTATATACTATATACTTTATACATGATACATGTGGAGACTAAAGTCGAATTGGTGAAGGAGCACCATGAGTGGATCTTTGTGGCGGGCGTCAGGCAGGTTGAGACCGCCTAGAGAGAGGTGGGCCTGGCCTGTTCGGCGTTCGCGGATACTTAACACGCTTAACGAGGTCTTGGTATTTGATCTGAGTTGGCTACGAGCTTATCGCACTAACCATCTACGGGAGTAGTTATGGGTATCCGGCGTCGTGGTATCGGCGAAATACTTGAGACGTCGGCGAGCGGGCGGCGCCGGATTGGACTGGAGCGCTGATGGGCTAGGTGCGCTTCGGCCGCAGACATAGCGTCGTGGTGTGTGCTCGAGGCGATGGGCCCGGACCCTGCGGCGCTTAGGTTTAGACCGGCGTGTTGGCCTCTCTGTTGTGCCTAGGTGGGGCTGCGGCGTGTTGATCTTCCGCGGCGGGCATGACCGAGAAAGTGTGTCGGCCAAATGGGATCAAGCGTCTTTGGGTAAGATGGTGCACCCTGCAGGGAAGTTAATCTATTCGGATAGCCGTGATCTTGATAACAGGGCGACTTGGAGTTGTACCTTGAGCTTATGACAACTAGAACCGGATACTTGATAAAACACACCCTTCCAAGTGCGGATACAACCGGTGGTCGCTCTCGCTCGGGGATATGAGCAGGGATTGCGGGTAGGATTATTGCTATATGATGTTACTTGGAGGACTTCAGATCGTCCCTCCTACATGTTGCAAGACGGTGTCGAGCGTAGTCTTCGTTAAGACTAGCTATCCTCCTCTTATTACGGCATTCTGCAGATTCAGTCCATCGATATGGCCTTTACACATATATCCATGCATATGTAGTGTAGCTCCTTGCTTGCAGTACTTTGGATGAGTACTCACGGTTGCCTTGTTCCCCTTTTCCCCTACCTCTACTCGATTGCTGCAACTGCAGGCGATGGAGCCAGAGTCGAGCGCCACCGCCTATGGCGAGTACTACTCGGAGGTGCCTACTACTACGTGCAGCCCGGCGACGCGACCGGGAGTGACCTAGGAGGATCCCGAGCGGGAGGCCTGCTCCTCTTCGATCTGTATCCCGGTTTGTGCTAGCCTTCTTAAGGCAACTTGTTTAACTTATGTCTGTACTCAGATATTGTTGCTTCCGCTGACTCGTCTATGATCGAGCACTTGTATTCGAGCCCTCGAGGCCCCTGGCTTGTATTATGATGCTTGTATGACTTACTTTATTTGTAGAGTTGTCTTGTGATATCTTCCCGTGAGTCCCTGATCTTGATCGTACATATTTGCGTGCATGATTAGTGTACGATTGAATTGGGGGCGTCACAGAACCATGCCTCATGGGCAAGATGACTAAGACTCCGTTCTCCGGAACAATGGAGCGAGCAACTGACTTATTGGAAATAATACATACTGATGTATGCGATCCAATGAGTATTGAGGCTCACGGCGGGTATCGTTATTTTCTGACCTTGACAGGTGATTTGAGCAGATATGGGTATATCTACTTGATGAAACGGAAGTCTAAAACATTTGAAAAGTTCAAAGAATTTCAGAGTGAAGTGGAAAATCATCGTGACAAGAAAATAAAGTTTCTACGATCTGATCGCGGAGACAAATATTTGAGTTACGAGTTTGGTCTTCAATTAAAACAATGTGGAATAGTTTCACAAAATTGTGCCACCTGGAACACCACGGCATAATGGTGTGTCCGAACGTCATAACCGTACTTTATTGGATATAGTGCAATCTATGATGTCTCTTATTGATTTACCACTATCGTTTTGGGAGTATGCATTAGAGACAGCTGCATTCACGTTAAATAGGGCACCATATAAATCCGTCGAGACGACACCGTATGAACTATGGTTTAGCAATAAACCTAAGCTATCGTTTCTTAAAGTTTGGGGCTGTGATTCTTATATGAAAAAGTTTCAACATGATAAGCTCAAACCCAAATCGGAGAAGTGCGTCTTCATAGGATACCCAAAAAGAAACTATTGGGTACACCTTCTATCACAGATCCGAAGGCAAGATCTTTGTTGCTGAGAGTGGATCCTTTCTAGAGAAGGAGTTTCTCTCGAAAGAAGTGAGTGGGAGGAAAGTAGAACTTGATGAGGTAATTGTACCTGCTCCCTTATTGGAAAGTAGTTCATCATGAAAAGCGGTTTTGCGACACCTACACCAATTAGTGAGGAAGTTAATGATGATGATCATGAAACTTGGAATCAAGTTATTCTTGAACCTCGTGAGGTCAACCGAGTAAGATCCACACCGAGTGGTGCGGTAATCCTGTTCGGAGGTTATGTTACTAGACCATGACGAACCTACGAACTATGAAGAAGCGATGGTGAGCCCAAATTCCGCAAAATGGCTTAAGGCCATGAAATCTGAGATGGGATCCATGTATGAGAACAAAGTGTGGACTTTGGTTGACTTGCCCGATGATCGGCAAGCCATTGAGAATAAATGGATCTTCAAGAAGAAGACCGACATCGACGGTAATATTATTGTCTACAAAGCTAGAATTATGCATAAAGGTTTCGACAAGTTCAAGGTGTTGACTACGATGAGAGTTACTCACTCGTATCTATGCTTAAGTCTGTCCGAATCATGTTAGCAACTGCCACATTTTATGAAATCTGGCAAATGGATAAACAAAACTGCATTCCTTAATGGATTTATTAAAGAAGAGTTGTATATGATGCAACCAGAAAGCTTTTTGTCAATCCTAAAGGTGCTAAAATAATATGCAAGCTCCAGCGATCCATCTATGGATTGGTGCAAGCATCTCGGAGTTGGAATATACGCTTTGATAAGTTGATCAAAGCATATAGTTTTATACAGACTTGCGGTGAAGCCTGTATTTACAAGAAAGTGAGTGGGAGCACTACAACATTTTTGATAAGTATATGTGAATGACATATTGTTGATCGGAAATAATGTAGAATTATTCTGCAAAGCATAAAGGAGTGTTTGAAAGGAGTTTTTTCAAAGAAAGACCTCGATGAAGTTGCTTACATATTGAGCATCAAGATCTATAAAGATAGATCAAGATGCTTGATAAATTTTTTCAATGAGTACATACCTTGACAAGATTTTGAAGTAGTTCAAAATGGAACAGTCAAAGAAAGAGTTTCTTGCCTGTGTTACAAGGTGTGAAATTGAGTAAGACTCAAAGCCTGACCACGGCAGAAGATAGAAAGAGAATGAAAGTATGCCATGCTGTGTACCAGATCTATTGCATACCCTACCACTAAGTTTGGCAAGGGAGTGCAATAGTGATCTAGGAGTAGATCAATGGACAGCTGTCAAAATTATCCTTAGTGGAATAAGGGTATGTTTCTCGATTATGGAAGTGACAAAAGGTTCGTCGTAAAGGGTTACGTCGATGCAAGTTTTGACACTAATCTAGATGACTCTAAGTCTCGGTCTAGATACATATTGAAAGTGGGAGCAATTAGCTAGAGTAGCTCCGCGCAGAGAATTGTAGACATAAGAAATTTGCAAAATACTTATGGATCTGAATGTGACAGACCCGTTGACTAAGATTATCTCACAAGTAAAACATGATCACACCTTAGTACTCTTTGGGTGTTAATCACATAGCAATGTGAACTAGATTACTGACTCTAGTAAACCCTTTGGGTGTTGGTCACATGTCGATGTGAACCATGGATGTTAACCACATAAAGATGTGAACTATTGATGTTAAATCACATGGCGATGCGAACTAGATTATTGACTCTAGTGCAAGTGGGAGACTGAAGGAAATATGCCCTAGAGGCAATAATAAAGTTATTATTTATTTCCTTATTTCATGATAAATGTTTATTATTCATGGTAGAATTGTATTAACCGGAAACATAATACATGTGTGAATACATAGACAAAACATAGTGTCACTAGTATGCCTCTACTTGACTAGCTCGTAAATCAAAGATGGTTAAGTTTCCTAACCATAGACATGAGTTGTCATTTGATTAAATGGGATCACATCATTAGGAGAATGATGTGATTGACTTGACCCATTCCGTTAGTTTAGCACTTGATCATTTAGTATATTGCTATTGCTTTCTTCATGACTTATACATGTTCCTGTGACTATGAGATTATGTAACTCCCGCTTACCGGAGGAACACTTTGTGTGCTATCAAACGTCACAACATAACTGGGTGATTATAAAGGTACACTACAAGTGTCTCCGAAGGTACTTGTTGAGTTGACGTATTTCGAGATTAGGATTTGTCACTCCGATTGTCGGAGAGGTATCTCTGGGCCCTCTCGGTAATGCACATCACTATAAGCCTTGCAAGCAATGTAACTAATGAGTTAGTTACGGAATGATGCATTACGTAACGAGTAAAGAGACTTGCCGGTAATGAGATTGAACTAGGTATTGAGATACCGACGATCGAATCTCGGGCAAGTAACATACGGATGACAAAGGGAACAACGTATGTTGTTATGCGGTTTGACCGATAAAGATCTTCATAGAATATGTAGGAGCCAATATGAGCATCCAGGTTCCGCTATTGGTTATTGACTGGAAACAGTTCTAGGTCATGTCTACATTGTTCTCGAACCCGTAGGATCCGCACGCTTAACGTTACGATGACAGTTACATTATGAGTTTATAGTTTTTTGATGTACCGAAGGTTGTTCGGAGTCCTGGATGTGATCACGGACATGACGAGGAGTCTTGGAATGGTCGAGACATAAATATTGATATATTGGAAGCCTATATTTGGATATCAAAATCGTTCCGGGTGAAATCAGAATTTTACCGGAGTACCTGGGGGTTAACGGAACCCCCCCCCCCCGGGGGTTAATGGGCCTACATGGGCCCTAAGGGAGAAGAGGAGGGCCGGCCAGGGCAGGCTGCACGCCCCCTCCCCCCCTAGACCGAATAGGACAAGGAAGGGGCGGGGGGCGGCGCCCCCCTTTTCTCTTTCCCCTTCCCCCTTCCTTCTCCAATAAGGCAAGAGGGGGGGGGGGGAGTCCTACTCCCGGTGGGAGTAGGACTCCTCCAGGCGCACCCCTAGGGGCCGTTCGCACCTCCCCCTCCCTCCTTTATATACGGGGGCAGGGGGGCACCCCATAACACACAAGTTGATCTTCGTGATTGTTCCTTAGCCGTGTGCGGTGCCCTCCTCCACCATATTCCACCTCGGTCATGTCATAGAAGTGCTTAGGCGAAGCCCTGCGTCGGTAGAACATCATCACCGTACCACGCCGTCGTCTTGTGGAACTCTTCCCGACACTTTCTTTGGATCGAAGTCCGGGATCGTCATCGAGCTGAGCGTGTCTTTGGAAGTCGGAGGTGCCGTAGTTTCGGTGCTTGATCGGTCGGGCCGTGAAGATGAACGACTACATCAACTGCGTTGATATAACGCTTCCGCTTTTGGTCTATGAGGGTACGTGGACGCACTCTCCCCTCTCGTTGCTATGCATCACCATGATCTTGCGTGTGCGTAGGAATTTTTTTGAAATTACTACATTCCCCAACAATAATCAAAGTCTATGTAATCCAAAAGAGTGGGTACATCACTAGCTAAAGTTTCGACCTCTCCAAACCCAGTTTCATCAATTTTCTCAACAATATTTTCACCCTCTGAAATATTGGGACGCCTTCTACCTAAAGATGACTCTTCTCTAGTCCCTTTTTCATCAATCTTAACTTTACTAAACAAGGAATCAATAGAAGAAACACCAATCATTTAAAGATCTTCATCACTTTTGTCCTCTAATGAGATTGGTTTAGCGGCCATTTGGTTTACTAAGGTAGCTTGTGCATCGGATATTGTTCCTAGCAAACTTCCGGCAAAAGCATACTTAGATTGGAGATTGCAAACTTCTTACTAATGTCATCAACTTGTTTTGTAATAGCATCTAGCACAACGGAGTGCTCCTTAAGTTCTTCAGTAAAATACTTATTATGCTCAAATTGTGTAGTCATATATTCCTTAGTACTCTTCTCAATTTCAAGCAAAATATTTGGTAAGGAACATCACAATATTTTCTTTGAGGCATCATGGCTATGCAAACAAGAACACACACAAAAAGAGATCCGGCAAGAAAATGGCGAACAGAAAAAGAGAGGCGAATAAAACAACAAATTTTGTGAAGTGGGGGAGGGGAAATGTGAGGCAAATGACAAATAATGTAAATTGCGAGAAAATGAGATTTGTGATTAGGAACCTGGTATATGTTGAAGATCCTCCCCGGCAATGGCGCCAGAAATTCCTTTTGATGTTGCTCGAAGCTACATCGGTATTTCCCTAAAGAGGAAGGGATGATGCAACACAGCGGTGGTAGGTATTTCCCTCAGATATGAAACCAAGGTTATCGAACCAGTAGGAGAACCAAGCAACACAACATAAACAGCCCCTGCACACAGATAACAAATCCTCACAACCCGACGTGTTAAAGGGGTTGTCAATCCCTTCCGGGGTACGATGCCTCAAGATAGGCAAACAGACATGAGATAAATTGTAGTAGATTGATAGATCGAACGCCAAACAAAATAAATAGAAATAAAACACAGCAAGGTATTTTTTATTTTTGGTTTAATAGATCTGAAAATAAATGCAAGGAAAAACTAGATCGCAGAGGCAAATATATGAGAAAGTGACCTGGGGCCCGAAGGTTTCACTAGTGGCTTCTCTCGAGAAAAATAGCAAACGGTGGGTGAACAAATTACTGTTGGGCAATTGATAGAACTTCAAATAATCATGACGATATCCAGGCAATGATCATTATATAGGCATCATGTCCAAGATTAGTAGACCGACTCCCGCCCGCATCTACTACTATTACTCCACACATCGACCGCTATCCGACATGCATCTAGTGTATTAAGTTCTTGGAGAAATGGAGTAATGCAATAAGAACGATGACATGATGTAGACAAGATCTATCTATGTAGAGATAGACCCCATCGTTTTATCCTTAGTAGCAACAATACAGACTTGTTGGCTCCCCTTCTGTCACTGGGATCAAGCACCGTAAGATCGAACCGACTACAAAACACATCTTCCCATTGCAAGATAAATAGATCAAGTTGGCCAAACAAAACCCAAATGGAGAAGAAATACGAGGCTATAAGCAATCATGCATATAAGTGAGCAAAGAAACTCAAATAACTTTCATGGATATAAAAAGATAGATCTGATCATAAACTCAAAGTTCATCGATCCCAACATACACACCGCAAAAGAGTTACATCATATGGATCTCCGAGAGACCATTGTATTGAGAATTCAGTGAGAGAAAGAGGAAGCCATCTAGCTACTAACTACAGACCCGAAGGTCTACAAAGAACTACTCATGCATCATCGGAGAGGCACTAATGGAGGTGGTGAACCCCATCCGAGATGGTGTCTAGATTGGATCTGGTGGTTCTGGACTCTGCGGCGGCTAGATGAATATTTCGTCGACTCCCCTAGGGTTTTGGGAACATTGGGGTATTTATAGAGCAAAGAGGTGGTCCGGGGGGCACCCAAGGTGGGAAGAATCCACCAGGGCACGCCTGGGCCTCCTGGCACGCCCTGGTGGGTTCTTCCCTCCTCGAGGCACCATCAGGCGTAGCCAGGGCCCCTTATGTTCCTTCTGGTCCAAAAAAAATCTTCGTGGGGTTTCTTTGCGTTTGGACTTTGTCTGATATTGATTTCCTGTGATGTAAAAAACATGCAGAAAACAGCACTAGCACTTGGCACTATGTTAATAGGTTAGTACCATAAAATGATATAAAATGATTATAAAACATCCGAGATTGATAATATAACAACATGGAATAATAAAAAATTATAGATACGTTGGAGACGTATCAGCAACCAATATGACTCTGCCAAGTTAAAAGCGTCCCATCATAAATGGCGTTGAGGGAGTCCTGGATTTGGGGGTCCTCGGGTGTCCGGGCTATTTGATATGGGCTGGACTGATGGGCCGTGAAGATACAAGCAGAAGACTTTCCCCCGTGTCCGGATTGGACTCCTATATGCGTGGACGACAAGATTGATGCCCGGATATGTTATTTCCTTCCCCTATGAACCGACTCTGTACAACCCTAGACCCCTCTGGTTTAGTCCGTAGAGGCTATCAGAATTCTCATAGGCTAGACAGCTAGAGTTTAGCCGTTACGATCTCTAGGTAGATAAACTCTTGTAACCCCTATACTCATCGAATACAATCAAGCATGACGTAGGGTTTTACCTCCATTAAGAGGTCCCAAACCTGGGTAAACATTGTGTCCCACCTGTCCCTTGTTACCATCAATCCTCAGACGCATAGTTCGGGACCCCGTACCGAGATCTGCTGGTTTTGACACCGACATCGGTGCTTTCATTGAGAGTTCCATCGTGTTGTCAACAGAAGGATTGATCACTTGCCTTGTCATCAATAATGATATCACTTCTGGAAGGAACCTAACTTCAGGACAGGTCCTCCAACTCGGCGGTTTCACCGTGGGCACCCGCACGGCCGTCAAGCTGGCGGCACCCCCCACGATCGCCAAACATCACCTCCGCATCAGTCTCGAACACTCCGAAAAGATGGATTCGACGGACGTCTCTGTAACGCCCAATATGCGACTCTATCCTAAAGGAACTTGAAGGTCCCACCAAGGATAGAACCGCATATTGACACGCTTTTGCAAGGTGGATATCATTACACCATACCATAACATGATAGTTGGGGATACATACAAGGCATACAAATACCACAAGAATACATCAAACATCATACAAGAGAACAACATCCGACTATGGATGAATCACAAACAGAAACTCATACGACATCCACCCTGCTAGCCTAGGCTGCCGACCAGGAACCTAACCCAAGATCGACGAAGAAGAAGAACTCCAAAACAAGTAAACATCGCCCTCAAGTCATGATCATCGCATTACATGTACCTGCAACTGTTGTTGTATTAATCTGTGAGCCACGAGGACTCAGCAATCCCATTACCATGGGTATCAAGACTAGCAAAGCTTAATGGGCATGGAATGGATAAGTGGTGAGGTTGCAGCAAGCGACTAAGCATTGTATGGTGGCTAACTTACGAGTACAAGAATAAGATGAGAAACTACGCAACGGTCGCAAACTAGTAATGATCAAGAAGTGATCCAGAACTACTTACGTTCAAACATAACCCAACCGTGTTCTCCTCTCGGACTTCCCCGAAAAGAGACAATCACGGTTACACAATGCGGTTGGTGTATTTTAATTGAGTTTACTTCAAGTCCTCTACAACCGGATATTAGACAAACTCCCATCTGCCACATAATCGCGGGCACGGCTATCGAAAGTTTAAACCCTGCAGGGGTGTCCCAACTTAGCCCTTGATAAGCTCACGATCCGCGGAGAAAATCCTCCATCGCGAGAACCTCCGATCAGACTCGGAATCCTGGAGCACAAGACATTTCGACAATGGTAAAACTAATCCAGCAGGACCTCCTGGCGTGTCGATACCCTGATAGTAGCCGCGCATATCTCGTCTCAGGCCACGTCCAGATGAGAAAAGCATACATGATCCAGATACCCCAAGTTACCTAGGGGCGGTCCTGCACGGTGCTCTAGTTGGGACCAACACCATCGGCACTGGCCCCGCCCTGTATGTAGAAAATCCTCGAGTTCGCGACGCCCTATGCCAATTAATTATTAGGTTCAAGTATTATTATGGCAAATGTTAAAACCAATGTTGGGCCTTGCTGGAAGAGTTTTATTCAAAGCGAAACGTCGAGAGGGTCCCATACCCCTCATCATGTTAGGGACGCAAAATCAAGGAACATAACACCGGTATGACAAAAACTAGGGCGGCAATAGTGGAACAAAACACCAGGCATAAGGCCGAGCCTTCCACCCTTTACCAAGTATATAGATGCATTAATTAAATAAGATATATTATGATATCCCATGATATCCATGCCCCAACATGGAACAACCTGCAACTGCACCTGCAACTAGCAATGCTATAAGAGGGCTGAGCAAAGCGGTAACACAGCTAAGCAACGGTTTGCTAGTTAGGGTGAAAAGGTTAGAGGCTATCATGGCAATTTGGGAGGCTTGATAAACAAGTGGTAGGTAGTGCGACGTAGCGATAGCATCAAGAGAACTAGCATAGCAAAGATAGTAGTGAGATCCAAGATGACGGTCATCTTGCCTGAAATCCCGCTAGGAAGAAGATCAGGTTCATGAAGTAGACAAAGCAAACATAGTCGAACAGATCCTCACAATCGCAATGTTACCAGAACAGCGTGGCCACAGGGCCGGGGCGAGCTGGGCCTTGGAGGCTGGCTGGGCATGGTCCACACAGGAGTGGAGGTCAACGGGCAGGGGCGGCTGGAGGTGGAAGGGGGCGCAGTCAATGACGAAGCGGGACTTGGCTCTAGGGTCGTCCTCCTCGCGTGCGATAACGAAGCAGAAGGGGACGGCGGCAGGGACTTGGCGGAGGCAGGAGACGGCATCTTGGCGCGGTTCTGACAAGGGCAACACCGGAACGACGAGGACGCGGGTCTCCAAGGCGGTGGCCGCACTCACGAAGCAGAGGCACGGCGTGAGGCGAGGACGAAGTAGAGGCGACCTGAGGTCGCAGGTGACCAGGGCGGCGCGGCGTGGTTTCGTGAAGTAGAGGTAGTGGCGGTCTGCAGGAGGCTGAAGAGGGACTTGGCGGGGCGAGGGTGCACGGGAACCAGCCGGATCCGAGGCCAGGGTGGCTCTTGGGGAGGCGGACGAAGCACTCGTTCGTCTCGCACGAGCAGAAGCAGCGGCAGCAGAAGTTGCAGGGGGAGCCCTGGAGATGTGGACGACAGGTGGACGAGGCGATGGATTTGAGCCACTGGTGCTCCGGCGGAACAGCAGCGGTGGAGGAGCATCTAGGCACGGGGATGTGAGCTCCTCTCAACGGCCATGGTGGATTGCTCCTGTAGAAGAAGATGAGAGGCAGTCCTGTGAGAGGGAGACATGAAGAAGGGAAACAGGAGGAAGCAGAGGAGAGGGACGCGAGGGTCCTGCTGGAAGTGGTCGCCGGTGGAGCTCGGTGAGCATCTCCTCGGGCGCGAAACATGCAGCGCTTGGAGTGGACGTGTTGCTCTGCAGGTACTGGACACGTCCATGGAGGCAGGGGAGGCCGCGGCGGAGGTCGATCGAGGGGGGTGCTCGTTGGGTTCGCTGCAGAGACAAGGAGGAGAAGGTGGTGGCTTGCTGTAATTGGGTGGCGGCAGAAATCAAGGGAGCTGGTCGGAGCGATCTGGTTGGCGGGGATTTTGGATCTGGAGGGATCCCGAGGGAGACATGAGAGGGGTGGTGGCGGCTGCAGGAATGGGTGAGGGAGTCCCAGACTAGGGGGTGTCCGGATAGCCGGACTATCGTCACGGCCGGACTCCAAGACTATGAAGATACAAGATTGAAGACTTCGTCCCGTGTCTGGATGGGACTTACCTTGGCGTGGAAGGCAAGCTTGGCAATACGGATATGTAGATCTCCTAACATTGTAACCGACTCTGTGTAACCCTAACCTATCCGGTGTCTATATAAACCGGAGGGTTTTAGTCCATAGGACGAACAACAATCATACCATAGGCTAGCTTCTAGGGTTTAGCCTCCTTGATCTCGTGGTAGATCTACTCTTGTACTACCCATATCATCAATATTAATCAAGCAGGAGTAGGGTATTACCTCCATCGAGAGGGCCCAAACCTGGGTAAAAACATCGTGCCCCTTGTCTCCTGTTACCATCCGCCTAGACGCACAGTTCGGGACCCCCTACCCGAGATCCGCCGGTTTGGACACCGATAATGGGGATGGGAGAGCTAGTGGATAGGGTTTGATCTGTTTAAATAGCATGTGGATTTTTGGTTAGGGGCTAATCGGACCCTCTGATTAAAGTCGAACGGTCGAGATAGATAGGTTAGGTAGACCGAACAAATAACCGAAGATATTTTGGGGATGTTCGGGGATGATCCGGACCAACGGTGATGACTGCCCGGGTCGGGTTCGGGGGAGTTTCGGATGTGTACGTGAGGGACGATGCACAGTGCAAAGAGGAGTTAGGTGGTTTGACAAGAGGGAAATTGAAAACCCGGTTGGGCTCGGATCGGTCAACGAAGGCAAGGGGGGACGCAGCAACTACAAGCGGATGCAAGTTTTAAGAAAACATGCGGATGCAATGCTCATGATGCGATGATGAATGCAACAAACAAATAATTAACAAAGCTGACACGCAAAACATGAAAGGCATCTGGAGCATCGGTCTCGGGTCGTCACAGTCTCGTCCTTCATCGAGCTGCTAGATCGCATCGCCGCCCTGGGGCTTGCAACAGATTATGTTCGAATCGGGCTCAAACCCGATCAGAGGGAAATCAATTCCCCACCGATCACCCATCTGGTAGAGGTCGTCGAGGAACGAGCCGAAAACACTTCTTCCCCTAAGTTAAAGACCAACTATGTTCGGATCTCCGAGCTCCTTGAGCCGGATACCCTCACTCGGATGAAATTTTACGTCCTCCGAACTCAGGCTCGGACATAGGGCCTGGAAAGCACTTGGATCTTCCGGGACCCGAACTGGTCACCTCGGAGATTTTTCAAGCTCAGGATTCAATCTTGGGTCAGGATTCAGGTTTTAGCCCACCCACCCACCACAATCAATATTCTCCAAGCAATTCAGGCCTTCTAGACATATGTGACCTAATGTATGTACGACAACAACCTCAGGAAACGGTCCATCACTTCTGGGCTAGATTCCTCGTTAAAAACAAGATTAAAGATTGCTGCGACGGGGATGCAGTTCCGGTTTTTTTATCGTAATTGTATGGACGAGGGAATTCTGAACGCCCTCAACCGCCATCGCATAAAGAACTTTTTGGAATTATCACACTTAGTACAAAAATACTATGTGATGGAAAGCACATGGAAGGCCCAGAAAGCCTGGTTGGAACCTGTTGCCTTTAAGCGGTCCACCTCATGGGCAAAACGGATACGCCCCTATGAGGCATCCAATCATAAGCCCGTCGGCAAGAAAAAAAAAACCCCTCACGGGGCACGGAACAGTTCTTGACGAACTCCTCGACAAACCCTGTCAGTTACATGCGACGCTGAGTATCAAACCAACTCACAGCTTTCGGTAATGTTGGGTACTCCGGCAAGTGGCTAAGAGCGGTGAGGCTATCCTCACCAATGTTACTCCAGAGAAGCACTCTCCAGAGGATGACGATCTTAACGTCTTTACGGTCTTCGAGACCTTCTCTTCAAATAATCGGCGCAAAAGAGTGCTCCGCGACCTCGCCGAAATCAACCAAGTAACCGCAATGAGCCCTTGGAACAACGCGGACATAACTTTCACCACGGACGACGAACCAAGGGCCCGATCAGTCCGAGCACCAGCCGCCTTGATCTTAAACCCAATTGTGGATAGATTTCGACTCACCGAAGTGCTCATGGATGGCAGCAACGGACTTAACCTCGTCTATGAGGACACGCTCGACAAAATGCAAATTGACAAGACCCGCATCGAGCAAAGTAGTACCACCTTTCGAGGGATTATCCCCAATCGATAAGCACAATGTTCGTGGAAAATCAAACTTGATGTAGTATTTAGCACGCATGAGAATTACAGGTCCGAAGAGTTGCTCTTCCATGTGGCCCCCTTCAACAGCGGATATCACGCCCTTTTGGGGCGGGACGCCTTCTCACGCTTCCAAGCCATACCCCATTACAGGTACATGAAGCTTAAAATGTTGGGGCCTAATGGAATAATCACAGTTACAGTGATTCGGATAAAGCACTCCGCGCCGAAAATAAGACTGCATCCTTAGCCCCCGAGGCACTATCCGAAGCCCTTGCGGCCGAAGAACTAACTACCCTACGATCCACGATGGATAAAGATGATGTGATCCTTGATAAGAGGCCCAAATCTACCTCTTTCAAACCAGCAGATGAAATAGTTAAATTTCAAGTGCACCCGACGGATCCCAACAAAAAGCGTCCATTGGAGCACAGCTGGATTGGGCGGTCATTGCCGCCCTACGAGCGTTCCTGTGCGAAAATTGGGTCATCTTTTCCTGGCACCCTTCGGACATGCCCGGGATCCCACGCAGACTGGCTGAACATAGCCTCAACATAATCAAGGGGTTCAAATGAGTCAAGCAAATGCTACGGCGATTTTCCGAACCCAAACTACAAGCCATGGGGGAGGAGCCAGCTAAACTACTCGAGGCCGGGTTCATTAGAGAAATCAAGCACCCGAACTGGTTAGCCAACTTGGTCATGGTGCCGAAGAAGGATAAATCCTGGCGCTTTTGTGTTGATTTCAAAAACCTCAATAAGGCCTGCCCCAAGGACCCTTTCCCGTTGCCCCACATTGACCAGATTATTGATGCAACCGCAGGACACGACTCATTGTGTTTTCCTCAATGCTTACTCCGGATACCATCCGATTAAGATGAAGGAGTCCAACCAGGCCGCAACGATGTTTATTACACTGTACGGGCCTTTTTGTTTCAACACTATGCCCTTCGGGCTTAAAAACGCTGGTGCCACTTACCAACGCATGATTCAAACATGTCTGGAAAAACAGATCGGCAAAACAGTGGAAGCATATGTGGACGACGTGGTCATCAAGAATAAACATGTCGAATCATTGGTGGATGATCTCCGCCTCACATTTGACAACCTCCGAACATATGACATACGACTAAATCCGGAAAAATGTGTTTTCGGGGTTCCAGCTGGAAAACTGCTAGGGTTCATTGTTTCCAATAAAGGAATTGAAGCGAACCCAGCCAAAATCCGAGCCTTGTCACAATTGGCCATGCCAACAGACTTAAAGCAGGTCCAAAAACTCTTAGGGTGCGTGGCAGCTTGAGCCGCTTCATCTCCAGATTAGGAGAAAAGGCGCTACCACTTTATCGACTGCTCCGACGCACCGACCATTTCGAATGGACGGATGCGGCTACAGCTGGATTGGAAGAAATAAAAACCTTACTAGCAAGCAACCCAATCCTAGCCGCCCCAAGTGTTGGCGAGCCTATGTTGCTTTATATATCCGCGACTCACCAGGTAGTGAGCGCCGTACTCGTCGTTGAGCGGGAGGAAGAGGGACATAAATTCCCCATCCAGAAACCAATATACTATGTATCGTCGGTCCTCACACCATCAAATCCCGATACCCTCACTATCAAAAGATAGCTTACATGGTCTTTATGGCATCCCGTAAGCTCCGGCACTATTTTCAGGAGTGTTCGATCACGGTGGAATCCGAAGTACCACTTAACGACATCATAAATAATAGGGATACCACCGGACGCATAGCTAAATGGGCATTGAGCTCTTACCATTTGAAATTACATACAAGACGCACCGAGCTATTAAATCTCAGGTGCTGGCAGACTTCGTCGTCGAGTGGACGGAAGCCGAGCTCCCTAAAGAGTACAACTCATATTCCAACTGGACTATGTACTTCGACGGCTCTAAAATGTTAGCCGTACTGGGGGCTGGTGTCATATTGACATCCCCCACGGGGGACACAGTCCTCTACATGCTGCAGATCATGTATACGGACTCCAATAACGCAGCCGAATACGAGGCACTTCTACATGGTCTCTGAATGGCTGTCTCGATGCGCATATAATGCTCGAGGTGCGCGGTGATTCAAACCTCGCAGTATCCTAGATAAATGGAGAGTTCGATGCAAAAGATCCCAAAATGGCGGCGTATCAAAACACCGTGTTAAAAATATCGGCTCGGTTCGAGGGACTCGAGTTTCATCATGTTGCTCGAGATAGTAACTAGGCAGCAGACATCCTTGCTCGAATGGGCGCCAAGCGCGATCCCATCCAACCTAATACCTTTGTGGAAAGGCTCTTTAGGCCATCCGTGGTGTGGCAGGATGAGAGCGGAAGTACTAGTCCGGACCTGGTCACTCCCCCAGCAGCCGAACACAATACGGATATCATCGGGGGTTCGGGTACCGAAAAAACACCCTCCGCACATGAAATCATGGCTGTTATTGCTCCATGGACCGAACCCTTCCTGGCCTACCTTAATAGAAAGGAGCTTCCTGATGATCAAAATGAGGCCCGCCGCATAGTTCGACGTTCTAAAGCCTATAAAGTTCACGAAGGTGAACTATACAAGAAAAGTACTACTGGAGTCCTTCAAAGGTGCATCTCCGAAGAGGAGGGATGGCAACTCTTGGTTGAAATACATGCTGGTCTAGGCGGCCATCACGCAGCGGCTCGGGCCCTTGTACGCAAGGCCTTGGGGATAGGTTTCTTCTGGCCAACGGCCCGAGAAGACGCACAAGCCCTTGTGCAACGTTGCGTAGGATGCCAACTTTTTGCCAATCAAAGTCACATGCCTCCCAGTGCCTTACGAGCAATCCCCATCACTTGGCCTTTCGCGGTCTGGGGACTAGACATGGTCGGGCCTCTTAAAGGGGAAGCCACAAAAAGAAATATTTACTGGTCATGGTGGATAAATTCACTAAGTGGATAGAGGCCAAACCAGTAAAAATGGCTGAAGCAGGGCCAGTGATCGACTTTATATCCGGCGTGGTACACCGTTATGGTGCCCCACACAGCATCATCACTGATAATGGCTCCAATTTTACAGCCGATGAGGTAAAAAACTGGTGTGCTAACTTGGGCATTAAGCTCGACTATGCATCCGTCTACCATCCTCAAACTAACGGTCAGGTTGAACGGGCCAATGGTCTAATAATGAGCGGCATTAAACCCAGACCGGTGCGCTCCCTGCAGGAGTCAGATAAGCATTGGGTTGAGGAACTCGATTCCGTGCTTTGGGAGCTGCGGACTACGCCTAATCGGACGACCGGATACACACCTTTCTTCATGGTGTATGGCACCGAGGCTATTTTGCTCTGTGATATTATTCATGACTCACCTCGAGTGCGCATGTACGAAGAGCGAGAAGCCGAGCTTGATCGGCAGGATGACCTAGATGGCCTTGAAGAAGAGCGTGATATTGCAAAGGCCCGTTACGCATTCTATCAGCAAGAGGCCATGTGATACCAAAGCAGAGAAGTGCGGGCCAAGAAGTACAACATCGGCGATCTCGTCTTACGTCTCCCAGAGAAGAAGAAGGACAAGCTCAAACCAAAATGGGAGGGGCCCTTCATCATAGATGAAGTTCTCATAGGGGGACCCTATCGCCTTCGTAATGCATCGGATGATTGCATTGAGCCGAATCCATGGAACGCTGCTCGGCTTCGACGGTTCTACACATAGTCCGTTCGCCTCCTTTATGTTTCCAGGCTCCTTTTCTTTGTTTCTTTCTTTCTTTCTCTTATTTTTTGTTTTCCCTTTTTTATATCCCAGTGTATGTTCAGATCTACCAAACTGTTAGGGATACACATCTTTAAATGTATATACCCCATTATAACTGGGGGCTTCGTTGAACGAAGTTTCTATTAAAAGCTTGTTGCTTCCATTGCTTACGTCGTTCACTATATACAAATTTTGCCACTATATGCACCTCTATGACTTAAGTTTTTGCCAAGCTGGGTTGCCTCGCTCCTGTGTTTATACTGTACGTTCCCGTTTTTTCGGCTAGGGTGTAAAGGGAGCACCTCTGCGATTGTTACAACTGGGTAATCCAGACCTGTACCTCAGACGGGTGAAGCCGAAAGCTAGCATTCTTAAGAGAATAATAGGTCGACAAGCAACGACAGATTCTTTACATTCCTGTAACTCTTCGAAACAATACGGGACATGCTACCCGTAATTTAGATCAAATCCTAGGCACGCTTAATTAAGCATGCCAACCTAAGGAAAGGAACCCTTAACGGAACTATTTTCCTTGGAAGATGTTTCTTACGTTAAAAAAGTAATATAACATAACTCCCCAAACTAAATTTTTGTATGTTCGAGCAATATGACTGGGTTGCCTGGTTTCCAGACATAATGAATGTTTCTTACATTCCCAAATGGTATCCGGAAACACTCCACCCTCCTGGTTCGGGGGCTGAAGCCAAAAGTCTGCGATGACAAATTTTCACATGTTCGGTTGGAGATAAAGGGTAAAAGTACATTGATACATCGAGACGACAATCTACTCTTTATCTATACCATCTGTAAGACTGTCTAAACTATAGTCTTCTTGCGACTACTTCGCAACTATCATCACTTGGTCGTATACCAAGTTCACGGGAATCTCCTTTCCATCGGGCCCCCGAGGTCCAACTCGAGCCATATGATTCTGATCGACTCCGGTGTAGCGCGTTTTCACCATCGCCCATGCTTCTCGTGGACCTTCCCGGCATGCGGACACCTTCCATAGTTTGAAGCGGCGCCGGACACCCTTAAACAGGTTTGCCAACCCCTCCATACTTTCCGGAGGGGCATCAGATGGCCATAAAGCCTTCGCATACTTCTCATAGCTTTCCGGGCTCGTTCATGCATCACAGACAGTTCCTTAAGCACGTCGCCTTGAAATCCGGATACTTCCTCTTCAGGTCGACCAGTTAACAGACCTGCAATAATAAAGTTGTGACAATCCGAACCATGGGATATTATACGTCCTTTCGATGATTCAAAAGATCATACCAAAAATGCCACCTTTCAAATTCTCATTTTCTCGCTGAGCGGCCGATAACTGAACCTTTAAGCTCTTTATCTCTTTGTCTTGATTATCCTTTTCCTCCTCAAGTTTGTTCTTCTGATCAGCGGTTATTGTGGCCTTTTTCATCTCCGCCAGCTCTGTGGTGGCAGCATTCAGCTTTATCAGGTTTGTTTACAGCTCCTGGGACAGATCGTTATTTTTCTGCCTGAGAAACTGCAGGTTATAACGATCCTTAAATTGGTTGGCCTAACCGCTTCAAGTCTCGGGAGCTACTAGAATATATCTATTAAATTTTCACAAACTATTACCTACATATCCTTTGAAAACAGTTGAGTAACTGATACGCCTCCAACGTATCTATACTTTTTGATTTTCCATGCTATTATATATTCTATTTTGGACATTTAGTGGGCTTTATATTATTTTCGGGACTAACCTATTAACCAGAGGCCCAGCCCAAATTGCTATTTCTTTTGCCTATTTCAGTGTTTCGAAGGAAAAGGATATCAAACGGAGTCCAAACGGAATAAAACCTTCGGGAACATGATTTTCGGAACAAACGTGATCCAGAGGACTTGGAGTGGACATCAAGAAACCGACGAGGAAGCCACGAGGCAGGGGGGCGCGCCTACCCCCCTAGGCGCGCCATCCACCCTCATGGGCCCCTCGTAGCTCTCCTGACGGACCTCCTTCGCCTATATATACTCATATACCCTGGAAACATCACATACGGAGCCAAAACCCTATTTCCACCGCCGCAACCTTCTGTACCCGTGAGATCCCATCTTGGGGCATTTTCCGGCGCTCCGCCGGAACGGGCATTGATCACGGAGGGCTTCTACATCAACACCATAGCCTCTCCGATGATGTGTGAGTAGTTTACATCAGACCTTCGGGTCCATAGTTATTAGCTAGATGGCTTCTTCTCTCTCTTTGGATCTCAATACAAAGTTCTCCTCGATTCTCTTGGAGATCTATTTGATGTAACTCTTCTTTTGCAGTGTGTTTATCGAGATCCAATGAATAGTGGGTTTACGATCAAGATTATCTATGAACAATATTTGAATGTCCTCTGAATTTTCTTATGTATGATTGGTTATCTTTGCAAGTCTCTTTGAATTATCAGTTTGGTTTGGCCTACTAGATTGATCTTTCTTGTAATGGGAGAAGTGTTAGCTTTGGGTTCAATCTTGCGGTGCTCGATCCCAGTGACAGTAGGGGAAATGACATGTATTGTATTGTTGCCATCGAGGATAAAAAGATGGGGTTTATATCATATGGCATGAGTTTATCCCTCTACATCATGTCATCTTGCTTAAAGCGTTACTCTGTTCTTATGAACTTAATACTCTAGATGCATGCTGGATAGTGGTAGATGTGTGGAGTAACAGTAGTAGATGCAGGCAGGAGTCGGTCTACTTGTCAACTTTAGATCCCACATATTTGGATTTTGATCAATCTTATGAAGTTTTTGATAAAAGTGGGTTTGGAGAGGTCATGACTTTAGCTAATGTTAATCCCACTATTTTGGAAGAGTGTCAACTTTGCATACATGTGGATCGTGTTAAGAATATGTTTTGTGATAGCTATATTGTTGAATTTGCTTATGATCCTACATGTAATTATTATGAGAGAGGAAAATATGGTTGTAGAAATATTCATGTTACTAAATTACCTCTCGTTATGTAGAGATTGCTATTGTTTCTTTCCGCTTCCTGGCATATGCTAGTTTTTGCTTGCCTTGATAATTTGTTTGCCTATAAGATGCCTATGCATAGGAAGTATGTTATACTTAGATGTGTTTTTCACGTGTTTTATGATGCTCTCTTTGTGCTTCAATTCTTGTCTTTCTTGTGAGCATCATTGAAATCTCAATGCCTAGCTAAAAAGGCTTTAAAGAAAAGCGCTTGTTGGGTTGTTATTCAATAAATATTTGATCTAGCCTCTGGTTAGATGTGGTTGTGTGTTTTAATTAGTGTTTGTGCCAAGTTAAACCTATAGGATCTTCTTGGATGATAGTTATTTGATCTTGCTGAAAATTCAAGAAACTTTCTGTTTGCGAAAACAATTGTTTAAAATCACCAGAACGTGATAAAATACTTATTTAAACTGCAGTAGATCAATAAACAAATTATCTAGGTCGTCCTATTTTTGTAGAGTTTTTGGAGTTCCATTAGTTTGCGTTAGTTACAGATTACTACAGACTGTTCTGTTTTTGACAGATTCTGTTTTTCGTGTGTTGTTTGCTTATGTTGATGAATCTATGGCTAGTAAAAGAGTTTATAAACCATAGAGAAGTTGGAATACAGTAGGTTTAACACCAATATAAATAAAGAATGAGTTCATTACAGTACCTTGAAGTGGTGTTTTTTTTCTTTCGCTAACGGAGCTCACGAGATTTTCTGTTAAGTTTTGTGTTGTGAAGTTTTCAAGTTTTGGTTAAGGATTTGATGGATTATGGAACAAGGAGTGGCAAGAGCCTAAGCTTGGGGATGCCCAAGGCACCCTAAGGTAAATCCAAGGACACCAAAAATCCAAAGCTTGGGGATGCCCCGGAAGGCATCCCCTCTTTCATCTTCGTCCATCGGTAACTTTACTTGGAGCTATATTTTTATTCACCACATGATATGTGTTTTGCTTGGAGCGTCTTGTATGATTTGAATCTTTGCTTTTAGTTTACCACAATCTTCCTCGCTGAATACACTTTTGAGAGAGACACACATGATTCGGAATTTATTAGAATACTCTATGTGCTTCACTTATATATTTTGAGCTATATATCGTTCTCTCATGCTTCACTTATATCATTTTGAGGGTCCTACAAAACAGCATGATAATTTGCTTAAATTGTGAAACTGGTCATAATATGATAGGCATCCAAGATTAGTAAAATCTTTCTTATAAGTGCTTTGAATTTAACCTATAAACCCTGGAGAACCGCTAGGCATGACCAAGGCGGCCACGTCGCCTTTAAATCACTCGTGCCACCGCCTGTTAATTCCATGCCCCGCCAAGGGCATATTCGTCATTTCGCATACATGCGTATAAAAGGCAGCCGCTCCGGTGGAGGTAACCTACCCTTCTTCCCATCCCGCACTCGCGCCGCGCCCGTCTCCTCTCTCTCCCGACCGCGCCCGCCTCCCTGCCCCGCCACCGTCGTCTCCTCCACCCGGCCAGCCGCCGCCACTCGCGCCCGTCTCCTCCGACTAGCCTCCGCCCGCAAATCATGCTAGCGAGACGAGCAAAGACCCCGCCTCCCCTCGCCCCCCGCCTCCTCTCCTGCCACCGCCACCTCCTCCCTGCGACCCCGCCTCCTCCCCTGCCGTCGCCGCCTCCTGGGCCTCGCCCTCCCCGGCTCCCATCGACTCCCGCCTTCTCCCCTGCCGCCGCCTCCAGCCCAATCCCCTAACAGGCGCCGCCCCGACCTCCTCTTTCCCTCAACTCCCCCGACGCTGCCACTTGTGCTTGGCAGAAGGAGTGGCCGCGGTGATGGCAGATGTGTGAGGAGGACGAGGAGGAGGCCGTGGTCACGGCGGCGCGATGGATATTGTGTTCGGGCGGCGCGGTTGGTCGAGGCGGAAGTGCCAGCGCGCGGGGTCGCAGTCGAGCTGGGCATGACGAGAGGGATGGGAAGAGTGGGAGGCGCAAGGACAGCGGCGCTCGCCATCTCATTCCCCATCTCTTCTCGTTGCACGTCCCCCGTGAGTTCCTCTTTCTAATCCCCTTCCTCTCAAGTTAATCTTTTTATTTTCTGAAATATGTATGTTCGCTCATTGGGCGGCCATGGATGCTAGAGATGGAGGCCCAGCTCATTGGACAAGATGCGATGCCCCATCTTCAGCTTGCAGGTTGCTGATTTTGGTCCTCTCCTCTTGCTGGTTTGCTTTGATTAGTAGAACAAGCTGCACAACATGTGTTTGTGAAGATGTTTCTCACGGATGAAACCTTTTTTATGCCTATATCTGCCTTATTTCTTAGGAGCATATGCTTGCTGAGACATTATGGTCCAAATTTCATAAATAAGGTCGTGCATTTTTCTGCTTGGGTTCATTTCAATATCTGGAACGTGTGTTCCTTGTGTATGCACACTATTAGTCTTGAATCTCTAACAACAGAATTTAGGACTTGGTATCTAATATAGGAAGGGTAATTTGTCCCCAATCTAGGCCTCGGATGCACAACTTCTCCATCTTGTTCATTTTCTTATGTTCTGGTTTGTGTTATGTTGCCATATTTGCAGGTCGAGGAGGACCAATCCTAGACAGCGACGTGGCTGCATTTCTCCCAAGCAAAGGAAACGGTCAGTTACATTTTGTTTCCTCCCTGCCCCCCATTTTGCCTGGGCTGAAGTTTAGTTGTTTCTTTATGAGTTGGGGTTGAAGCCCGCTATGTCTGAACCTTTAGGGAAGTTCCTTAAGAAATTTGTTGGCCCTGTGAATGTGCGGGTGGCAAGGAAGGAGGATAAGCTCAAAGTGAAGGACGAGTACATCAATTATATGGTAATAATCTTATGTTTTCTTTTAGCTATCGTGTGTGTATTTTTTTTCTGGCATGGCATCACAAACTGAATAAATTTAAAATATCTGCGTATGTTCTTCACGTCCTCTGATATGATGATTAATGCATTCTGAACTCTAATGATTTTTGTGGTGAAACATAAACTTCTAATGGTTGTTCCTATTTGTGTTGCATAAATTTTGGTTTATGTTAGGCATTTATAAAAGCGATATGGCTAAATTTGAACTATCAAGGTTATACGTTTGTATGTTCAAGCTCAGAGTCATGCAAGATTATACGTCTGTATGTTCAAGCTCAGAGTCATGCAAACTGAAAATCTCCTGCCTGTTTTGCATGTGATGAAGTTGGCTTAGTTGATACAGACAAATACAATGTTGGACTGTACGTTGGTAATTATGTTTCAATGTTCTGTAAGGTTACTATCCATGTTCAGTTCAAATTGTATTTTGTTAGTGAAATATTGCAAGCTCGCTAACATTTTTTATATTCCAAATCTTTAAACCATGCCATGCCTAACGATCTAGATGGTTTAACCTTTTCTATTGGCAGGATAGGTCTGCCTATATGTTCCTGCTGTTTCCATCCACTCTCCTCTTACGTGCCTTCCAGCATTGACAGTTCAGTTGTACCAGGTATTTGTTGAGTACTTTCACATACCCTGAGTATATTTCCTCTTCTCATCACTTCATTGTCCGATAGAATTGATCAAAAGACTATGTTTCCACATTGCAGGCTTGGTTATTATTCCTCTACACAAGTTTTGCTTTGCAGGAGAATGTGTTGCTTGTAAATGGAAGAGATATCCGTCCTTGGTAAGGATCAAAACTTTCATCACTTGATATATAAAATTGTAGACTGCAGCATTCAAGCAATTCTTTTTTTGAAACTTGTCCAGTCAAGTATGCTCAAATTTTAATAAATGTCTTTATTTGGCTCTCAAATCTGGCATCGACGCATCTGTTTGTTTTGTTCCGGCAAGGCCGTGTTTAGTTGTTCTCTAGCTCGGCAAAATCAATTTCTTCTCCAAAGCATGCCCATCTGATCATAATGTGCTGCTATATTTTCAGGTGGATATACCATCACTATTTAGCAATGCTAATGGCTCTTATTAGCCTTACTTGGGAGATAAAGGGATAGCTGATTGCTCGAGTAAGCGGTATATGATATTTTTTAGAAGTTGGTATGTTGCTTTGTTGTTAATCCCAAATTTTAAAGACTATAAACTCACAGTCTGGCTTTTTGCAGAGTGGGGTACAACTTTTCTTGCGTTGGGAAATCATGCAAGGAATTGCAATGCATCTACATAATAGGTACCAGCATCAAAGATTACGCACCCAAATTGCTCTGGGAAAGGTGAGCCTTCCTTTGATTTAACAAGTTCAGGTTGCTTTTCATCCTGTGAAGATTTGTCCTTCCCTGACATTTTTCAGTTTCCGGTGTTTATAGTTGAGGAAAATTTTGTTACTCACTTTTTCAGGTATGGTCTTTTGATAGTAGATTTCATTTCGGGTTATACCATAATCAATTTGTTGAAGGACAGAAATAACCTATATTTCTACAGAGATTGTGTGGTAGCTTAAATTGAACCATAGTTTTCTGTTTTCGTTCACTCATGCAATATTACAATTTTTTTCGATGAGTCGTATTGACCAATGTGGAAAATCTGTGAATTTGCAATGGCGTATGATTCTTCTCTTGCCTTGTGGTTACTTCTTTGCCGAGTAAGCAGTTAAATCGCCGAAAGAAAGTTTTGGTGAGCTTTCCCACCACTTGTTTGTTGTAATGTCTTGCTCAAAGTAGAATTCCTTACTAATTTGTAGATTTCCCTCAAATGATTAAATGATTCTCCCCTAACATAAATGTGCCGACAAAAAATGTTCTTTTCCACTTCACTACTTTGTAGATCTTGAGTATGGCTTTGGAAGGTAGGGAGAGGCTTAAAAGATGTAACGACGATTGAGCTGTCTATTTAGTGAATTCGGTACTGCTGTTCCATGGAATGTCCAGTGGGATGTTTGAATTTTATGGTTATTTTTTTTGCCATGTTGCATAGCCGATGCAGTGCATCGGTATTTTCCATCTACTAAAATTTTGCTTTATCTTTATGCATGCTTGTTGATGTTCTACTCGGTTTTGTGTTTGGATTATAAATGTGACGTTTCTAAGCTGTTAAGGTAAAGTTGCCTTGATTTAAGTTTGTGTCCAGAATACATGGTTGCTTTCTTGAAGATGTATCACATATGCTACATATTCTTGTGTCAAGACAGTTTTCTGTAGCAAAGCTTGTTAGGTAATTCCAAAATTGACTTCCAATACAGGATTTATTTTGTCTTTTCTTGAGGTCGATGCATATTGCACACTTCTATCTGATGTCTCCAGAAAGGTGTGGAAACATGCATTGACCATTTTCGGACATAATATTCTGTCGGATGCTTCATATCTGAGAATATGCTTCATCTTTGAGATGATTTTTCATACAGGTGCATGCTTAAAATTCAGAGTTGTTTCATGCTTGAACCATCCAGGGCATCGAAGTCCAGTCAAACCATCAAGGTACCAAAATGGATCTTCTGCTATCATTTTTGTTATGCCCTTAGCAAATTACCGTCCTACACATTCATGTTTGTCTTTGCCTAAAAAACCACATAATAATTTTATAGTTTTGTCTGGTCTTAGCTTTCTTTGTTTCAGCCAATCTAAACTGCAGTCATAATAATATCACACTGCATTCAGAAATAGCAAGAGGAGATAAAGCTAGGTGCTTCAAATAGGCTGGTGGTGAACCCAATTTTTAGAGCTGGCCCCTGCTTGAAAGTTGGATGTTCTCACTGTGTCTATAGATCAACAGAAGGAACACTTAAAGGCCCTAAGATCTCTATGTTATCCATAATTTGTTTTCTGTCTGTCCAGGCGAATTGGCTCACCTCGCTATGGAATTAGGAGAAGTCAGTTACTTGATATGACTATTTAAAGTTCCACGGTTTTTCAATATATGTTAGCTCTGTTCGGAGATCTAAAAGACTATCAAGATACACAAATTCTGAATGCAGTATGAAAGTACGTGTTGTTCTATGTTCTTGGGCACGTAATAAGCTTAGGAAAAACACTGCCAAGCTTGCGACAGAAAAAGATACAAATGCGCACAATTATTATCTTCTGGCGACCATTTTAGGCTTGTTTCAAGAAGTAAGTATGCAAGATAACTTCAGGCAAAGTGTACAGAGGCTGCAGCTGAAGCCGGACTTTGAAGGTTGCAAGTTGGTGGATCATCAGTTATTATCAGGTTCAACCCCTTTGTTATGTAATACTGTGGCGACACTGTCTCGTATGTATAATTGTGCACGCAGGTTTCTGTTGGAACAATCACTAAAAATGATGATAGACTTTGTCTCACATGTGTCGCTCACTTATGAGAAGTAGACTGAAGTGAGTGGTGCTAGAGAAGGAGTGGCCGGGAAAGTACACCAATGATGCCCTGCAAGGCGAGCAGAAGAAAGCTAAGGAGATGCTCCGTGTAGTCCCTAAGAAGCAAAAAGGGAGAAAAAGAACAGGTCCGCTTCAAGGGTAAAATCCTCTGTAATCCCTAATTGTGCTTTTGTGAAAATATGTGGATCAGTTTGATGTTGGACACGATTAATTTACTAATTATTGTTGGTACCTATAGAAGTAATTCTGGACTAGGCACATTGTGGTTTCCTAATAGGAACTAAAATTATGTCCAGAAAAAGAGGAGAACTAATTACAGCAGAACTTGCAGTTCCTTGTGTTTGATTCCTTATAGATGGACGTTGGATACAGGAGTAGCCACTGCTAGCAGATGTGCCATGAAGAAATTGTTGTAGAAGGACGATGCGAGCTACTGAGTGTTGAATTAAAACTTGGATTGGATAACCAAAAGCATAATCAGAAAATTGGGTCAAACGCCTCTGCACCGGCATGGCGGCCGCCGTCGCGGTGCTGGTCATTTGCTCTGTCCTTCCCCCCCTCGCCTTCCTCCTCGGTCTTCACCGCAACGGTAAGCCACCTCAACCATTACTTGCTTTCCTCGTCTGACTTGCCTCGGCGGATCTGTGTTGATTCTGTGTTTGTAGGGCATGGATCAGAGGAACGCGCAGCCGTCATCATCAGCACCATGAGATTTCCCGCACCAAGTTTTGAGCTTTGTTTTCTTTCTCCTCAGCTTGCTGCATTTTTTGCTACCGCAGAGTTTGCGAATTTTCTGATGAATTTCTGTGTTGTATTTAGGAGGTAGGTCTCAGGAAGCACAGGCATCTGGATGGTCAGATTCACACGCTTCTCACCTACTCATTTGTTCCATGAACAAACCCTCGACTTAGGGCATCTAAAACTGTAGCATTCTTGTGTGATGATTAGTCTATATCATCCTTATTTGTTTATAAAGCCATGAAATTTAGTTATCTATTTACCTGTTACAATCAATTGGCTCACTTACTAATCTTCTCATGGTGCTTTATCCAATCATGTGTGCGGGCATGCGCGCGTGCGCGCATGTGTGTGTGTAGGATGTTAATCTGGTTTTGAGTTTCAAAGTTGAAGCGATTATTTTGCCCAATCCCAAATGATCATTATTGTTTTATGAACTTGATCTTCTCAAATGGACACGTCAGGTCATCTCTCCTTACTAAAGGGGTTAGTTGCATAAGCATAGATGATTCTGTGAGCAAATTATCTTCACTGGTCTATTTTAAAGAGATGTCTGATTAGCTGCACAAGCATACATGGTTCCGTAGGTAATTTGTTTACCCTGATCATCTTGCTATCCAGTTCTGTTGGTATGGTCTGAAACAGATTCACAAGTATTTATGATGATTGTTTGCATGGTGGGTCATGCTAGCAATGTGCTTTGCATATACACGATTCAAATATTTGTTAGGTGTTTTAGTTTACACATTTCTCCTGAAAATCTGTATATGTATGCAGTCATTTTTAATTGGCTATGATTCTTTTTAGTATTTTAGTTTACACATTTCTCTTGAGAATCTTCATATCAAACTGTAATAGTATGTATAATATAGGTTTGTATTTTTCCATTACTTCTTGCCCAGATCTTACATTTCTATACCATCTTGTTCTCGTGTCATTCCGTTAGTTCTTATAGGGCCTGCAGATCAGCTCGTGTATATATATATATATATATATATATATATATATATATATATATATATATATATATATATATATATATATATATATATATATATATATATATATATATATATATATATATGCTTTTACTCTTGAAGACAGTTTAATGATGTTCATTCTTTCAGTTTACAATAATCTCTGCCTTATAGGGCTGGTTCATATTGACATGGAGGAGGCACAGAGGTTTATTGAGCTGGCCTTAGGGGGAGACCAAAGCAAACTTCAACATGTTCAAGGTGCATATACTCTGCTACTTGTGTTCGTCTCCCTACCTAACGTGGAGCATTATACATTTTGCTCAATATAGTTACTCCTTCGTTCCAAAATAGATGACCCAACTTTGTACTAAGTTAGTACAAAGTTGGGTCATCTATTTTAAACGGAGGGAATATTACTAGTTCTTGGAAGTTGTGATAGTCGAGCACATACATGCTTGATTTTACTTCAATTAGTAGCTTTATCCGGTAGGAACTTATTTGTGAAAACTAGACACGGAGAAAGTATGCAGCCCTATTTTGTGCAGATAACTACTTTTGGTTACATCTGTTGGCAAATTTAGTAGGCTTATACAATAAGCTTCTTCATTGATTTTGTTATTCCTAAACCTGTAGTTACGGAGATCCATGAGTTTCATAGAACATATAAACGCTGGTGGGCAACCCGCCGTTCAGGGGCCTCCCCAGCACTATCGCTGGCCGTTCGATCAGCTTCTTGATCGTTTTCACCCTTGATTTTACTATTCACTTCTATCTTTTGTTACAACTTTGACTGCTTTACGGGTGGCTGCCATTGGGCCCATAAAATCATTGGTCCACGTGGCAGTGAGTGCTCGTCAACTCGATGCATGACAAGCAGCAGCAGCTGACATCATGGTCTACCCTCCCACCCTCTCTCGATTTCCTCTCTTCGCTTCCACGACCACGTCTCATCTCTGTTGGGTCAAGATTGGGTTGGTGCTACAGCTGCCAGCCACGGGGCGACGCCGACAGCCAAAAAAGCTCCTTCCCACGGCTGACAGCCAAAACCGCTCTTGTGCTCATCAAGGTCCCTTTCACCTCTCTAACCTCTGTGTTAAGTCCGTATGGGTTCTAGGCCGATTAAGGTTTTTTGTTTTGTTTTTGCTTCCACTCTGTTTGATTTAAGCATGGTGGTCAGATCCTCTTTAGATGTCCAGTTGAGACACCTACCCATTTCTTCTCTTTTTTCTCTTGAGAGGAGAGGAGAGGATGCTAACTAGCGAAGTACTATACTACTACATTTCAAACCATAATAAGGTCCTTCGGTAAAAACAAAACAAGATTTGCAGCATCGCAGTAGCAAAATTCCAGCATCCACTAGCCACATATAAAAGTATGTGTCCAGTGATAATATAACGAGAGAGGAATTCAAGGATTAGTTTATTATTAACATATGTAGTGTATGCACTGGTAGTTGATGGATTTTCAAGCAACAAGCATGGAGCACCTTCTTATTTCTATCATGTCACCTACATGATAATTTGGTAATTCTCTCTGTAATGTCATTCATATACCTGATAAAGCCAATTTCTTTGGGGCTCTCTGTCATTCATATGTTCAGTGATGCAATATGAATTATTATGTAGAGGTTACTCCAGTCCTCACTATTCTTCTATTTGTCTCCGTTTAGTGTTTTACTTTTTTTTATCAGCGACATAATAGATAACCATATCTACATTTGTCTCCGTTTTCTGTCAGGTTAGTCAATGTATAGGACTACGCTTTTGTGTGTCCTTTTCTTCAAGCTGTCATTCAAGAGAAGAGAGGGGCGAGGCCTTGATCCAGACTCAGGAGGGGGAGACGAGGAGAAACACCTATTTTTATTGTCCGTCAAGCCCCATTATACTTTGCGGTTCCAGCCACCTGATCACTAACCTGAATGAGTAAGTAGACCATTATATATGATGGTCTTGCTTCCTTTTGTGATCATGTATCTATGTTAGATCCGGTGAGAAAAGGCGGCTTCCAAGCAGAGGATGCGGTAGTGTTGGCCACGATTGGTTTTCATAAGCTAATAATGTATCCCTTCCTGTCTACTTCCTTTGTGTACCACATTGTAACTAAGCATCTATGTACGAGAAGTAAAGACTTGGGTGTTTGAATATTCTCACAATAGTTGTCTCCCTCTTGCCCTTTGCGCCATTGGCGCAACGATTCATCTAGTACTAAGAAAAGTTCGATGCTTGATGATTGTTTTGAGATATGGAGGTAGTAATATTAAAGTTGTGCAAGTTGAGTAATTGTGAATTTGAGAAATACTTGTGTTGAAGTTTGCAAGTCCCGTAGCATGCACGTATGGTAAACGTTGTGTAGCAAATTTGAAACATGAGGTGTTTTTTGATTGTCCTCCTTATGAGTGGAGGTCGGGGACGAGCGATGGTCTTTTCCTACCAATCTATCCCCCTAGGAGCATGCGCGTAGTGCTTGGTTTTTGATGACTTGTAGATTTTTGCAATAAGTATGTGAGTTCTTTATGACTAATGTTGAGTCCATGGATTATACGCACTCTCACCTTTCCATCATTGCTAGCTTCTTTGATACCGTGCATTGCCCTTTCTCACCTTGAGAGTTGGTGCAAACTTCGCCGGTGCACCCAAACCCCGTGATACGATACGCTCTATCACACATAAACCTCCTTATATCTTCCTCAAAACAGCCACCATACCTACCTATTATGGCATTTCCATAGCCATTCCAAGATATATTGCCATGCAACTTTCCACCGTTCCGTTTATCATGACACGTTTCATCATTGTCATATTGCCTTGCATGATCATGTAGTTGACATTGTATTTGTGGCAAAGCCACCATGCATATTATTTCATACATGTCACTCTTGATTCATTACCCATCCCGGTACACCGTCGGAGGCATTCATATAGAGTCATACTTTGTTCTAGTATCGAGTTGTAATCATTGAGTTGTAAATAAATAGAAGTGTGATGATCATCATTCATATTCATATAGCATTGTCCCAAAAAAATAGAAAGGCCAAATAAAAAAAAAGGAAAGACCCAAAAAAAAAAGAAGAAAAAAAGAAAGAAAAAGGGGACAATGCTACTATCCTTTCTTCCACGCTTGTGCTTCAAAGTAGCACCATGATCTTTATGATAGAGAGTCTCTTGTTTTGTCACTTTCATATACTAGTGGGAATTTTTCATTATAGAACTTAGCTTGTATATTCCAACAATGGGCTTCCTCAAATGCCCTAGGTCTTAGTGAGCAAGCAAGTTGGATGCACACCCACTTAGTTTCTTTTGTTGAGCTTTCATGCATTTATAGATCTAGTGCATCCGTTGCATGGCAATCCCTACTCCTTGCATTGACATCAATCGATGAGCATCTCCCTAGCTCGTTGATTAGCCGCATCAATGTGAGACTTTCTCCTTTTTTGTGTTCTCCACATAACCCCCTTCATCATATTCTATTCCACCCATAGTGCTATATCCATGGCTCACGCTCATATATTGTGTGAAAGTTGAAAAAAGTTTGAGATTACTAAAGTATGAAACAATTGCTTGGCTTGTCATCGGGGTTGTGCATGATGAGAGCCTTCTTGTGTGATGAAAATGGAGCATGACCAAACTATATGATTTTGTAGGGATGAACTTTCTTTGGCCATGTTATTTTGAGAAGCCATAATTGCTTAGTTAGTATGCTTGAAGTATTATTACTTTTATGTCAATATTAAACTTTTATTTTTGAATTTTTTGGATCTGAATATTCATGCCACAAATAAGAAAATTACATTGAAAATTATGCCAAGTAGCATTCCACATCAAAAATTCTTTTTTATCAATTACCTACTCGAGGACGAGCAACAATTAAGCTGGGGGATGCTTGATACGTCTCCAACGTATCTATAATTTTTGATTGTTCCATGCTATTATATATTCTGTTTTGGACATTTAATGGGCTTTATTATACTCTTTTATATTATTTTGGGACTAACCTATTAACCGGAGGCCCAGCCCAAATTGCCGTTCTTTTGCCTATTTCAATGTTTCGAAGGAAAAGGATATCAAACGGAGTCCAAACGGAATGAAACCTTCGGGAACGTGATTTCCGGAACAAATGTGATCCAGAGGACTTGGAGTGGACATCAAGCAACCGACGAGGAAGCCACGAGGCAGGGGCACGCCTACCCCCTGGAAGTGCCCTCCACCCTTGTGGGCCCCTCGTAGCTCTCCTGACCGACCTCCTTCGCCTATATATACTCATATACCCTGGAAATACACATACGGAGCCAAAAACCTATTTCTACCGCCGCAACCTTCTGTATCCGTGAGATCCCATCTTGGGGCCTTTTCCGGCGCTCCGCCGGAGGGGGCATTGATCACGGAGGGCTTCTACATCAACACCATAGCCTCTCCGATGATGTGTGAGTAGTTTACCTCAGACCTTCGGGTCCATAGTTATTAGCTAGATGGCTTCCTTCTCTCTCTTTGGATCTCAATACAAAGTTCTCCTTGATTCTCTTGGAGATCTATTTGATGTAACTCTTCTTTTGCGGTGTGTTTATCGAGATCTGATGAATTGTGGGTTTATGATCAAGATTATCGATGAAAAATATTTGAATCTCCTCTGAATTCTCTTATGTATGATTGGTTACCTTTGCAAGCCTCTTCGAATTATCAGTTTGGTTTGGCCTACTAGATTGATCTTTCTTGCAATGGGAGAAGTGCTTAGCTTTGGGTTCAATCTTGTGGTGCTCGATCCCAGTGATAGTGGGGGAAACGACACGTATTGTATTGTTGCCATCGAGGATAAAAAGATGGGGTTTATATCATATTGCATGAGTTTATCCCTCTACATCATGTCATCTTGCTTAAAGCATTACTCTGTTCTTATGAACTTAATACTCTAGATGCATGTTGGATAGCGGTCGATGTGTGGAGTAATAATAGTAGATGCAGGCAGGAGTCGGTCTACTTGTCACGGACGTGATGCCTATATACATGATCATACCTAGATATTCTCATAACTATGCTCAATTCTATCAATTAATCGACAGTAATTTGTTCACCCACCGTAATACTTATGCTATCTTGAGAGAAGCCACTAGTGAAACCTATGGACCCTGGGTCTATTTTCCATCATATTAATCTGCCATCAACAAGCTATTTCTAGCGCCGTTTATTTTGCTTTCTTTAGTTTTAGTCTTTATCATAAAAATACCAAAAATATTATCTTATCATCTCTATCAGATCTCACTCTCGTAAATGACTGTGAAGGGATTGACATCCCCTTTATCGCGTTGGTGCTTATTTGTTTATGTAGGTGCGTGGGACTCGAGCGTAGTCTCCTACTGGATTGATACCTTGGTTCTCAAAAACTGAGGGAAATACTTACGCTACTTTACTACGTCACCCTTTCCTCTTCAAGGGAAAACCAACGCAGTGCTCAGGAGGTAGCAGTAACTCTAGGAAGTCCGTCCCGGGCGGGTCAGATATATGCATCCACGGAGCTGAGTGCGGTAAATTCATGTTCAGTAAAAACCGGAGCATGCATGGCCTCTTTTAGTCGATGATGATTCATCATGCTCTCTACCTCGGAATTCGTGACGAATACATCATCCGTATCTTCTTGAGGAGGCGGGTCCGGCACTGTATCAGCCCTCGTTTTAGTTGACGAGTCTGGTGCCGTATTAGGTGACATTCGGCTAGCGAGGTGTTTTCCCACAGTTTGCCGCGTGCTCCTCCTGAAATAGAGGTAGAAGAGAAAATTAACAATCTGATCTCATTCTTAGGCATATATCAAAGGACATACCTCTTTGAAGGAGGAGAAGGCTCAAGAGCACTCCCGGTTTCCTTTTGTTTTGAACGATCACCCTGCGTAGGGGCCGCTCTCGAGGGATTGCGGCTTGCCGAGCGCCGATCCTATGAAGTGCAGTTCAGCGCAATTGATAAGGTGCAACTAGGGGCTTCTTTTTGAGGAAGTTTTTTGAATACTTACAATGGAGAAGGAGTAAGGGCGGGGGTAGTCAGCGGTAATAGCCACTTCCGAGCCATCAAGGCACATTTGATAAAATACTCCATCTTCGAACTCTATGTATATATCCGGATCCTCGCAGAAGCCAGGGTCTTTGTTGCGATTGTGATCCTCGGGCTATGGGGAAGGACAATGAACGTCCTCGATCATCTTCCTCCATGACTGTTTTAAGACAACAAAGAACAATTTGATTAGCGTGCCTCGATGACGAGGTAAAACAACATTGATAATCAAAATCTTACCCATTCAATGGGGTTGTACATGGAAAATCCTTCTCGGCAGTTTAAGCGGAGGAAGTCTTCTTTTTCCCCCTTATACAGATTGACTAGGATCATGGCCAGTTCGGCCAAGGTGTCCGAACACTTGCATCTATAACGAGGTGCGTCGTCTTCTTCGTTGTAACACCATAAAGGAGTTACTCTGGACTGAAGGGGCTGAATACATCATTTTATTGCAATGGCCACGACTTCGATTATTGAGAGCTCGGTATGAGCTAGTAATTTGACCTTGCTAACCAACCTCTTTAATTCCGAACTGTCTTCCTCCTTGGGACTCCGGGGACAGTAGTTGAGGCGTTTCTTCAAAGGAGCACTGGAAAATTCAGGGAGGCCGCGCCGAAATGGGTCTGGAAGTGGGACGTCATCAATATAAAACCACTCCGAAGACCATTCTTGGGATACCTCTTTGGGGGTTCCAATAGGGTAGCCTGATCCGGCTATGCGCCATACTTCGGTGCCACCCACTTAAAATGTGGATCCCCCTTGATGGCGAGGGACGAGGCAAAAGAACTTTCTCCATAGTTGAAAATGGGCCTCGCAGCCAAGAAACAGTTCGCAGAGGGTGACAAAGCCTGAGATGTGTAGGATCGAACCTGGGGTGAGGTTGTGCAGCTGGATTCCGTAAAACTCCAACAGACCCTTGAGAAAAGGATGGATCGGAAACCCTAAGCCGCGCAAGAGAAATGAAACGAAGCACACCCTCTCCTCCTTATTGGGGTTGGTGAAATTTTCTGCTAATACATTGTTGCTAATCGAAGCCAATCCCACTCGCACAGAGAATATATCTGCAAGGGGGAGATATCCATGCATCTGGAGTTGACTCAATTGAAGATGAGACATTGAGCAGCTCTGCCAATCACCCTCTTGAGGGCCATGAGGGCTCGAGGAAGAGCTAGGAGCACCAGCCATGTTTTGAAGTTTTCCATGGCTAGTCTTGGTGTTCTCTGCACGATGTGGATGGCACTTGGGGATCTAACCTCCTTATATAGGTGCGGTCCCTGTGTGGCCAGGGTTTTTTTGGCAAATAATTATTATGGACCGTTCGCATTCGCCCGATGCATGGAAATCAAGGCGATGACAGGGAAGGAGTCATAAAAGTAGAACATGGAAGTCAGGGCCGAACTATCGTCTGTCCGAAGTATCATGAAGAACCTACCTTGCAAAGCCGAAGACACGAAGTCGGATACTACATCGTCATTTGAAGGCAAGTTCGGGGGCTACTGAGGGAGTCCTGGATTTGGGGGTCCTTGGATGTCCGGGCTATTTGATATGGGCCGGACTGATGGGCCATGAAGATACAAGCAGAAGACTTTCCCCCATGTCTGGATTGGACTCCTATATGCGTGGACGATAAGATTGATGCCCGGATATGTTATTTCCTTCCCCCATGAACCGCCTCTGTACAACCCTAAACCCCTCCGGTGTGTATATAAACCGGAGGGTTTAGTCCATAGAGGCTATCAGAATTATCATAGGCTAGACAGATAGGGTTTAGACGTTACGATCTCGAGGTAGATAAAATCTTGTAACCCCTATACTCATCGAATACAATCAAGTAGGACGTAGGTTTTTGCCTCCATTAAGAGGGCCCGAACCTGGGTAAACATTATGTCCCACCTGTCCCTTGTTACCATCAATCCTCACACGCACAGTTCAGGACCCCCCACCCGAGATCTGCCGGTTTTGACACCGGCATACATTTCAACAAATTAGAAGCAGTGCATGCTATAAATCATATGAAAGATGCAACTAATATCACATTGCATATACTAAAGGTGTCTTGTCATATTGATTGATGCGGGATACAAAAAAACAATAGTTTTATGTAAGGACATGCTTAATAGACAGATGTACTATGTACTAAAAACAGGAAGGCATGTCACATTAATAGGTATAATGTATAAACTAAGTAGAATAACACATGCAATTTAACCAGATTGGAAGAATTACAATCTAGACACCATATGCAACATGCAACCACATATCACGCTGCCAAGTTAGATCGAGTGATGTTGCTTGAAGCTACGTCGGTATTTCGCCAAAGAGGAAGGGATGATGCAGCACAACGGCGGTAGGTATTTCCCTCAGATATGAAACCAAGATTATCAAACCATTAGGAGAACCAAGCAACACAACGTAAATAGCCCCTGCACATAAATAACAACAACTCGCAACCCGATGTGTTAAAGGGGTTCTCAATCCCTTTCGGGTAACGACGCCAGAAATGGTGCGTGGACGGGAGAAAATTGTAATAGATTGATAGATCGAACGCCAAAAAAATAAATTGAAATAAAACACAGCAAGGTATTTTTGTATTTTTTGTTTAATAGATCTGAAAATAAATGCAAGAGAAAAGTAGATCACGAAGGCAAATATATGAGAAAGAAGACCCGAGGCCGTATGTTTCACTAGTGGCTTCTCTCGAGAAAAATAGCAAACGGTGGGTGTCGTTGTTCTAAGTCTGACAGTAGAATGGGGGGTAGGTATAGAGAGGCAAGGTACTAGCTATGGGGTAGTTGGTGCGCACGAGTTTACGAGTTCAGGCCCTTCTCGGAGGAAGTAACAGCCCTACGTCTCGGAGCCCGGAGGCGGTCGACTGGATTATATGCGTATGAATTACAATGGTGCGAACCCTTCTACCTGTGGAGGGGGTGGCTTATATAGAGTGCGCCAGGACCCCAGCCAGCCTACGTAGCGGAGGGTTTAAGGTACATTAAGGCTAGGCGTTACTGGTAACGCCTTACATAAAGTGTCATCTTGACCATAAAGACTACTTAATTACAGACCGTTTGGACACCGAGTGGCTCTTGGACTCCTGGTGGTCGAGTGAGTCTTCATGGTCGAGTGTCTTTGAATCTGTCGAGTGGAAACCTACCAGGTCGACTGGTAGGCAATTTATTCTAAGGATGCCCTTGGGGAGGGTATCTTGGACAGGTCCATGACCCTACCCTAGGTATATGACTTCATCATTAGCCCCCGAATGGATCGAGGTTTGAGTGAGGAAGGAGTTGATAATCTTTCCGACCTGCTTTTCGCACTGCGAGTGTGCTTTACCCTGGATCAGTGACCTTTCAGTGACGGTGTCAACTTTTCTTTCAGTCGCCTTGATCCATTCCCTACATTTGTCGAGTGAACTTTATGAACTTGGAGATTTCCGAGCGACGGATCGGAGGAGATCTGCCGTCGACAAGTTGCTCTGCTTTGTTAGCGGATTTAGTGGGATCCGAATTTTGGGAAGCCTTGAAGCGAGAAGGCCGCGGCTTTCGGATGGATAAGGCAAGGGCGCCTCGATCTCCGCGCCACCTTTTTCGCTGTGTATCGCGCGGCTGTTGCGGGATTTGACAGGATTGCCGGGCCTACCAGTCAGCCACTGAGGCGACTTCATATAAGGCGCCCGGCGGGGTATTTTGAGCAGTCGCCCTCATTTTCCCTCCTCCGTCCTCAGATTCATCCGCCGTGCCCGTAACCTGCTTAGCGCTGCTGCCCCGCTCCTGCCCCGCCGGCGACAATGGTGAAGGAGAAGACGGCGGCCTTGGAGCGGGCGAAGAAGGCGAGAGCGAAGGTGAAGGGGAGAGCGCCCAGTCGGGGCGGATCCTCGTCGCGGTCCAGCCTGCCGCAAGGTTGGGTCCAGGGAGATTGGATCCGCTCGACCATCACCCAGAAAGACCTCAACAACCTGGCCAACGAGGGATTGATCCCCCACGGGTCAGCAAGGCTTCCGGGGACAGAGTGGCAGCCGCAGCCTCAAGAGGGTGAGTGCGTCCTCTTAGCCACCCATGTGGATCGCGGATTTTCTCTTCATGAATCTTTTCTTCGGGGTTTTCGAACTTCTTTGGAGCACAACTCCACCACTTTACACCCAACTCCATTGCCTATCTAAATTCGCTTCCGTGTCTTTGTGCGAAAACTTCTTGGGTTGTCGACCACACTGGGGCCTCTTCAAACACATATTCACTTGTCGCTCTCAGACGGTGAAAAGGCTAGTCAAATGGCGAAAGAACCCAAGTAATCCAGATGTGTGGGGTCTTGGGGTCCAGATGAGGGTAAAAGTGCCTTTCCAGCCATGATTCTTCCCGATTGATCGGAGGGTGGCGATCGACCTGGTTCTCTGCCAAGACCGATCGGCCTTGAGCGATCATTGGACTCCCCTTTCTCCATGGATCGAGTGAACAAGCCGTCCTCTCTGAAGGTGCTTCCGGAGGAGAAGGCCCAGGTTAAGTTGTTGATGGAGCGTGTAGTCCAGCTCATTCGCGATGGAGTGACCGGCATGGATCTTCTGGAGGTTTTCCTTCGACGGTGCATTCAGCCACTCCGACACCGCGGTCACCCGATGTGGATGTACTCTGGTACCGAGGACACCACCCGGGTCCACCCAGAGGAGGTCGACGACGCCACATTGGTGAGGTGGATGACTGCCATCACAGGGAACAAGGATAACCCTCGCCGGGCTAGGAGGATCCCACCACTCGACCAATCTTACGAACCAGACCAAGTATGACCACTTATCTCCGACTGTGATCCTTTTGCATTTGCTCTGTTCCACTGCAAATCGATCGACTGACTTTTGTCTTGTTTTGCTGTCTTCTAGGTCACCACTGAGATGTACTCGATTCCCAACGGGGCGCAAGAACCAGTCGAAGAAGAAGAAGGAAGCGGAGGCGAAAGCCAGGAGGAATGGGAGTCTGAGGAAAACGACAGCTCTGATGAAGAGGAGGAGGAGGAGGAGGTAGCGGAGGGAGACGTGGATCCACCCCACTCGGAAAGGCGATCCAGGCGGCGCATGATCCGGTGGTCGGCGTGGTAAGGCTATCGCACCCATCGAGGCGGTCGAAGCGCCTCGGACGACTTCTCCAAAGGCCGATCGAGAAACCGCCAAAGCAACCCGAGCAACGTCATAAAAAGCGCGAAGGCCTTGCCCAAGATGAGGATGGTCATTCCCACCATTTCCGAGTAATCAGCAGAACTTGTGTTTTCCTGTCTATCATGAGTGCACTTTTGGTCGACTTGTTTTGACTGATCAATTGACTTCTGAAATCCGCAGTGCTGCCACCTCCGAGACCTCAGCTAAAAACGAGGATCAGGAAATGGAAGATGCCGCCACCTCCAACCTTGGTATGATCTCTGCGGTTTTGCTTTACGGTCGATTGGATTTCTGTTTTTACCTTTGAATCTTACTTGTAGTTCCACCTCATGTCATTGATCTCCCTGATGACGACGATGAAACACCGCCGAGGAAGAGGAAGGACAAAAGGGTGCCTGCTGGCAAGGCTACTCCAGTTGTATCACTGCCTGAGACGCTAGTTCACGAGGGAGGAGACACCACTCGGACTTCTATGTCCTTTGTTGTGCCGCTGACGAGTGTCCGGCCTTCATCGTCGACTGCTGACCCGCCATCCCTTTTTGCCACACACCACGTCCCGGAAGACCAAGTGAGTGCTGCCAAGGAGGCCATACGCCACGCAGGGATCATGATGGAGCAAGTGAAGGTGGTCCGGGAGGCCAGCCAGGCGGCTTATGATGCAAGCTCGGCTCTTCAGAGCAATGTCCAAGTAAGTTGCTTGTTCTGTCAGGATATGCTACCTGAAATTTCTTCTTTCTGAAGATTTCCATATCTGCATCTGTACACCCATTGGGTGAGTGTGTCGATTGAATTTTTGAACTGGTGGGGGCACGCTGAGTGCATCCACTGGGTGTAGTCCCCGAGACTATGGTGGACTGCGGGCAGTCGACTATAGTCTTTATATTTTGAACTTCTTCACTCGGTCTGGTCCGACCATGTCGAATGGATCTTTAGAACCGGTGGGGGCACTCTGAGTGCACACACTGGGTGTAGTCCCTGAGACTATGGTGGACTGCGGGCAGTCGACTATAGTCTAAGAACTTTTTTTTACACAGCCGACTGCTCACAGTTAGCTATGTTTTTAGGATCACAACCTTTTTGCCACTTTCGGTCGACTAGTCGAACCGAATTGGTAAAACCAGTGGGGGCACGCTGAGTGCACCCACTGGGTGTAGTCCCCAAGACTACTGTTGAATGTTTTGATTCGACTGTAGTCTTAGAAATGCTACGATTTTTCTTTAGTCACTTGGAAGTGACCTATCTTTGATGTTTTGTCGATTGACTCTTCGCAGAAATCTTGCGAGCTCGTGGCCCGCTATACCGAATTGGAGAACAAGCAGATCCAGCTCAACCTTGACTTGAAGCTTGCTCAGGAGAACTTGCAAAAGGCGAGAGATGAAGCAAAAGGTATGGCTGGTGAGAACTTGACGACTGTCTTTGTCTTTCTACCCATTCTCAACTCTGGACTTATTGTTATTTTGCAGACAAACTGGAGGAGGCTCTGAAGAAGAAAGACCACGACCTTGCAGAGGCACAGAAGGCGGCTTTGGAGAAAACAAAGCTCGCGGAAGAGAAACTGGCCTCAGTCGGAAAACTCGAAGAGGAGAATACCAACCTGAAGGCTGCTCTCGACGCGGCCAACAAGGAGGCTAGTCGACTGAAGAATGACAAAGTTGCTCTGACTGACAAGGTTGGCGAACTGGCGGGGAGGAGGAACGATCTGGAGGTTTATCTGGGAGGGCTCGCCAAGAAGCTATTCCTCATGCTTGAAGGTAAATCCTCTTATCCGACTGACTTGTCATCATCGACTCACCATAGAACCATTAGCTTGAACTTGAGTCGTATTTGCAGAATTCTGTCAGAACTTCGAAGAGGAGACCAGTCGAGTGGAGACAAGCCTGGACCCCATCAACTCTCCCGTGAAGGATGAAGCCGCTATGAAGCGTGGTTCGACTAGAGTCTCGCATCGCTGGTGTGGTGGACTATCTCGCCGATTGAAAGCTGCGGTGTCACGGATCGACTCAACCCTCTGGCGGACCAGACGGCAGAATGACCTTGAGTCCTTAATGACTCGACTGAATGAGGTTCCAAGTCGAGTGCAAGAATGGAAAAAGTCTTCTGCCAGGTGCGGTGCTGATGTTGCTCTGTCTCTGGTTTGTGTCCACTACAAGGAAGCGCGGGAGGAAAAGCTGGCGGCCCTCAGAGTTGCCAACACCAAGAAGTATGATTTCCAATCTTTCATGGAAACTTTCATCGCCGCTGCCACCCGGATCGCCGATGGGATCGACCTTGGCTAGTTTGTGGCTCCTTCCAGTCCTCCACCTGAGGAGTAAAAAACTTTTATGCTCTACCTTAAATTTGCCTCGGAATGCCGAGTGATTTTTGTAACCGATAAACCTTAGCAGGCTTGAGGCCTGGGTACTTCTGCATCCTTAGGATGCTATCCGAACTTTACTTATCGTCAAGATATGCTTTTGTTTGCCTTCGAGTGAACTTTGCTCTTCACTCGGATTATGCTTCAATGTTTGAGATGCAGCTCTGAGGTGGATCTAGTCGACCTACACTTTGTGGCTCTTGCAGGTGCAGGAGAAGGAAGAAGTCGACGTGTACCTCGTCGTCCTTGCGGATCGGGATGGAGCGCATGTTGTACTTGTGGCGCAGCTCCGAAGGAGAAGGTGGCAGTCGACCAGCACCTCGTCGTCCTTGCGGATCGGTATGTTTTCAAACTTAGGCGAGTCCCGGACTGTAGCTAAGCTCCCGAGTGGGAGGTTTGCTCTCCACTCGGTAGGATTTTCAAAACTTAGGCGAGTACTGGACTGCAGCTAAGCCCCCGAGTGGGAGGTTTGCTCTCCACTTGGTAGGATTTTCAAAACTTAGGTAGTCTTGGACTGCAGCTAAGCCCCGAGTGGGAGGTTTGCTCTCCACTCGGTAGGATTTTTCAAACTTAGGCTAGTCTTGGACTGCAGCTAAGCCCCGAGTGGGAGGTTTGCTCTCCACTCGGTAGGATTTTTCAAACTTAGGCTAGTCTTGGACTGCAGCTAAGCCTCCAAGGAGGATTTTTGTGTCATAGCTCGAAGGGGAAGGCAACAATGACCTGTACCTCGTCGTCCTTGCAAAGTGCACATTGTATTAAATACTTGGGCGAGTACTTGGACTGCAACTAAGCCCCCGAGTGGGAGTCTGGCTCACCACTCGGTAGGATTTTAAACACTTAGGCGAGTACTTGGACTGTAGCTAAGCCCCTGAGTGGGAGGCTGGCTCACCACTCGGTAGGATTTTAAACACTTAGGCGAGTACTTGGACTGCGGCTAAGCCTCCGAGTGGGAGGCTGGCTCACCACTCGGTAGGATTTTGAATACTTAGGCGAGTACTTGGACTGCAGCTAAGCCTCCAAGTGGGAGGCTGGCTCACCACTCGGTAGGATTTTGAATACTTAGGCGAGTACTTGGACTGCAGCTAAGCCTCCGAGTGGGAGGCTGGCTCACCACTCGGTAGGATTTTGAATACTTAGGCGAAACGGATTCGCAGCTAAACCCCCGAGTGAGAGGCTGGCTCGCCACTCGGTAAGGATATTTTTTACAAACTTAGGCGAAACGGATTCGCAGCTAAGTCACCCACTGGGGAGGGGGGGAATTTTAACAAAAAGTAATAACAATCACTGGGAAAATTATAATCTTCTTGATTTAAATAGACAAACTACAGAGGTACTTTTATTACATCTCACCCGAGTGAGCTCTTAAGTATAAAAGGGGCGGAGCAGCTCTGCATTCCATGCCCGAGGCTCATCGATCTGGCGTTCGACGTTGTAAAGATGGTAAGCCCCATTGTGAAGAACTCTGGTGACGATGAAGGGACCTTCCCAAGTGGGAGCGAGCTTGTGTGGTTTCTGTTGATCCACTCGGAGGACCAGGTCTCCTTCCTGAAAGGCTCGGCTCTTCACATTTCTGGCATGGAATCGACGCAAGTCCTGCTGATAGATGGTCGAGCGGACCAGGGCCATCTCTCTCTCCTCTTCAAGGAGGTCGACTGCATCTTGACGGGCTTGCTCTGCTTCAGCTTCAGAGTAGAGTTCGACTCGGGGGGCATTGTGAAGCAGGTCACTCGGCAGAACTGCTTCAGCTCCATAGACCATAAAGATTGGAGTTCTCCCAGTCGAACGATTAGGAGTGGTCCTCAATCCCCAAAGAATCGACGGAAGTTCATCAACCCATGCTCCTGCTGCATGCTTGAGATCACGCATCAGTCGAGGTTTCAGTCCTTTGAGAATTAGACCATTTGCTCGTTCAGCTTGTCCATTCGACTGGGGGTGAGGGACCGAAGCATAGTCGACTCGCGTGCCCTGTGAGGCGCAAAAGGCTTTGAACTTGTCAGAATCGAAATTTGACCCATTGTCCGTGATGATGCTGTGCGGAACTCCATATCTGAATATCAATTCTCGTTAAACCGACAGCGATTACGCGCATCAAGGTTCTTGATAGGTTTAGCTTCGATCCACTTCGTGAACTTGTCGATCGCCACAAGCAAATGAGTGAAACCACTCCTGCCAGTTCTCGCGGTCCAATCATATCCAACCCCAAACAGCGAAAGGCCGACGAGTGGAATGGTCTTCAATGCCGAGGCGGGCTTGTGTGACATATTGAGTAGAATGACATCCTTCACATTTGTCGACTATTTCCTTTGCCATTTCATTTGCCTTTGGCGATAAAATCCCGCCGTTATGCTTTAGCCACGATGGTCCGAGAGGACGATGGTGACCACAGGTCCCCAGTGGATATCATCGAGGATTATCGACCTTCTTACGGCGTTATGCACCACGGCGACTCGATCACGCTTTCTCTGAATAACTGTCCCTTGATCACAGTAAAGGCCTTGGATCGACGGACGATCTATCTAGCCTCTTCTTCATTCTCCGGGAGCTCTTTCCTCAGGATGTATGCGATGTACGGTACTGTCCAGTCGGGAGTGATGACCACGACTTCCATGACTAGGTCGACCACCGCTGGGACCTCAACTTCAGTCGGATCAGTGGCACTTTTTGTCTGTGGAGCTTCTTCAGTGAAAGGATCCTCTTGAATCGACGGTGTGCGGATGTGCTCCAAAAACACATCACTGGGAATGGCTTCCCTCTTGGACCCTATTTTCGCCAAATCATCAGCAGCTTGATTTTTCAGTCGGGGTATGTGATGGAGCTCTAACCCTCAAACTTCTTTTCTAGCTTCCTCATCTGCATTACAAGAGCTTGATCATGGCTGGACTTGACGCCCACTCCTTCATCACCGATTAACCACCAGATCTGAGTCGCCATAGACCATGAGGCGAAGGACGCCGAGTGAAATGGCCATACGCAACCCATACAACAAAGTGCTTCAGATTCTGCTTCATTGTTGGAAGAATCAAAGTGAATCTAGAGCACATATCTGAGCTTATCTCCTCGGGGAAACCAATACTACCCAAAGACCAAAACCATTCAGCATCTTGGAACCATCAAAGAACATAGTCCAATGGTTCGAGTGAACCTGAGTCGGTAATCTGTTGTTCAATCCACTCGGCGATTTAAATCTGCTATTGCTTGGGACTTGATGGCTTTTGCCTCAAACTTGATATCAAGGGAAGAAGTTCAATCGCCCATTTCGCCACTCGACCGGTTCGTCGCGTCTCATTGTGAGAATCTCGATAATGAGCGTCATTGATGACTGTAATGGAATGATCGAGAAGTAGAGAGCAACCTTCTTTGCGGTCATATAAATCCCATACACAAGCTTCGATAATGAGGGTATCTTTGCTTCGACGGGTTAACACTTCGAAAGATAATATCTTTGGGCGCTGAACTTTGAAGGCTTTTCCTTCCTCTTCCGCCGACCGTAAATCTTGTCTCGACGACTTATCCTGTGGCTGCAATGTAAAGCAGCAACGGCTCTTTTGCTGATTGGGGCAGCAAGCACCGGTTGGGTGGAGAGCGAGCTTTGAGCTCGCAAACGCTGCATCAGCTTCAGCAGTCCACTCGAACTTGTCGACTTCTTCATCGATCGGTAAAGAGGCAATGCGTTTCACCGAGGCGAGAGATGAATCGACTTAAAGCGCCAAGCATCCAAGAAGTTTCGGACATCGTGCACACGCGCAGGCGTTTCATTAGGAGAATAGTGCCATCTTTTTCTGGTTAGCGTCGATTCCCGTTCGAAACGAAAACCGAGTAACTTTCCACCGGAACTTGAATGTGCACTTTGATGGATTAAGCGATATCATACCTCCCGAGATTGGCAAATGTTTCAGCAAGGTCGGTCAACAGGTCGGAACCTTTCGGGACTTGACCACAATGTCATCCATGTATGCTTCCACATTCCGACTGATTTGAGTGAGTAAACACTTCTTAATCATCCTCATGAACGTGGCTCCGGCATTCTTGAGGCCGAATGGCATGGTGACATAATGAAGCACCGAATGGAGTGATGAAAGCTGTTTTGATCTCGTCGGGTCCATACTGACGGATCTGATGGTACCGGAATATGCGTCTAAAAAGACAACGCCACATCCCGCAATCGAGTTGACTATTTGGTCGATGCGGGGGAGAGGAAAATGATCTTTCGGGCAGGCCCGATTGATATGTTTGAAGTCGATGCACATGCGCAGTGAATTGTCCTTCTTAGGGACCATGACCACATTTGCGAGCCACTCGGAGTGGTAAATTTCTCAGATAAACTCTGCTGCTAAGAGCCGAGCCACCTCCTCGCCTATGGCCTTTCTCTTCTGGACGGCGGACCGTCAAAGATGTTCTTTGACAGGTTTGACTTTTGAGTCGACTCGCAGACGGTGCTCAACCAGATCCCTGGAAACACCCCGCATGTCAGCAGGCTTCCATGCAAAGATGTCCCAGTTCTCACAGAGGAACTGGACGAGCGCTTCTTCCTATTTGGAGTCGAGTTGTCACGCCCAAGATGCGACCCTATCCTAAAGGAACTCGATGGTCCCACCAAGGATAGAAGCGCATCTTGAAGACACTTTTGCAAGGTGGATATCATTACATCAACATTACATAATACATAGGGATACATACATAAGGCACAAATGCCACAAGAATACATCAACATCAGATACAAGAACAACATCCGACTACGGATGAAACATAAACAGAAACTCAAACGACATCCACCTGCTAGCCAGGCTGCCGACACCGAACCTATCCCCGATCGAAGAAGAAGCGAAGAAGAACTCCAATACAAGCAAACATCACTCTCACGTCATGATCATCGCAAACCTGTACCTGCAACTGGTGGTGTAGTAATCTGTGAGCCACGAGGACTCAGCAATCCCATTACCATGGGTATCAAGACTAGCAAAGCTTAATGGGAAAGGAAGGGGGTAAAGTGGTGAGGTTGCAGCAACGACTAAGCATGATATGGTGGCTAACCAACGCAAATGAGAGCGAGAAGAGAAACAAAGGAACGGTCGGCAACTAGTAATGATCAAGAAGTGATCCTGAACTCCTGCCTACATCAAACATAACCCAGAAACCGTGTTCTCCTCTCGATCAACCCCGAAAAGAGACACTCACGGTTACGCACACGGTTGGTGTATTTCAGAAGAGTTTGCTTCAAGTTTACTACAACCGGATATTAACAAATTCCCATCTCGCCACATAACCATGGGCACGACTCTCGAAAGTTTATACCTCGAAGGGTGTCCCAACTTAGCCCATGATAAGCTCTCGCGATCAACGAAGGATATTCCTTCTCCCGGAAGACCCGATCGTCTCGGAATCCGGCTACAAGACATTTCGACAACAATAAAACAAGACCAGCAAGACCTCCCGGCGTGCCGACACCACGATAGTAGCAGCACATATCTCGTCTCGTGCCACGACCGGATGAGCAGTCCGTACAACTAAAACCAGCCCTCAAGTTTCCCGGTGGCGCGCAAAGGGCTCTAGTTTGGACCAACACTTAGACAAGCATTGGCGGGGGGCTAAAATAAAGATGACCCTTGGGATCGCGACTCCCAAGGGAAAAAGGTGATTGGTCGAGGCAAATGGTAAAACCAATGTTGGGCCTTTGGAAAAGTCTTATTCAAAGCGAACTCGTCAAGGGGTCCCATAAATCACCCGACCGCGTTAGGGACGCAAAATCCGGGAACATAATACCGATATGACGGAAACTAGGGCGGCAAGAGTGGAACAAAACACCAGGCATAAGGCCGAGCCTTCCACCCTTTACCAAGTATATAGATGCATTAATTAAATAAGATATATTGTGATATCCCAACAAGTAAACATGTTCCAACAAGGAACAACATCTCCATGTTCCAACAAGGAACAAACTTCATCTTCACCTGCAACTAATAACACTATAAGAGGGGCTGAGCAAAGCGGTAACATAGCCAAACAACGGTTTGCTAGGAAGGGTGCAAAAGGTTAGAGGCTGACATGTCAATTTGGGAGGCTTGATAAACAAGTGATAGGTAGCGCAGCATAGCGATAGAACGAAGCAACTAGCATAGCAATGATAGTAATGAGATCCAGGGTGACGGTCATCTTGCCTGAAATCCCGCAAGGAAGAAGAACGAGTCCATGAAGAAGATGAACGGAAGAAGCCGAACCAAGCGTAGACGAACGAATCCTCACGATCGCAACGAAACAGGAACTAACAAGAAGAAGCACACAACATAGGTAAACCCACCACACATGAACATGGCATGATGCACAACAAGTATGATGCATGACAAAGGCTACATGAAACTACTCATGGCAAGGGATGATGCAAACAAGAGCAACACATCAAGGCAAGTTTAAATGAGGCCGGAAGCAACATATAACAATTCCGGTAAGTCCTCATATGCAAATTTTGAAATTGGTCCAGATCTGAATAAACCTTATGTTCAAGTTGTTAAACAGCAAGTTAAGATGCACCACGATGATCTACACGAAATTCTAGTCAAGTTACATATAAAGTTCATTAAATTCGGAGCTACGGCCTAGAAGATATGAGCAAAACAAGTTAAACATGGCATTGATGCAACATGCATACAAACATCAAGCAAACACCTCAAAACAAGGATGCAACATGATAATATGAAACTACATGCAAAATCAAGCAAGTTTCATATAGAGCACACTCAAAACGGAGCAACGGTGCAACACATACACCCTATACAAGTTTAAAGGACAAACTGTCCAAAACAGCAACTAGGCATATTGCAAGCATCAAAACAACGTGCTACAGGACCTCAACATAATAACAAAAGGCATGGGCATTATGTACAGGTAAAGCATGACAAAACATGAACACTGAGCTATCTCCATAAACAACTAGAACATGCTCAAAATGACATGGCAAGATTGCAAATAATAACAGTTTCAGACTTTAGCAGAAATAACATCAGGTTGCAATGTTTAGAGCTATCAAACAACATGCTACAGGAACTTATCATGGCAAAAAAAGGCATGGCATGACTCTACTAAATGCATAGAACAAAAGTCCTTTACTGACCATGAGCCAAAAAGGATTAGAAAATATGATGGAACCCATGTAAACATAGCAAGTTATATTATAGATTCATACATGGCAGGAACAACAATAAGTAGGCATGTTGGTGAGCTTGAACCACTCACCACAGAGCAATACATGGCATGGCAAGGCAACTCACAGTAAGAAGACATGGCATAGAAGCTATACATGGCAAGAACAACATCATAGCATACACGGATCAACTAGAACAACGGAGGCAAAATTGAATAACATGTAAATAACCTGCCAGGAAACATTTTATAGCAAAAGTAGAGCTCGATTGACTCAAGCTATGGCACTCCATAATTGCAAACAAGGGCATGGATGGATAGAGAATAATCATATGTTCAAAACATACTTACTTAAGTATCTCAAAATAAGCATGGATCTCTCGGTAACATCAAGTTTACATGGCATAAAGATATCAACAGAACAGGGGCTGAAATCATTAACATCATGAAGCCTAGTTTGCATGCTTTTGCTTGTCACCACAGAGATCACAAAAATACATGGCATACACCCCTGTAAAGATGGCATGGCATATTACAAAACACATGTAGGACTCAAGTTCATAGGGTGCACACATCAATCATGGCAAAAATGACAAAAGTGCATGTTCTGATAAGAATCTGAAACTAACATCACATAGCCCTCTTCTAACAGCATTTCGGGCATCAATACAAGCTCAAATGAAAATGATGCAATGAGATGAAATGATGTACTCGTCGAGTCGAACAATTTGACTTATTACACGCACGAAACAGAGCAATATGCAGAGAGTTATGGCATGATGAACATGAGCATATAATATGCAAAAATCTGGGACTTGGTCAATTTTTACCTCCGGGAAAAGTCAACCCGGGACGGAGGCGTTCCGGGACGGAGGGATCCAGGATGGGGACGGCGTTTGGACGATATCCCGGTGGATCTCATCCACCTTCTTCTCCGGCGAGGTGGCGGCGAACTCCGGCGAGGAGGAGGTGTGGGGCGGCGGCCGGAGGAGGCGCGGGGCCGCCGGGAGCTCTCGGGGCGGGAGGAGGCGGAGGCCGCGCGGCGGCGAGAGGAGGCGGCGGCTCGCGATGGGCACGCTGGGCGCGACGGTGGCGGCTTCTGGGTCATGCGGCGCGGGGCGCTCCCGGCGAGGTGGCGGCGAGGCGGGCGCGCCCCTCGTGGCGCTTGGTCGGCGCCGGAGGAGGCGCGGCGGCGGGAGGCGCTGGCGGCGGCGCGTCCCTGGCAGTGGCGGGCGCTGGGCGGCGGGCGGAGCGCTGGACGGCGGAGGCGGCGGCGGCGGGCGCGTGGTGGCGGCGCTGGCGCCACGGGCCCAGGCGGCCCGGTTCGCCACGGGCGGGCGGATCTGGGCCCCGGGTGGCCGACGCGGTGGGAGGTGAGAGGAGGTGAGGTGGCGCGCGCCGGTTGGCTGAGAAGGCGGCGGCAATGATGTGGCGCTCCACGATTGGCCGGGGTGAGATGTTCGGCGGACATGTCCGGCACGGGCGGACGTGTCCGGCGGCGCGAGGAGGAAGACTGCTAGGGTTAGGGTGGATTTGATCCGCAAATTTGGACGAGGAGGACATATTTATAGGTAGAGGGAGCTAGGAGACTCCAAATGGGGTGCGGTTTTCGGCCACGCGATCGTGATCGAACGGCGGAGAGCATGGAGGGGAGTTTGCTGGGTTTTGGGCCACTTTGGAGGGTGTGTTGGGCTGCAAACAAAAGAGGCTTTTGCGGTTACCCGGTTAACCGTTGGAGTACCAAACGACCTCCAAATGACCCGAAACTTGACAGGCGGTCTACCGGTGCTATACAAAGGCCGCTTGGCAAACTCGGGCCATTCCGAGAAAGTTTAACACCCGCACATGAAAAGAGGTAAAAGGGGGCGCCGGGAGACATAGGAGTGCCGGATTGCAAAACGGACAACGGGGAAAATGCTCGGATGCATGAGACGCACATGTATGCAAATGCGATGCACATGACGAGATGATATGAAATGCAGATGATGACATGGCAAAGTGCAACACGCAAGCAAATGACATGGCAACGAGGGCGAATAATTGGCGGACACCTGGCGCATCGGATCCGGGGCGTTACAACACTCCTCCACTAACAAGAGATCTCGTCCCGAGATCTTAGGACCGAGAAGGAAGGGAAAAGGGATGAGGTGAAGCAAGAACTCAAAGAAGAAGCAAGGAATCGAGAGCATTCGAGAAGAAGAGAGGAACGACGAGAATGACGAGAATCGAAAGCTGACGGAATCAGATAGACTATGAAACAACTCGTTCTAACCGGAGTGGTTAGAATGAGAAAAGAAACGGATAAGACTGAAAGGATTTAGGTAGCACTCCGGCTGAAAATGGAAGGATTAGAACATGAATTTCACAAGATGGGATTGAACTTGATGAAGACATGACACAAAAACTCCGGAAAAAAATTGAAATAGAATGAAAAGAACTTAGAAGGAAGGGTTGAACGGAGTTGTTGAGAAAATCAACAACGAAAAGAATAGTCTTGTTGTGGACTTATGGATAACATCCCAAAAATTATGAGGTGATAACCGACCACAAACGGAAATAATTGGATAGCTTAGAAGAATGAAGAAATGCAAAACTCCACTTCAAGAGAAAATGAAGAATTAATTGCACTTCGAAAGGCATGAAGGAAAGATACTTGAACTCCTCCAACAAAATCTTGATGAACTCTTGAAGAAAAGATTAAATCATGAAGATCCACCGTGAAGAACTCCGGTGACAAAAAGGATGATGAGATAGAAATGAAGGATGAAAGAATAAGATGAGCCTTGCGATGATTTAGATGGAGGTTCCGACGAGATGGCCAAGTAAATTTGAACTCCGGAAAAGAAAAGATGAAGACACTTGGAACTAGAATTTATTCATCAAGAACAAACTCCGAAGGAAAGGATTACTCACTTTGATGAAATAAGAATAAGATTTATTGTATGCTTATCCTTCATCAAATTAAATTGATGACAAGCAATGGAATTTTGCATACTACTTATTCTTCTTGAAAAGGATTGAGAAGTGACATATCGCAAACTTGAGAAGGACTTCATGAATCACCGGTAGGTTGAAAAGAACGAATGGATTAATATGATAATCAAGGAAAAGAATCTTGAACGAACCACCGTAAGAATTCGAAAATGACTGATGAAAGAGAATGAATCACCGGGCAGAATTAGAAGAACCAATATGCTAGAGGGGATTTAGATGCAAAAGAATAAAGAGATCATGAGCTGATTAAAGAACACTTGAACGAAGCATCGGGATAATTGGATAACGATAACTGGAATGATGGCCTACGGTGAAAAGAAACGGGAAAACAACTTCTGGCATACTCCGGATGGGTGAAAAGAATTGCACAACTGGAAACAACTAGATAGGATAACATCGAGCTAGCATCGCGAATCTCCGGGAGAACGGACAAGATTTAAGAGAAAAATCTACGACGGTCTTCAAATGTTGAGAATGACGACGAGAACCACCATGCAGAATTGTTGAGGTACTCCGGGAGAACGAAAAGCGAAGAGGTTGAGGCAACAATGAAATGATTTGAAATTGATCTTGAAAAGGCATCTGACTGATGAAATTCATTCTTACGTCAAACTCCGAAAAGAATTGAGAATAACTTCGGGGAAATTAGAAGAGTCAGGTAAGATCCTGGGAAAAGACCTGTGGGTTAGGGCCCACTGAAGAGAAAAACACCGTTGGAAAGGGATGTTGAACAGATAGATGATGCACCGGAACAAATGAAATATTTGAATAAGGTGAGAACCTCGGATTAATTGGAACACAGACGAATCTCCTGAGATGTGTTGAACACTCCGGAAGGATAAATTGGCGAGAGGCTAACGAGCAGGGAAAACACTTGATCCAAGGAAAAGAATGTGATCAACTCGAAAAACTTGAATTGAGTGCACTGGAAAAAGAAAGGGATGAAGAATGACGAACAAGAAGAGAATTCACCGGTTGAAATGATTGAGGGAAGACTGAAGAGGCTCCACACGAATGGAATAGATGGTCGGAAGAAACTCGAACTGCGGGAATAATAGGGTGGGAGGGCGGGAAAACAAGGGTAACTTGGAAGGGGAAAATCGACAAATCTCTTGAAGAGAAAACACCGGTTAAAATCATTGAGGAAAGAAAGCAAAGACTTCGCACGAGTATGATGGATACTCAATTACGGACTCCGGTTCCGAGAAGAAGGGAGGGCGGGTGGGAAAAACAAGGACAACTTCGGACAAGGAAAAACAACAACGTCGGAGGAAGAACTGAGGATTGAACTTGGCAAAGATGAAGATGGTCGAGTCGACTTGACGAGAAATGCACCGGACAAAAGAGGATGGACAACTCACGACACTAATCACGTGATCCTAAAGAAAAATTTGAACGGGAACAGGAGTAGTTCAAAACACCTACGTTAAGATTCCTGACCAGAGCGGCGAAGGGGCAGAGGAGTAAAAATAATTCCTACTCTCCGATATAACTAGACTCCAAAAACAGTTTATCTAGACTCGACATCGGCCAAACTACACGATCAATCAAGGGGGCTCCTAGAGTCGGTCGAGGCTCAGATACCAACTTGTCACGCCCAAGATGCGACCCTATTCTAAAGGAACTCGATGGTCCCACCAAGGATAGAAGAGCATCTTGAAGACGCTTTTGCAAGGTGGATATCATTACATCAACATTACATAATACATAGGGATACATACATAAGGCACAAATGCCACAAGAATACATCAACATCAGATACAAGAACAACATCCGACTACGGATGAAACATAAACAGAAACTCAAACGACATCCACCCTGCTAGCCCAGGCTGCCGACCTGGAACCTATCCCCTGATCGAAGAAGAAGTAGAAGAAGAACTCCAATACAAGCAAATATCGCTCTCACGTCATGATCATCGCAAACCTGTACCTGCAACTGGTGGTGTAGTAATCTGTGAGCCATGAGGACTCAACAATCCCATTACCATGGGTATCAAGACTAGCAAAGCTTAATGGGAAAGGAAGGGGGTAAAGTGGTGAGGTTGCAGCAGCGACTAAGCATGATATGGTGGCTAACCAACGCAAATGAGAGCGAGAAGAGAAACAAAGGAACGGTCGACAACTAGTAATGATCAAGAAGTGATCCTGAACTCCTGCCTATGTCAAACATAACCCAGAAACCGTGTTCTCCTCTCGATCAACCCCGAAAAGAGACACTCACGGTTACGCACACGGTTGGTGTATTTTAGAAGAGTTTGCTTCAAGTTTACTACAACCGGATATTAACAAATTCCCATCTGCCACATAACCGCAGGGCACGGCTCTCGAAAGTTTATACCTGCAGGGTGTCCCAACTTAGCCCATGATAAGCTCTCGCGATCAACGAAGGATATTCCTTCTCCCGGAAGACCCGATCAGTCTCGGAATCCGGCTACAAGACATTTCGACAGCAATAAAACAAGACCAGCAAGACCTCCGGCGTGCCGACACCACGATAGTAGCTGCACAGTATCTCGTCTCGAGCCACGACCGGATGAGCAGTCCGTACAACTAAAACCAGCCCTCAAGTTTCCCGAGGTGGCGCTGCAAAGGGCTCTAGTTTGGACCAACACTTAGACAAGCATTGGCCGGGGGGCTAAAATAAAGATGACCCTTGGGATCGCGACTCCCAAGGGAAAAAGGTGATAGGTCGGCAAATGGTAAAACCAATGTTGGGCCTTCTTTGGAAAAGTCTTATTCAAAGCGAACTGTCAAGGGGTCCCATAAATCACCCGACCGCGTTAGGGACGCAAAATCCGGGAACATAATACCGATATGACGGAAACTAGGCGGCAAGAGTGGAACAAAACACCAGGCATAAGGCCGAGCCTTCCACCCTTTACCAAGTATATAGATGCATTAATTAAATAAGATATATTGTGATATCCCAACAAGTAAACATGTTCCAACAAGGAACAACATCTCCATGTTCGAACAAGGAACAAACTTCATCTTCACCTGCAACTAACAACGCTATAAGAGGGGCTGAGCAAAGCGGTAACATAGCCAAACAACGGTTTGCTAGGAAGGGTGCAAAAGGTTAGAGGCTGACATGGCAATTTGGGAGGCTTGATAAACAAGTGATAGGTAGCGCAGCATAGCGATAGAACGAAGCAACTAGCATAGCAATGATAGTAATGAGATCCAGGGTGACGGTCATCTTGCCTGAAATCCCGCAAGGAAGAAGAATGATTCCATGAAGAAGATGAACGGAAGAAGCCGAACCAAGCGTAGACGAACGAATCCTCACGATCATAGCTAAAGCAGAACTAACAAAAGAAGCACACAACATAGGTAAACCCACCACACATGAACATGGCATGATGCACAACAAGTATGATGCATGACAAAGGCTACATGAAACTACTCATGGCAAGGGATGATGCAAACAAGAGCAACACATCAAGGCAAGTTTAAATGAGGCCGGAAGCAACATATAACAATTCCGGTAAGTCCTCATATGCAAATTTCGAAATTGGTCCAGATCTGAATAAACCTTATGTTCAAGTTTTTAAACAGCAAGTTAATATGCACCACGATGATCTACAAGAAATTCTAGTCAAGTTACATATAAAGTTCATTAAATTCGGAGCTACGGCCTAGAAGATATGAGCAAAACAAGTTAAACATTACATTGATGCAAAATGCATACAAACATCAAGCAAACACCTCAAAACAAGGATGCAACATGATAATATTAAACTACATGCAAAATCAAGCAAGTTTCATATAGAGCACACTCAAAACGGAGCAACGGTGCAACACATACACCCTATACAAGTTTAAAGGACAAACTGTCCAAAACAGCAACTAGGCATATTGCAAGCATCAAAACAACATGCTACAGGACCTCAACATAATAACAAAAGCCATGGGCATGATGTACAGGTAAAGCATGACAAAACATGAACACTGAGCTATCTCCAGAAACAACTAGAACATGCTCAACATGACATGACAAGATTGCAAATAATAACAGTTTCAGACTTTAGTAGAAATAACATCAGGTTGCAATGTTTAGAGCTATCAAACAACATGCTACAGGAACTTATCATGGCAAAAAAGGCATGGCATGACTCTACTAAATGCATAGAACAAAAGTCCTTTACTGACCATGAGCCAAAAAGGATCAAAAAATATGATGGCACACATGTAAACATAGCAAGTTATATTACAGATTCATACATGGCAGGAACAACAATAAGTAGGCATGTTGGTGAGCTTGAACCACTCACCACAGAGAAATACATGGCACGGCAAGGCAACTCACAGTAATAAGACATGGCATAGAAGCTATACATGGCAAGAACAACATCATAGCATACACGGATCAACTACAAAAACGGAGGCAAAATTGAATAACGTGTAAACAACCTTCCAGGAAACATTTTATAGCAAAAGTAGAGCTCGATTGACTCAAGCTATGGCACTCCATAATTGCAAACAAGGGCATGGATGGATAGAGAATAACCATATGTTCAAAACATCCTTACTGAAGTATCTCAAAATAAGCATGTATCTCTCGGTAACATTAAGTTTACATGGCATAGAGATATCAGCAGAACAGGGGCTGAAATCAGCAATATCATGAAGCCTAGTTTGCATGCTTGTGCTAGTCACCACAGAGATCACAAAAATACATGGCATACACCCCTGTAAAGATGGCATGACATATTACAAAACACATGTAGGACTCAAGTTCATAGGGTGCACACATCAATCATGGCAAAAATGACAAAAGTGCATGTTCTGATAAGAATCTGAAACTAACATCACATAGCCCTCTTCTAACAGCATTTCGGGCATCAATACAAGCTCAAATGAAAATGATGCAATGAGATGAAATGATGTACTCGTCGAGACGAACAATTTGACATATTACACGCACGAAATGGAGCAATATGCAGAGAGTTATGGCATGATGAACATGAGCATATAATATGCAAAAATCTGGGACTTGGTCAATTTTTACCTCCGGGAAAAGTCAACCCTGGACGGAGGCGTTCCGGGACGGAGGGATCCGGGATGGGGACGGTGTTTGGACGAGATCCCGGTGGATCTCATCCACCTTCTTCTCCGGCGAGGTGGCGGCGAACTCCGGCGAGGAGGAGGCGTGGGGCGGCGGCCGGAGGAGGCGCTTGGGCCGGAGCTCATGGGCGGGAGGAGGCGGAGGCGCGCGGGCGGCGAGAGGAGGCGGCGGCTCGGCGATGGGCACGCTGGGCGCGACAGCGGCGGTTATGGGCCGCTGGCGGCGCGGGGCGCCGCTGAGGTGGCAGCGAGGCGGGCGCGCCTCGTGGCCGCGTGATCGGCGCCGGAGGAGGCTGGCGGCGGGAGGCGCCGCGGCGGCAGCGCTGCCCTGCGGTGGCCGGGCGCTGGGCGGTGGGGCGGAGCGCTGGACGGCGGAGGCGGCTCCGCGGGCGCGGTGGCGGCGCTGGCGCCACGGCCCGGCGCGCCCGGTTCGGCCAGGCGGGCGGATCTGGGCCCGTGTCCGACGCGGTGGGAGGTGAGAGGAGGTGAGGTGGCGCGCGCCGGTTGGCTGAGACGGCGGCGGCGATGATGTGGCGCTCCACGATTGGCCGGGGTGAGGTGTCCGGCGGACATGTCCGGCACGGGCGGACGTGTCCGGCAGCGCGAGGAGGAAGACTGCTAGGGTTAGGGTGGATTTGATCCGCGAATTTGGACGAGGAGGACATATTTATAGGTAGAGGGAGCTAGGAGACTCCAAATGGGGTGCGGTTTTCGGCCACGGGATCGTGATCGAACGGCGGAGAGCATGGAGGGGAGTTTGCTGGGTTTTGGGCCACTTTGGAGGGGGTGTTGGGCTGCAAACAAAAGAGGCTTTTGCGGTTACCTAGTTAACCGTTGGAGTACCAAACGACCTCCAAATGACCCGAAACTTGACAGGCGTTCTACCGATACTATACCAAGGCCGCTTGGCAAACCTCGGGCCATTCCGAGAAAGTTTAACACCCGCACATGAAAAGAGGTAAAAGGGGGCGCCGGGAGACATAGGAGTGCCGGATTGCATTACGGACAACGGGGAAAATGCTCGGATGCATGAGACGCACATGTATGCAAATGCGATGCACATGACGACATGATATGAAATGCAGATGATGACATGGCAAAGTGCAACACGCAAGCAAATGACATGGCAACGAGGGCGAATAACTGGCGGACACCTGGCGCATCGGATCCGGGGCGTTACACGAGTGTTGTTGAGATGTTGGTCGGAGCAGCATTGGGGTCGGTCGGGTGAATATGAACCTGCTTCGTCTCACCGGACGACTGAAATGCCGACTCTGTAGCGGGCTTCTTGTCTCGCAACAAATCACTCGGATCTGCAGTCTTCTGATATTCTTGCAATTCTACCACTGCCATCTGAGCATCAGCAATCTTAGAGCCTTTCTGGAAACACTCTTCCGCTTTCTTCCGATTGCCAGTGACAGTGATCACACCCTTGGGGCCGGGCATCTTCAACTTAAGGTACACATAACATGGTCGAGCCATGAAACGGGCATACGCCGGCCTTCCCAAAATAGCGTGATAAGCGCTCTGGAAATCCACGACCTCAAAGGTCAACTTTTCTTTGCGGAAATTCTTCGAATCACCAAAAACCATATCAAGAGCAATTTGACCGAGTGATCAGCCTTCTTTCCAGGAATGACTCCGTGGAAACTCATGTTACTAGTGCTGAGTCTGGACATCGGAATGCCCATCCCTTTCAACGTCTCTGCATACAAGATGTTCAGGCCACTGCCGCCATCCATCAAAACTTTGGTCAGTCGAGTGCCTTCAACGACTGGGTCGACCACCAACGCTTGCCTCCCAGGGGTGGCAATGTGTGTCGGATGATCGGACTGGTCGAATGTGATGGCGGTCTGGGACCATTTCAGATAATTGGGCGCCGCCGGAGTGACCATGTTCACTTCTCGGTTGATAACTTCCAATCGACTTTTGCTTTCAACGTCAGCAAAAATCATCAGGGTGGAATTGACCTGGGGGTATCCACCATCACTATCTTCTTTGTCCTCAACTTTATCCGACCCCTTTTCCTTATCCTTGGGTTGCTTACCTTGGAACTGCTGAATCAAGAGCCGACATTGTCGAGTGGTATGCTTTGGGTAAATGAGTTTACCCTCTTCATCTTTCTTCGTGTGAATGTGACATGACAAGTCCAACACATCATTCCCATCTTGGTCTTTCACCTTCTTGGGGTTCCATGGACCCTTGGGTTTCCCCTTGAACTTTCCTGGGGTCACATCCAAGGCTTCTCCGGGAGCGGCTGGCTCGGCTTTGCGCTTCTGCTTCTGACTGGAATTTCCTCCGCCGGCTTAATTAGCGGCTGACTTGTACTTACCACTCCGGAGCCAATCCTCTTCTTCACCTTTAGCATACTTGGTGGCAATCTCCATCATACGACTCAGGGTCATATCTCCTGTCCGACCGAAATTCAAACTCAACTCTCTGTTCTTGACACCTTCCTTGAAAGCACAGACTGCCTGGTGATCAGACACATTCTCAACTGTGTGGTGCAAGGTTATCCATCTCTGGATGTAATCTCTCAAAGTTTAATTCGACTTCTGCACACACGACTGCAGCTCTGTCAATCCTGCTGGTCGCTTTCAAGTCCCTTCAAATGTCCTGACAAACACTCGGGCCAGATCTTCCCAAGTGTAAATACTGCTGGGTGCTAACTGATTCAACCATGCTCTAGCCGAACCCTCCAACATAAGGGGCAAATGCTTCATAGCTACCTCATCATTGCCGCCGTCAATCTGAACAGCCACTCGGTAGTCCTCAAGCCAACTATCAGGCTTGGACTCACCGGTGAACTTACTGACTCCAGTCGCCAAGCTGAAGTTGGGAGGAATCACTGCGGCTCTGATGGCCCTGCTAAAACACTCTGGCCCTGAGACATGAACTCTGTTGCTGGAGGGAACATCTCTGTCATGACCTTCTCGGTGAGCTCTGTTCCTGTCGACCAAGCCTTGAACGATGATTGATTTTGCATCAAAGCACGGCTCTCGGGTCATTGGAACCCTTCGCCAAAGACTTGTCTTTGGCGTCGTCATCTTGTTGCCAAGGGCGTATGATCCACCCCTTGGGGAGGGTGGGCACTCGGCGTCGATCATTGCGATTGAATCGGTATTCATACGGCTCGCGATTCCTGTACTGATCATCACGCCGGCCTCCACGTTCCTCACTCCTCGGGGGCGATCTTGGACTATGGGCCGACTAGACTGAATTCGCAGCGACGGATCTGCTGTGAATCCTGTTCCGTGACTGTGATACGACTGAGTTTGATCTCCTGCTGCCCAGAGTAAATCTCTGATATGTTGCAAACCTCTACCCGCCTCCGACTGGGAAGGCTGGATTGATTCTGCTATACGGGTTGCAGCTGCTAAATTCTGAATTGGAGTTCGATATACCTGAGTTGGTTGTGGAAAGAGCTGACGTCGACTGGATTCTGGAACCCGTGGTCGCGTGCGCTCGTCGAGAACTCGCTGGAGGTTCTCCAGTCGAGTGCGCTCAGCCAAGTTGGCCAAGCGCGCATCCTCCAAGGCACGAGCCTCGGGGTTTTCTCCAACGATTGGAGTGTGAAGCGCATCCATGTTTCGGCGGCGAAGTTCCTCCCTCTGTTGCGAAGATAGGGGCTCGGGTTGGTACTCGTCGTGATCTTGCGCCGAATCACCTCCACCGTCGCCTCCGTCGGTGCGGGGGTTTCCAGGAGGACTGCGTGGTCCGTTGACCATCAGAACCTCTGCTGCCGGATCGCTGCTATCACACTCGGATGCAGTCTTTGTGGAGCCAGTCGACAAATCGAACAGGCCGTAGAGAGATTCGTCGGGCTCGATTGCCGCAACTTGGAAAGTGGCCGACTGGCGAGCCACCGCATGTCTCACCCATCGCTGAAGCCTCGACCGACCGGAGCGCTTGCGCCGGCGGGAGACTGAGAGTGAGGACGACACAAGAACCGACCCATACTGGGTCGACGGTTGCCGCAGGAGGATGCCGCGGATGCACGCGCGAAAGTGTGTTGCCCCGCGGACGGGGAGCGCGTCGACGTCGAGAGGAGCCTCCTGAAGCCAAGCAGAGTCGTCGGCGATGAACGTGAGCGCACCGAGACGGATCTCGCGGCCCTCGACCAAAACTCCACCTGAGACCATGATGTAGGAGATCGAAAGAATCCCAACTTCTCCAACAAATCGCTAGAACACCTGCCCCAAGGTGGGCGCCAACTGTCGTGGTTCTAAGTCTGACAGTAGAATGGGGGGTAGGTATAGAGAGGCAAGGTACTAGCTATGGGGTAGTTGGTGCGCACGAGTTTACTAGTTCAGGCCCTTCTCGGAGGAAGTAACAACCCTACGTCTCGGAGCCCGGAGGCGGTCGAGTGGATTATATGCGTATGAATTACAAGGGTGCGAACCCTTCTACCTGTGGAGGGGGGTGGCTTATATAGAGTGCGCCAGGACCCCAGCCAGCCCACGTAGCGGAGGGTTTAAGGTACATTAAGGCTAGGCGTTACTGGTAATGCCTTACATAAAGTGTCATCATGACCATAAAGACTACTTAACTACAGGCCGTTTGGACACCGAGTGGCTCTTGGACTCCTGGTGGTCGAGTGAGTCTTCATGGTCGAGTGTCTTTGAATCTGTCGAGTGGAAACCTACCAGGTTGACTGGTAGGCAATTTATTCTAAGGATGCCCTTGGGGAGGGTATCTTGGACAGGTCCATGACCCTACCCTATGTATATGACTTCATCAGTGGGTAAACAAATTACTTTTGGGCAATTGATAGAACTTCAAATACTCATGACCATATCCAGGCAATGATCATTATATAGGCATCACGTCCAAAATTAGTAGACCGACTCTTGCGTGCATCTACTACTATTACTCCACACATCGACCGCTATCCAACATGCATCTAGTGTATTAAGTTCATGGAAAAACGGAGTAATGCAATAAGAACGATGACATGATGTAGACAAGATCTATCTATGTAGAGATAGACCCCATCGTTTTATCCTTAGTAGAAACAATACATACGTGTCGTTTCCCTTTCTGTCACTAGGATCAAGCACCGTATGATTGAACCCACTACAAAGCACATCTTCCCATTGCAAGATAAATAGATCAAGTTGGCTAAACAAAACCCAAATATCGGAGAAGAAATACGAGGCTATAAGTAATCATGCATATAAGAGAACAAAGAAACTCAAATAACTTTCATGGATATAAAAAGATATAACTGATCATAAACTCGAAGTTCATCAGATCCCAACAAACACACCGCAAAAGAGTTACATCATATGGATCTCGAAGAGAACATTGTATTAAGAATTCAGCGAGAGAGAGGAAGCCATCTAGCTACTAACTACGGACCCGAAGGTCTACAAAGAACTACTCACGCATCATCGGAGAGGCACCAATGGAGATGGTGAACCCCATCCGAGATGGTGTCTAGATTGGATCTGGTGGTTATGGACTCTGCGGCGGCTGGATGAATATTTTTTCGACTCCCCTAGGGTTTCTGGAATATTGGGGTATTTATAGAGCAAAGAGGCGGTCCCGGGGCACCCGAGGTGGGCATAGCACACTAGGGCGCGCCTGGGCCTCTTGGCGCGCCCTGGTGGGTTGTGCCTCCCTCGGGGTACCCCCCAGGCGCAGCTAGGGCCCGTTGTGTTCCTTCTGGCCCATAAAAATTCTCCGTGGAGTTTCGTGGCATTTGGACTCCGTCTGATATTGATTTTCAGCGATGTAAAAAAACATGGAAAAACAACAACTGGCACTTGGCACTATGTCAATAGGTTAGTACCAAAAAATGATATTAAATGACTATAAAATGATTATAAAACATCCAAGATTGATAATATAACAGCATGGAACAATAAAAAATTATAGATACGTTGGAGACGTATCAGAATCCCCAAGCTTAACTCCTACTCGTCCTCGAATAGGTAAGTGATAAAAACAGAATTTTTGATGTGGAATGTTGCCTATCATGTCATATCATATTCTTTTCTTTATAACATGGACAATTGGACTTTTATGTGATTCATAGCAATAGTCTAGTTTTGATATAATAATTTAGATACTCAAGCATATCAACAAGCAACCATGTCTTTCAAAATATCAACACTAAAATAAGTTATCCCTAGCCCATCATGCTCAAACATTGATCCATTCACGAAACACACTCGAATATTAGCTACACCCAATACTTAAGTACGATCATATTGCCTCCTAGTTGGTGCTTTTTATGAGAGAAGATGGAGACTCAAGTTCAAAATAAAAATTGCATAAAGTAAAAGATAGGCCCTTCGCAGAGGGAAGTAGGGATTTGTAGAGGTGCCTGAGCTCAAAGTGAAAAATTAGAGATAAAAACATTTTGGGAGGTGTATCCATCCCACCAATGAAAACGACTTAGAGTTCCCAACTCTTTCCATGCTAGATATGCCATAGGCGGTTCCCAAACAGAAAATAAATTTTATTTCTTTTTCCACCATACTTTCACTTTCCATGGCTAACCGTATCCACGGGTGCCCTCCATACCAACACTTTCCAAGGAATTTATTATTTGACGACATAAAGTAAATTCATTTTTTCATTTCGGGACTGGGCATCCCTAAGACCTTTGCCTTACTCTCGTGCAATGACAAGTGAATAAACATTCATCGTGAGAATAACACATCCAGCATGGAAAATATTAGCCACCCCTCACCGCTCCGCGAGCGAAACAAACACACAAAAGAGAAGTTTATTTTGAAAATTAGAGATGGCACATGCAAATTTGCTTAGAACGGCGGAAGAATACTGAATATTGGTAGATATAGTGGACTCATATGGCAAAACTGGTTTAAAGTATTTTGGATGCACAAGTAGAGATCATACTTGGTGCAAAATGAAGGCTAGCAAAAGATTGAGAAGCGACCAACCAAGAAACGGATAATGTTATAAGCAAGCGTTAAGCATAGATAACACCGAATAATTCACCACAAGTAGGATATAATTTCATTGCATGACTATTCACTTTCGTACTTGCATAGGTAATCACAAACCTTAACACCAATATTCTCACTAAAGCATAACTACTCATCAACATAAATCACATATCACATCATCATATCCCAAAACTATTACTAAGAATCAAGTTTATTTTGTCCAATGATCTTCATGAAAGTTTACATTATATCCTTCTTGGGTATCTATCACTTTGGGACTAATTTTCATGTGTTGCTTTTCATAAGTTGAAACAAATATAAGTGAAGATCATGAGCATAAATTTTTCATTCTCTCAAAATAATTTAAGTGATGCAAGAGATAATTTCTTGAAAATTTTACTAACACTCAACTTGAAAATTTTACTAACTCTCAAATAAATCTAAGTGAAGCAAGAGAACATTTCTTCAAAAATACAAAGCACACCATGCTAAAAAAGGATATAAGTAAAGCACCAGAGCAAGTCCATAGCTCATAAAAAATTTAAGTGAAGCATAGAGAGCAATTCTATCAAGTCATGACATAATTTTGGCTCTCTCAAATAAGTGTGTCCAGCATGGATTGATGACTTAAAACACAAAATAAAACAAGCAAAGACTCATATCAAACAAGACGCTCCAAGCAAAACACATATCATGTGACGAATAAAAATATAGCTTCAAGTAAAATACCGATAGTTGTTGGAAGAAAGCGGGATGCCACTCGGGGGCATCCCCAAGCTTATTGGTTGCTCATTTTTGGATAATAGCTTTGGATGCCGGGGCATCCCCAAGCTTAGGCTCTTCTGTCCTTCCTTCATCCATCGTAAGATAACCCAAAACTTGAAAACTTCAATCACACAAAACTCAACAAAACCTTCGTGAGATCCGTTAGTGTAAGAAAAATAAATCACTACTATAAGTGATGTATCAATCCAATTCTTTCTTTTCTATTATATCTACTGTATTCCAACTTTTCTATGGCAAAAACTCATCAAAGAAAACCATAGAGCCATCAAAATAAGCACACAACACAAAGAAAACAGAATCTGTCAAAACAGAACAGTCTGTAGCAATCTGATTTGTTCGAAAACTTCTGGAACTCCAAAAATTCTGACAAACTAGGACGACCTGGGTAATTTGTATATTAATCTTCTTCAAAAATAATTGGCATTTTATCATGTTCTGTTGATTTTTAACAATTTTTTTCGTGAGCACAAAGTTTCTGTCTTTTTCAGCAAGATCAAACAACTATCACCCAAGAAGATCCTATTGGTTCTACTTGGCACAAACACTAATTAAAACACAAAAAGCACAATCATAACAGTATCATAATTGTGCTAACACTCAAGAACAGAAAGCAAAAAGCAAAAATAAAATTTATTCATTGGGTTGCCTCCCAACAAGCGCTATCGTTTTACGCCCTTAGCTAGGCATAAAGCAAGGATCTAAGTTTTGTCATCTTTATCCAACTCTTCAATCAAACACTTAGAATCCTTAAGTGATTCAACATAAAGACTTTCAATAGCTATACTCCTAGGAGTAAATTTGAAGATTTCATTCTTGTAAAAAGGATCTCTTATCGCTTCAACAAAATCCGGGTGAATACTAATCGTCTTAAGATCTCCTTTGTTACTATTACTAGAAGTTGCACCCTTGTTCTTGGATCTACCTCTCTTTACGGGAGTTTTCTTGATAGTTTTAGCGGGAGCAAAAGCCGTGCTTAGATTACTAAAGATTTCTTCTAATTTATCAATTCGAGACGGACTTTCTTCTATTCTTTCATGGATAACAGTACCCTTCTCTTTAACAACTTAAAAACATCTCCCACTTTTGACCCAATATTAGTGGCAAAATTATGCATCTTTTTATCTATGATTTCCATATGATCTTTGTTGAGCATTTTCTTCTCAATAGCATCTAGTCTTTCCATAACATGCTCAACATTCAAAGTTGTTTAATTAATCATAATAGGTGGTGACGCTAGTAAATTTCCCATAGGATTAAAAGCATCAATAAGGGACACATCAAGAAATTTCCACCGGTAATCATATCAAGGACGAACCTATACCAAGTGGTGATGCCAATATAAAAACAACAAAGAAGAACAACGGTAGATTGCTTACGGATGGATCTATTATGAGCATTGCAAATTCTATACCAAGCATCTTTTAAATTTTCTCCTCCCCTTTGTTTAAAGTTGAGAACCTCGTTCTCGGGAGTACAGAGGCGAATTAAACGACAAATTTTTGTGAAGTGGGGGAGAGGAAAATGAGAGGCAAATGGAAAATAATGTAAATTGCGAGGAGATGAGATTTATGATTAGGCACCTGGTATATGTTGAAGATCCTCCCCAGCAACGGTGCCAGAAATTCCTTTTGATGTCGCTTGAAGCTACGTCGGTATTTCCCCAAAGAGGAAGGGATGATGCAGCACAACGGCAGTAGGTATTTCCCTTAGATATGAAACCAAGGTTATCGAACCAGTAGGAGAACCAAGCAACACAACGTAAACAACCCCTGCAAACAAATAACAACAACTCGCAACCCGATGTATTAAAGGGGTTATCAATCCCTTTCGGGTAACGGCGCCAGAAATGGTGCGTGGACGGGAGAAAATTGTAATAGATTGATAGATCGAACGCCAAATAAAATAAATTGAAATAAAACGCAGCAAGGTATTTTTGTATTTTTTTGTTTAATAGATCTGAAAATAAATGCAAGAGAAAAGTAGATCGCGAAGGCAAATATATGAGAAAGAAGACCCGGGGGCCGTATGTTTCACTAGTGGCTTCTCTCGAGAAAAATAGCAAACGGTGGGTAAACAAATTACTGTTGGGAAATTGATAGAACTTCAAATATCCATGACAATATCCGGGCAATGCTCATTATATAGGCATCACTTCCAAGATTAGTAGACCGACTCCTGCTTGCATCTACTACTATTACTCCACACATCGACCGCTATCCAGCATGCATCTAGTGTATTAAGTTCATGAAAAAATGGAGTAATGCAATAAGAATGATGACATGATGTAGACAAGATCTACCTATGTAGATATAGACCCCATCGTTTTATCCTTAGTGGCAACAATACATACGTGTCGTTTCCCTTTCTGTCACTGGGATCAAGCACCGTAAGATTGAACCCACTACAAAGCACCTCTCCCCATTGCAAGATAAATAGATCAAGTTGGCCAAACAAAACCCAAATATTGGAGAAGAAATACGAGGCTATAAGTAATCATGCATATAAGAGAACAAAGAAACTCAAATAACTTTCGTGGATATAAAAAAGATATAACTGACCATAAACTCGAAGTTCATCAGATCCCAACAAACACACCGCAAAAGAGTTACATCATATGGATCTCCAAGATATCATTGTATTGAGAATTCAGTGAGAGAGAGGTAGCCATCTAGCTACTAACTACGGACCCGAAGGTCTACAAAGAACTACTCACACATCATCAGAGAGGCACCAATGGAGGTGGTGAACCCCATCCAAGATGGTGTCTAGATTGGATCTAGTGGTTTTGGTCTCTGCGGCGGCTGGATGAATATTTCGTCGACACCCCTAGGGTTTCTGGAATATTGGGGTATTTATAGAGCAAAGAGGTGGTTCAGGGGGCTCCCGAGGTGGGCACAACCCACCAGGGCGTGCTTGGGCCTCCTGGCGCACCCTGCTGGGTTGTGCCTCCCTCGGGGCACCCTCAGGCGCAACCAGGGCGCGTTCTATTCCTTCTAGCCCATAAAAATTCTCCGTGGAGTTTCATGGCATTTGGACTCCGTCTGATATTGATTTTCTATGATGTAAAAACAAGGAAAAACAGCACTTGGCACTTGGCACTATGTCAATAGGTTAGTCCCAAAAAATGATATAAAAAGACTATAAAATGATTATAAAACATCCAAGATTGATAATATAACAGCATGGAACAACAAAAAATTATAGATACGTTGGAGACGTATCAGCAAGCACCCGCGATGCTGGTGTAGGGGAAATGCGGTCATCAACTACAGACCTACGTTCACTATCTTCATCTAGCCTTGCTGTTTCTTGAGAATCATGTGGGGAGGTTGACGTTGCATTCTTTAAAAGAGCGTATTTTGTCACAGTAACCCACTGGGGTGACTGTCTCATCATAAGTGATTGATGAGGGATACACAAGAACATTAGTTTGATGTAAGAACATGGTTAATAGACAGATGCACTAGTAGATATGTACCAAAAACAAAAAGGCATGTCATATTCAAAGGTATAATGTGTAAGCTAAGCAAATGCAAATTAACCCAATTGGAAGTAATACAATCTAGACATCCGGCTGGAGTGGTGAGCATGACGATTGAGGAGCTGAGAGCCTGGTGGGAGGCGGTCTGCTTCGCCACCATCGTGGCTTTTTAGTTGGTTTACAGGTGATGCCTGTCTGTGCCGAGCTTGTCACTAGCTCGGCTAGTGCCCTGACTAGCTATTTGTCTTCCGGTGCTCCCGGGATGGTGGTTCATGTAAAAAATATCTTTCCTTATCTTAATAAAGACCGACTTCGGCCTTTCGAATACAAGCTAGACACCATATGCAACATGCAACCACATATGACATCGCGAAGTTCAAGCAAGCACCTAGGATGGTGGTTCATGGCGAGCGAGATCATCAACTCCAGAGCTATGTTTACCATCTCCATCTATTGAACATCCAACCTTTAAAGCGCAGACATGTGTCTTGCCTACCCGCGAAGCAAGCAAGAGCGACTTCTCTCTTTTCTTTTGTGCTTCTGTCAAGGCAGAGTCTGAAATACCCTTGCATAAAAACGCAATAGTGTGAGTATGGGTGAAGTGTGTGCAAAACTAGTGCACTGTAAAAGTAGCAGATAGCAGGTGGATGAAAAATAAATGACAGGAGACATATCATAGCTCTACAACATTGCATGGCAAATGATAACCCACAAGTATAGGGGATCACAACAGTTTTTGAGGGTAGAGTATTCAACCCAAATTTATTGATTCGACACAAGGGGAGCCAAAGAATATTCTCAAGTATTAGCAGTTGAGTTGTCAATTCAACCACACCTGGAAAACTTAATATCTGTAGCAAAGTATTTAGTAGCAAAGTAGTATGGAAGTAACCGTAACGGTGGCAAAGGTAACAGTAGCAGTTTTGTAGTAATTGTAACAGTGGCAACAAAAAAGTAACTAATCAAAGATCAATATGTGAAAAGTTCGAAGGCAATGGATCAGGGATGGATAATTATGTCGGATGCGATTCCTCATGCAACAGTTATAACCTAGGGTGACACAGAACTAGCTCCAGTTCATCAATGTAATGTAGGCATGTGTTCCGAATATAGTCATACATGCTTATGGAAAAGAACTTGCATGGCATCTTTTGTCCTCCCTCCCGTGGTAGCAGGGTCCTATTGGAAACTAAGGGATATTAAGGCCTCCTTTTAATAGAGTACCGGACCAAAGCATTAACACTTAGTGAATACATGAACTCCTCAAACTACGGTCATCACCGAGAGTGGTCCCGATTATTGTCTCTTCAGGGTTACCGGATCATAACACGTAGTGGGTGAATATTGACTTGCAAGATAGGATCAAGAACTCACATATATTCATGAAAACATAACAGGTTCAATTCTGAAATCATGGCACTTGGGCCCTAGTGACAAGCATTAAGCATAGCAAAGTCATAGCAACATCAATCTCAGAACATAATGGATACTAGGGATCAAACCCTAACAAAACTAACTCGATTACATGATAAATCTCATCCAACCCATCACCGTCCAGCAAGCCTACGATGGAATTACTCACGCACGGTAGTGAGCATCATGCAATTGGTGATGGAGGATGGTTAATGATGACGAAGACGGATTCCCCTCTTCGGAGCCCCGAACGGACTCCAGATCAGCCCTCCCGAGAGAGATTAGGGCTTGGCGGTGGCTCCGTATCGTAAAACGCGATGAATCCTTCTCTCAGATTTTTTCTCTCCTCGAACGTGAATAAATAGAGTTGGAGTTGAGGTCGGTGGAGCCTTAGGGGGCCCACGAGGCAGGGCGCGCCCCAGGGGGGTGGGCGCGCCCTCCACCCTCGTGGACAGGGTGTGGGACCCTGGTGTTGATTCTTTCGCCAGTATTTTTTATTAATTCCAAACATATTCTCCGTGAAGTTTCAGGTCATTCTGAGAACTTTATTTCTGCACAAAAATAACACCATGGCAATTCTGCGGAAAAAAGTGTCAGTCCGGGTTAGTTCCATTCAAATCAAGCAAGTTAGAGTCCAAAACAAGGGCAAAAGTGTTTGGAAAAGTAGATACGATGGAGACGTATCAACTCCCCCAAGCTTAAACCTTTGCTTGTCCTCAAGCAATTCAGTTGTCAAACTGAAAGTGATAAAGAAAAACTTTTACGAACTCTGTTTGCTCTTGTTGTTGTAAATGTGTAAAGCCAGCATTCAAATTTCCAGCAAAGATTATGAACTAACCATATTTACAATAACACTTAAGTCTCATATTTACTCATATCAATGGCATAATCAACTAGCGAGTAATAATAATAAATCTCGGATGACAACACTTCCTCAAAACAATTATAATATGATATAACAAGATGGTATCTCTCTAGCCCTTTCTGAGACCACAAAACATAAATGCAGAGCACCTCTGAAGATCAAGGACTGACTAGACATTGTAATTCATGGTAAAAGAGATCCAGTCATAGTCATACTCAATGTAAATGAATAGTACTGCATGCAAATGACAGCGGTGCTCTCCAACTGGTGATTTTCAATAAGAGGATGATGATTCAACATAAAAGTAAATAGATAGGCCCTTCGCAGAGGGAAGCAAAGATTTGTAGAGGTGCCAGAGCTCGAGTTTTGAAATGGAGATAAATAGTATTTTGAGTGGCATAATTTCATTGTCAACATAACAACCGAGAGATCTCGATATCTTCCATGCTACACACATTATAGGCGGTTCCCAAATAGAATGGTAATGTTTATACTCCCCCACCACGAACAAGCATCAATCCATGGCTTGCCTGAAACAACGGGTGCCTCCAACTAACAACAGTCATGTGGGAGTTTTGTTTGCAATTATTTTGATTTGAGCATGGGACTGGGCATCCCGGTTACCGGCCATTTCTCGTGAGTGAGGAGCGGAGTCCACTCCTCGTGATAATAACCCACCTAGCATGGAAGGTACAGACAACCCTAGTTGATACATGAGCTATTCGAGCATACAAAACATAATTTCATTTGAAGGTTTAGAGTTTGGCACATACAAATTTACTTGGAAGGACAGGTAGATATCGCATATAGGAAGATATGGTGGACTCATATGGGATAACTTTGGGGTTTGTGGAAGTGGATGCACAAGCAGTATTCCCGCTTAGTACAAGTGAAGGCTAGAAAGAGACTGGGAAGCGACCAACTAGAGAGCGACAACAGTCATGAACATGCATTAAAATTAATCAACACTGAGTGTAGGCATGAGTAGGATATAATTCACCATGAACATAAATATCATGGAGGCTATGTTGATTTTGATTCAACTACATGCGTGAACATGTGCCGAGTCAAGCCACTCGAATCGTTAAAAGGAGGATACCGCCCTATCATACCGCATCACAATTATTTTAATAGCATGTTGGCACGCAAGGTAAACCATTATAAACTCCTAGCAAATTAAGCATGGCATGAGCAACTATAATCTCTAATTGCCATTGCAAACATGTTTCATTCATAATAGGCTGAATCAGGAACGATGAACTAATCATATTTACAAAAAGAAGACAGGTCAAGTTCATACCAGCTTCTCTCATCTCAATCAGTCCATCATATATCGTCATTATTGCCTTTCACTTGCACAACTGAACGGTGTGGATAATCATAATAGTGCAGGTGCATTGGACTAAGCTGGAATCTGCAAGTATTCAATACAAGGGAGAAGACAAGGTAATATGGTCTCTTGGTTAAATCAACAATAATGCATATAAGAGCCACTTCAACATTTTCATCATGGTCTTCTCCTCTCGACCCCCAAAGAAAGAAAGGAAATAAAACTATTTACACGGGAAAGCTCCCAACAAGCAAAAGAAGAACGAGAAATACTTTTGGGTTTTCTTTTAATTATTACTACTACAGGCATGGAAAGTAAACTAGCTAAAAACTACAACTAATTTTTTAGTTTTTCTTAAGGTTATTCAAACACACAAGAAGAAGTTTAGAAAAGAAAATAAACTAGCATGGATAGTACAATGAAAAAGTATGAGCACTGACTACTGACATGAGTGTGTGAACATGAACGTAATGTCGGTGAGAAATACGTACTCCCCCAAGCTTAGGCTTTTTGCCTAAGTTGGTCTATGGAGGAGTGTCCTCTGGGTGCCCCCGATTGGCGATCTCCTCCGGATCCCACTGATAAATAGACTGTCGATAAGGGTCCAGGGGTGGCTCCGGCTCAGGCTCTGGAACTAGTGTCAGGCTCCAGTATGCATAAACGGCCTCCGGCAAGATGAGGTACGTGCCTGAAAATATGTTAGACAAAGAGGGCACAGGCAAGGTAATAACCTCATAGTGAGTTTTGCCAAAAATCAAATTATACTTAAGCAGTTTCTTTTTGTTTTTAACAATAAAGTCATGTGTTACCATACTCTTATAATCTAGAAAAACAGGAGGCAACAACTTTTCTTCTTTCTCAAAATGCCTAATAGGTATCTCAAAGTGTGCAGCAAGGTGCGAAGCAAAGATGCCGCCGAAGATGGGCCCCTTTGTATGATTCAGAATTAATCGTTTAGCAATAATAGCGCCTAAACTGAAAGTTGTATCACGAAACAAAGCATGGCTCAAAACGACAATATCAGGAGCACTAAGATTTCCACTTTTCCCGCGACCAATTAAACATCTACTAGCAAATATTGCTAAGTAACGTAGAACAGGAAAATATATGCTAGTAATTCTTGCATCGAAAACTTTCCTTGTTTCCCCTACATCAATTTCATCAATAAATCCCTACAGATCACTACGATGTGGTTCCTTGATGCTGCCCACAAAGGGTATCTTGCAGACCTGACAAAAATCACGGAGTGACATCTCCTTAACCTCATCATATAAATGAAACTCCTCTGAAGGTGGTGATTTCTTAGCATGAAAATAAATTTTTTGCATGAAAATATTAGTGAGTAGGAGATACTGTTCACGCTGGTCGTGGAGGAAGTCGGTGAGGCCTGCATTCTCAGCCAAGTGATAAAAATCATCATAAATTCCGGCGGCTCGCAAGAACTCATCACAAGGCCATTCGCAGGGCCGAACCTCCGTAGTGCGAGGAAGATTATATTTGGGCTTATTATTCTCTTCACTTTGCTTATCCTTCGAGCTTCGGCTCGAAGAGCCCCTCAACAACCTCTTCAACATTTTCTCCCTCTAAAAATTTCTGAAATTTTTAGTGACTCAAAATAAAAGTGAACCAAACTCAACAAGATTTATAGCAACTACTCCCACAAGTGCCTAGATGCTATATCATGCATTAAAACTACTTGGGACCATATAAATTTGACATGCCAGCTCAAGAACAGGGTCACCTAAGCAGCAAAAATTTGCAATAAATAAAGCACTAGGACAAAAACTAATTGGACCATTGGAGGAGTCACATACCGAAGAACAATCCCCCAAAACAGTTTTGTGAATGGAGCTTTGAGCAAGGAGATCGAAAATGGTAGCAAGATGAGCTAGAACACGGGTTTGAGCTATGGGCGGATTTTTTCTGGAGGAAGACGAAGTGAGTGGGTGCAGGAATAAGTGGAGGGGGTCCACGTGGGGCCTGAGGCAGTGCGCACCCAGGGGTGGGCGCGCCTGGACCCTCGTGGCCTGGTGGTGGCCCCCTCTGGCGTGTTCTCAGTGCCAGATATTCTTAAATATTCTACAAAAAATCATATTTCAATTTCAGGACATTTGGAGAACTTTTATTTTTGGGGTATTTTTATTGCAAGGATAATTCAGAAAACAGACAGAAAATACTATTTTTGCTTTATTAATCTAAATAATAGAAAGTAAAAGGAGGGTACAAAGGGTTGTGCTTTCTAACTTCATCCATCTCATACTCATCAAAAGGAATCCCCTAACAAGGTTGATCAAGTCTTGTTAACAAACTCTTTCCGAATAACATGAAACCAGAGAATTTTTGAATAACACAAGGTTACCTCAACAGGTATATGCACATCCCCAACAATAAGAATATCATATTACTTCTTGACAGTAGGAAGAGGAAATTCAAAACCTCCAATCATAATCGTTGGAATTTTTCCAATAGAATTGATACTTTGGACTTGAGGTTGTTTCCTCGGAAATTGTACCATATGCTCATTACCATTAACATGAAAAGTGACATTGCCTTTGTTTAAATCAATAATAGCCCCTGTAGTTTCAAAAAGGGTCTACCAAGAATAACAGACATACTATCATCCCCGGGAATATCAAGAATAACAAAGTCCGTCAAAATAGTAACGTTTGCAACCACAACAGGCACATCCTCACAAATACCGACAGGTATAGCAGTTGATTTGTCGGCCATTTGAAAAGATATTTCAGTAGGTGTCAACTTATTCAAATCAAGTCTACGATATAAAGAGAGAGGCATAACACTAACACCGGCTCCAAGATCACATTAAGCAGTTTTAACATAGTTTCTTTTAATGGAGCATGGTATAGTTGGTACTCCTGGATCTCCTAGTTTCTTAGGTATTCCACCTTTAAAAGTATAATTAGCAAGCAAGGTGGAAATTTCAGCTTCCGGTGACTTTCTTTTATTTGTAACAATATCCTTCATATACTTAGCATAAGGATTCATTTTAAGCATATCAGTCAAACGCATACACGAAAAGATAGGTCTAATCATTTCAGCAAAGCACTCAAAATCCTCATCATCCTTTTTCTTGGATGGTTAGAGGAAAAGGCATGGGTTTCTGAACCCATGGTTCTCTTTCTTTACCGTGCTTCCTAGCAACAAAGTCTCTCTTATCGTAACGTTGATTCTTTGATTGTGGGTTATCAAGATTAATAGGAGGTTCAATCTCTACATCATTGTTATTGCTAGGTTGAGCATCAACATGAACATATTCATTAACATTATCACTAGGTTCATGTTCATTACCAGATTGTGTTTCAGCATCAGAAATAGAAATATCATTGGGATTCTCAGGTGTGTCAACAATAGGTTCACTAGAAGCATGCAAAGTCCTATCATTTTTTTTCTTCTTCTTAGAAGAACTAGGTGCATCAACATTTGTTCTCTGAGAATCTTGCTCAAATCTCTTAGGGTGGCCCTCAGGATACAAAGGTTCCTGAGTCATTCTATCCCCTCTAGTCAAACCTCTAACAGCATTATCATTTTTCTTATTATTTAATTCATTGAGCAAATCATTCTGAGCTTTAAGAACTTGTTCTACTTGAGTGGTAACCCTAGAAGCATGTTTACTAATAAGTTTAAGTTCACCTTTCACTCTAGACATATAATCACTCAAGTGTTCAATCATATAAGAATTATGTTTCAATTGTCTACCAACATAAGCATTGAAGTTTTTTTGTTTAACAATAAAATTATCAAACTCATCTAAGCATTGGCTAGCAGACTTATAACGAGGAATATCACCTTCATCAAATCTATAGAGAGAATTTACCTTTACTACCTGTGTCGAGTTATCAAGACCATGTATTTCTTCAATAGGTGGTAAATTCTTAACATCTTCAGCTTTAATACCCTTTTCTTTCATAGATTTCTTTGCCTCTTGCATATCTTCAGGACTGAGAAATAGAATACCTTTTCTTCGGAGTTGTTTAGGAGTTGGTTCAGGAAGTGTCCAATTATTATCATTACGTAAGCTATTATTCAATAGCAATTCAGATTGATCAACAGTTCTTTCCCTGAAAACACAACCAGCACAACTATCCAGGTGGTTTGTGGAAGCATCAGTTAGTCCATTATAAAAGATATCAAGTATTTCATTTTTCTTGAGAGGATGATTAGGCAAAGCATTAAGTTATCGGAGAAGCCTCCCCCAGGCTTGTGGGAGACTCTCTTCTTCAATTTGCACAAAATTATATATTTCCCTAAGGCAGCTTGTTTCTTATGAGCGGGGAAATATTTAGCAGAGAAGTAATAAATCATATCCTGGGGACTACGCACAAAACCAGGCGAATTAAACCATGTTTTAGCATCATCCTTTAATGGGAACAGAAATAACTTAAGGATATAGTAGTAACGAATTTTTTCCTCATTAGTAAATAGGGTGGCTATATCATTTAATTTATTAAGATGTGCCACAACAGTTTCAGATTCATAGCCATAAAAAGGATCAGATTCAACCAAAGTAATTAACTCAGGGTCGACAGAGAAATCATAATCCTTACTAGAAATACATATAGGTGAAGTAGCAAATGCAGGGTCATATTTCATTCTAGCATTCAAAGACTTTTCTTTCAGCTTACCTAACAGTTTCTTAAGATCATATCTATCTTTGCAAGCAAAAAAGTCTCTAGCAGTTTCTTCATCCATAACATAACCCTCGGGTACATCAGTCAATTCATATCTAGGGGGAGAATCTTCAACATCACTTTCATCAATATTATCAGTTTCAATAATTTCATTCTCTCTTACCCTAGCAAGTTGTTCATCAACAAATTCACCTAATGGCACGGTATTATCAAGCATAGAAGTAGTTTCATCATAAGTGTGATGCATAGCAGAAGTGGCATCATCAATAACATGCAACATATCAGAATCAATAGCAGGAGTAGGTTTAGGTGTCGCAAGTTTACTCAAAACAGAAGGTGAATCAAGTGCAGAGCTAGATGGCAGTTCCTTACCTCCCCTCGCAGTTGAGGGATAAATCTTGGTTTTTTCGTCTTTCAAGTTCCTCATAGTGATCAACAGATATAATCACAAGTGACTCAAATAATAGAGCTATGCTCCCCGGCAACAGCACCAGAAAATAGTCTTGATAACCCACAAGTATAGGGGATCGCAACAGTTTTCGAGGGTAGAGTATTCAACCCAAATTTATTGATTCGACACAAGGGGAGCCAAAGAATATTCTCAAGTATTAGCAGTTGAGTTGTCAATTCAACCACACCTAGAAAACTTAATATCTGCAGCAAAGTATTTAGTAGCAAAGTAGTATGGAAATAACTTGTAGCAGTGGCAAAGGTAATGAAGAGCAGTTTTCTAGTAATTGTAACGATGGCAACAAAAAGTAACTAAGGAAAGATCAATATGTGAAAAGTTCACGAGCAATGGATCGTGATGGATAATTATGTCGGATGCGATCCCTCATGCAACAGCTTATAACCTAGGGTGACATGTAACTAGCTCCAGTTCATCAATGTAATGTAGGCATGTATTCGAATATAGTCATACGTGCTTATGGAAAAGAACTTGCATGGCATCTTTTGTCCTACCCTCCCGTGGCAGTGGGGTCCTATTGGAAACTAAGGGATATTAAGGCCTCCTTTTAATAGAGTACCGGACCAAAGCATTAACACTTAGTGAATACATGTGACGCCCCCGATTCGACCGTACACTAATCGTGCACGCAAATGTGTACGATCAAGATCAAGGACTCACGGGAAGATATCACAACACAACTCTAGACACAAATCAAAATAATACAAGCTTCATATTACAAGCCAGGGGCCTCGAGGGCTCGAATACAAGCTCGAAACACAAGTGTCAGCGGAAGCGACAATATCTGAGTACAGACATAAGTTAAACAAGGATGCCTTAAGAAGGCTAGCACAAAAGCAACACGATCGAAGAGGCAAGGCCTCCTGCCTGGGACCTCCTAACTACTCCTGGTCTTCGGTGGCCTCCATGTAGTAGTATCCGTCGGCGGTGGCATCTGGCTCGAGGGATCCACCATCTGGTTGCATCAACCAGAAAGGAGAAGGAAGGGGGAAAAGGGGGAGCAAAGCAACCGTGAGTACTCATCCAAAGTACTCGCAAGCATCAGATCTATAATAAGTATGCATTGGTATCAAATGGAAGGGCTATATCTGTGGACTGAACTGCAGAATGCCAGAATAAGGGGGGGATGCCTAGCCTATCAAGGACTAGCATCTTCAAGCAGCTCCAAGCATCTTGCAGTATGTAGAAGAGTATAGAATAGCAGTTTAATTAACAAGCATGTTGTAACATTAAGGCCCAGAGATCCTTCCTCGTCTCCCTGCGAGAAAGCAATCCCGGAGCCAACATATCCATCACATATCAAGTATCCATTTCTAGTTGTATAAGATCAGGATACAAGTCTGAACGTCCATTACCGTGGACACGGTATTCAAATATATGTCTTCCCTGCAGGGGTGCACCACGTTACCCAACACGCTCGATCACTCTGGCCGGACACACCTTTCTGGGGTCAATGCCCGGCCTCGGAAGATCAACACGTCGCAGCCCTACCTAGGCTCAGCAGAGAGGTCCCCGCCGGTCTACATCCTAAGCGCTCCGGGGTCTTGGGCCCATCGCCCGCAGCACTCCGAGTCATTGCGAGCAGGGTGGATACCAGCTCCGCCTCAGATGGCCAGCACGATCCGACCATGCCGCACTGCTGAACTGGACGTCTGACAAAGCTTCGGCTGATACTGCGACGTTGAGGGCCATAACTATTCTCCCGTGGTGGTTAGTGCGTAAAGGCCAAAGGCCAACTCAGAACAAATACCCAAACCTGTTAGTGCATTATTAAAAGGAGTGACGGCTGTCGGGACAAGTCCGGAGCTATCACCCCCTCCCGGGTGATACCGCTAATCAGCCAGCCTCACCGTCACATCGCACGGGTGCTCTTCGGGCCCGCCCGGCTTTCACAATGGTCTCCAGTAAAATCAAAGTAACTGTGTGTCCAGACATCAAGGGGAAAACCCAAGGAATCACCCTCGGAGGATTCCACTCGATGTAATCATCAAGGTGAACGTAAGAGGAACCACCCTCGAGGTTCACACTTGAGGTGTTGCACGACAGAGCCATATCGGGAATGGTGAAAGAGGAACCACCCTCGATGACCACACCGAATAGCTACACTATAGAATTATCATCAGGAGTGCGTTAAGAGGGATCACCCTCGGCACTCGATAGTAGCTCTGCAGAGTCGAGCAACTAAAGGGGCGTGATGTGATGTGAGGTGTCAGGCTCTGGTCGTCGATCACGTAGATCGAGTCATCTATGATGAGGCAGGGGCAACAAGGACAAGGTGGGGGTCACTGATGGATCACTAACCAACCTATACTAAGCAGTTTAGGACAAGCAGGTAGGTAACAATAGTAGGTACAAAAGCAGGCTATGCATCAGAATAGGATCAATCAATAACAGTAGCAAAATCTAATGCAAGCATGAGAGATTGGAATGGGCGATATCGGGATGATCAAAGGGGGGGGGGGGCTTGCCTGGTTGCTCAGACAAGAAGAAGGGGTCGTTGTCGACGTAGTCGATCACAGCGGCATCGGCGACAGTCTCGGGGTCTACCAGAGAGAAGAGGGGGAGAAACAATAAATACATAGCAAGCAAGAGCATAACAGGACAACAGGCAGAGCTAGACGTGTTCTAACGCGGTGCTACACATTACCGACGAAGGGGGATAACATCCGAGAATGTTTCCCCAGGTTTAGCATATTCGGACAGATGAAACGGAGGGGAGAAGTTGCATGTTCAGGTAGTTAGGGGCACGTGGCAGATGAACGGATCACGTATTCGGATTCGTCTCGTCGTTCTGAGCAACTTTCATGTATAAAACTTTTTCATCCGAGCTACGGTTTAATTTCTATTAATTTTCAAAGTTTTATTAACATTCTGCAATTTAATTTAATTCGAATTAAATAGCTAAAATGCTAAGCGCACCACTCACACAAACAGTCTGTAAAAGTGCACAGTGGTCGACAGGTGGGCAGGGGTCCCGATTGACCGATCAACGTTTGATCGTCAGCAGAGGTGGGCCCCTGTCATAGACTCATCTAACTAATTAACAGTTTTAACTAACTAATCTAGTTCATTAGGTTAATTAAGATTAATTAATTAAATTAATTAAGCATTTAACTAATTAATTAATTATTTTAATATATATATTTAACATTTTTTTAAAGTAAACATGGGCGTGGGCCCTACTGGGCAGTGGCCCATAGGCCATAGCGGGCGCGGGCACGGGCACACGGGTGCGGGCGCTCGCACCCGAGGCCACCAGAGGCGAGGGCGGAGCGCCAGACCTCGGCGGCCGGCGACAGTGGGAGGAGCGCCAGGCAAAGCAGGCGGGCACGGCCGAACGGACCAGGCGAGGTGAAGCGAAGCGGCGGCGAAGCGAGGACGCGGTGACGCGCCGGAGGTGGCGGGGCTGTAGGACGCGGCTCGCGGTCAAGACGGCCCGGTGTGCACGCGGAGCACGGCGACCGCGACGACGGACAGGGGGAGGGGAGGACGACCGGGGTCCACACCGGCGTTGGTGAGCAGGGGGCGTCGAGGCGCGTTGGTGGCCGTTGAGGAGGAGGACGGGGACGGTCCGACGAGGTCGTGGCTCCGGGCGCCGCGGCGATGCCAAGGCGCTGGTGTGCGCCTACATCATGGAAGCGCGGTGGTGCAGAAGGAGCGCGAGGGGAAGGGAGGTCGGGCATCAAGGACGGGCGCTCGCGCCAGGAGCCCGCCATCCGGAGCGGCGGCATGGCGCGGTCGGCGATTGGCGGGATCGGGGGGATCGCCCCTCGATCCAGAAACGGGCGGGGAGAGGGAGGAGGAGTGGGGAGTGGGGAACGAGGGGAGTGGGGGCTAGCAGTTAGGGTTTTGGGGGGGTTTGGCCAAATAGGCCAGCGGGCGTGCGGGAGCGGGCCGGCCTGACCGACAAAGGCCAGCTGGGCCACGAGGCCCACGAGGGAAGAGGGGGGTTCTATTTTCTTTTTTGATTTTAACTTTAACCTTTTCTATTTTCTGCTTTTCTGTTTATTGTTTTCATATCCTATTATCTATTTATTTTAGCTTTTGCAATTATCTAAACATCACCTAAATTAGTGCTTATATCTAGGCTACTGACCTAAACTATTTGGCACATTACTCAATTAGTTTTATATTTGTCCAGTATTTAAAAAAACATTTAACTATTGCTTTAAGCCCCTGTTTTAATTATTATAGGGCATGAAAACACTTTACAAAGAAATGTTGGGTCAGCACCATGGTTGGTTGCGGTGGCCGTTTGTCAGCGGAGGGGAAGCAGATCCGAGGCGGCGAAGGACGGCGTAGCGGGAACAGCTTCGGCGCGGTGGACGGTGGCGAACTTGGAGCGGCAGTGGTGAGGCGCAGGACGGCGTGGTTGAACTAGCTCGGGTACAGACAGCTTGGCCTCGGCTTCAACTACTAACCGTGGAGGGCGTTGCGGTTGCGGTTGTGGTGGACGACGATGTCGGGGTATCGGCTCTGGCATGATGGAGGAGGACGGTGGTTGATGGGTGGGATGGGGTGGCGGAAGGAGGACATCAGGGTTTCACGGCTGGTGGAGAGGTAGTCTTGGCGCCCACGGAGTACGAATGGGGAATTGGACGGGAGGCGGGGGGAGCTAAGGGAAAACCATGTTTCGGTCTGGGACGCGCTTGATTTTGCCTTTTTTGTTTAACAGATGGGACGCGTTTGTTTGAAATTTGGGGAAAGTACAAACTTTGCCCCCCTCTTAAATTTCGGACCTACTGCGGGTTGGGGGTAGGATGGTAATCCCAGGTGTCCCAAATAGTGGGTGGGAGTGATTTCGGCCACGCGCATGTGTGCTTAGGCGGCAATTGTGTATGAATGTTTTTCGGAGGCAGTTGCGTGGCGTCTAGATGAAGCTACAAACCTACCCCGGTTTAGACCTTTGGACGTCGGGCTGGTAGGTTTCACAAGTCAGAGTTAGAAAAGTAATTTCCTTCTACCAAACATTGGTCTCACGCGGTTTCAAGCGAGTAGAGGCTCTTTTGAAGCTTTGTTTGAAATATTGAAACAGAAGCATTCATGTTTAGAGTACTCTTGAACTTTGAGGATTGACCTAAATAGACAACGTTAAATTTGACCTTGTATGTTTGAAAACCTCATTAAATTATGCGCTTCTTTTTGAAATTTTGACATTTGAAAATCCTATAACTACGATTATTTTGGAATGGAGGAGGTAAATTTGAATCTATTTTGCACACTACTATATGTGCTATTATGTACAAAAGCATAGCAAAGATTGGTGCCCCCATAATTTAGGTATGAATTACAAATGCCATGATATCGAATTCAAATAATTGAATGGACTTCATGTTGAATTCGAATTTTTTAAACCACCTTAAGTTGAATTCAAATGTATGCTAGTTCATAGCTAGCTATTTATAATGTTAATTGTGTAACTTTTGTATGTATAATGTGCTTTACACACACAACATACTCACGTTTATATTTGATTGGTAAAGCGATGCATTGTCTGGAGTTATAAAATACTAACTATGTGGATCAATTATGTCTAATAATAAGATAGACATGCTCAAATTTGATAGAATATATATGTCTGATGGTTCAATGACCGTTCCTTACGCGAGTTGCAAATATCACGATCCCATCATAATATTTGGATACAATTTATATTTTTAATCAATGTCTCCACCGGTTGCCTCTCACACATGCTCACACACTCTCTCCCAAGGTGTCTTTCTTGCAGACATGCTCTCGATATAACCCTCCCTCCCTCTCGTAACCATTTACGAATGTTTTCACTAACCTTTATCACAAGCACTCTTCCTCTCACAAGCATAAACACGCACAATCCCCATCGACCCTTTCTATATACATAGACCTGCCTACGTGTCTACCGTACGCACATTATCTTTAGGCCTGTCTCTCACGCATTGTCTCCACCTCTCTTCCTAATTGACGAGTATGATTCTAGCAGAGCATTCTGTAGGATGCCCCTTAAAGTTAGGTTGGATGAATAGTAATATCATTGATAAGGGGTTACCTTAGTCCGAGGACCTAGGGTTACAAATCCTAGCCGGCTTTGTCAGTGGACACAAAGTCCTTCATGACTCTGCTATCTTTGTCTTGTACGACTAGTCCTCCATGGGTCTCCCTAAATGCGTCACGGGCCGACCAATGTGGCGCAGGACGGAACCGAACCAAGGGCCTCACCTCAGCCCACCGGACCTCACGCGGTGACACACCCTCTGCCCCCAGGTCTCGTTATCTTCTCACACGCACACATACCAACACAGACACACAACATAAAAAATTTCTCCTCGTGCCTCTATCCCCTTCCCCCTTGCATATACACACTCAAGGGCATCTCTCGGTGTGACATCATATTCGTCTCTCTCTCTAGACCTCTCTCATTTCTCGTACTATCTCCCCCACGCCCCCCGCCGGCCCCTCTATCCATGCCTCTCTCGAATACATAATACACACACATACCTCTCTAGGCCCTGCCAAATACATCAACTACACATTCACACATGTTACATCACGTACCCCATTGATCTAAAAAGCCCTCTCTTCACGTTTATTTCACATACAACATTCCTTTTGAATAAAACCACACAAAGTGTGGCCAAAAAATTATTTTAGAATTTCTACATATATACAAAATTACAAAGTTATATGGAGGAGTATGAACATTGCTTTGCATTGCATGGTGCCCACAATGATATTTATTCCGCACTGTTAATTTTTATATTTTTATACTATATATAAAGTTAGTCATAATAAAGAAAAATGAAGAGCATCTCTATCTCCATCGCATCCACCCCCTCTACGCACCTTTCACGTAAGCACACAAACTATCTCCAGGTCCTCTAAAAGTACGCCCCAGCACATTCACGCATGTTTCATCTTTCTCTTGCGATATATACAGTGACGATCATTGTATTTGAAGCGAAAGCACGATATGTAAATTGGACTTCAGAATCTACTCATTATGGTCACCATTTACATTTTGTGGTTATTATGCTCACCGTACAGATCTATATTTGCTCAAGACACGACTAGTTGACTGATATGTCTCCGATGTATCTATAATATCTGAAGTATTCATGCCATGTTTACAATAATTCTAAATGATTTGATTATAACTAACCCGTACTGACGCTGTTTTCAGCAGAACTGCCGTGATGTTGTTTTTGTGCAGAAATAAAAGTTCTCGGAACAAGCTGAAAATTAACGGAGAATTTTTCTGGAAAATATAAAAAATACTGGAAGAAAAAGATACGGAAGAAGATTCCTGGGCTAACCAAAAGGGTGGAGGGTGCCCCCACACCCATAGGGCACGCCCTTCGACCCTGTGATCGCCTCGTGAGGCCCCGTGACGTGAAACCGACGCCAAACCCCTCCTATAAATCCTAAAAACCCTAGAACAGAAGAGAGATCGGAAGTTCCGCCACCGCAAGCCTCTGTAGCCACGAAAAACCAATCTAGGCCCTCTCTGGCACCCTGCCGGAGGGGGCCATCATCATTGGAGGCCATGGAGGAGGATCCCGGAGGGGGCCATCATCGCCATGGAGGCCAAGGACTAGAGTGAGAACCTCTCCCCATCTAGGGGGGTGGCCATGGAGGAGGAAGCACAAGGGGTAGAACGTCTCCCCTATCTCGCGGTGGCGCCAGAGTGCCATCGGGGGAACCATCACCGCGGTGATCGTCTTCATCAACATCACCATCATCATCACCATCCTCATCTCTTTCACGCGGTCCACTCTACCGCACCCCGCTGTAATCCCCTACTTGAACATGGTGCTTTATGCCACATATTATGATCTAATGATGTGTTGCCATCCTATGATGTCTTGAGTAGATTTCCTTTGTCTTTTGGGTTGATTGATAATATAGATTGGTTTGAGTTGTATGTTTTGTTTTTGTGTTGTCCTATGGTTCCTTCCATGCCACGCACATGTGAGGGATTCCCACTATAGGGTGTTGCACTACGTTCATGATTCGCTTATAGTGGGTTGCTAGAGTGACAGAAGCTTAAACCCGAGTAAGGGGGTTGTTGCGTATGGGATAAAGGGAACTTGATGCTTTAATGCTATGGTTGGGTTTTACCTTATGATCTTTAGTAGTTGCAGATGCTTGATAGAGTTCCAATCATAAGTGCATATGATCCAAGAAGAGAAAGTATGTTAGCTTATGCCTCTCCCTCATATGAAATTGCAATAATGATTACCGATCTTGTTAACAATTGCCTAGGACAATTCCGCACACCGACCCATCATTATTCCACACTCGCTATTTATAATTTATAGTAATATATTCTAAATTTATGATAACAACAACTGATTTTATATTTTAGTTCTCCGATATCATGCAAAGTTATCCTCTTCATACCCACAACGTAGTTTTATTTCTCATTTCTAGATGGAAGCAAACGTTCGGTGTACGTAGAGTCGTATTAGTGGCAGATAGGACTTGAGAGAATATTGATCTTACCTTTAGCTCCTTGTGCATTCGACACTCCATACTTATCACTTCCACCTTTGGAAATTGCTACGATGATTCCTTGCACTTGGGGATTATCAAGCTCTTTTCTGGCACCTTTGCCAGGGAGCAATAGCGTGGGGTTGATATTCTCGTGTATGCTTGTTTGCTTTCTTCACTAAGTAGATTTTGTTTTCCATTTTGTATTTGTTTAGTTGTGGGTGAAACAAACAACAAAATTACAAAATGAAAATACCAAAAAAAATTACTTGCCTCTTATGCCAAAAAACTTTTTCAAAAAGAGAAGTGATTGGAAGGTTATGCATTGAAGAAGTGAGGGTCGACCTTGAACACTTGTGTTCATGCTCATGGAAACAATGTAGAATTTTTCATGGAAGTTTCTCAAAAATAAGTATCCCATTGTATATGTTCATTGTATTATAAAAATAATGTGCCAAGTTTTGGTTGTAGGATGATTAGATTGTTTGTTTGCTATGTGCAGTGCAAAAACAGAAACTTTGGCTGTAGTGCATGAGCTCTCATTTTTTACTGGAACATCGAATGCCTATGAAACTTTTTGCATAGTACTTCTATACAAATTGTTTAACTTGTCCTTTTTTAGAAATTTTGGAGTTAAAGAAGTATAAGAAAGTTGCAGATTACTACAGGTTGTCCTGTTTTTGACATATTGTATTTTCTACGTGTTGTTCACTTATTTTGATGAATCTATGGGTAGTATCGGGGGGGGGGGGGGGTATGAACCATGGTGAAGTTGGAGTATAGTAGATATAATGCTAATATGAAATTGGAATGAGTTTACAACAGTACCTAAGGGTAGTGATTTTTTATTATACTAACGGATCTCATAAGATTGTTTGTTAAGTTTTGTGTGGATGAAGTGTTCGAAGAACGAGGAGTTACCGATATGAGAAGAATAAGGAGAGGCAAGAGCTCAAGCTTGGGGATGCCCAAGGCACCCCAAGTAAGTATTTCAAGGATACTCAAGCATCTAAGATTGGGGATGCCCCGGTTGGCATCCCATCTTTCTTCTTCAACAATTATCAGTATACCTTAGTTTTTGTTTTGTTCACATGACATGCATCTTTTGTGTTTATTTTTTCCTTTCTTTTCCTTTATGGTCCATGCTAGTATGAGATAGCCCTTCATTGATTTGTAGAATGCTCATTGTGCTTCACTTAAATTCTTTGAGTATGGCTTTATACAATGCTTTTGGTGCTTCACTTAAATCTTTAGAGTATAATTTTATAGAAATGCTTCGTGTGCTTCACTTATATATTTTGAGCTTGGATGTTGGTAAATATATATCATTTGTAGAATGCGCTGTGAACTTCACTTATATCTTTTAGAGTATGAACAAAATTATCATCGGAATTGGGCTTGGAAGAGTATCGTTAGAATATCATGCCTAGCTAAAAAGGCATTAAACAATAGCGCTTGTTGGGGGGCAACCCAACTTTATTTTTGTTTTTGCTTTTTAGGTTCTGTTTTGAATTAAATAATTCATCTATCCTCTGGTTAGATGTGGTTTTGTGTTTTAATTAGTGTTTGTGCCAACTAAGACCTTTGGGATAGCTTACGGTAATAGTTGATTTGATCTTGCTGAAAAAATAGAAACTTATGCACTTAGTCCCAGAATTTTTTAAAATCACAGGAGCGTCGAACAATTCTAATTTTTTTTACAGTAGATTGATATAAAAATTGCTTAGGTCTTCCTAATGTTTCAGGATTTTTGGAGTAGCAGAAGTATGGTTTTTTTTACCTGGAAGACTGCAGGGCTTACACCCCACAACATTTTATTAAAGCTCACCCACAAATATACAAAAGGTTCCTCAAGAAGAGGAACAAAAACAGAAAATAAAGGGCTATACAAGGCAGGCTACACTAAGCCTAAAACTAAGAAAAGGAAAATACATCTGTGAAACAGCTCAAGGAGGTAAGAAGTCAATCCACTTGAGCAGAGCATGCCTGTATCTGGTCTTGATCCTGTGGGATAGGAGAGTAATGTCATGAATGAAACCATTCCTCCAGTGCCTGAAAGAAGGGCTGATGTGTCTAAAAGCCCTATCATTCCTAATTTTCCAAATGTTCCACCATGCAAGGAAGACCACTTATGAGAAGAACGGTTTATTAAAATCCTTCCTGGCGTGTAAGGCAATTTGGACCATGTCATTGCTATCCAAACAGGTGACTTGGAGATAATTCCAAATTCTCATACTAAAGTTGCATTGGAAGAAAAGATGGTTCCTTTCCTCAAGCACTCCAGTCAAGCAAAGAACACACTCATACCCATCATTAATTTTCCAATGCCTACGTTGAGTCATGTCCTTGGTGTTAACTCTGTCCATTATGACAAGCCATGCAAACATTTTAACTGTCATGGTATAGCAGCTCTTCCAAACCCAACTCAGTATGGGGTTGGCAAGAACTGGTTGGTGAACAAAATCATAATACTTCTTTGCCGAATATTCAGATTTCTTCCCATGCCTCCAAACCTAGGTGTCCTTACAACCATTGTCCAAAGAGATCTCAACCAACATGCTTGATAGTTGGTTGAGCTCCTTAAAAGCCAATTCAGACAGAGGCAAAGAAAACATGTGCTGCAAATCTCCTGCTTGTAACATTTCCATAACAGAGAGATTTTTATGCAAGCAGAATGAGAAGAGCCTTGGAAATCTGTCTTGAAGAGGAATACATGAGTTATCAATCTCCCAATGATCTGACCAAAAAAGCACTGTATCTCTTGTGCCAACTGTGACAGAAGTAACAACCCTGAATTTGTCCATTAATTTGCAAATGTCTCTCCACCAGAAGGAACCACAATGATAGTGTCATGAGGAACTCTCTGAAAGTAATAAGAGTCCCTTACCAAATGAACCCATGGTACATCTGCTCTACTGTAAAATTTATTCAGATATTTGAGGAGCAGAGCATCATTTTGCAGTCCCAGATTGAGAATTCCAAGTCCTCCCTTAAGTTTGGGCCTGCAAACCAGAGGCCAAGCAGCTAAAGAATGCCCCTTCTCCTGACCATATTTCCTCCATAGACACTGTCTTTGAATTCTCTCCAATTGCTTCAGGATACCCTGTGGTATTGATAGTCTACAAAGGAAATATATAGGCAGTGAGGAGATTACATATTTTACCAGCTGCAACCTACTACCTTGGGGCAGAAACCATGAGCTAGCAGTTAGCCTTCTCTCCATGCAGTCTACTAAAGGTAGTAGGTCTATGATTTTGGGCCGAGTGGTGCCCACAGGTAATCCCAAATATGTGAAAGGCATTGAACATAATTGGCACCCAAATTGGGTAGCAAGAGTAGAGGCAACAATGGTCTCCACATTAATTGGATACATTGAAGATTTGTGGAAGTTAATTTGCAAGCCAGTTGCCAAAGAAAAGGAATTCAGTACTACTTTGAGAACCTCCAATTGAGCTGTATCAGCAGCCACAAAGAGCAAAGTATCATCTACATACTGCACCACTGGGTAATCAGGGTCATGTGTTGACAAAGGCAAAGTTAGCAAGCCCTGACGTAGAAGATCATTAATCATAGTCTGCAAAAGATCAGCAACAACCACAAAGAGCAGAGGATAGATATGATATCCTTGCTTTACACCACACTTGCACTTGAAGTGCTTTCCAGGTACACCATTTAAGAAAATGGAAGAAGTTGTAGATGATAACAGCTGCTGAACCCAGGTGATCCATTTGTTGTCAAAACCTTTTGCCACAAGAATCTTTATAATTGCCTCATGCTGAATAGAATCAAAAGCCTTTTCAAAATCAAGCTTGAGCAATATGATTGGCTTCTTTGATTGGTTTCACTGATGAATATATTCAAAGGTCCAAGCAATGCAATCTTGAATTGTTTTTGACTTAACAAAAACATATTGATTCTTATGAACACATTTGGTGATTTCTTCCTGAAACCTATTAGCTGCAAGTTTAGTGAGAAACTTCAGCCCCACACTGGTCAAAGATATTGGCCTAAAATCTCCAACAACCTCAGGTGTTTGCTTCTTAGGGATCAGTGTAATGAAGGACTCATTGAGATTCTCCAAATGAGCAGTAACTGCATGAAATTCATTCACCAGCCTGATAAAATCACTGGAAATAATATGCCAACACCTCTTCATAAATAGCCCATTAAAGCCATCAGGCCCTGGTGCCTTATCAATGGGTAATTCCTTAATCACATGCTCAATTTCTTTTACCTCAAAAGGTTTTGTGAGCACCTCAAGCCCCTGCACTTTTGGAATAAGAGAGAGAATGTCACTGCCCAACAAAACCGGCTTGAGAGTTGCCATTCTACCCTTGAATGTATCCAAAAATTCTTTAGCCATTTCCCCATGATCTGAACAAATTGTACCATCAGACAGCAGCAGACTGGAAATAGAATTCTTTCTATACCTCTCAGTGGTAATGGCCTGGAAGAACTTTGAGTTTTCTTCTCCCACTTTGATATATCTAATAGTGCATCTTTTCCTCCAGTATAAAAACTGCAAGTGCAAGAGGTGTTCATGGTGCATTTTCACCACCTTCCTGAAATTGAATTCAGATCTGGACAAGGGTCTCAGATCCTCCAAATTATGTAACCAAAGGATTACCCAATTACACTTCTCAATCAGTGTTCTGATATGGGATAACCCTTTCTGCCATTTCTTGAGTGCAAACCTCAAGGATTTCAATTTTTCCACAATAACTTCTGAGATATGAGTTTTATAAGAAGTTCTGTTCCAAACCTCCTGCACACATTCCATAAAACCAAGTTGATGCACCCCATAGTTTTCAAATCTAAAAATATGAGCTTTTGGGCTAGTGGTGCAGATAGAGATTAAACAAGGAACATGATCTGAAGCAGTTTTAGCAATAGGTGTGACTTATGTCATAGGATACTGGTTGATCAAACTAGCAGAGGTAAAAAACCAATCCAATTGTTCAAGGAGTGGAAAATCCTACATGTTTGACCATGTGAATCTTCTGCCTTTTAAAGGAAGCTCCAACAGCCCCAAGTGACCTACTATCTCATTAAAGATGAAAATATCATTGACATCTCCACCAGGAAGATTTCGGTTATCCATGGATCTTATAAAATTGAAATCTCCCAACAACAGCCATTTCTGTTCAGGTTCTACCTGAAGATTGTAAAGCCAGCTAACAAACTCATCCCTCAGTACACCTTGGCAAGGCCCATAAACATTTACCAAAAACCATTGATCACTATTATGCACTGATGTGAAACTGATCACAATACCAAAGTTACTTCTAATAAAGTACCCGTAAAAACATTTGAACGCCCCACAGTTAGAATGCCTCCAGGCGCTCCTCTAGAGGGAGATTCAATGAACTGATCAAAACCCGCAGGGCAAATGCTTTTAATTAAAGTACGAGAGCAATCAGAGAGCTTAGTTTCTTGCAATAAAACAACTGCACACTGACTTTCAGTCACTTTCTCTCTAATAGAGCGTTTCCGTGTTTCATAATTCGGACCACGACATTCCAACAAAGCACCTTCTAGTTACGCATGTGCATTCGATTCATATAGAAACAAATAAAAGTGTAGCAGAAACAACATGACATACAATGCCATACATCCCAAGTCATAACAGACAAAATGCACCCAGTTTTGACCATACTCCATCAGTTTCAGAACGACATAAAAGAAAGCAGATTTAACAGGCTCGCTACACCTAGATAAAGTATTAAACATCAACATTCAAACGCTGGAGGAGGACTAGTCATCCTTGGGGTTAGCCATAAGCTTATCCCTAGAGAGCAGCTTGGGGTCGATCTCCAGCTCCACTCCAATTGTCTGCAACACCTTGAGAGAAGTGTGTGGAGGAACATCTTCAGACTTGTCATCGCCGCCAGCATCTTCAGTAGTGGGCTGGGCCTTGGATTCTATGGGCTTGGACCGAAGACGCCTTTTAGTGGGCTGAATGGAGAGTTCTTCAAAGATCACCGGTTTAAAACCATCCAGCTTTGCCGCGGTTCCTGTGCACCTCCTCACAGAAGTATCCACCAACGGGGCAGCAGTCTTCTTTCTCCATCTCTATTTCTTTTCCTTAATCTGTGACTCAGCTGTAAAAACCACAGAAGAGGAAAGAGAGATCTCCTCCAAGCCACCAGGCACAACATCTCCAGATATAACATCTTCAGGCACAACATTGTCAGTACCAGATAGAACATCTTCAGATAAACCTCCAAACAAAGCTCTGGCAACTGGGCGTTTAGCCACAACAGTTTTTCTCGGAGGCAAAATGCTGGGCAAAATGTCTCTGTTCGTGCCTAGCAGAAGTATGGTTATTATTCAGATCATTACAGACTGTTCTTTTTTTGACAGATTCTGTTTTCAATGCATAGTTTGCTTGTTTTCTAGTTTCTATGGCTTATATTGCTCAATATAAATTGTAGAAATGATATGGTACAGTAGGCATTGTGTGAGAACAATTATGAATCTTGTCTTGACAGTACCAAAGTGAATGATTTGCCTTTCTCATACTAACCCATCTCATGAAGTTCCATTAAGTTTTGTGTGATTGAATTTTCAAGTTTTGGGTGAGATATCAATACAACGAGAATAAGGAGTGGAAAGATCCGAAGCTTGGGGATGCCCAAGGCACCCCAAGATAATATTCAAGGAATACTCAAGCGCCTAAACTTGGGGATGACCCGGGAGGCATCCCCTCTTTCGTCTTCAAAACCATCGGTATACCTTACTCGGAGCTATATTTTTATTCTTCACATGATATGTGTTTTGCTTGGAGCATATTTTCATTTTACTTGTTGTTTGAATAAAATCATTGGATCTGAAATCTTGAATAAGAGAGAGTCCTCCCATGGCTAGTTAATTATTTGACAACTCATTGTCCTTCACTTATATCTTCTTGGAGTAGTTTGTCATTTTCTCACGTGCTTCACTTATATCCTATGAGTAAATGAGTGAATGAATTGAATATCATAGATCTGAAATTTTATATGCTTCATATGCTTATCCCATGGGGAATAATGAATTCACTTATAAGAAGTATAGGTGGTAAAATTTATTGAAAGTTAGCAAACTCAACATTGGTCACTTGAACAATTCATGAAAGAATATTGAAGGAAGAGAGATTTCACATATAAATATACTATCTTGGACATCTTTTGTAATTGTGAGCACTCATTAAAATATGATATGCTAAAAAGTTGACGTTGGACAAGGAAGACAACATAATGAGTTATGTTTTCTTATATCCGTATAGAAGTTATATTGTCATGGATCATCCAAACATGTTGAGCTTGCCTTTCCCCCTCATGCTAGCCAAATTCTTTGCACCAAGTAGCGATACTACATGTGCTTCCAAACATCCCTTAAACCAGTTTTGCCATGAGAGTCCACCATACCTACCTATGGATTGAGTAAGATCCTTCAAGTAAGTTGTCATCGGTGCAAGAAATAAAAATTGCTCTCTCTAAATATGTATGATCTATTAGTGTGAAGAAAATAAGCTTTATACAAACTTGTGATATTGAAGAAATAAAAGTGACAGATTGCATAATAAAGGTCTTTATCACAAGCGGCAATATAAAGTGACGTTCTTTTGCATTAAGATTTTGTGCATCCAACCATAAAAAGCGCATGACAACCTCTGCTTGCCTCTGTGAAGGGCCTATCTTTTACTTTTATCTTCTACCCTTATACAAGAGTCGTGGTGATCATCACCTTTCCTTTTTACACATTTTCTTTTGGCAAGCACTATGTGTTGGAGCGATCTTGATATATATATATCCACCCGGATATAGGTTATCATAAATTATTATTGTTGACATTACCCTTGAGGTAAAAGGTTGGGAGGCGAAACTATAAGCCCCTTTCTTTCTCTGTGTCCGATTGAAACTTTGAACCCATAAATATCATGTGAGTGTTAGCAATTGTGAAAGATTAAATGATAGTTGAGTATGTGGAATTTGCTAAATCAAAGCTCTTACATAGACCCTTCCTGAAAATAAGATGATTTGCAATTGTTTGATGACTAAGAACATGATTTGTTAATTTTCAAGAAAGTTTATGGTCTATACTTTAACATGTGAATAGCTCGTTACTTGATCATGAGAAGTTTTATGAAGATGAGCTACTGTTTATGATAAAGAATAATGCTAGAAAAGTGCTTGGAACTTTCATTGATCAAACTTGTGCACTTGATAGCATTCACACTTCATAAATTATTTCTTTTATCATTTACCTACTCGAGGACGAGCATGAATTAAGCTTGGGGATGCTGATACGTCTCCGACGTATCTATAATTTATGAAGTATTCATGCCATGTTTACAACAATTCTATATGATTTGATTAGAACTAACCCAGACTGGCGCTGTTTTCAGCAGAACTACCGTGGTGTTGTTTTCCTGCAGAAATAAAATTTCTCGGAACGAGCTGAAAATTAACGGAGGATTTTTCTGGAAAATATAAAAAATACTGGAAGAAAAAGATACGGAAGAAGAGACCCGGGCTAACCACAAGGGTGGAGGGCGTCCCCACCCCCATAGGGCGCGCCCTTTGACCTTGTGATCGCCTCGTGGGGCCCCCTGACGTGAAACCGACGCCAACCCCTCCTATAAATCCTAAAAAATCTAGAACAAAAGAGAGATCGGAAGTTCTGCCGCCACAAGCCTCAGTAGCCACGAAAAACCAATCCAGGCCCTCTCTGGCACCCTGCCAGAGGGGGCCATCATCACCGGAGGCCATGGAGGAGGATCCCAGAGGGGGCCATCATCGCCATGGAGGCCAAGGACTAGAGGGATAACCTCTCCCCATCTAGGGTGAGGCCATGGAGGAGGAAGCACAAGGGGGAGAACCTCTCCCCCTCTCTCTCAGTGGTGCCGAAGTGCCATCGGGGGAACCATCGCCGCGGTGATCGTCTTCATCAACATCACCATCCTCATCTCTTTTACGTGGTCCACTCTCCCGCACCCCGCTGTAATCCCCTACTTGAACATGGTGCTTTATGCCACATATTATGATCCAATGATGTGTTGCCATCCTATGATGTCTTGAGTAGATTTCCTTTATCTTTTGGGTTGATTGATGATATAGATTGGTTTGAGTTGTATGTTTTATTTTGGTGATGTCCTATGGTGCCTTCCGTGCCGCGCACACGTGAGGGATTCCCGCTGTAGGGTGTTGCAATACGTTCATGATTCGCTTATAGTGGGTTGCTAGAGTGACAGAAGCTTAAACCCGAGTAAGGGGGTTGTTGCGTATGGCATAAAGGGGACTTGATGCTTTAATGTTATGGTTGGGTTTTACTCTAATGATCTTTAGTAGTTGCATATGCTTGCTAGAGTTCCAATCATAAGTGCATATGATCCAAGAAGAGAAAGTGTGTTAGTTTATGCCTCTCCCTCATATGAAATTACAATAATGATTACCGATCTTGTTAACAATTGCCTAGGACAATTCTGCACACTGACCCATAATTATTCCACACTCGCTATTTATAATTTATAGTAATATATTCTAACTTTATGATAAAAACATCTACTTTTATATTTTAGTTCTCCGATTTCATGCAAAGTTATCCTCTTCATACCCACAACATAGTTTTATTTCTCATTTCTAGATGGAATCAAACGTTCGGTGTACGTAGAGTCGTATCAGTGGAAGATAGAACTTGAGAGAATATTGATCTTACCATTAGCTCCTTGTGGGTTCGACACTCCATATTTATCACTTCCACCTTTGGAAATTGCTATGATGATTCCTTGCAGTTGGGGATTATCATTGACCAGTTAAACGCTCCACGTGGAACCTCTAGTGTTGCGTCACATTATCTCACTACCATTGGGCCCACCTGTCAGCGTGTATCTACTCTACTCTTATAAAAACTGAGTTGGTGATAATGGTGTGCCTGCCATCCTGCAATATAGGCCGTCCGATTTATATCTGACGGGTAGGAAGGAAACTATGGCAATTTTGCAAAAAAGGTACCCACACCCCTCTCCACATTTGCAAATAAGGCCTTCCCACGTTCATCCTTTTCTCACACAAGATAAACTACTCATACGAATGCATCTTGATGTTACGTGCAACACACGGGTATCTTGCTAGTAAGATTGAAAACAAATGATAAAAAAATATTGGACGGTGGTTCGAAGTCATGACCGCGGGCACAACGGTCAAGGTGGCATTGTATTGGTATGCTGAGCCGTCTGTTCTAACACACAGGAGCTGGTGTGGTGATAATACACACACGCACGCATGCACACAAACTGCATGCACACAACACTCACACGAACACACATAGCCACGCACGCACGCTACACTCACACGTACACACATAGCCACGCACGCACACAACACTCACACGCACACACGCACGCATGCATGCATGCACACACCACACGACCAACACACACTCTCACGCTCAAGTGCTCAACCTACACGCGCATGCGCACACATCAGGCCCTGACAGACACATACACAACCAGGTGGTTCCCGCGCACGGTTGGAGTCTTGTCACGCCTGCGTAAATTTGTGTTTATCTGACCTTTTTCCTATGCAAACTAACAGGTGGGACCCATAAGGAATGTGGTCAATTTAACTAGTCAACATAGTGCCACGCAAACTATTTGGGCGGTCAACAGAGTGCAATCCGATGCTGAACGGTGAGCAAGTGACCGCATAATCACCGCAAAACATATATAGTGACCGTAATGAGAGTATTCTGAAGTCCGGTGACCGTATTACGCTTTTCTCTTTGTAGGCCCTCCAAAACTACATCTCTACACGTTCTCGCATGTTACATCTAACAACTTTGTAATACATCATTACTAATACACTCTAACATAATAAATCATATGTGTTTTTAGTTTTACTAGATCTCATATTGTTACTTAATTATTCAGTATGCATACATTAAAATTGCCTTTGAAATGTATGGACAGTATCATCTATCGCGCGGGAAAAGTCCGGCTCTTTCCTGTTTAATCAGGTTTGTATCGATGGATCGTGCGAAACAGCAAAACTACAGTAGTAATACAGTACAAGTAATAGTTCACTAGGCCGCCATGTCGTGTACTCCTCCATCGTAAGAGTGGAGCGCTTGCTTTCATAAATGTTCTAGTCCCTTTCGCCGACATGTGGGACATCAAGCAACCGGGTCCACGTGCCATACCGAAATACAGTGCAGAGCAGCAGGGGTGAAGCAACCTAATCATGGCGTCGGCGTAGTACTGAGCAATGAGGCGTCAAATCACAAAGTTGCACCTTTCCCGCAGTTAAGTTGGAGGGACAAAGAAATAATTCTAAAAAGAAGTTGGAGGGACGAAGCAAACATCATTTCACTCGTTGTTGAATCCGCTTCTCCCTCGTCTTCGTCAAGTTAACCACGTGTTGCTTCTGCCGTTGTTCTATCTCATGTGGGACGCGGATTGGCTTGGTAAAGCACTGACACGTGGGACTGCATGTTAGCAAACGGCCAGGCCAACATCCTCTAAAAAAATAAACCTCTCCCTCCATCCGCGCGGCAAAATCACCTCCTTTTTACTAATCTTGATACTATAATTTTTTAGATCAATATAATTGAGATTTGTATAGATAGCACACAGGAGCAAAACCAAGTGGTACAGTTAAGGGCATCCACATTGTTTAGCCAAATGTGTAAATAGCTTTTGGCATTGATGGGAACCATTGTGGACGGTGCTGCCAAAGCCAATAAGATGGAACCGAAGCTCCCTTGATTGAAGGAATAGAAAAATTCAACGTCTCTCCTTTTTCTCCCGTGCTTGGACGCATGTACAGTATAGAGCACAGAGTCTACTCCCCTGTCCCTTCTATCACAAACCACAAAGCAGTGAGGCGTCAAATCGCAAAGCACGGACGAAGTAACCATCATTTCACTCTTCGCTAACTCCTCACCGCACTAAGCTGGACGGACGACGCTATTGTGTAGTACTTTTTTATGCGAGGACTGTTGTGTAGTACTAGTACATTTACGCGTCCTTTGGTTCAACGGACTTCCTGGATGCAAATCAGGCGGTTGTCTCGACTTACAGGTGGCACTTGCGAAGGACTTACCGTGGTCTCCCTCAATGGTGTTCTACGTCGAACGCACTTCGCCAAACCACAACGTTCGAGATATCATCGACGTCACCGCAATGGGGAAGGAAGTCAAATAGTTACTACCTCAATCTTTTGTACACAAGGCCAGTATATCAAAATGACAATTTGTAAAAGGTCGCTGACACTAATTGGGGCAAAATTGATGGGGTTTGCCTCGTACTAGCAACCAATGACATTAATATACCCTTGCATGCATGCGGAAGTGAGAAGGTTGGTTTGCATGGCGCTGCATTAATCAAGCGATGAGGAGTGAGATGGTTAGGTCTTTGGGCGTTGGAGAAAAAATACGCATTAATTGACACGTCAAACGAGGATTTGTATCGATCAATCCCGCGAAGGAAAACCCTGCCTTTATTTTTTAACACAAGTAGTACTCCTACATACGTACTTGTATCCTGTTTGGGTCTAGGCCTTGCATTGCCATACTTCGCCACACATTTTTGCCAAGCTTGCCTAAAGTTTTCAAAAATGAAAAGGAGGTACACTTGCGCAGTGCTGTCGCAGTCGCACCGCACCCTCACACAGTTGCTCCTGCACGCCGCGGTCGCACTACACCCTCACACAGTCGCTCCTGCATGCCGCAAACCCATCCAAGGGAACGAACCCTCACTGGCATGTGCTATTGCATGTGATCAAACCAAACTCAGCCATCCTACCGCTGACACATAATTTTCGTCCATACAGTATGTTTATCCAACTGCATGTTGGGAAAGATCCGTACGACTTGTGTGGTGGTCTGTTGGGGAAGAAGAAGAGGTGAGGAAGAAGGGTTAGGAGACGTAGGATATTCATCCAACCGCCTGAAATGGTCGACTGACCCAAATGATGAAAGTCAGGTGGCTTGCATAAATATATGTTTTTACACAACAAAAGATCCCTAAAAATAACAACATAAAGAAAAGCTGTCACTACTCGTAGAACGAGCCGGCCTCGTCGTCTTTGGCTGCCAGCGCGAACCAGCTATAGCTGCCGACATGTGTCTCCGTACCGTGGTTGTCCTCGGCCTCCAGCTACTCGTTCACGCGGAGCGTGCGGGCGCTCTGCACGGACGAGAGCACCGCCCGGTTCAAGTCCAGGACATCCGGTTCCGCCTGTGGGAGGGCCTCGATGGCAGCGGCATCCGCGCGCTCCGTGACGAGTTGAGCCTCTGCCGCCTGGTTCAAGTCCAGGATGTCCGGTTCCGCCTGGAGGAGGGCCTCGATGGCAGCGGCATCTGCGTGCTCCACGTCAAGTTCAACCTCCACCACCCGGTTCAAGTCCAGGACAACCGGTTCCGCCTGCAGGAGGGCCTCGATAGCAGCGGCATCCGCGCGCTCCGCGTCAAGTTGAGCCTCCGCCGCCCAGTTCACATCCGCAACATCCGGTTCTACGGCAGGAGAGCCTCGATGGTAGCAGCATGCTCGCGCTTCGCTTTGAGTTGAGCTTCCGCCTCCCGATCCTCCTTTAGTATTGCCAGGTTGAACCGCTGGTCCGCCTGCACCATGGGGGACCCGGACGCTGGCACGAAGTCGACGTCCATCGTCTCATACGCATCGAGGGCCTTCTGCGCCGCGACCTCCGCCATGAACATTGGATCGACTTCCTCCTCCTCGGAGCTTGGCTCCAGAGAACTCAGGGATTGGCCCGCCGCAAAGCGAGCTTGGGAATGTAGTTCTGTGGCGTCGACCGCCGCCGCAATTTCTGCACGGCGCTCCGACGTCAGCATCTTGTATTACATGATCTTGCGGTGCACCATGGCTTTCCGGTGAACTAGGAGACGCTTGATGCGGGCTAGGGGATCGAAAGGTGGGGGAATGGGCTGGAGAGGAGGTGTGGTTTTGGGGTAATGGCTGGCGTAGGCCGAGCAGTGAAGGTTCTGGTGTGAATAGTGGTTCCGGTGATGACCGATCAATCAATTTTGACTGTACATCGCTCTTGTTGCATTCGCATTGCACCCCAGCATGCTGGACCCTCCACGTTGCTCATCGAATGGATCACGCTTCATCTTGCGTTTTCACTCGCTTGTGGGACCGCAGTTGAGAGCAAACCTACGTCCCTCCCCCTCCCCCGCCCGCGTCATTTATACTACTACTCCCTCTGTTTTATGTGGAGTAAATAAAAACAGAGGGACTATACTACGGATGAGGATCCCCTGACGTGGCCGAACCCATTGAGTAACTGACATGCGGGGCCTAGCAAGCATGGGGCCCCCCAGTCAGCGACCGAAAGGCAGGGTATGCAGGGATACCTACGTCAGAGGATGCACTTCTACTACGACTCCCTCCTTCCATCTATACAGGGCCTAATGCGTTTTTCGAGGATAACTTTGATCAAATGTTAGAGTAATAATATATGACATGCAACTTACACAAAGCATATGGTCAAATTCGTATGTGAAAGGAGCTTCCAATGATATAATTTTCACATTATACATGTCATGTACTATTAATCTTGTCAATAGTCAAAGGCGGTTTTGAAAAATGTATTAGGCCCTATATAAATGGAAGGAGGGTGTCGGTGTCAAAACCGGCGGATCTCGGGTAGGGGGTCCCGAACTGTGCGTCTAGGCGGATGGTAACAGGAGACGAGGGACACGATGTTTTACCCAGGTTCGGGCCCTCTTGATGGAGGTAAAACCCTATGTCCTGCTTGATTGATATTGATATTGTGGATGTTTACAAGAGTGGATCTACCACGAGATCAAGGAGGCTAAACCCTAGAAGCTAGCCTATGGTATGATTGTAAGGGTTGTTGTTCTGTCCTACGGACTAGAGCCATCCGGTTTATATAGACACCGGAGAGGGCTAGGGTTACATAGAGTCGGTTACAATGGTAGGAGATCTACATATCCGTATCGCCAAGCTTGCCTTCCACGCCAAGGAAAGTCCCATCCGGACACGGGGCGAAGTCTTCAATCTTGTATCTTCATAGTCTTGGAGTCCGGTCGATGATGATAGTCCGGCAGATGATAGTTCGGCTGATGATGGTAGTCCGGCTATCCGGACACCCCCTAATCCAGGACTCCCTCAGTAGCCCCTGAACCAGGCTTCAATGACGATAAGTCCAGCGCGTATATTGCTTGGCATTGCAAGGCGGGTTCCTCCTCCGAATGATAGAAGATTGTGAACACCAGGATAGTGTCCGGCTCTGCAAAATAAATTCCACATTCCACCGTAGAGAGAATAATATATACACAAGTTCAATCTGCTGACGTTTTTTTGCGGCATGATGTCACGCCACTACCAAGCCATTATTTAAATCGTTTTTTACTCCACCACCTCAGCGCATTTAGCGAAGCGGTTTCCTTGGCACGTCTTGTCGAAGCAGAGATCGTGTTCCCCCTTAATCCGGGATTCTCATCAATACGGACGTGGGTAACCCAACCGCGTCATTGATGGTGACGCTTGGGAGATAAGCGAGTTTTACCAGGCCAGTGGGGGACGCGTAGACTTCGTCCGCCCATATAAGGGATAAGGATTCACCTTCTCACCTACGCCTTCTTCCTCCTTTGCTTATCCTTCTCTGCGCACTCGAGCTCCAGCGCCCAAGTTCGCGCATCTTGTCTCAACCTTCTCCGACCATGTCCGGAGTGGGAGGTAAATGGTTGGCCTCCACCGTTAAGGAGGAGCACATCGCCAAACTAGCGGCGCCGGATACCTCTCCGGCGACATCGCGCACCAGCTGCCCGATGAGGGGCAGCTCATCCCCACCCCCAGGCCCCATGAGAGGGTCGTTTTCCTTCCCCACTTCCTCCGCGGACTGGGCTTTCCACTTCACCCCTTTGTCCGGGGCTCATGTTCTACTACGGCCTGGATTTCCATGATCCGCGCCAACTTCATCCTCAACATCTCGGCGTTTATCGTGGGGTGCGAGGCCTTCCTCTCGCATCCAGCCCCACTTCGCTTGTGGCTCAAGACCTTCAATGTCAAGCGAAGGTAGTGAAGGGCACTCAAGCGGAGTGCGGAGGCGCCATGTTGGGCAAGATGCCCAATGTCCTTTGGTTGAAGGGCCTTCGTGGAATCCGTCAAGGGGTGGCAATCGGGTGGTTCTATATCACCGAGCAGCGTGACCCTACATGGGCGGCGGCCCCGAAGTTCAGATCTGGTATCCCCATGCAGCTCACCTCCCGAAAGAGAAGGGCTTTGTGGGGTAGTTCGGAGGAGCCGACGGACTCCAAGCCCTGTATCCAGAAGCTGGTGAAGAAGCTCAGGCTGGTTAACGTGGTCCAAGTCATGCTCGTCCGCCGGATTCTCCCATGCCAAGAGCGGGCATTCAATCTGTGGGAGTTCAATCCGGAACAACATCAGGCATTGAGCGGGCTCTTCGACACGACGTACGAAGGCGCCTGGAGGGTGCTGTTCAAGGGCGCCGAAGCCCCCGCATCCGCGACTGAAGATCGCGGATTTCGCTCGCAGCGCCAAGCCAACGAGGTAAGTGATTCTACCCCTTTACGGGACACTTGCTTTTCATAGTTTGACTCTATGCGGGTTTTAATTTCCCCTTTTTCTTTGACAGGACTGGATGAGGAAGGCGGAGCAGATTATCTGCCCGGCTCCTATGCCATAAAATCCAGTAGACGCCCGTCTAGCGAGGCTGCTGGTTCCGGCACCGCACGTGGTGCCGGAGAAGAAGGCCAAGAAGGAGGCCACGGGTGCTCGAAAGAGTTCCCCTTTTCAGGTGTCCGACAACTCCGGGGCGGACTCCTCCCCCGAAAACGAGGAGGAGAAAGAGGACTCTCTCCCAGAGGAGGGAGAGAGGAAGAGGAACGCTTCCCCAACAGGGGAGGCCAAGGGTCCAAGAGGGAAGGACTATTCCCGGACAGCTCCGCCAACATCAACGTTGGCGAGGAAGAATGGCCTTCAAGGGCCAGGCCTCCGGCGAGATCGTAAGTATCCCGATTCCTGAATGATTTATAATTTCTTTTTCTGCGTCACATAGTGTCATTCTAATGCCGCATGCTGCCTGTAGTCCGGCCAGTGATGATCTCCCCGCTTCATCGAGCGGGTCGTTGGCTCCGTCGGATGTAGACTCCATCCCGACCGCCTCCACCCCTCGCGACATCGAGGACGCCGAGGTGGGATCCCAAGAAGGGACCCATCAGGGGGAGGCTCCGGAGGCGCCACAAGGCGTCCTCCCGGACTTTGCGCCGACTCCATATCGAGAACCCGCAGTGGTTCCGGGTCCGCCGGCGCCCTTGAATGAAGGAAGACCGTGACGCCGGGCGGCATCCGCCCAACCGAGGCGCCGGGCATTTGTTAGAGGCGCTGCAAAGCGCTTCCATCGAGGAAGAACACCGCACTATTATGAGTGCGGTGATTCGAAAGTGCAGCTTGCTAAGAGCGGGCTGACCGAAGCCTCGCATAGCCTTCTATCGTGCTTTGAGGTAAGAAGTTAAAAATATGCAATGTAATACCGCATAGACAGTAGCCCCGATGCTCGGTTCGGTGTTCGGGAAGAAAAGCGGACCGAGGATCTGAAAAAAAGAAGATATCTGCAGGTTGCTAAAAAATTATGTCAATATGGGTTTGCAAGCTGCGCTGCTGACCTCTACCGACCGATCGGAGGTCGGTGCTTAGAAGCAGAGCTCGGCGGTCCGAGCAAGAGCTCGGCGCGCCAGAAGCAGCTCAGGACAAAGAAGGTGAGTAACACCACTTTGAACTTGTACCTTCTGAGAAAAGGATTTAGGTTGCAACAAAAATAACAAGGATAACATGGGTACTGCTGGGGGCCACGAACGAGGTGGTGACCCTGAAGGAGGCCGTGTCCGCGGTCGAACGCAATGCGGCCACGGAACGGGCAGAGTGAGAAAAGCAGGAGTCGCGGGTGGCGGTAGTTCAGCAAGAGCTCCAGGCTCTCATGGAAAAGCATGAGAGTTTGGAGCGTGACTCAAAGACTCGAGAGTCCGAGCTTGCCTCAGCTCTCGAAAGTGCCAAAACTGCCAAGGCCGATGCCCATAAGTCCCTTCAGGAGATTGAGTTGATGAGGAAGATAGCGGCGGGTAAGGCATTTTTCATGAAAAGCAAGCATGTGAATGTAAATTCGTGTTACTTACCCAATTGGAGCTCTCGAGGCGTTTGTAGATCTGCCTCGCAGCGTGTCTGATGCCGCCGCATTCTATCGAGCCGAGGAGGGGAGCTCAACGGAGAAGGTCTTCTGGTCTCAGTATGCCGAGGCCGGCCATCCGGTGCCCCCTAGCGACCAGTGAAGCAGCTGGTCGAGCTCCTAAGGTGGCCGAGCAGGCCATGAAGGGCCTCATAGTCCGGCTATGGCTCTGAGAGGCCATGCACAGGAGCTACTTCGGCCTCGTCGGCGACGGTTGGTGGATGCGTGCCCCTGGGTGGAGGTTATCAAGCGCTCCGCTTTGTATTGAAGGTGCTCGTCGGGCCCTTGCCCGCGCAAAGGTGCATTGGGGCAAGCTGGATGCGGAGAAGCTAATCAGCCGACGCGCCACCAGCGGGCAAGAAATATCGTCGCCGAAATGTACTATAAGACTGTCTGAAGGGTGCCCGCCAGATTGCGGATGAGTGCCCTGTGGATGTAATTATTGAGTAAATTTGCAATGTGTTATCCTGTGCGCTGAAAACTTTGTTCATATCGCTAAGCAACGCTTGTTAATTTAAAATATTACCTTCATGCGGCCGTTTATTAAATCGAGAGATGGCAAGTCGTCGCTTCAGTCCCCATGCCACAGTCTTTGGGGTGTTCGGGATAAACTTGAGCACTCTAGTTCCCATTTTGGGTCCATCTAGGAGGCGCTCAACACAACGAACAAGGCAACCGGACTTATAGTGCTTGAACACTCTCACTTAGCCATAGAATTCTATAATTTTAAATTTCGTGAAGTCCCTAGTATTCGGAGGACCGAATTAGGGCGCTATCCACGCCTTCGTCGGACATTATCCGAACTTCGTCAAGCGGCGAGGTCTTTAAGGACCCGAAAGGACCTCTCGAACAGCGACCAGTCTCGCCTTATCATGACAGTCAGTTTTAGCTTTCTCCATCGAGGCGTTAACCCGCTCAACCGGGCGCAATCGCAGTGGTTCTCCAGTGCTACCTTAGCCGATAGAACGGAACGTAAGGTGCCAAACATGGGAGCCGGGCAAACCCAACTATTGACCCAAGACATGATTCGAGCCGATTCATATAATGCTATAAGTTCGGGTGCCGCACTTGTGAAAGTGTTCGGACTTTATCACACCATAATGCGGAGAACATAAGCCCTCGGTGTATTTGGCCGTACCAAAATGTCAGGTGCAACATGTCGTAAATGAACATATATATCTATAAGGTAATGCAATTATGGGCAAAAAGTGCTGCATTTTATTCGAGAAGATATGCTATGAGTGCGAATGATACAAATAGTGCGGAAAGCAAGGGATTGGACGAATTAAAGGCGTCTCCCTCCAGGGGTAGGCCGCGGAATGTTGTATTTAACAAATTTAATGCTCGTGATAGAGACCACCGAGTGTTCGTCGCGGCCTTTGTCCTTCCCTGGCTGTTGCATCATGAGTTCGGCAGGTTCGCCGCCGGACAGAGTTCTGTATAAAAAAAAGAGAGAAATATAAGAAACATGAGCGACACACTTGGGAGCCCCTGGTGTGGTCGAACCGCACTCTGGGTCTGTTGTGGTTGTGCCTTTCCCCCTATGCCCATGGTATCTCCAGGGCGTAATTATGTACGCGGAGAGTTTGTCTTACAATTTTGCGAGGGCTGGGGTTGAGGCCGCATTGCTACGCTGCGTGCTCGGACGTGCGGTGGTCTTGGTTGATGTTGCTTCGGCGCGTTTGGCGTGTCCGGTCGCTTAACGGCGGACTCGAAAATTGCCTTAAAAGGCTGCTCTGTACTTCTACCGCGAGAGCCGCTGTATGTTCCTCCGTTCGGAGGGAGCGTTCCGTGTTTCCATTGACCGTGATGACTCCACGAGGGCCTGGCATCTTGAGCTTAAGGTATGCATAATGCGGCACCGCGTTGAATTTTGCGAACGGTTCGTCCGAGCAGAGCGTGATAGCCGCCATGAGCGGGACTATGTCGAAGATTAACTCTCGCTCGGAAATTATCCGGGATCCGAAGACCACTTCGATGTGGCGAGCTGCATAACTGGCCTCGACACCTGGTATGACGCCTTTGAAGGTTGTCTTTGTAGGTTTAATCCTTGAAGGGTCTATGCCCATCTTGCGACCGTATCCCGATAAAGCAGGTTCAGGCTCTTGCCGCCGTCCATCAGGACTCTCGTGAGGTGAAATCCATCGATGATTGGGTCTAAAACCAATGCGGCGAATCCGCCATGGCGGATACTAGTCGGATGGTCTCTTGATCGAAAGTGATCGGGCAAGAGGACCATGGGTTGAATTTTGGGGCGATGGCTCCATCGCGATCGTCCCTTAGTGCACGCTTCGCTCCCTCTTGGTAATATCGTTGCGTATATCATGTTTATCGTCCGAACTTGAGGGAATCCTTTTGTCCTCTGTTGTTCGGGCGGCCGGGTCTCTTCCTCGTCATCGCTGTGTAGCCCCTTGTCACTGTTTTGGCGATTAATTTGCTGCTCGCTTGAATACCCAACAATCTCTGTTGGTGTGGTTAGCTGGCTTTTCGGGAGTTCCATGTATTTGACAGAGCGGTCGAGTATTCGGTCCAAATTGGGCGGGCCCGGAGTGGTTCTTGTGAATGGCTTCTTCCGTTGACCGGGCTTGGAGCCTCGAATCCGGCGTTGACTGCCGTATCCTCATTCTTGTCGCCGTTAACGCGGCGTTTGTTTTTGTTTCGACGCAACCTTCCATTGCGGTCCTTGGTATCCGGACTGCCAGCGTTTTCTTGAGGTTGTTGTTGCGAGCTAGCCAGCTATCCTCTCCCGCACGAAGCGGGTCATGAGTGATGTGAGGGCTGCCATGGATTTGGCTTCTCTGTCCTAGGTGCGGGCCAGCCACTCGTCGCGGATGTTATGTTTGAAGGCAGCGAGTGCCTCGCATCCGGACGGTCGACGATTTGATTTTTCTTTGTTAAGAACCGTGTCGAGAATTGCCGCCGATTCATCTGGTTGCTGGATTATGTGGCTTAGGTCATCTGCGTCCGGTGGTCGCACATACGTGCCCTGGAAGTTGTCAAGGAATGCGGCTTCCAGGTCTTCCCAGCATCCAATTGACTCTACGGGCAGGCTGCTAAGCCAATGCCGAGCTGGTCCTTTAAGCTTGAGCGGGAGATATTTGATGGCGTGAAGATCGTCGCCGCGGGCCATATGTATATGGAGGAGATAATCCTCAATCCAAACCGCGGGGTCTGTTGTGCCATCGTAGGATTCGATATTAATGGGTTTAAACCCTTCAGGGATTTGATGATCCATTACTTCGTCAGTGAAGCATAGTGGGTGTCTTGGCGCCTCCGATTGAGCAATATCGCGACGTAGCTCGAGAGAGCGTTGTCTGCTGTGTTCGGCCCGGCCGGAGTAGTTGTATCCGGCGCGACGGTATTCGTCGTGGGTCTTGGGGCGCTCGCGTGATCCATAGATAGATCTGGATTGTCTTGCCTTGTCCTCCAATATATCCGCAAGTCCGGCGCGTTCCCCCGTAGCTTCATGCTTTTTGAGCGATGCCGGGGTACGGTTTTGGTGGAGGGCTTGCACACCTCTCTGCCGCGGCAACGAGGTGGTTGGTCTGCCGTATTGTGCGCTGGTGATGCAGGTTTGTACGCTTCCTCCTCTAGTCGGGGGAGCAACTTGCGTTTTGGGTACCTTTTGGAGGGGCAGTCATACTCTTCGGCGGCGAGGACCTCGGTCCATCTGTCGGCCAGTAGGTCTTGATCAGCTTGAAGCTGTTGCTGCTTTTTCTTTAGGCTGTTTGCCGTGGCCATTAGCCTGCGTCTGAAACGCTCTAGTTCGACGGGATCCTCGGGCACGACGATTAAATGCGTCGTCGAGGCTTGCCTCGTCTCCGGAGGAGGTAAGTAATTGTCATCCTCAACCTCTTAAATGCGCCGCCTCTCGTGAGGGCTTGCTTCTGCCTCCTCCTCCGCGCTGGATCGTCTTTGGAGGGGTTGTCTTCGCACTTTCGGGGTGTTATTATCTCCGTGCGGAATCTCCATTCTTGTCGTGGCGGGATTTAGAGCGGCGCCACGACGTCGGCGCTTGGGCTGTTTCTTTAAGGAATCGGCCTCCGTTGCTTCTTCGCCGTCCCCATCTTTTGGGGTGTCCACCATGTATATGTCGTATGACGAGGTGGTCTTCCGGTGTCCGGGCTTTGGTTCTTAGTAGTCTCGGCATCGTCGTCCATACCGTCGATGTCTTCGGAGTCGTAGTCGAGTACGTCGGTTAAATCGTCGACGGTGGCTACGAAGTGGGTGGTGGGTGGGCTCTTAATTTCTTCGTCGTCCGCGTCCCAACAATCCTGGCCGTAGTTTGGCCAGGGCTCTCCGGATAGCGAGAGATGCTTTAGTGAATTTATGACATCGCCAAAGGGCGAGTGCTGAAAGATGTCCACAGCGGTGAATTCCATGATCGGCGCCCAATCGGATTCGACTGGCAGGGGCGCATGAGGTTCGGAGTCTGGCAGAGAGTTCGGCACCTCGAAGTCATGAGCTTTATGAGGGACAAGGTAAGTGTTTGGCTCCATCGCCGTAGAAGTTGCAGCTCCCGAGGCGGAGTCCAGCCATCCATCCTCGATCCGAGCGATCGGCTCCGGACTATGGGTCGGAGCGGATTAATGTCTTGACCTCAAGGTGCTGTCCGTGGCGAGTTAGGTCATGCCCATCGTGACAGCGGCATGCTCGGCTGTGGCTCAGATCCATCGAAGATCAAGTCCCGCGGATATCGACCGTGAAGTTTAGGCTTCAAACCTGACACGACGGCCAGGGGCGTAGCTTCGATCTGCTCCAGATGGCCAAGTGAGTTGGCCCGCAGATGAAGCCGCCAAATCACGAAGATCTGTCCGGGAGAAAAGTCTCACCCAGACTGCGTCGTTGTCGATTGAAGAGGCCATCAAGCCTATCGGTGGCGACGGAGGAACTCTCAATGAAAGCACCAATGTCGGTGTCAAACCGGCGGATCTCGGGTAGGGGGTCATGAACTGTGCGTCTAGGCGGATGGTAACAGGAGACGAGGGACACGATGTTTTACCCAGGTTTGGGCCCTCTTGATGGAGGTAAAACCCTACGTCCTGCTTGATTGATATTGATATTGTGGATGTTTACAGGAGTGGATCTACCACGAGATCAAGGAGGCTAAACCCTAGAAGCTAGCCTATGAAATGATTGTAAGGGTTGTTGTTCTGTCCTACGGACTAGAGCCATCCGGTTTATATAGACACCGGAGAGGGCTAGGGTTACATAGAGTCGGTTACAATGGTAGGAGATCTACATATCCGTATCGCCAAGCTTGCCTTCCACGCCAAGGAAAGTCCCATCCGGACACGGGGCGAAGTCTTCAATCTTGTATCTTCATAGTCTTGGAGTCCGGTCGATGATGATAGTCCGGCAGATGATAGTTCGGCTGATGATGGTAGTCCGGCTATCCGGACACCCCCTAATCCAGGACTCCCTCAGAGGGAGTACTAGTACTATGAGCACTGCATACACTACTACAGATGTTGTCAGTACTCCACTAGTACTATTGGACAGGGAGCTTAATAAAGTTACTATTGGACTGGCTATACGTGGTGAAATCCTAGTAGGAAGAGCATGCGCGAGAACAAGCACATTCACGTGATTGAATACAAATTGGAAACCATCTCTGTTTGAATACAAATCTAGGAGTACGTACGAATCAAACAATATTGATTGGGCGTTGTTGAATGTTGATATTTAAGTAGAGATACTTTGACTACACATAAAACTTATATGTAAACTAGAAAGGATCAGAGGAAGTATATTGTATGTTCAAAAGCGAAACGAACATTGAATACCCTTTATATATGATTTGCTGATGCTATGATCACTGGTTCAAAATTTTGAATCTGCCTTAGGTATCACACATGAACCCACTCGTTCTCTCTCGGTTTCATCTCGGGGTCCGGAGATCGAATGAAAGAGGACTAGGGTGGGTACAGTACGTTAGTTTCGCTTATGAACATACAATATACTCCCTCCAACACGGTCGGCTTCAGTGTGTGAGGGTGGCGTTAGCGCTGTGGCACGACCAGCAGATCGACACCCGGCTCGTCGAGGATGCACAGGGCGTTGAAGTGCGCGCGCACCACGACGCGTCCGCGGAGTGTTGTAGCGTGGCCAACTGCATCCCCAGGACCTGAGACCATGCTGTGTCGTCTTCCTTTTTCAATGACATGTGGGGATCGCATGTGAGCAAAGGGCATCTCCAACGTTGCCACGACCACAGCTGACTACACTGGCACACCAAAAACCCTCGTCCCTCGCGCCGTCGCGTGGTGCGTTCCAAGCCGGCGCCAGCTGCCTGCATTCATGTCGTCCGTCCGTATGCCGTCATTAAGAGGCTCGGTGCCCGAGGAACCAACTCCGATGACTTAATGACGCACCCGGACGCTTGGCCTCACTGGAATGCGCTACTTAAAGCGGCAACGCCCAGCTAAACTCCACACCATAGCGCATCATCCTGCTACCTCGCACCACATCCGCCATGACCGCGAGCGCGAACGCTCTGCGGGAGAGCTTCTCTTCAGGGATGAAGCTCGAAGTCGCCGCCCTCCCTCAAGTCGCCGCTCGCGACACAATAGCGGCGTAGCTGGACGCGGACGCGACCGCACAAGCGGTGGCCACGCTGGCGGCCGACGACGGGCGCATCATCAGCCACACATCCTACTTGTCGCCGTCCAACGTCCGACAGCACCGAGGTTGAGGACTCCTCCGAGGATGAGTAGGGCATGGGAGGCGGCAGGGCATGGTGTGCCAATTAGCCGGTCCGTCTCCCGTGTTCTACTCTTCCTCGCCGGAGACCGCACCTTCACTTCATGGGTCTTGAACCCCGCCCACGTACATGAAGATCGCAGATGGAGGACGTCGGTCGCCGCCATAGAATAGGTTTAGGGTCGGGTTTGTTTTATTTTTCTCTCCTATAAAAGTTCGAAATGTAACGATAATCTGTCGTGTTTGCATTAATCTCGTCCGGTGTATATGAACTTTCACAATAATAGTAAGATATATTGTAGGAGTATATGGAATGATGGTTCATTTTTGTGTGTGTATAAACTTAGAAGGTTTGAACCGAGACAAAGCTAACATACGAAGTAAATAAACACATAGGGTCTACATACACAATTTATCTTAGGCACTCCAATAGTACGTCCACTACACATTCACGCATTTCACATATTTTTACATCTACGGGAACCTACCACAGGGTTAACGTAAATTGCCTCTCTCTCCCCCCTAATTTTCATGGTGGTGGGCCCCTCCCTCCCCCAATCTACAATCAACAGCTCACACGTTTCACATTACGTTAATTACGTAACTGGAATTACGTATGTGTAGCATTACTCGTCCTAAAAGAATCAACTAAGCCAACCTCCCAACATAAAACCGACCATGCGCCAAACTCCTCTCGCCCACCGCGCGAAAATCTCCCCCTAAAATTCCCCCAAATCCCAAATTCAACCGCCCTTCGGCCAACTAGCCAATAATATTCCCCAACCCCCCCCCCCCCCCGGCCCCTCCACTCCATTTGCTCCACCAAAGCTGCCCTCCCCACCGCACCGATACGTCGGTGCCGCGGTTCATCAAGGGGACGCATGGTGATCCTATCTCCCCCATGGTACGCTCTCGTAGACTGCCGTCCTCTAGCCGCGCCATCACTGCTAGCGACGTTCTTGTGGAGACGCACGGCGGTCAGCGCCACCACTGCTGGCGATGTTCATGTGGATACACATGGTGGTTAGCTTCTCCCATGATATGCACATTCTAGACTAAGGCCCCGTGCATGTCGGTCTAGCGCTGGATGTTAGCTGATAGACGCTGTTAATCTCACACTTTGCCGAAGTAGTTTACAGTCAATATGTTCTGCTTAAGAAGCTTCCTTGCCTTGTTCTGCACTCAATCTGCTTAGCTAAGATGGCATGCCAAGCCCGATTACACTAAAAAAACACATCCGTGACATTTTGGGTCGAACACATTTTTTTCCTGTCATGCTTATGACACTTCTATGACGATAATTGTGACAAAACCCGGTATCATCATAGATGTCGTGGGCTCCTACTTCTATGACCAAAAATCATGAAAGAAAATGGGCTTTTCGTCCTGGGCCGGCCGGAGACGCACATGCATGACATTCTTTGGGCTGTCCATGACGAAAAAAATCGTGGTAGAAGCAAGGGCGAGGAAAATATTGGGGAGTTTGCGGTTACGGTGGATGGTCGGGGCCGAGTGATGCATGGAGGTTTGCGTGTTTCTCTCGTATACGTACGCGTGTATGTGTGTAAGGCGTTGTGCTTTAACTGAACCCAAGCGAGGTGTTGGGCTCTAACTGAACCCGAGAGATTGCAGTAGCTACGTTATTGAAACCCGGTCAATCCCTTGCTGTTAACTGAACCCGAGTGATTCCTTCGCTGCTGCTGCTAACTGAAGCCGATCGAAGCTGCCTCTTGATGAACAGTTCCTGTCGGGGTTGGATGAAAAGTTCTCGGTGAGGGTTGGATGAACAGGATCCCGTGGTAATAGAGGTCGTTGCCGCTGGATGAACAGGACCACGGTCGAGGAGGCGTGGGGGTGGATGAACAGTAGCCGATGGAGGGACCCCGTACGTGGAGGGCTGGTTGAACAGGACCCCGTGGAGGGCTGGTTGAATAGTAGCCGATGGAGGATGGATGAGCAGGACCACGTGGAGGACTGGATGAACAGTAGCCAGTGGAGGCTGGATGAACAGGACCCCGTGGATGAACAGTAGCTGGTGGGGGCTAGAGGAAGTCGACGGTGGATGAACAGTAGCAGATGGAGTCTGGAGGAAGTCGACAGTGGATGAACAATAGCCTGTGGAGTCCCGTTTTGCGGTACGCCACACCCCTCCCAATGAACAGGACCCCGTTTCGACCGTAGGCGCTCCAACACTAGTTTGTTTCCTCCGTTTTATGGTACGCCACAACCCTCCCGATCAACAGGACCCCGTTTCGATCGTACGCGTTCGAACACAAGCCCGTTTCCTCCGTTTTGCGATACGCCAAACCTTCCCATGAGCAGGACCCTTTTTGAACCATACTCGATCGAACATAAGGCCCGTTTCCTCTGTTCTGCGTTACGCCAGACCTCGTTTGTTCCGTCCAAGCCAGTTGGCTGCCGATGAACACGACGTATTCCGTTGCCTCCCGATGAACACGACGCATTTTGTTGCCTCCCCATGAACACGACGCAGTTTCTCCATTCCGACCCAGCCATTTGGCTTCCGATGAACAGGACGCAGTTGCTACTGTCGTCCGTGGCCTCTCCATGTACACGAGCCCTGTTCGTACGTATGCGCGAGTACGCGTTCGAGACGCTGCCCGTATGTACGTACGTGGCCATATTTTTTGGCATCTAGCTGTACATATGTGTACATGGTTTTGACTAGACTGCCTGAACTGCTACCGCTCCTTACTCGGCCACGGTTCACCGTGGCAGACAAATCGATCGACCGGTATGTACATAGACAACGCTACGTACGCTTCGACCGGGTGGGTCCCAGCTGCCAGGGAGGATAAGGACGCACTTCCTTGCGTCGAAGATATAGCTGGTGGGGTCCCAGCTGTCAAGGGGAAGAATCATTTTTTTGCCCGTAATAAGGACACACTTCCTTGCATGCGAAGATGTAGCTGGTGGGTCCCAGCTATCAAGGGGAGAAAAAAATTATTTTTAGTGTAAAACTGATGAAGTTGCATGCATGCATCCATGGGTGTGGTGCGTCACCACTGTCAGCCTCTCCACGTACAGTCATCTTCTGATGACTCTCGTTTTTTGATCACGTTGACCACACCCCGCACCAAGCCGGTGGACGATGGCTAGGCCCCAGACTGGAACGCCCCGGAGATGGGGAAGACGCGGCAGTGGAGTCGCAGACGGAGAGGAGTGGGAAACTTGACTGGTTCGGGTGCGGGGTGAGCCTACACTCGGTAGAGAATAACAGGAGGTGCGGAGGAGTGGAGGGATGTCCAGGCCATCGGCGGGGTAGCGTTTTGCTCCGAGGCGCGCAAAACAGCGCCGCTGGACGCCGGAGGCTGGAGCAGGCGGTCCCGGCAGCGCTGGGGGAAGAAGACGAGAGATTGAAAAAGAATGTTGGTTGTTGGATGTAAATCCAACGCCTTGCTTAGGCCTCGACCTTTGTATTTTATTTTTTGCGAAAGTGCTTAGGCTTCGACCTACTGGCCCACATGTCAGCCAGTCCATTTGGGTTTTTTAGTCCATTTGGTGGGCTAGGTGAAACAATGATGTAGCATCTATGCAGCCCGTTTATATATTATGGTAGAATTTAAAGCCCATTTGCATTTATCTGAAATCCGCGGACTTGTTGGGCTAGGTGAAAATATCATGTTGGGCTAGACGGAGAAAGGTTATAAAAACATAAACACATGATTGCACATCTATTACTGCATTGGTCAGTAAAATCTTTGCAAGCTTATGTACACCATCACTAGGAGTTAACTTGCCAAGTTATATATAAACAATTATTATTTATTATTTTGTAAGCACTTCAATTTACGAAATAAAATACCATTTTAATTTCATGAGTTAATAGGACGTGGGGTATTATTATTTTTTAGGCTAGACGTGGGACAATTGAGTTGGTTTTAGGGAAAAGTACTGGGAGAAAACCCAGATTACATCGATAAAAAGTGGGAGAAAATTCAGATATAGGATTAATGAAAATGAAAAAGAAAGGAAGTGGGAAGGTGTATAAAGTGGTTGGGTGAACGACAGGTTTAAAGGAACCTTATGTTGTTTATATTTTATATATATATATATATATATATATATATATATATATATATATATATATATATATATATATATATATATATATATATATAATATAACATTATAGAAGGGAAAACATATGTTCAATTTTGCATTCTTATAGAAAAATAGAACTGAGCTGAGCGTCGTCTTGAAAAAACAAACATAACTTGGGCTGCTGATGTTATAGAGAAGCTAGGATGGGAGGCCCAGAGGCCGCTCGATACCTACTGGATCCAAAAAAAGTTGAACCATGTCGTGGGCTGCCCATGTTAAACAACAAAACCTACGCCATGGACCTGGTGGGCCCGGGACTGTCTGCCTCTCGAGGAACAGTCGTCTCCCTGTTCTTCTTGTTTTGCTGACCATGTTGGGAACGACTGACGGCGGCGCCGCAGCGAGAGCTGTTGACACCGATTTCGGCCAAAACTAAAATATGGCGCATAATTCAAATAAAATCATTACATAAAATTATTAAAACAAAAAAGTGATTTGCCGAATACATGGATTAAAAATACAATGATAAAATAAATGACCCGAAGAAGAAAATGAGCCATATCATCGTATAAATTAGAGGACATGTGACTTTTATACACATACGCCATCATCAACGGCAAAGTTCCAACGTTTACGCAAATTCAAAGTTCCATAGATGACGCTAATATTGCCAAAATTTTATATCATATTTACGAGCATTATTCTATCATCGCTAAAAAAAATATTAGCACAGTAATGTTCGCGTAAAATAATATAACGCGCGACGATGTATAAAGAAAATATCAAGCCATCATATAAATATCAATGAAAAAAAATGATTTCCCGTGTCATTACAATTAATTTTGCCTAACTAGCCCACGTATACAAATGGCAACGTGCATGCATGGTGCAAAGCACAGTAATTTTCATGTAAAATAATATAAAGCGCGGCGATGTATAAAGGAAATATCAAGCCATCATATAAATATCAATGAAAAAAATGATTTCCCGTGTCATTATAATTAATTTTGCCTAGCTAGCCCACGTATACAAATGGCAACGTGCATGCATGGTGCAAGTACTATCAACGTGCATGCATGTGTTATGTGTAGATTAATTATGCGGCAAGATTAAGAATTAATGGACTTATTACCCAGCCCATGGCCCAAACACATATGGATGTCTCCCGGACTGCTAACCCATGCAAAGAGAACTAATAGTCCAATTTAGCTACTTTAATCAAATAGATATTAAGAAATCCACCGAGGAGACTTGGCGTACAATCAGCCACCACGCCCACCACTCCCATGTTCCTGCACACGACCTCTAGTACGTGCGTGCGTTCGTCTCAGGCGCTGGCCGCCTATATAAAGGCTAGCACACAACATTGCCAAGGCTGCTAAGGACCCATCCGTCACGTACATACGCTGCAACGCCGCCGGCCGTCCGCTCGCCGGCCGTTCGTTTTCTCGCCATCATCGCCACCGGCCGTCCGCTTGTCATCGTCGCCGTTGGTCGTCCGCTTGCGTCATCTACGCACTCGTCGCCGGCCGGCTAGTCGCCATTCATCCGCTCGTCGTCTGCACTGCTCGCCTCCGGCCGTCCGACATCCACAAGCTACATATACGGGCGGCTGCTCATCGGCATCATCACTTCACAAGTACATGAGGGAACCCAGGGAGAGGTGAGATTCATGGCTATATTTTCCCTCACCACTTGATGGATGATGCTTTGCTTCCAACGTGATTTGTGCTTGATTCAGTCTCATGGCGATCTTGATCCCATGCTGATACAAATCAAGATAATGCATGAGATGCCTAGTGGTCATATATCACTCCTCAATCCTATAATGATGCAAACTAAGTGCACACGATGCAACTAAAATTCTTCTTGTTTTGGTCTCATGGTGATCTTGCATCTCCATGTTGATACAAGTCAAGACCAAAAAATTATGCTCATCTTGTTTTGGTCTCATGGCGATCTTGCATCCCATGTTGATACAATTCAAGAATAAAAATATGTCCATCTTGATTTGGTCTCATGGTGATCTTGCATCCTATGTTGTTACAAATCAAGGATAGAAATAGAAATAAAGCTCATATTGATTTGGTTTCATAAAGTCCTATTTTGTTGAAAATTCACATATGTTTCTTCCATATATTTTAGTCTTGCTAGACCCCTAAATGCATCAGTATAGGGTGTAAAATTGGAGCATGCGGCTATATGTTCATTAGTCTCAAGAAATAGCATTATACGCTCGGATTTTGTACTAGTGAAAACCCATGTGAAACAAAGCCATGACAACTCAATATACACGACTTTTGCTCTTCATAGTTTAGGGTCATATATCTAGACTTTGAGAATTGTCATATACTTCATCATGTCCATGCAAAATATAAATTGATATATATATACTTCTTTTTGGTTACACTACGAGCATACAGTTTGTGCTACGTTGGTGATAATACAAGCAAGAAAAAATCAACATACTTCACTTGGTTATGCTACCCATGGGCACAATGTTGCTACATGATGTTAGTACTAATGCAAGTGAAGTGAAACTTCATAAAATATTCTCATGCACCGCAAATCCGAAGTTATATAAATAGTTGACTAGATTCACTTAGTCACATGCCCATATATGATATGTTTGAGACTAGCAAAACTAGTATTTAAGCATAACCCATATGTCATAAAAGAATCCCTCATACAGATTAAAATTAAATCATGCATTCCTCTCATATAGGTGGATGCATCCAAAAAACTAAAAGATAATTAGGGTCACAACCTATGTTGATTGCACTAAACATGGCATAGTGCAATTGAATATGTCATCACCAAATTTCTTATAGCCCTTGCATATGATAGCTCAGTGCAACGCTATATACGTAGCTATAAAGTAAATCAAATATTCCGCCATTTCAGGCATGCACATTGAAATCACATGCGTGTCAAAATTAACTCACAAAAAGAGTTATGGCCCATGTTGCACATACGCACGTTAGCCCGGCTAGTTAACCATTAAATAGATCTTCATATGACTAAAAAGACAGCCACTACATATTTGCGATGGTTAATGAGCTAGGCGTGAACGCTCTATATGAATGAACATTGTCAAATCATGAATGTTATGCAACGCATATGTTAGCATAGACGAAGTTCAAGGCTCTCCGAGTACGCCGACGTCGAAGACAACGAGGAGGATTTTTATTTCTACATTTTGTAGTCTTCTTTTATTTCTACATTTTGTAGTACTCATGTGATGCAATTCTATGTAATGGGATAGTTGGAATTCTTAATCAGGGCTTTTCTCTATAGAGATGTAATTAACAGATCTTTTATGTAAATGTAAGAGTTCTGGAAATAAAGTGCCTGCAATGTTTGATCCTATTTTATTGAATGCATTTATGCATTTAAATTATTCATTCTGTATCAATGACGTGGACGCGTATTTTCACGTCTGCCATTTTCCCGTCATGAGATTCTGGCATGCCCGGTTGGACCTATTTCTCCCCTCATCTTTGAATTCCAACATAGGATTGCAACATATGAATTTTTAAAGTACAAAAAATATATAAACATTGTGTATGCTAAATATACTAAAAGAAAACTGATATAAAGTTTTATTTATTCGAAGGTATGGATGGTCAAGTGCCGCAGTCGGTCACGCTCCGCATTGGAGACATTTGGCTTGATGTGCCAGTTGGTCCATGTGCGGCTTCAACAAATAAGCATCTGGATAATATGACTGCATCACCAACTGAACATAACCAAGGAATGGAAGTCTTCTCTCCACTCAAGTTTGAGGGAAGTATGAGGGTAGAAAAAGAAGGAAAAGGGAAGACAATGGACAAACTCCACTATGAGCAACCTATGAATGGGGCAATACCATGATTATATTTCCCTCCTCATCATTTCTGCATGGAAGGACGTCAAAGGTTCAGAATAAAGTTCAATTTGATGCTTTAGAGCTTATTCTTCCACTGGCCGATAACTCCATTGGAGAATGCTCTGAGATGGTTCTCAAGTTTCCCCTTGAATGCAAGATAAAGCACCCCAATTCCCATGGATATGAAACATGTCATGTGAACCCAACATCAACATTGTCAAGTCCCTTGTCGTCATCAACACCCGTTGCATATGATTCCTCTCTAACTTCGTTTGAGTCGATGTGCCCTCAACCTCAGCGAAGAAATGTTCACCATGTCAACCTTCACAATATTAAGGTCAGCAAAGTCTGTGTCCAATTCCCCAAGAGTGTGGACAGAAATCATCCAGACCGCCTTTTTTCATATCAACAAGGGGAGTATAAGAATTCATACTACCGTGACTAGAAACCCTTCAACAGTTGTTGCCATCATCAGGTTCATCTGGAAAAAGCATCTTAATCACGCCAAGTGTCGTGTTGTCGGCCTTGACTGTGAATACACTAGATATGTCCATAGCAAAGAGCGTAAGAAGCTTCCACTTGAGCAACAAGTTGCTCTCTCTAATCAAGAGCCACAACGGGCTGCTGTCTTGCAGCTTTGTGTGGGCAAGCATTGCCTAATTTACCAGTTATACAAGGCTCGTGCCAGGAGTTTTATCCCTCCACTTCTGCACAACTTCCTTGACAATAACACAGTCGAATTTGCGGGTGCCGCCATTGGCAATGACATAGAAAAACTCAAGTTCTATAACTTGGGTATCAGAAAACTTGTTGATGTGCAGGGACCGGGTATCAAGGTTCCTAACCAAAAAGCAGGCAATTTGGTTTCATTGGAGAAGCTAGCAAAGAAGGCTGCAAACATAAGTCTTAACAAGGACAAAAGCATCACTGTCAGTCAGTGGGAGAAGTCCAACCTGGACCATGACCAGATCAAGTATGCATGTCTGGATGCCTATGCGACCTTCGAGGTTTATAGGCGACATTCCAACATAACTGGTTATCTTAGGACCTGGTGAAATGTTTGTTCCTGAGTGAAATATGTAACGCGGTTATCTTCTGAAATGTTTGTTCCTAGGTGAAATATGTAAGAAAAGGTTGTTCAGTCTTTATCAAAGAAAAGGATGTACATGACCATTGTTTCTTTATATTATGGTTATGACTATCTCACTAGGTGCATTTTTGATATGATGATGCATGGAAGCAAATGGTCTTGTATCATCATAATTTTGTTCTCATAGAAGACAAGTGAAGCTGAATAGAAATGACATATATTTTGAATTAATGCCTGCAATACAAATGTTGCTACATTTTGTGCTCCTAATTAAAAAAAATCATGACCCAAAAAATACTCCAACGACTTATGAGTATAAACTATGATGAAAAAAAAATCAAATCATCAAACATACTCCAATAACTTACGAGTATAAACTGTGGCATAAAAAACTATACTCCAAAAACTTACGAGTCTAAAGTATGACGCGAAAAAACATCAAAGGTACTCTGAGACTTCATGAGTTTAAACCGTGTCAGATAAAGAAGATATACTCCAAAATCTTAAGAGTCTAAATTGTGTGATATAAAAAGAAAAGGCAAAGTTACTCCAACAACTTACGAGTATAAACTGTGATGCAAAAAAAAAAGAAAAAAAATCATCAACCATACTCCACATCTTTATGAGTATAAACTGGGCACAAAAAAATTACTCCAAGAACTTACGAGTATAAACTGTGATGCACAAAAATCATCAAACATACTCCATACCCTCATGAGTATAAACTGGGGCTCCCAAAAAAATCACTCCATACCCTCACGAGTCTAAACCGGGGCACAAAAAAAAATTACTCCAACGACTTACGAGTATAAACTGTGATGCAAAGAAAATTAATCACCGAGCGTACTCCATACCCTCATGAGTATAAACTGGGGCACACAAAATCACTCCAATAAACTTACGAGTCTAAACTATGATACTTAGAATAAAATAAATAAATTTCACTCTGTCGGTGTGGAACGACACCTATGGGATCACAAGAATCCCTACTACGGTTGCCGGGGCGCAGGGTTGCGAGAAGAGGAGGATTAGTAATCAGCACAAGGATCGTTTACCCAGGTTCGGGTCGTGAAGATGCGTAAAACCCTAGTCCTGCTTTGGTGGATGTATTTCAGAGAGTCTTGAGCTCTCGAACTAGCTATGGTGGGTGCGTGGTTCCAAAGAGCCGAATCCTTCTCCAGTATGCCATGGGCCTCCTTTTATAGTCGAAAGGGGATGCTAATGACCCACAAGTATAGGGGATCTATCGTAGTCCTTTCGATAAGTAAGAGTGTCGAACCCAACGAGGAGCAGAAGGAAATGATAAGCGGTTTTCAGCAAGGTATTCTCTGCAAGTACTGAAACAAGTGGTAACAGATAGTTTTGTGATAAGATAAATTGTAACGAGCAACAAGTAACAAGAGTAAATAAAGTGCAGCAAGGTGGCCCAATCCTTTTTGTAGCAAAGGACAAGCCGGAACAAACTCTTATAATAGGAAAAGCGCTCCCGAGGACACATGGGAATATCGTCACGCTAGTTTTCATCACGTTCATATGATTCGCGTTCGGTACTTTGATAATTTGATATGTGGGTGGACCGGTGCATGGGTGCTGTTCTTACTTGAACAAGCATCCCACTTATGATTAACCTCTATTGCAAGCATCCTCAACTACAACAAAAGTATTAAGGTAAACCTAACCATAGCATGAAACATATGGATCCAAATCAGCCCCTTACGAAGCAACACATAAACTAGGGTTTAAGCTTCTGTCACTCTAGCAACCCATCATCTACTTATTACTTCCCAATGCCTTCCTCTAGGCCCAAATAATGGTGAAGTGTTATGTAGTCGACGTTCACATAACACCACTAGAGGATAGACAACATACATCTCATCAAAATATCGAACGAATACCAAATTCACATGACTACTAATAGCAAGACTTCTCCCTTGTCCTCAGGAACAAACGTAACTACTCACAAAGCATATTCATGTTCATAATCAGAGGGGTAATAATATGCATAAAGGATCTGAACATATGATCTACCACGAAATAAACCAACTAGCATCAACTACAAGGAGTAATCAACACTACTAGCAACCTACTAGCACCAATCCCGGACTTGGAGACAAGAATTGGATACAAGAGATGAACTAGGGTTTGGAGATGAGATGGTGCTGGTGAAGATGTTGATGGAGATTGCCCTCTCCCGATGAGAGGAGCGTTGGTGATGATGATGCTGATGATGATTTCCCCCTCCCAGAGGGAAGTGTCCCCGGCAGAACAGCTCTGCCGGAGCCCCAGATTGGTTCCGCTAAGGTTCCTCCTCGGGGCGGCGGAGTTTCGTCCCGAAAGGTTGCCTCCTATTTTTTTCTCATCGAGAGACTTCATATAGGAGAAGATGGGCATCGGAGAGCCACCAGGGGGCCCACGAGGTAGGGGCGAGCCCTAGGTGGGCGCCCCCACCCTCGTGAGCAGGGTGTGGGCCCCCTGGCCTTCATCTTTGGCGAATATTTTTCTTTATTTATTTTAAGATATTCCGTGGAGTTTCAGGACTTTTGGAGTTGCCCAGAATAGGTCTCCAATATTTGCTCCTTTTCCAGCCTAGAATTCCAGCTGCCGGCGTTCTCCCTCTTCATGTAAACTTGTAAAATAAAAGAGAATAGCCATAAGTATTGTGACATAATGTGAAATAACAGCCCATAATGCGATAAATATCGATATAAAAGCATGATGCAAAATGGACGTATGAACTCCCCCAAGCTTAGACCTCGCTTGTCCTCAAGCGAAAAGCTGATAACAATAAATATGACCTCATTTTTAGAGGTAGAGGCGTCGATAAAAATAAAATACGGACATGAAGGCATCATGATTATTCTCATAACAGCAACACATATAGATTTTGTCATATGATTACTTATGTTCAAGTGATGATCTTTTCACAATGTAAAAGTATGAATCAGAAATCTTATTGAGCACCAACAAATTATAACCTCAGTCATTGAAGCAATTGCAATTTATCAGAACATCGGAAAGAGTCTATGTCAGAGCTTAAAAGCAAGTCCACATACTCAACTATCATTTAGTCCTTCATAATTGCTAGCACTCACGCAATACTTGTGGTTACGGAGTTTTAATCAGACACAGAGAAAGATAGGGGCTTATAGTTTTGCCCCACAACCTTTTACCTCAAGGGCAATGTCAACAATAATAATTCATGCTCCCCTACATCCAATGAGATATATATATATATATATATATATATATATATATATATATATATATATATATATATATATATATATATATATATATATATATATATATATATATATATATATATATATATATATATATATATATATATATATATATATATGTTCTTTCCAACATGCTGTGCTTTCCAAAGGATAAAATGAAAAAGGAAAGGTGAAGATCACCGTGACTCTTGCATAAGGTAGAGGATAATGATAAAATATAGGCCCTTCGCAGAGGGAAGCAGAGGTTGCCATGCACTTTTATGGTTGGATGCACAAAATCTCAATGCGAAAGAACATCACTTTATATTGCCCCTTGTGATATGAACCTTTATTATGCAGTCCGTCGCTTTTATTTCTTCCATATCACAAGATCGTATAAAGCTTATTTCCCCACACCAATCAATCATACATATTTAGAGCAATTTTTATTGCTTTGCACCGATGACAACTTACTTGAAGGATCTTACTCAATCCATAGGTAGATATGGTGGACTCTCATGGCAAAACTGGTTTAAGGGTATTTGGAAGCACAAGTAGTATCTCTACTTGGTGCTGAGTATTTGGCTAGGATGAGGGGGAAGGCAAGCTCAACATGTTAGAGGATCCATGACAACATACTTTATCTCAGATATAAGAAAAAACAACTCATCACGTTGTCTTCCTTGTCCAACATCAACTCTTTAGCATGTTGTATTTTAATGAGTGCTCCCAATCATAAAAGATGTCAATGATAATATATCTATATGTGAAACCTCTCTTTCCTTATTACTTCCTATTAATTGCAACGATGACCAAAGCTATATTTGCCAACTCCCAACAACTTTTAATCATCATACTCTTTCTATGTGAAGTCATTACTCTCAATAAGATCAATATGAACTCTTTGTTTCTTTTTATTCTTTTTCTTCTTTCTTCACCCAAGATCATGGCAAAACAATCAAGCCCTTGACTCAACACTAAACTTTATTATATATATAGCTCACGGACTCGATTACATAGAGAGATCATAAAGCAAAACTCGAAACTAGATCATGCCATAAACTTTATTGTACTAGATCAAGATACTACTAAAAGGATCGAACTAAGAAAAACGGTAAAGATAGGAGTTGTGATGGTGATACGATACCGGGGCACTTCCCCCAAGCTTGGCAGATGCCAAGGGGAGTGCCCATACTCATGTGATTGTGCCTCCTTCTTTGTTGTTGGTGTAATATTCTTGGCGATGATTCCCCTCAAGATACGGTTTTCCTCCTCGAGCTTATTGACTTACTTCTTGAGGTCCATTATTTCCTTGCGAAGCTTTCCTGTGACGGCTAAAGCTCCTTGCACCCAAGGGTGTTGCATAGCTGCGGGAGAACAAGAGACACTCTTCCTCATATTTTCATAAGAAAGAAATCTAACATTGGAAGAGATAACCCCCCATCGTAAACCCAGCTCGGAGGCGAGAGGTGACTTCTTGATCCTCCATGGCATCTACCCTCATCAAGTCGGCCTCCATCTCTTCCTCCGTTGCTGGCCCAAAGTGGTCAGCGTCGCTGTTTGCCCTTGGTTCCGGTGCCGGATTAGATATCCGGCTCTCCCCGACTGACTCTTGAGAAGACATCTTGCTCTAATTCTGCAGCAGCAACAACTCAAAACAAAAACAGAGGAGATTTGCGTGATACGAGAGTCAAAACCTTCGGCAGAATATATAATGAATTTTTACCGACCAAAATACGTATCGTGCAAGAAAACGGAGTCCGGAGGGCACACGGGGTGCTCACGAGGTAGGGGGGCGCGCCCAGGAGGTAGGGCGCGCCCAACACCCTCGTGGGGCCCTCGTGTCCTTCCTGGACTGCTACTTATTTTTTCTGTTTTTCTAAATATTCCAATACGGAGAAATATTGCCTTAAAAATTGTTTTGGAGTCGATTTACTTACCGTACCACATACCTATTCCTTTTGAGATGCAAACGGTGCGGAAAGTGTCCCTTATGTATTCCTCCGGGTTATGGTTTCAATAATATTGGTTTCAACATTTATGGGATTACCGAGATATAATGTTTGATCCTTTGACCGTTTACCACCTTGGATTTGTGCCTTGAAGTTGTTGATTTTATGGCACCGAACGATAGACCTCCTCGATAACGTAGGGACCTTCCCATTTAGAGAGAAGTTTTCCTGCAAAAATCTTAAACGAGAGTTGTATAGCAATACATAATCACCTACATTAAACTCATGCTTTTGTATCCTTTTGTCATGCCATCTTTTAACTTTTCTTTAAACAACTTGGCATTTTCATAAGCTTGGGTTCTCCATTCATCAAGTGAGCTAATATCAAATAACCTCTTCTCACGGCAAGTTTGAAATCATAGTTGAGCTCTTTAATAGCCCAATATGCCTTATGTTCTAGTTCGAGAGGTAAGTGACATGCTTTTCCATAAACCATTTTATACGGAGACATACCCATAGGATTCTTATATGCAGTTCTATAGGCCCATAATGCATCATCAAGTTTCTTGGACCAATTCTTTCTAGACCTATTGACAGTCTTTTGCAAAATTAATTTGAGTTTTCTATTACTCAATTGTACTTGACCACTAGACTGCGGGTGATAAGGAGATGCAATTCTATGATTAACATCATACTTAGCAAACATTTTACGGAAAGCACCATGAATAAAATGTGAACCACCATCAGTCATTAAATATCTAGGGACTCCAAACCTCGGAAAAATAACTTCCTTAAGCATTTTAATAGAAGTGTTATGATCAACACTACTAGTTGGAATTGCTTCTACCCACTTAGTAACGTAATCAACAGCAACCAAAATATGTGTATATCCATTAGAGGCAGGAAAAGGTCCCATATAATCAAAGCCCCAAACATCAAATGGTTCAATAACAAGTGAATAATTCATAGGCATTTCTTGACGTCTACTAATATTACCAATTATTTGACATTCATCGCAAGACAAAACAAACTTATGGGCATCCTTGAAGAGAGTGGGCCAATAAAAACCGGATTGCAATACCTTATGTGCAGTTCTATCTCCAGCGTGGTGTCCTCCATAAGCTTCGGAGTGGCACTTGAGTAAGATCTGTTCCTGTTCATGCTCAGGTACACAACGTCTAATAACACCATCCACTCCTTCTTTATAAAGATGTGGGTCATCCCAAAAGTAATGTCGCAAATCATAGAAAAACTTTTTCTTTTGCTGGTATGTGAAGCTAGGTGGTATAAATTTAGCAACAATATAATTAGCATAATCAGCATACCATGGAGTGCTGCAAGAAGTACTTAAGGAATTTAATTGTTCATCCGGAAAGCTATCATCAATAGGTAGTGGGTCATCAAGAACATTCTCTAACCTAGATAAGTTATCTGCAACGGGGTTCTCAGCTCCTTTTGTATCAACAATATGCAAATCAAATTCTTGCAGCAAGAGAACCCATCTAATAAGTCTATGTTTTGCATCTTTCTTTTCCATAAGATATTTAATAGCAGCATGATCAGTGTGAATAGTTACTTTAGAATCAACAATATAGGGTCTGAATTTATCACAAGCAAATATAACTGCTAAAAGTTCCTTTTCAGTAGTACCATAATTTCTTTGAGCATTGTCTAGAGTCTTACTAGCATAATGGATAACATTTAATTTCTTATCAACTCTTTGCCCTAGAACAACACCTACAGCATAATCACTAGCATCACACATAATTTCAAAGGGTAAATTCCAATCAGGTGGCTGAACAGCAGGTGCAGAGACTAATGCTTTCTTAAGTACTTCAAATGCTTCTACACAATCATCATCAAAGACAAATGGTACATCTTTTTGTAATAAATTAGTCAGAGGCCGAGAAATTTTTGAGAAGTCCTTAATGAACCTCCTATAAAATTCGGCGTGACCAAGGAAACTTCTTATACCTTTGATGTCCTTGGGACATGGCATCTTTTCAATAGCATCAAGCTTGGCTTTATCAACTTCAATACCTCTTTCAGAAACTTTGTGCCCCAAGACAATACCTTCATTAACCATAAAGTGGCACTTTTCCCAATTCAAGACAAGATTAGTTTCTTCACATCTCTGCAAAACTCGATCAAGATTGCTTAAGCAATCATCAAAAGAGGAACCATAGACGGAAAAATCATCCATGAAAACCTCACAAATCTTTACAAAAAAATCAGAGAATATAGCCATCATGCATCTTTGAAAGGTAGCAGGTGCATTACATAAACCCAAAGGCATACGTCTATAAGCAAAAGTACCAAAAGGGCATGTAAAAGTAGTCTTTGATTGATCTTTAGCCGACACAGGTATTTGAGAGAAACCAGAATAACCATCTAGAAAGCAATAATGTGTATGTTTGCATAATCTTTCTAGCATTTGATCAATAAAAGGTAAGGGGTAATGATCTTTCTTAGTAGCTTTATTTAATTTGCGGAAATCAATTACCATCCTGTAACCTGTGATAATTCTTTGCGGGATCAATTCATCTTTATCATTAGGGACAACAGTAATACCTCCCTTCTTAGGGACACAATGGACAGGACTTGCCCACTCACTATCAGCAATGGGATAAATTATACCTGCCTCCAGAAGCTTGAGTATTTCTTTTCTTACCACTTCTTTCATTTTAGGATTCAAACGTCGTTGAGGATCACAAACCGGTTTGGCATCCGCTTCCAAATTTATTTTATGTTGACATAGAGTGGGACTAATGCCCTTAAGATCATCAAGAGTACATCCAATAGCGGCACGGTGCTTCTTCAGAGTTTTCAATAATCTTTCTTCTTCATGCTCTGAAAGGTTAGCACTAATAATAACAAGATATATTTTCTTTTCATCAAGATAAGCATATTTAAGATTACGAGCAACGGTTTAAGCTCAAACACGGATCACCCTTGGGTGGAGGAGGATCCCTAAGATTTCAACAGCAAATTGTGTTGCAGAATAGGTTCTGTTAAAGAATACTTCATCTATTTCCCTTCTTTCATCCATGAACATATCATTTTCATGGTCTAGCAAATAGTGTTCCAAAGGATCACTAGGAGGTACGGCAATAGAAGCAAGACCAATAATTTCATCCTTACTAGGCAATTCTTCCTCACGATGTTGTTTACTAAATTTAGAGAAATTAAACTCATGAATCATACCATCCAAGCCAATAGTAACAACATTCTTTTTGCAGTCTATCCTAGCATTAACAGTATTCAAGAAGGGTCTACCAAATTTAATGGGACAAAAGCTATCTTGTGGAGAACTGAGAACAAGAAAATCAGCAGGATTTTTAGTTTTCCCACACAAGGCTTCAACATCTCTAACAATTCCCATTGCAGATATAGTATCTCTATTGGCAAGTTTAATTTCTTTATATAAATCATAAGGTATAACACTAGCACTAGCACCCATATCACATAAGCCATGATAACAATGATCTCCTATTTTAACAGAAATAACAGGCATGCCTACCACATGTCTATGTTTATCTTTAGCACAAGGTTTAGCAATTCTAACAGATTCACCACAGAATTGAATAACATGCCCATCAATATTATCAGACAAGAGATCTTTAACAATAGAAATATTAGGTTCTACTTTGACTTCCTTAGGAGGTGTATAAGTTCTAATATTGCTCTTATGAACCACAGTTGAAGCTTTAGCATGATCCTTTATTCTAACAGGGAAAGGTGGTTTCTCAACATAAGAGGTAGGAACAATAGGATCATTATAAGTGACCGTCTTTTCTTCAACTTTAATAGGTGCAACTACTTTTACTTCTATGGGAGGATGATATTTAAACCACTTCTCCTTGGGGAGATCAACATAAGTAGCAAAAGATTCACAGAAAGAAGCTACTATCTCAGAGTCAAGTCCATATTTAGTGCTAAACTTACGGAAAATATCGGTATCCATAAAAGATTTAACACAATCAAAGTTAGGTGTCATACCTGACTCCTTACCTTCGTCGAGGTCCCAATCTTCAGAGTTGCGTTTAATTCTATCCAATAAATACCATTTAAATTCAATAGTCTTCATCATAAAAGAGCCAGCACAAGAAGTATCGAGCATGGTGCGATTGTTATAAGAAAGCCGAGCATAAAAACTTTGAATAATTATTTCTCTTGGGAGCTCATGATTGGGGCATGAATATAACATTGATTTAAGCCTCCCCCAAGCTTGAGCGATGCTTTCTCCTTCGCTAGGCCGAAAATTATATATATAATGGCGATCACGATGAACAAGATGCATAGGATAATACTTTTTCTGAAATTCCAATTTCAATCTTTTATAGTTCCATGATCTCATATCATCACATAGCCTATACCATGTCAATGCGTCTCCATTCAAAGATAAAGGGAAGACCTTCTTCTTAACAACATCATCGGGTATACCTGCAAGCTTAAATAATCCACAAACTTCATCCACATATATTAAGTGCTCATCAAGATGCTTTGTTCCATCTCCTGTAAAAGGATTAGCTAGCAGTTTTTCCATCATACCCGAAGGCGCTACACTCCCCAGCAACGGCGCCAGAAAAGAGTCTTGATGACCCACAAGTATAGGGGATCTATCGTAGTCCTTTCGATAAGTAAGAGTGTCGAACCCAACAAGGAGCAGAAGGAAATGATAAGCGGTTTTCAGCAAGGTATTCTCTACAAGTACTGAAATAAGTGGTAACAGATAGTTTTGTGATAAGATAAATTGTAACGAGCAACAAGTAAAAAGAGTAAATAAAGTGCAACAAGGTGGCCCAATCCTTTTTGTAGCAAAGGACAAGCCGGAACAAACTCTTATATAGGAAATGCGCTCCCGAGGACACATGGGAATATCGTCAAGCTAGTTTTCATCACGTTCATATGATTCGCGTTCGGTACTTTGATAATTTGATATGTGGGTGGACCGGTGCTTGGGTGTTGTTCTTACTTGAACAAGCATCCCACTTATGATTAACCTCTATTGCAAGCTGTGACGCCCCCGATTCAATCGTACACTAATCATACACGCAAACGTGTACGATCAAGATCAGGGACTCAGGGGAAGATATCACAACACAACTCTAAAACATAAATAAGTCATACAAGATTCATAATACAACCTAGGGGCCTCGAGGGCTCGAATACAAGTGCTCGATCATAGACGAGTCAGCGGAAGCAAAAATATCTGAGTACAGACATAAGTTAAACAAGTTTGCCTTAAGAAGGCTAGCACAAACTGGGATACAGATCAAAAGAGGCGCATGCCTCCTGCCTGGTATCCTCCGAACTACTCCTGGTCGTCGTCAGCGGGCTGCAAGTAGTAGTAGGCACCTCCGGTGTAGTAGTAAATCGTCGTAAATCGACGGTGGCGTCGCTCTCACAGGCTCCATCGTCAGTTGCAGCAATCGGATAGAGATAGGGGAAAAAGGGGAGCGAGGCAACCGTGAGTACTCATCCAAAGTACTGCAAGCAAGGAGCTACACTACATATGCATGGATATATGTGTAAAGGGCCATATCAGTGGACTGAACTGCAGAATGCCAGAATAAGAGGGGGATAGCTAGTCTTATCGAAGACTACGCTTCTTGCAGCCTCCGTCTTGCAGCATGTAGAAGAGAGTAGATTGAAGTCCTCCAAGTAGCATCGTATAGCATAATCCTACCCGGCAATCCCCTCCTCGTAGCCCTGTTAGAGAGCGACCACCGGGTTGTATCTGGCAATTGGAAGGGTGTGCTTTATTAAGTATCCGATTCTAGTTGTCATAAGGTCAAGGTACAACTCCAAGTCGTCCTGTTACCGAAGATCACGGCTATTCGAATAGATTAACTTCCCTGCAGGGGTGCACCACATAACCCAACACGCTTGATCCCATTTGTCCGGACACACTTTCCTGGGTCATGCCCGGCCGTGGAAGATCAACACGTCGCAGCCCCACCTAGGCCAATAGAGAGGTGAGCACGCCGGTCTAAACCTAAGCGCACAGGGGTCTGGGCCCATCGCCCTTAGCACACCTGCACATTGCGAACGCGGCCGGGAGCAGACCTAGCAACCTCCATTTCAAAGGAAGTCACGTTACGCGGTCCAATCTGGCGCGCGCCGCTCAGTCACTGACGTCACGAAGGCTTTGGCTGATACCACGACGCCGAGTGCCCATATCTTTCCCACGTAGTTGGTTAGTGCGTATAGACCAATAGCCAGACTCAGATCAAATACCAAGATCTCGTTAAGCGTGTTATTTGAATTTACCGCGAACGCCGACAGGGCCAGGCCCACCTCTCACCCAGGTAGTCTCAACCTGCCCCGTCGCTCCGCCACAAAGATCCATCCAGAGGGCCGTCGGGACAAAGGTCCTTTCAGCCCCAATCAAGTGAATCACTCATGGTACTCCTCGAGCCGACCGACTTTAATCACCACATGTATCATGTAAAAAGTATATAGTATATACCTGATCACCTCCCTAGTGATCACGGCCCGATAGTATAGCATGGCAGACGGACAAGAATGTAGGGCCACTGATGAAACACTAGCATCCTATACTAAGCATGTAGGATTATAGGTAAAGGTAAAAACAGTAGTAGCAAGGACAGGCTATGCATCAGGATAGGTATAACGGAAAGCAGTAACATGCAACACTACTCTAATGCAAGCAGTATAGAGTAGAATAGGCGATATCTGGTGATCAAGGGGGGGGGGGGGCTTGCCTGGTTGCTCTGGCAAGAGAGAGGGGTCATCAACTCCGTAGTCGTACTGGGTAGCAGCGGCGTCGGTTTCGTAGTCTACCGGAGAAAAGAGGGGGGAAGAAACAATAAATATAATGCAAACATAAGCATAACGAAGCAAGACATGACAATGGCGGTGCTAGGTGCGCCCTAACGCGGTAGTAGGTGATACTGCGCGAAGGGGAAACATTAGGAAAGTATCCCGGTGTTTCGCTTTTGAGGCGGAAGGGCGGAGGGAAAGTTGCGAGTTTGATATGTTAGGGGTGCGTGGCGGACGAGCAGGCTGCGATCCGGGTTCGTCTCGTCGTTCGAGCAACTTTCATGTATAAGTTTTCCATCGAGCTACGGTTTATTTTATATTAATTTTAAAAGATTTAAATCATTTTTAGGATTTATTTAATTAATTTAATCAACATTATCCGAGCGAGTGCACGCCGGCGTCGACCACGACGTCGACATGGCGTCGGCGATCAACAGAGGTGTTGGTGGGTCAAAAGCTGACAGCGTGGGTCCCAGCTGTCATTGAGAGTTAATTAACCTAACAGATTAATTAACTAACCTAAGTGATTAGGTTAATCTAATCAGGATTAATTAAGTTAATTAATTACTTAGTTAATTAATTAATATTTTATTTATTATATTATTATTTTTTATTCTTTTTTATATAAAGTTCCAGGGTGGGGCCCCTTGTCATAGGCCCCTAGGACTAACGGGCGCATCCCGATCGGGCGGTGCGGGCGAAGCCGCCGCCCGCCCGGTAGTGTGGTGAGGCCGGAGCGGGGGCCGGGCAGGCGCAGCCAACGCTGGCTGCCTGTCGGCCTTGGCGTGGCCGGGGCCGTGGTGCGGACCACTCGAGGCGGTGGACGGTGGAGTGCAACGGTGCTCGTGTGGTGGCCGCGGACATCGCAGGCGGAGCGCGCAACAGCGGTGGTGCGGAGCACGACCGGGGTGTGGCGGGCGCACGGCCCAGGCGTGGTGCGGGGAGGAGGTCGCGGCCCTAGGACGACAACGAGTACGGCGGGCGCACGTGGGGGCGACTGTGGGCACTTGCGGACGGCGAGGGGGACTGGACGGAGTGACAGCGAGGGGTGAGGCCATGCGGGGTGCTGCAGTGAGGCGAGTCGCCGGCGACGGATGCAGCCTCGGCGCGGCACGGGGCCTAGAAGGGGAGAGGAAGAGAGGCCGGAGCCTCACCGCGGTTCGTAGGGAACGAGGCAGTGGGGGTTGAGGAGGAGGACGACGACGAGCGGTGGAGGGGAAGCAGGCCGGCGGGGAGGAGGTCGAGGACGGTCCAGCGACGGGGCGACTCCAGGCGGCGAGGCGCGGTCGATGACGAGGCGGTAGCGTACGGCGGCGTGGGCGGCCTCCTCCTCTCGATCTGATCCAACAGGAGAGAGGGGAGATATTTCGGGGGAGAGGAGTGGGGGTCGGTGGGGCGAGTGTGGAGTGGGGGAGGTTTATGGGGGTGCGGGGTGGGCGGCTGGTGGGTCATGGCCAGTTGGGCGGTGGCCTCTTGGGCGGAGCCGAGGGGGTGGTTTCTTTTCTTTTCTTTTATTTTTGTATTTTCTTTCTTTTATTTATTTTCTTTTCTGTTTTAATTCAGTTTAAAATATTTATGTATTTTATAAAGCTATGTCCTCTACACCATAATTATCTATGTAATACTTAGTACAGATCGAACATTTTTATTTTAATGTTTGAAATTTTTTATTGTTTGCCTTTGTTTCAAATTTGAATTTGGATCGGTTCTGAACTAATGCGAGATTAACAACTGTAACTGTGGTGATGTGGCATCATTAATGTGTGATTACTGTAGCCTAATTATCCGGGCGTCACAATTCTCCTTCACTACAAGAAATCTCGTCCTAAGATTTAAGAGGGGAGTAAGGGGGAAGTTCTGGTTACGATATTCTAACGGATCTTCTCGAAGAAGTTAATCCCTTTTGTTGATGTCTTCAGTTCTTTATTCCAAAGCATCATGATGAAGTTGTCGTCCTTTCTTCGGGGAACTCCATCGTACTTACGAATAGGTAAGGGGCAGCTCTACAATGATAGGATGTTATAAGGGAAATTCATCTGGGGGTATCCCAAGAATGAACATATGAGTATCTCTCGAGTTGAAAAATAAATGACACACATCGAGAGAAAAGTAAGACGGTGCAATAAGAAGTTTCAAGCGGATAGGCAATCGTTCATTGCCTGAAGCAGAGTGTGAAAGGGGTTCAGAGCAACGGGAATAAGTATTGTGTCCGATACCAGAATAGATCACTTGGCAGGTGACCCGTGAGTTACATAAGAACTCAAGAGCGAGGAATAACTTTGGAAACCGGGGGTGTACAGGAGAGTCCGGTTTCGATCCTGTGGAACGGTGGGTTATGGGCCCACCATGTGGTTAAAAGTAGGAAAAGCATTGATATCTTGCACGGTCATGATAACAGGACATGTCAGAGGGTAGCCTATCAGTTATGTTGGCAACAAAGTTGATACCAAGGGCGAGGGACGAAGAGAACCATTTTCCTGCTCGTTGAACGAGGCGGACCATTAGGCAAAGTTCTCGTCCATCGGTGGCTACCGAAATGTCATCAATTATAGTAATAGGGTCTTACTGGCAGGGTTGTACCACGAGGTGCTTACCTAAGCAGGGAATTACCACTGCTCAGTTAAGTAGATTATAAGAAAGTTTGAACAAAACAACGGAAAGGAAAATGTGTTTAAACACATATATCAGGGGTATATCCTTCCCAAAGTCAAGCAGAGGATGATATCCAAGACAGGATATAAGGTAGAAAAGCCTCTAGGTGAGGGGAGAGAAATTTTCATGACATTATCATACAGCGGTGTTTGGATAGTTGAGCAAGAAACATTTAGCATTGGGCTTCAAATGTTATTGTTGAAAAATTGGAGTACCATAGACATGCTTCGAGATAGCATTGACGTGGTCAACAGGTGAAGATCATACTTTGGAAATAAAAAGGGTCCATCAGGAAGAACTTATAGAATAAGTCTTACAATTTCCTCATGGAAGAAAGGATAGCCTGGCTGAAAAGGGAACTATAACAATAGGGCCTCCGGCCAGGTGTGCTAGGCACGACATCACCTTACCGGGTCACATAGAGACCATTGTTATAACTCTTGGAAATATGTTCTAACCATCATATCTGACCGAGATTCAGATCTGATTGGTGTCAAGATAACTCAGACTCAGGATGCCTTAGAAGAAAGGTGCAACACAAATTGCTGAGATGACATTGTAAGATTCTTGGAAATTGAACTATGGAAGCAAGTTTCGAAACAAGAGTTCATCATTTAACCAAGGAAAAGACGAGGAGTGGCTGATGAACTCAGCAACAATTCATTGAGATTTTCAAAAGAAATGGATTTCCACGATTATCTGAACAAGGAGATAACCTTTGTCAGATCAATGATATAGTGAGGTATGCTCGAGGAAAACATACTTAATTAAACATTGGTTGAAAGGTGCACCCGAAATATGGGCTGGGTTGCACGACCAATGTTAGAATGGTGACTCAATTATCGGAAGACTTAGAATGAAACTATCGCCCATTCACTCCAAAGCAATAGGGTTGCTAGAAGTTTTGAATTCACACGTCATAGCTCAATTGTCGGTATTCCGGTTATAAAAAACAATACGAGGTCCAAGGAATGAGCGGAGACGGCGAGAAGTATTATTATATCAAGAATCCTTAAGAGGTGGTGAAATTCTCACCACATTCTTGACAAAAGAGATGGTAATACTCCAAGGTAATTAAGAACAAATGTTGGATAGCAGGGATCTCAAGGTATAACACAAAACACGAACAAGTTTGTGTTGAACGGAAGGCAATAAAGTGGTCGATGATAACACAAATCATCGAGGGTAAGGATGGTATTTCTCATTATGAATTCAATTGATATCCTGGAAGAGCTCAAAATGTTGATGATGATCACGACACAATTGTCGAGAGGTTTATGCAGGTGTAATCGATCGGCGATGACATCAAGTCAAAGGAATGATGAAGCGAAAGGTTATTTGAACCAAGGACACGACACAAACTCGAAATCAAGTTTGATGTTCAAGGTGAAATGATATGACGAGGAAGATCGATGTAAGATTAGCTCACCGTCGAAATTTGTGCTCCGGGAAGGACCAAGTAGTACAATTAAAATTAGCACGGTAAGGATGTAGCCGAACATGCTAGAAATGACGTGATCGGGTACAAACTCGTACTTAAATAAGATTATCAAAAGTTGTTGAACCGTAGTGCAGACTCAGTTCAGTTACCGGTGCCTTTGAGTGTTTAATAACTCAGAGCCCATGAAAATTGTAATCAGTGAGAATGTAGTACTTGATGAAGAACTCATAAGAAGTTATGCAGTTCCAAGATAATCCCGAGATACCAGGGGGGTAATACTCGAAGACGGATCAAAGTAGAGGTTGGACTGGGGTATTGATCCGCAGAAGACAAATGTTTAAACTTGCCCGAGAAATGGGAACAATGAAGAACAATATGGTCGAAACCATAACTACAAGGGGTCCAATTTAATGACACATGAACGCAGAGTTCAAGGTCGACTCCCACTTCTCCAATGCATACCCTTTCATTCACTTCTCGCTTTCGATGAAGTTGCAGTGTTGAAATATTATCTGGCAAAACACCAGAAGAGTATGACTCGTGAAAACTCTCGGGTGCATACGGTTAGGGAAGGCATAGGTTCAACCCATAGGGGCATCTTAGGAACATATACCACAAACATCAGGAGTAATTATCACCAGCTCGAAAGTAGAGCATGGTTGACAAAGCAGAGGATACAATTTACCAAAGGCATTATATACCCGTGGAAAAGCTCACAAGGTTATTGAATATGAAGGATGATGTCGTATGAAATACAACAATGGATCGGGCGATCCACAACGGAGCTGATGTGAGTATCGGTACTCCAGGAAGAATGAACGGACATCATATTATAGAACATCGGAATAATTCGATGCTTAGATAACAAAGGAATTATGATTTCCAAAACAAATGATCAGAAGCAGACGCTCTGATCAAGGATGGATAAGTTGGATAGACCAGAGGCACAATTGACGACAAATAGTTTGGTCGAGAACCAGCTCATGTTCAAAATGACGTCTGAGCCGGAAAAATAATTTAGAAGGGTTGATAGATGATTGTGTGCATTCGCACACATGTTGAATCATTAGGATCAAAATGACGGTGTCAAAAGATACTAGTGAATATTGCTAGTGATATGGGAGCATCCATAATGTAAGCATTCAAGTATTTGCAGAGCAATAGTTTGAAGAGGATGCTCAGAAGGTCGGATAGTATTTCAAAGTATCTTATGAAGCATACGATCAACTGGGGATGAACAGATACTCAATAAGTGCGAGGAATTTTCAATAGGGATATTCATGTGGTAAAGAACTGCAAGGCAGTGAGCTTAAAGGATTTTCGGAACAACGGAGAGCAATTTAGGGCATCTTGTAATAACAAGAGCAACTGAGGATGAAGGTATGAACGACAATTGTAGGTAGTTATCCATAAGGGTATATCGGTGGTAGGGGATTGTAAAGTCGGTGGGCACAAGGGTCTCGCGAAAACCTCGGGGAGTATCTTCGGAATCTTCTGGTGCAGCAGACGATCATCAGTAATAAGGGGCTCTCCGGGTGAAAGTGATAACGAGATCCTAATGTTAGATTTAGCAAAATTAATTTAACCCGAATAGAAGAGAGATCAGAGTCCCAGAGTATAGACAAGGAGTAAAAGATCCTAATACCACCCAATGGCAACGTGGGCCCATGGGCCGCACAGCCATGTCAGTAAAAGTTTTGTAAAGTCTAGACTCGACTTCGGCCAAGGAGTTGGAAGGGGGATTCCTACAGGCGATCGGCTCGATACCAACTTGTGGCGCCCGATTCAATCGTACACTAATCATACACGCAAGCGTGTACGATCAAGATCGAGGACTCACGGAAGATATCACAACACAACTCTAAAACATAAATAAGTCATACAAGCATCATAATACAAGCCAGGGGCCTTGAGGGCTCGAATACAAGTGCTCGATCATAGACGAGTTAGCGGAAGCAACAATATCTGAGTACATGCATAAGTTAAACAAGTTTGCCTTAAGAAGGCTAGCACAAACTGGGATATAGATCAAAAGAGGCGCAGGCCTCCTGCCTGGGATCCTCCGAACTACTCCTGGTCGTCGTCAGCGGGCTGCACGTAGTAGTAGGCACCTCCGGTGTAGTAGTCGTCGTCGTCGACGGTGGCGTCTGGCTCCTGGGCTCCATCTTTTGGTTGTAGCAATCGGATAGAGATAGGGGGAAAAGGGGGAACGAGGCAATCGTGAGTACTCATCCAAAGTACTCGCAAGCAAGGAGCTACACTACATATGCATGGATATATGTGTAAAGGGCCTTATCAGTGGACTGAACTGCAGAATGCCAGAATAAGAGGGGGATAGCTAGTCTTATCAAAGACTACGCTTCTTGCAGCCTCCGTCTTGCAGCATGTAGAAGAGAGTAGATTGAAGTCCTCTAAGTAGCATCGTATAGCATAATCCTACCCGGCAATCCCCTCCTCGTAGCCCTGTTAGAGAGCGACCAGCGGGTTGTATCTGGCACTTGGAAGGGTGTGTTTTATTAAGTATCCGATTCTAGTTGTCATAAGGTCAAGGTACAACTCCAAGTCGTCCTGTTACCGAAGATCACGGCTATTCGAATAGATTAACTTCCCTACAGGGGTGCACCACATAACCCGACACACTTGATCCCATTTGGCCGGACACACTTTCCTGGGTCATGCCCGGCCGCGGAAGATCAACACGTCGCAGCCCCACCTAGGCCAACAAAGAGGTCAGCACGCCGGTCTAAACCTAAGCGCATAGGGGTCTGGGCCCATCGCCCTTAGCACACCTGCGCACGCTTGAACGCGGCGAAGCAGACCTAGCAACCTCCATTACAAAGGAAGTCGATTACGGTCCAATCAGCGCAGCGCCGCTCGATCATTGACGTCACAAAGGCCTCGGCTGATACCACGGCGCCGGTGCCCATATCTTTCCCACGAGTTGGTTAGTGCGTATAGGCGATGGCGGACTCGGATCAAATACCAAGATCTCGTTAAGCGTGTTATTTGAAGTTACCCATGACGCCGACAGGCAGGCCCACCTCTCACCCGGTAGTCTCAACCTGCCTGTCGCTCGCCACAAAGATCCATCCAGAGGGCCGTCGGGACAAAGGTCCTTTCAGCCCCCAATCCGTGAATCACTCGCAGGTACTCCTCGAGCCGAACCGACTTTAATCACCACATGTATCATGTAAAAAGTATATAGTATATACCCGTGATCACCTCCCTAGTGATCACGGCCCGATAGTATAGCATGGCAGACGGACAAGAATGTAGGGCCACTGATGAAACACTAGCATCCTATACTAAGCATGTAGGATTAGAGGGAAAGGTAACAACAGTAGTAGCAAGGACAGGCTATGCATCAGGATAGGTATAACGGAAAGGAGTAACATGCTACACTACTCTAATGCAAGCGATATAGAGTAGAATAGGCGATATCTGGTGATCAAGGGGGGGCTGCTTGCTGGTTGCTCTGGCAAGAGAGATGGGTCGTCAACTCCGTAGTCGTACTGGGTAGCAGCGGCGTCGGTCTCGTAGTCTACCGGAGAAAAGAGGGGGGAAGAAACAATAAATATAATGCAAACATAAGCATGACGAAGCAAGACATGACAATGAGCGGTGCTAGGTGCGTCCTAACGCGGTAGGAGGTGATACCGGCGAAAGGGGGAAACATTCGGGAAAGTATCCCCGGTGTTTCGCGTTTTCGGGCAGAGGAGCCGGAGGGGGAAAGTTGCGAGTTTGATATGTTAGGGGTGTGTGGCGGACGAACGGGCTGCGCATCCGGGTTCGTCTCGTCATTCTGAGCAACTTTCATGTACAAAGTTTTTCCATCTGAGCTACGGTTTATTTTATATTAATTTTAAAAGATTTAAATCATTTTTAGGATTTATTTAATTAATTTAATCAACATTATCCAGAACAGTGCACGCGGCGTCGGCAAGACGTCGTGATCCAATGAAGGTGTTGATCGGGTCAAGCCGACGCGTGGGTCCCGGTGTCATTGAGTTAATTAACCTAGATTAATTAACTAACCTAAGTGATTAGGTTAATCTAATCAGATTAATTAAGTTAATTAATTACTTAATTAATTAATTAATATTTTATTTATTATATTATTATTTTTTATTCTTTTTTATATAAAGTTCTGGTGGGCCCCTTGTCATAGGCCCCTAGGACTATGGCGCATCCCGATCGGCCGGTCTTGTGGCGAAGCCGCCGCCCGCTTGATAGAGCGGGTGAGGCCGGGCGGGGGCGGGCAGGCGCAACCAACGCTGTCGGTCGGTCTTGGCGTGGCGGGGCCGTGGTGCGGACCACGTGGCGGCGGACGGTGGAATGCAGCAGGTGCTCGTGTGGCGGCCATGGACGTCGCGAGGCGGAGGGGCAGCAGCAGTGGTGCCGAGCACGACCGAGGGGTGTGGCGAGGCGCCTGCCCAGGCGTGGTCGAGGAGGAGGTCGCGGCCGGGGCGACAACGAAATCTGGCGGGCGCCTGTGAGGCGACCGTGGGCACTTGCGGACGGCAAGGGGACCGGACGGAGCGACAGCGAGGTGAGGCCATGCGGGGTGCGTCTTGAGGCGAGGTCGCGCGGCGACAGATGCAGCCTCGGCGCGACACGGGCCTAGAAGGGAGAGGAAGAGGCGGAGCCTCACGCGGTTCGTGAGGGAGCGAGGCGGTGGGGTTGAGGAGGAAGACGGACGAGACAGCGGGGGAAGCAGGCCGACAGGAGGAGGGCGAGGACGGTCCGGCGATGGGGCGACTCCAAGCGGCGAGGCGCGGTCTATGACGCGGTAGCGTCTGTGGCGTGGCGGCCCTCCTCTCGATCCCGATCCAATCGGAGAGAGGGGAGATATTCGTGGGGGAGAGGAGTGGGGGTCGGTGGGACAAGTGGGGAGTGGGGAAGGTTTATGGGGGTGCGGGGTGGGCGGCTGGTGGGTCATGGCCAGTTGGGCGGTGGCTCTTGGGCGGAGCCCCGAGGGGGTTCTTTTCTTTTCTTTTTGTATTTTCTTTCTTTTATTTATTTTCTTTTCTGTTTTAATTCAGTTTAAAATATTTATGCATTTTATAAAGCTATGTCCTCTACACCATAATTATCTATGTAATACTTAGTAATAATCGAACATTTTTATTTTAATGTTTGAAAACTTTTATTGTTTGCCTTTGTTTCAAATTTGAATTTGGATCGGTTCTGAACTAACGCGAGATTAACAACTGTAACCGTGGTGACGTGGCATCATTAATGTGTGATTACTGTAGCCTAATTATCCAGGCGTCACACAAGCATCCGCAACTACAACAAAAGTATTAAGGTAAACCTAACCATAGCATGAAACATATGGATCCAAATCAGCCCCTTACGAAGCAACGCATAAACTAGGGTTTAAACTACATCACTCTAGCAATCCATCATCTACTTATTACTTCCCAATGCCTTCCTCTAGGCCCAAATAATGGTGAAGTGTTATGTAGTCGACGTTCACATAACACCACTAGAGGCTAGACAACATACATCTCATCAAAATATCGAACGAATACCAAATTCACATGACTACTAATAGCAAGACTTCTCCCTTGTCCTCAGGAACAAACGTAACTACTCACAAAGCATATTCATGTTCATAATCATAGGGGTAATAATATGCATAAAGGATCTGAACATATGATCTTCCACCAAATAAACCAACTAGTATCAACTACAAGGAGTAACCAACACTACTAGCACCAATCCCGGACTTGGAGAAAAGAATTGGATACAAGAGATGAACTAGGGTTTGGAGATGAGATGGTGCTGGTGAAGATGTTGATGGAGATTGCCCTGTCCCGATGAGAGGAGCATTGGTGATGATGATGACGATGATTTCCCCCTCCCGGAGGGAAGTGTCCCCGGCAGAATAGCTCCGCCGGAGCCCTAGATTGGTTCTGCCTCGTGGCGGCGGAGTTTCATCCCGAAAGGTTGCCTCCTATTTTTTTCTCATTGAAAGACTTCATATAGGAGAACATGGGAATCAGAGAGCCACCAGGGGGCCTATGAGGTAGGGGGCACGCCCTAGGGGGGGGGGCGCCCCCACCCTCATGAGCTGGGTGTGGGCCCCCTGGCCTTCATCTTTGGTGACTATTTTTCTTTATTTATTTTAAGATATTCCGTGGAGTTTCAGGACTTTTGGAGTTGCGCGGAATAGGTCTCCAATATTTGCTCCTTTTCCAGCCCAGAATTCCAGCTACCGGGATTCTCCCTCTTCATGTAAAATTTGTAAAATAAAAGAGAATAGCCAAAAGTATTGTGACATAATGTGAAATAACAACCCATAATGCGATAAATATCAATGTAAAAGCATGATGCAAAATGGGCGTATCAGCTGCCACAGTGGCATACAGGAGGTGGAAAGGCGTACAGTATTGCGAGCTTATCGCTCGTATTACAGGACAAGACGCATTTAATGTGCCGATGAGGTGTCCCCTAGCTTTATCGAGGACGGGGGCGAGGCCCGTCCCGTCCGTCGCCGCTCCTCCTCGCTTCGACACGTGCCCTGGCCAGCGATGCGTGCGGCGCCATGTAGGCAGGCAGGTAGCTGAGGTGGCGCGGTGGTGGAGCCTTCACGAAGATCTGCATGCCGGCACGCAGGCGCTTGATGAGTTGGCCTGGGAGCTGCATGTTGCCACGCAAGTGCCTGCTCAGCTGGTTGAGCTGGTAGCTGCATGCGAACGGCGGCGGAGACTTGGTTGGTGCGGGTCTGGAAGTGGCCCGACAGGAGCCCGGACCTGGGCCACACATAAGCGCGACACGTTGTTGGGCCAGGCCCAAAACGGTGCGCGGGTAGGCGGGGCAGTTTTTACCGCAGTAAAAAATTTTGTGCGCCGTGCTTCCCACGACCTGTGTGGAATGCACGACATGGAGGGTTGCGCGTGACGTGGGCGGCATGCGTGGGGCAGTTCCCGCACGCATGCGTCACATCGTAGTAAAGAGGTGCTCGCGCCTTCCCCGTAAAAAGAGGGAGACGTGGAGGCGCGGCTCATTTACTGAATGGGGCCGGGTTGCGGCCTTCAAGGCGTCCACGCCCCACGATCATGGGGTGGGGAGAGGTCACTTCACCCGTCCCCTCGGTTCTGCACGTTCTCCACGCGTCCTTCATGCGCCTGGGGTGGCAAGCGGTGGAGGCGGGAAACCGGGCCGTCGCTGGTTGGGGCAGCGGGCCGGTCTCGATCCCCTGCGCCTCTGGAGTCTGGATTGGTCGAGCGGGGTGGCCGAGCCCTGTCCCCGCCTCTTTATAACGAGAGGGAAGGGGGGATGGCATTCCGCATTCTTCTATCTTCTATCTCCTCCTGCTTTTGCTTCTTCCTCTCACCCGCCATGGAGAAGGGGAATCCCGGTCCCTGGACGGTGGCGGCGAGGGTCGCCACTCGACAACGCGTACCTCCTTCTCCTGAGCCTGCGGTGGTGGAGTCGGCCGCGAAGGGAAGGGGGGAGGGGGCGAGGCCGTGGGCGCGGCCGCGGTAGAGGTCGTGGTGCTCGGGAAGGGGAGGACGGGGTGGCGCGCCGGCCTCGCCCCCGCCAATGATGCATTTTCCGATGGAGGGCCACGTTGAAGACCAGCCCTGCGAGTTCTTCATCAGGCTGCGCCAGCCTCCGTGTCGTCGTCTTCGTCTCCCCGCCCCGTTTGCTCGGGTGATGGGGCGTGACCCGCCCCAGACTCTCAGGTTGCACATGAGGGGCTGTGGGAATGGGGGCACGCGGGTCGACGTTGACTTCCCGGCTCCTCGGGTCATGTACCTCCGCTGTGGATGGAAGACATTCGGTCGCATCCACAGCCTGACGGCGGGGCTCGTCCTCTACTTCAAATTAATGGAGGACGGCCTGCTCTCCGTCAAGGTCTTCGAAGAGTTTGGAACTCACCTGAAGTGCTGCGTGGAGAGCTCCTCCGACGGAGACTCCGACGATGGAAGCTCTTCCTCGAGCGATAGTGACGAGGAGGACAGCGGGGCAGATGACGGGGACGAGTCCGACTAGGCGTCGGACGCCTCGCGCCTGGGCAGGTGCGGCAGCAGCAGCATCTGCACCTGGCTGCTCCTCCGGCAGGGTTTCGCGGGGGGAGGGGCCAGCTCCTTGAACTTCTCAGGGCCGTCTCCTTGGGTGGCTAGCGTCGGGAGGCTGCGGAAGAGGTGGAGGGCGGGCGGCAAGGCCGTCAACTCGGAGTACGCGGGCGCCGAAGCCTTCATCGCATATTGTCGGTCCTGCCGCCTCGTCTTGCAGCTCCTTTCCCGGCACCGTCATCAGCCCACCCTTGGGTAGCCACCGACGTGTTCTCTTGGTGTAGCGACCCGACCTCAGATGGTCAAGTCTACGTGCCAGTGTCATCCTGGATCGATAATCTTGACACGCACGATTACTCAAAGGATTTATAACGAGTAGCAATCACACACTTATTACATCGAATGTCTCAAAGAGAACTTATTACAATAACATGGCTTAAGGCCATCTAATACGATAACAGCGGAAGGCTTGGAAGATAAAGTGAGTCCATCAACTCCAGCGGCATAACTGAGCTGCACGGCAACGACCTAACGCACCTTACTCCTCGTCTGAAAAGTCTTCAACATAATACGTTGCAGCCTGAAAACGAGTCAACACATGGAATATGCTGGCAATATAACACAATAGAGCAAGAACAGAAAATGCTATCACTACATGCATATTTGGCTGATGGAAAGCTCTAGGGTTATAGTTTTGCGAAAAGCCAATTTTTTGCTACAACAAAGGAATAAATTTTAGTTTAACTATCATGGTGGTTGAAACAACGTTGAGAAGGTATAACCCCAACTCAATCCCAATTAAAGTAGTTAACAACCCAACAATATTAATTAAGAGTGATGAGATACATGTGATAACTCAAGTACTAGATACTCAAGATTGTCCATAACTGGGGACACGGCTAACCATGATTAGATTGTACACTCTGCAGAGGTCTGCGCACTTTTCCCCACAAGACTCCACCGCTTCTGTTGGATTTCTCGCACTGCACGGTGTTTGAGAAACGGATGACAGAGACATAGTCTTTCAGAAACATTAACTCCCTACTTCGGGTAGACCATACCAAACCTACAAAACCCTCTACCTGATGATCTACCTCTTCAAGATCTTCACGTAACTTACTCAACTATGCTAGAGCCCATAGTAGCTTGTGGCTGCACACGGAAGTTTCTAGCATGAATCATCTCAGTTCCCTTTGAGCATGGGTGGTGGTCCATAGGAAGATCACACGGGTACCCCAGGATTTCCAAAAAAATACAGACAACACTGGGTTCCCCAGGAGCCTCAATCCACCCAGATGTTAATTTAAGTTGCCACCTTAAGTTGAGCCATTAATTAACAATCTCACATCTGTCATGGATTCACTCAAACCCAAACCACGTCTACAAGCATAGCATAACAATATAAGCAACGCGTAGCAGTAACTCCCAAGGGTTTCATAGTAACAGGGCATAGGTTCAACCTCAACAACTACTTCCCAACCCACAAGTTAATGACATCCTAATCATGCAATGTTTGAAGATTGAACTAATGCATAAAAACTGGGTATGAAAAGAGTATGATCAATGTGTTACTTGCCTTGCTGACGATCCGCGAATCCTAGAGACTCGTAGTAACACGCTTCGCACTCCGGGAATTCTATCGCAAATAAACAATAACATACATAAGCAACAAGCAAAGATGCACAAGAAAAACTTAAAATAAAATAGGTTGACCAGAAATTTCAACTTAAGAACTCCAGTTCACAAAAAGAATCAAATCAAACGGAGCAACGAAACTCAAACGGCGAAAGAAACAAGATCCATTTACTAATCTGAACTAAGGTCAAATTTTACAGTACCAAAATCTTGTTCAAGTTGATTAAACAGAAATAGGGTCTCGAGACGAAGATCTAGGCGCTTGAATCACCTGATTCCGACTAACGAGCGAAAAGATAAACAAAAACTAAGATCGGATCAGAAATCGCGATCGAAAATAATCGCAGATAAATCCGATAAAAGAAAATTGATGAACAGACTAACGAACGAGCGTTCGTTATCTGTAACTAACGGAAGAAAATCGTTCGTTTAAACGTATGTACGGACGAACGTCCGCTAAATAGAAGAACCGAGAAATACCGGTGAACCGATCTAAAAAAAAGCAAACTAGGGTTTGAAAAAACCGAACGGTTTTTTTAAAAAAACCGGCGACTCGGATCCGGCGCGGTACCTCCGGGGAGGGGCTCCGGCTCATGGCCTTGCGGCGGCGGCGGCGGGCTGGCTTAATGCGAGGGGGGGCTCGGCTCGGCGGCGTGGCGGTTGAGTGGTGGTGGTGGGGTCGGCGGCGTATATAAAGAGGGGTGCCTTGGAGGAGGGGCCAAAGGCGGCGGCGACGAGTCCAGCTCGGACTCTTTGTTCGGCGGCGGCGGGGTGGTCTGCTGCTGGACTCTGCGGCGGCAGTGGCGCGGGCCGACCTGGCTCGGCTAGGCCTTAGGCCCAGTCGGGCGCAGGGAAGATTTTTTTTATAAATAATTTCGCCGACAGAAATAAAATCCTAGAAAGTAAAATAAAAATCTAAAAATACGAAAACAAATTTTCACCGTCTAAATAAAATATTTAGAACGAGATGAACATTTTCTTGGCCCTAAAATGCAATTTTGAAAAAGTGCAATTTTTCTAATGCAAATAAGATCTGAATAAACTCAAACAAAATCAAATAAATGATTTTAACATTTTTTTCCTCCAATATTCCAATTGTTTTGGAGAAGTCATATTATCTCCTCTCATATATTTTCAATATGAAATATTTTTCAGAGAGAAAAAATAATTAAAATCAAAAACCCTCGTTTCATTATTTGATAAAAATCAAATATGAAAACCGGGAAATCCCCAACTCTCTCCGAGGGTCCTTGAGTTGCTTAGGATTTCGAGGATGGCAGAACAAAAATGCAATGAAATATGAATGACCTATGTATAACATTCCAAATTGAAAATTTGGGATGTTACAAACCTACCCCCCTTAGGATGAATATCGTCCTCGAGATTCCGGTTGGCTAGAAAATAGGTGCGGGTGGTCTTTGTGAAGATCATCCTCTCGTTCCCAGGTGGCTTCATCCTCGGCATGGTGGCTCCACTGAACTTTGCAAAAATTGATAACTTCTTTGCGGGTGACTCATTTGGCAAACTCAAGAATCTTCTTGGCTTCTCCTCATAAGTCAAATCCTTGTCGGTGAATTGCCTCCAAAGTCTTGTATCTCTTAACGGTATATCGGCCATCTCAGTATGACACTTCTTCAACTGTGAGACGTGGAACACATCGTGAACTCCTGACAATCCCTCTGGTAACTCCAACTTGTAGGCAACTTCTCCCATCCGTTCCAGAACACGATACGGTCCTACAAATCTAGGGGCTAATTTTCCCTTAACTCCAAAATGTTTCACTCCTCGCAAGGGTGATACTCGCAGATATGCTCTGTCTCCAATTCCATAAGTTACCTCCTTGTGCTTCGAATCTGCATAACTTTTCTGCCTGGACTGAGCAATTTTCAGTCTATCTCGAATTAGCTTAACTTTCTCTTCAGACTCCTTGATCAGGTCTGGTCCAAACAACTGACAGTCTCCTACCTCATCCCACATCAACGGCGTTCCGCACCTCCGTCCATACAGAGCTTCAAACGGTGCCATCTTCAAACTGGCTTGGTAGCTATTGTTGTATGAGAACTCTGCGTAAGTCAAATATTCATCCCAACTAGATCCATAATCTAGCGCACAGGCTCTCAACATATCTTCCAGTATCTGGTTGACTCTCTCGGTCTATCCATTCGTCTGCGGGTGAATTGTTGTACTGAACTCCAATCTCGTACCCAAGGTGCGTGTATGGCGATGCCAAAACTTTGAAGTAAAGCTGTGTTCCTCTATCGTCGATGGTCCTCGGAACTCCATGCGAGACATACAATCTGGACATATATATCTTGGCCAACCGCACTTGTATAGGTTGTTTTCCTTTGGGATAAAGTGAGCCACTTTGGTCAAGCGATCAACTACTACCCATATTGAATCATAACCTGCTTTGGTCCTGGGCAATCCGGTGATAAAGTCCATGCCAAGTTTATCCCACTTCCATTCGGGTATCGGCATAGGCTGTAACAGTCCTGCTGGCTTTTGATGCTCTGCCTTCACTCTCTGACATACATCACATACGGCTACATACTCGGCAATATCCTTCTTCATACCCGTCCACCAGAAACGTTCCTTCAAATCCAAATACGTCTTGGTGTTTCCGGGGTGTATCGTATATGGTGAGTCACGAGCCTCCTGAAGTATTAACTTCCTGATCTCTGGGTTATTGGGCACATAAACTCGGTCCTCAAACCATAAGGTATCGTGCTCATCCTCGCGAAAACCTTTGGCCTTTCCTTTGCTCATCTCCTCCTCTATCTCGGCAATATCTTTGTCATCCTTCTGAGCTTCTCGAATCTTGTCCAACAATGTCGACTAAACCTCCATTGTTGCAACGAAACCCCTTGGAACAATCTCTAACCAAAGTTCCATGATATCCTCAGCTAACTCCTTCGGCAATCCCTTACTTTCAAGAATATTGGCATAACTCTTCCGGCTCAAAGCGTCTGCTACGACATTGGCCTTTCCTGGATGATAGTGCAGCTTCATGTCATAATCCTTTATAAGCTCCAACCATCTTCTCTGCCTAAGGTTCAGCTCCTTTTGGGTGAAAATGTACTTCAAACTCTTATGATCCGTGTACACATCACAACGGTTTCCAATAAGGTAATGTCTCCAAGTCTTCAAAGCATGCACTACGGCTGCTAGCTCCAAATCTTGCGTGGCATAGTTCAACTCATGGGGTTTTAGTTGTCGTGAGGCATACGAAACAACTTTTTCCATCCTGCATAAGCACACATCCAAGTCCCAAGCGAGAGGCGTCGCAATACACTTGAAACTCCTTATGTATATCTGGCAGTGTGAGCACTGGGGCTGTAGTCAAACGTTTCTTTAACTCCTGAAAACTTGCCTCGCAATCTTCTGTCCATTTAAACTTAATATCCTTATTCAATAATTCAGTCATTGGCTTTGCAATCTTGGAAAAATTCTCAATGAATCTCCGATAGTATCCTGCGAGTCCAAGGAAACTGCGGATCTCGCTAACTGAAGTGGGTGCCAACCATTTTGTGACTGACTGAACCTTGCCGGGGTCTACTGTTATACCTTCTCCTGATATAACATGCCCGAGGAATCCAACTTCTTTCAACCAAAACTCGCACTTGCTGAACTTGGCGTATAACTGGTGTTCCCTGAGTTTCTCGAGAACTAAGCATAAATGCTCCTTGTGCTCCTCTTCATTCTTGAGTATACCATAATATCATCGATAAACACCACAACAAACTTGTCCAAATACTCCATGAACACCTTGTTCATCATGCTCATGAAATAAGCGAGGCGTTAGTCGATCCAAACGACATGACCGTATACTCGTATAATCCATACCACGTGGTGAACGCTGTCTTTGGTATATCCTTCTCTCGGATCTTCAACTGATGGTATCCTGACCGTAAATCAATCTTCGAAAACACCTTAGCTCCTTGAAGCTGATCAAACAGATCATTGATCATTGGCAGTGGGTACTTGTTCTTAATCTTACCTCATTCAAGGCTCGATAACCTACAACCATCCTTAGGGATTTATCCTTCTTCTCAACCAAAAGCACTGGAGCTCCCCAAGGTGATGAACTCCGTCGAATGTAACCTTTCTCCAATAACTCTTTGATCTGCTTCTTAATTTCCTCCAGATCATTTGCGGGCATCCGATAGGGTCTTTTGGATATTGGCCCTGTTCCTGGCAATAGCTAAATCAAAAACTCAATGTCTCTATCTGGTGGCGTGCCTGGTAACTCTTTGGGGAAAACATCCGGGAAATCTTTCACTATAGGCACTTCCTCCTGCACAACTCCTGTGAGGGTATTCACTTGGCTCCTCCGAGGCACATGCCTAGGTACATACTTAATCCTTTTTCCCTCCGGGGTGGTGAGACAAATTGACTTACTAGCACAGTCAATGCTTCCTCCATACTTTGACATCCAGTCCATACCTAATATCACATCCAATCCTTGTGACTCCAAGATAATTAGGTCGGACGGAAAAACATGGGTACCAATGGTTAGGGGCATCTGGTTGCACCATCGGCTAGCCATATACTCTGCTCCAGGCGAGCTCACTAAAAGAGGGGTCCTAAGGGTTTGGGTTGGTAGTTTAAACTTATCCACAAATCCCCTTGATATGTATGAATGTGATGCACCAGTATCAAAAAGAACAAGAGAGGTAAATGACTTAACCAAAAACTTACCTATTACCGCGTCCGACTGCTCTTCAACCTCCTCCACGTTAACGTGGTTCACTTGTCCTTTGTTGAATGGATTAGGCTTCTTCCCAGCGTTCCCATTTCCGTTTCCATTCCTTCCTTCAGGGCAATCATTGGCATAATGCCCTGTCTTCCCGCACTTGAAGCAAGTAACTAGACTTAGGTTTCTTTTGGCGGGTGTGGCTGGATTGGAGTGATTCTGATTGTTGTTAGCTCCATTCCCATTTCCATTCTTAACACCATTGTGGTTATGCGATCCTACTCCAGTGTGGGTGTGACCTCCATGGTTATGAACAAGTCCTCCGAATTCGGGGTTAGCGAGGCTTCTGCTGAGCTCTGAGTCTCTTCCCTTGTCCATACTTCCTCTTATGGCTTTCAATCTGCTGCTGCTTCCTTCAATCATAAGAGCCTTATCCACCAACTCTGGTAGTTGTTGAAGGTTGCTACCATCAGCGCATGCTCATCTCATCATTCAGCCCTTAGTAAACTTCTCACCTTGGCGGCTTCTATGGCCACATCATCGGGGGCATAGCGTGATAGCTTGCTAAAATCATCCACGTCTTGAGCCTGTCGGTTCCCTGGCGTAAGTTGCGGAACTCCGCTTCTTCATCGCATAGCTCCGGTTGAGACATGGGCTGTGCGGAAAGCTTCTGAAACTGGTCCCAAGTGACATTGGCTATAGGAAAAGTAGCGTGTAATTCTCCCACCATGAGGCTGCTGGTCCATCAATTGGTGTCTTGACAAAGCGCACCTTCTCCATATCTGTGCAACCTGCGGTGGTCAACTCTCTTCAATCTGGCGTAGCCAATCATCGACAACTATTGGCTCGGTGCTCTTTGGAAAACACCAGCGGTTGTAACCTTAGAAAAGCAGGCTAGGTTGTCCTTTGGCGGCGGGTTATTATTGTTGTTGTTGTTGCCCTGGTTACGAACTAGCAATTGCATCAAAGCATTCTGCTGCTGGAGAAACTGGGTGAGCTCCGGTGGGAAAGCAAAACCGGTGTCACGTCTCGGAGGCATCTGATGGGTTTAGATGGAAGAGATTGGAATAGAAAAAAGGTCTAACGAGAAAGCACTACCCATATGCACATGAGACAAACACAATCATTTCACCCAATCAATCAAGCAAGGGCATACAAACGGTCTAGAACTATCGCAAAAAGTGCTCAACTACTACTAAATACATGGGGAAATACTACTAATATATGGTGGTCATCTAGAAATTTTGATCGGTGGAAGACTCCATGGTGTCTGCTCCAGCTTCGTCTTCAAAGTCATCATCACTAGGATCGAGAATCGGTGTAAATGCGATGATGATGTAGTTGTCCGGGCAAGTGGGGTCGTCATCTTCTTCTCCCGGTGCTGGTCCTCCCATGAATACTCCGATCTTCTTAACCAGGTCGTCATTCTTCTCCAATAATGTCTTGATTTCCTCCTCATATCCATCGCGTGTAAACTTGAGTTCTTCCTCCAGCTCGATGATCCTAGTCTTCGCCTTCTTCATCTCCATCATGTCTGCGCACATTTGGTTCTCCTGGCTCGAATGTGCTGGTTTAGCTCCTGGATGAAAGCTGCAATGGATCTATCCTTCTTGGTGCTGATTACTTCCCATTGCTCGTCTCGGCGCCCACATATTTGATAGATAGTGTCCTTAAGTTCCCTGTTGTAGACTTCTCCAATGCGTCCCATGGTAATTTGGGCTGCCATGCTCTTGCCTAGACTCCAGGTGGGTGCTTCAAAATAAAATTCTACGGGTTTAGAAGTTGGCGAGAACGTCCTTCCTGGAACTTGTACTTGAATCATCCAGTGCTCCTCTTCTGGTAAGGTGGCGTTGTATGTCCCGGTGAAACTTGGTATCCCAATGTTCAAGTACCTAGTGACTTCCTTCAAGTGGCGTCCAAAAGGTGTGTCTTCATCCGGTTGTGCAAACTTGTTCTTCATCTCCGTCATCCTAAAGAGTGGAAAAATGGAGAGGAGTCAGAAATGAGTAGAGAAGAGTGACCTATGGTTTATCTTAGTGGTCGTGTCCTACACTCGGCATGGGCGGTCTTGGCAGCAGCAGCATCTCACACTGGCTGCTCCTCGGCGAGGTTTGCGGGGAGGGCCAGCTCCTTGAACTTCTCAGGGCCGTCTCCTTGGGTGGCTAGCGTCGGGAGGCTGCGGAAGAGGTGGAGGGCGGGCGGCAAGGCCGTCAACTCGGAGTACGCGGGCGCCGAAGCCTTCATCGCATATTGTCGGTCCTGCCGCCTCGTCTTGCAGCTCCTTTCCCGGCACCGTCATCAGCCCACCCTTGGGTAGCCACCGACGTGTTCTCTTGGTGTAGCGACCCGACCTCAGATGGTCAAGTCTCTGTGCTTCAGTGTCATCCCTGGATCAGTAATGCTGACACGCACAGTACTCAAAGGATTTATAACAGAGTAGCAATCACGCACTTATTACACCGAATGTCTCAAAAGAGAACTTATTACAATAACATGGCTTTAGGCCATCTAATACGATAACAACGGAAGGCTTGGAAGATAAAGTGAGTCCATCAACTCCAACGGCATAACTAAGCTGCACGGCAACGACCTAACGAACCTTACTCCTCGTCTGAAAAGTCTGCAACATAATACGTTGCAGCCCGAAAACGGGTCAACACATGGAATATGCTAGCAATATAACACAGTAGAGCAAGAACAGAAAATGCTATCACTACATGCATATTTGGCTGATGGAAAGCTCTAAGGTTATAGTTTTGCGAAAAGCCAATTTTTCCCTACAACAAAGGAATAAATTTTAATTTAACTATCATGGTGGTTGAAACATCATTGAGAAGGTATAACCCCAACTCAATCCCAATTAAAGTAGTTAACAACCCAACAATATTAATTAAGAGTGATGAGATACATCTGATAACTCAAGTACTATATACTCAAGATTGTCCATAACTGGGGACACGGCTAACCATGATTAGATTGTACACTCTGCAGAGGTTTGCGCACTTTTCCCCACAAGACTCGATCGCTTCCGTTGGATTTCTCGCACTGCACGGTGTTTGAGAAACGGATGATTGAGACATAGTCTTTCAGAAACATTAACTCCCTACTCCGGGTAGACCATACCAAACCTACAAAACCCTCTACATGCTGATCTACTTACTCAACTATGCTAGAGCCCATAGTAGCTTGTGGCTCCACACGGAAGTTTCTAGCATGAATCATTTCAGTTCCCTTTGAGCCTGGGTGGCGGTCCATAGGAAGATCACACGGGTACCCCGGGATTTCCAAAAAAATACAGACAAGACTGGGTTCCCCAGGTGCCTCAATCCACCCAGATGTTAATTTAAGTTGCCACCTTAAGTTGAACCATTAATTAACAATCTCACATCTGTCATGGATTCACTCAAACCCAAACCACGTCTCTGAGCATAGCATAACAATATCATAGCAGCGTAGAAGTAACTCCCAAGGGTTTGACAGTAAAAGGGCAATAGGTTCTACCTCAACAACTACTTCCCAACCCACAAGTTAATGACATCCTAATCATGCAATGTTTGAAGATTGAACTAATGCATAAACACTGGGTATGAAAAGAGTATGATCAATGTGTTACTTGCCTTGCTGACGATTCGCGAATCCTAGAGACTCGTAGTAACACGCTTCGCACTCCGGGAATTCTATCGCAAATAAACAATAACATACATAAGCAACAAGCCAATATGCACAAGCAAAACTTCAAATAAAATAGGTTGACCAGAAAGTTCAACTGAAGTACTCCGGTTCGCAAAAAGAATCAAATCAAACAGAGCAACGAGACTCAAATGGCGAAAGAAACAAGATCCGTTTACTAATCTGAACTAAGGTCAAATTTTACAGTACCAAAATCTTGTTCAAGTTGATTAAACAGAAAGAGGGTCTCGAGACGAAGATCTAGGCGCTCGAATCTCCTGATTCCGACTAACGAGCGAAAAGATAAACAGAAACTAAGATCGGATCAGAAATCACGATCGAAAATAATCGCAGATAAATCTGATAAAAGAAAACTGACGAACAGACTAACGAACAAGCGTTCGTTATCTGTAACTAACGGAAGAAAACCGTTCGTTTAAACGAACGTATGGACGAACGTCCGCTAAATAGAAGAACCGAGAAAAACCGGCGAACCGATCTAAAAAAACCGAACTAGGGTTTGAAAAAACCGAACGGTTTTTCTAAAGAAAAGCAATGACTCGGATCCGCGTGATACCTCCGGCGAGGGCTCGGCTCATGAGCGGCGGGCGACGGCGGCAATGGCGGCGCAATGCTGGCTGGTGGCTGGCTTCTGGTGGCGGCAAGCGTGGTGGCGGGGCTCGGCTCGGCTCGGGAGGCGGCGGTTGGTGGTGGTGGGGGGGTCGGCGGCGTAAATAAAGAGGAGGTGGCTTGGAGGAGGGGCCAAAGCGGCGGCGGTGGCGATGAAGTCCGGCTCGGACTCCTCGTCCGGCGGCGGCGGGTGGCGCCTGTGGAAGCGGCGACGACGGTGGCTGGGCGGCTTTGGCTCGGTGGGCCGTAGAGCCCGATCGAGTATGAGGAAGATTTTTTAAAATAATTTCACGGACAGAAATAAAATCCTAGAAAATAAAATAAAAATTTGAAAATGCCAAAACAATTTTTCACCATCTAAATAAAATATTTAGAACGAGATGAACATTTTCTTGGCCCTAAAATGCAATTTTGAAAAAAATGCAATTTTCTAATGCAAATAAAATCCGAATAAACTCAAACAAAATCAAATAAATGATTTTAACATTTTTCCTCCAATATTTCAATCGTTTTGGAGAAGTCATATTATGTCCTCTCATATATTTTCAATATGAAATATTTTTCAGAGAGAAAAAATAATTAAAATAAAAAATCCTCGTTTCATTATTTGATAAAATTCAAATATGAAAACCGGGAAATCCCCAACTCTCTCCGAGGGTCCTTGAGTTGCTTAGTATTTCGAGGATGGCAGAACAAAAATGCAATGAAATATGATGTGCATGAATGACCTATGTATAACATTCCAAATTGAAAATTTGGGATGTTACACTTGGTGCTTTCTTCTGCTCGTAGCTCGCCTAGGCGCCCCTTTTTCCCTTTCGCCTCCTTGACCTGCCACCTGAGGAGAAGGACAAGAAAGGGATTACGGGCATCTTATCTCTTTTTTAGTTTGTAAGCCTGCGGGCCTTCGTTAAATTTAGAACTTGTAATCCCTTAAATCGACACCACGACGAAGCGAAACTTTACACCCCTAGCAGCCCCAGCGGCATCGCCAGCGGAGGAAGTGCGGCGTCTTGATGTTTAATCATGCGATGCCAATGATGTAAGCGCGGGTCCGCAGGTGCAAACAGGTTCGTCGGGGGCAAGCTTCAGAGGTGGCTCATATTTTTCATTCCGTATGATTTGTACCTGTATGGGATGCTTTTAATGAAAAAGGAATATTTGCCGGGTTTTTCGTCCGCGGGTAGACCCCGCAACAAGGAGCAAATCCTTGTTATTATTTAAGATAAACGTTTTTCGCCCGGCAACAGGCCTTGCCGCCCCCCTCACTTCACTCGACCATTCTCGCGCACTTGGCGGAGGCAGGGATGAAGTGGGCTTAGGCTCCTCGTTCTATCTCCTTGCCGCCGCGACTACAACCAAATCCAGACCTAGGAGATAATCCTTAGGTATAGGAAAAAGGGGAGCACGATAGTTTGGAGATAAAACGAGGTTTCACATGCCCCAGTTTCGTTCCGAAATGCATGACAGAGGATTAAAGACTTATCTGGATCTGCAGCCCCCGGCAACCTTGTCTCGCCGCGGTTGGATCCTTGTACTTTCAGCCCCCGGTAACTCTGGTTTCTTTGGGGTCGGGGCCTTGATCCGTTCTCTTTCTTCAAGTAGCTCGACAAAAGTGCTCATGTGCCTGCGAACCAAGGAGGACAGAAAAGAGCGGAGAGCAGCCTTTTCGACCTCTAGGCTAGGGGTTAGTCGCCGCTAAGCACTATCAACCCTAACCAAGGAAGAGACTCGACCTAGCATGCATGCTATAACTTAGGCGCCCGGCCTTCATTTGTTTGTTCTCGAGTGCATGCACGGCTTTGTACAAAGGGTTACATGCCTTGCCGCAAGGCTTGTACAAAAGGTGGCTTGTCGGGGGACGGCATGCAGCGCCTTATAGTAAAACTTGCGAAGATGCTCAATGTTCGAGAGTTGCTCGCTAGAACGGCATCTTCGGTCTCGAGCGACTGTGCGGGCTGGTGACTCGTATTACCGATAAGGGCCTTCCCACTTCAAGCGTCAACTTGTTGGAATTCTTGGCCGGTGAGCGCGAAGAACAAGGTCGCCTTCCTCAAAGCTTGGGCATGAACCTTGCGGCTATGGTAGCGGCGCAAGGCTTCTTTGATAGCGTCTTTGCTCTCACTGCCGCTGAAGACGATCTTCCTCAAGGAGTGTCGTGTCATCTTGCCGCAACTGCTCTTGCTCAAGCTCATCATAAGCGAGCACTCGAGGTGACCCGTATATGAGTTCCGTGGGGAGAACTGCCTCCGCCCCGTATACAAGGGCGAAGGATGTCTGACCGGTGGCTCGATTTGGCATCGTCCTGATTGACCAAAGAACCGCCGGCAACTCATCAATCCAGCGCCTTCCGCTCTTGTGCAGCCTGTCAAAGGTCTTCGTTCTCAGGCCTCGCAACACTTCAGCGTTCGCCCTCTCTGCTTGGCCATTGCTCCGGGGGTGCCACGGAAGCAAAACAGACCTTGCTGCCGAGGTCTTGAATGTACTGCATGAAGGTGTGGCTTGTGAATTGCGTGCCATTGTCGGTGCTGACTCTGCTTGGCACACCAAAATGGCAGACTAATCCTTTGAAGAACTTGACGGCTGACTGGGTTGTCACCTTCCTCACTGGTTCCACCTCTGGCCACTTTGTGAACTTGTCGATTGCAACGTACAAGTACTCAAAGCTCCCGATAGCACGGGGGAAAGGGACCAGTATGTCGAGCCCCCAGACCGAGAATGGCCAGGAGAGAGGAATCATTTGAAGGGCTTGAGCCGGTTGATGAAGCTTCTTTGAATGGAACTGACACGCTTCACACTTGGTTACTAGTGTCGTATTATCCTGGAGGGCGGTGGACCCGAAGAAACCTTGCCGGAATGCCTTCCCGGCAAGGGCCCTCGGCCCTATGTGGGAGCCACATATGCCTCCATGTATCTCTGCCAACAGCTCCAGTCCTTCCTCCCGGGAGATGCACTTCAATTTCACACCGTTCGGCCTTCTCCTGTACAGGACGTCATCGACAAACTAGTACAGGGCAGACCGACGGGCTGCTTTTTCCGCTTCTTCCTGTTCCTCAGGAAATTCCCCTGTTTGGAGGAATCGGACAGTATGTTGCACCCACGCCGGAGCCTGGGGCTCGACGACAAGGACCAAAGGCATTTCCTCCACCATGGGAGTGGCTGTCTCTGCGGCCAGGGCTCGACACCCTGCCGGAGGCGGTTGCTCTCTGGGAGGCTCGGCGTCCATGGCAGCATCCTTGCCGGCGGCCCCAGGGGGATCGGTAGGAAAGTACTCTGCGGGACCTGATTTCCTTTGCTTGTTCAGCCCTTTTGATGGTTCGAAGGACGGCTGAGTTAACCAGAGCAAAAAGGTACCTGGTTCCACTGGTAGCTTAAATGCAGCAAGCTTCGACAGGTAATCGGCAATGTCATTCTCCGCTCGGGGAACGTGCTTCGCCTGGATACCGTCAAAGCGCTCCTCCAGTTTCCTCACTTCATCTACGTAGGCCTCCATCAATGGGCTCTGGTAATCCTTGTTGACCTGTCTGACGACAAGCTGTGAGTCACCCCTGACGATGAGCTTCTTCACCCTGAGGTCCACCGCAATACTGAGACCGGCAAGCAGCCCCTCGTACTCAGCAGTGTTGTTTGTGGACATCTCCCTGGGAAAGTGCATCTGGATCACGTTCTTGAGGTTCTCTCCGGCGCCTTGCAGCGAGAAAGCCCCATCAAAGTACATGATCCAGTCGTGGTCCGCTTCCTTGCTGGGGAGAACGGTCTCTTGGATTTCTTCGTCAGGTGTTGAGGTCCATTCTGCAATGAACTCTGCCACGATTCTACTCTGGATTGTTGAAGTACTTTCAAACTTCAACCCAAAGCTTGACAACTCCAAGGCCCATTCCACAATCCTTCCGGTCGCATTTGGGTTGTGCAGTATCCGTTGTAGCGGGAGGCGGGTGACGACATTGATCTCGTGGGCTTGGAAGTAATGACGCAGCATCCTCGAGGCCATAAGGAGGCCGAAGAGCAATTTCTGCACATCGGAGTACCTCGACCTAGCCCCCTGCAAGAGGGAGATGACAAAGTAAACCAGGTGTTGCTTCATCTTCTTCTTCTGCACCACTTCTCTTCACTGTGCGGGTGTTTCCCCGACGGCGTCGGACTCTGCCGGGGGCCTTGCCTTGCCGGCACCAGGTCCTGCCGGGGAAATCTTTGGCTCGCCGTCCGCTGGTTCTGCTGTCGTCATTGCCTCCTCGTCGACCTCCCTCTGTGCCACCAGTGCGGCGCTGACCACTTGATTCGTTGCCGTTAGGTACATCAGCAATGGTTCTTGTGGCTTAGGCGCAAGCAGTATTGGCGTGGAGGAAAGGTATTTCTTCAGATCCTGCAATGCCGCCTCGGCTTCTGGAGTCCACTCCATCGGACCTGCCTTCTTCAAGATTTTGAAGAAGGGAAGGGCGCGCTCGGTGGACTTGGAGATGAATCGGCTCATGGCGGCGATGCAGCCGATGAGTCTACGCACATCCTTGATCCGCTTGGGCGCCTCAATCTGTTCAATAACCTTGATTTTGTCTAGGTTTGCCTCGATCCCGCGCTGTGACACAAAGAATCCGAGAAGCTGGCCGGACAGAACGCCGAAGACACACTTCTCAGGATTCAGCCTAAGGTAGATCTTGCGCAGGTTGGCAAACGTCTCTTCCAGATCTTGCACAAGGGTTGGCCCGTCCTTGGTTTTGACCACTACGTATCCATGTATGCCTTCATATTTCACATGGGGTGATGAATGATGTCTTCTCTTCATCTTCTCTCATCATAAAGATTTGGTGGTATCCTGAGTAGGCGTCGAGGAATGACAGCAGATCACACCCGGCCGTGGAGTCGACGATCTAGTCGATGCACGGCAATGGAAAGGGGTCCTTAGGACAAGCCTTATTGATGTCTGTGTAGTCAATACACAGCCTCCACTTCCCATTTGCCTTGCGCACCACCACCGGATTGGAAAACCACATCGGATGGAGCACTCCTCTCACCAAACCCTCTGCCTCCAACTTCCTGATCTCCTCTGTGATGAACTCCTGCCTCTCCAGAGCCTGCTTTCTGACCTTCTGCTTGACGGGCCGCGCATGAGGACAGACAGCTAGGTGGTGCTCAATCACCTCCCTGGGAACACCGGGGATGTCGGTGTGGAACAACACCTATGGGATCACAAGAATCCCTACTACGGTTACCGGGGCGCAGGGTTGTGAGAAGAGCAGGATTAGTAATCAGCACAAGGATCGTTTACCCAGTTTCGGGCTGCGAGGATGCGTAAAACCCTAGTCCTGGTTTGGTAGATGTATTTTAGAGAGTTCTTGAGCTCTCGAACTAGCTATGGTGGGTGCGTGGTTCCAAAGAGCCGAATCCTTCTCCAGTATGCCATGGGCCTCCTTTTATAGTCGAAAGGGGCTGCCACAGTGGCATATAGGAGGTGGAAAGGCGTACAGTATTGCGAGCTTATCGCTCGTATTACAGGACAAGACGCATTTAATGTGCCGCTGAGGTGTCCCCTAGCTTTATCGGGGACGGGGGCGAGGCCCGTCCCATCCGTCGCCGCTCCTCCTCGCTTCGACCACGCATACGGCCAGCGATGCGTCTTGGCGCCATGTAGGCAGGCAGGCAGCTGAGGTGGCGTGGTGGTGGAGCCTTCACGAAGATCTGCATGCCGCCACACAGGCGCTTGATGAGTTGGCCTGGGAGCTGCATGTTGCCACGCAGGTGCCTGCTCAGCTGGTTGAGCTGGCAGCTGCATGCGAACGGCGGCGGAGACTTGGTTGGTGCCGGTCTGGCAGTGGCCCGGCTGGCGTCCTCGGTGAGGGCCTTGCTGGGTGGCCCGGCAAGGGTCTTGCCGTGGCGTGATGTCGTCCCCGGCAAGGATCTTGCCGGGGGTCTGGTGGCCTTCCTCGGCAAGGATCTCGCCGAGGGCTGTTGTCTTTTAATCCTCATCTGATCTTGAACATTCCTTGGTATTGACAAAGATCTGCATGCCACCATGGGGGTGCCTCCGGTGCCCTAGTTCCAACGTGGTTGGCTGAGTTGGAACCCATGGGCTCAAGGGTGGCTCACTCCGCTGGTGTGGGCGAGCCGCCCCGGCAAGGGTCTTGCCGGGGCCGCTGAGGCTGCCCCCGACAAGGATCTTGCCGGGGGAATCTGCTTTGCCTCTCTGCTTCTTTGCGGTCTTGATCTTGGCGTTGCTCTGGCCATCTTAGCTTTGGTTTTTCCTTGGTTCACCTCCTCCGCTCTGCTTGGTGCGGTCGCGGGCGCGGCTTCGACTGTCCGTGCACAGGTAAAGGGGTACAAAAGTGCGCCCCCTCTTTTGTACACCGACACACTCCAATAAACTTACGAGTCTAAACTGTGGCATAATTTTTTTTTCTCCAATGACTTATGAGTATAAACTGTGATGCAAAAAAAAAACTCCACACCCTCATGAGTATAAACTGGGGCACACACAAAAAATGCTCCAATATCTTACGAGTTTAAACTCTGACGTAGATATTCAACAAAGAAAAATAAGCCTTCGAGTCATAAAAAGGGAAAATGTAAACAAATAAAGGTTAGCTCATGCGCTAGTACAGAAAGTCCATACGAAGGGGCCTAGCTAAATAAAGGTGTTGCATTGTCCTCAAGCATACGTGAATAAACAAACGACATGGCTGAGATAAGCAAAAGGAGAATGGATAATTAATAAAGGAAAGCAAAAAAAAGGGGGTTCAGTTTGGCACAGAACATCAATTCTTTAAGTTGCCGATGATGCTTGCAATGTCACCTTCCAGCGAGGATACCTTCTCCTCAAGAACCTTCAACTCCTGAACACCTTTCGCATTGATCTCAAGCAATTTTTCACGCAGCTCCTTGGCTTCAGATTGCTTGGCTGATTGTTCCGACTCCAGCTGCATAATGGCTTCATCAGTCGCCTGCAACGTGAAGGTAGCTGCTTTGAGCTTCGCACCAAGGTCTTCCACGACCTTCTTCTCTTCTTCACGCTGCTTCTTCAAGGCTAACATTTTCTTTGACGTAGCTTTCAAAGTGTCTCCAAGCAATCTACTTTCCGTCTCCGCTGCATTAACAGCTTCAGCTTGTTTCCGAGAATGATCAGCAATACCTTTGCGGGCTCCTTGCATTTCATTTGAAAAATAAATGAGTTTTTGCAAGTCAGTCCGAATAGTGGCAATTCGAGGAACAATATCCCCAGTCGACAGCATCAAATAGACTGCTTGAAGAATGTCATGGCACTGAGGATCTGCTATAGTGGAATCATTTAAGCCTTCGAAGGCCCTCGCCAGCGCCTTGTTGATGGTCTCTACAAAACGCTCAGTGATAGGAGAAACGTCCGTGGATGGCATCGCCAACTAAGTGGAAGTTTCCTCGTCCACAAATAGAGCGTCCTCTACAAAATAAATAAATAAATAAATAATCTTGGAAAAATAACAGTATAGCAAACAAATGAATAAGAGCTATATAAGCTACCACGTGTAGAAGCGGACAAAATGTTTAAAGCATCAGCTGTTGGAGGTAGGTTTGAGTCTGGACGTGGCGAAACAATGGTAGGATCAGAAGTCGAGCCCGATACACCATAATCATCCATAGCTAAATTATCTAGGTCTCCTAGACCATGATCTATGTCTCCACTAAGTACCCCATCGAGTACTGCACCACTAAGGTCACCCACGTGGAGAGGCACATCCAATTCTATTGGACCAAAATCATTCTCAACATCAATGGTTTTAATCTTTCTTCTGATAGCGGGCCTTGCGTCCTCCAAAGAGCTATTTTCAGTCATGTGAGCTTCTTCTTCCCCATTAGTCAAAATCTTCTGGACAGGAGAAGAGCATGCGACAACATCCTTAACCTTTCGCTTCTTCTATTAAAAGGAGATATAGAAAAAATGAGACAAAGAAAGGAGCAAACGAACTACGCTAGTACCAAATATATATATATATATATATATATATATATATATATATATATATAAATGTATATATCTCACCTTTTTAGAGTTGATTAAAGGTTCATCATTCGAGAGAAAGCCAGACAGAATGGGACGCTAGTGGTCCATAATTCTCCTTTCATTCAGTTTGATGGCAGCAATATGCTCTTCCTTACCCCTGGCGGAGACTTCCTTTATAACAACAAAATCATTTTCTGAAAGCTTGCGAGGAACTATATACTCCTCTATGTGTTTCAGAAAATTACGTTTCCATGGATTATAATTCTGGCCACTCGAAATGCCCGGGCTGAGAGTATTGAATATGTTATTAAATGGTTCCATAAATTCCACCCACCAGTTGTTCCAGGCCACAGAAGAAAATGCCTCATGTGCATCATTAAGAAGGTACTGGAACTCTCCCTGGTCCGAGCGTAACAAATGCAACCAATACGCATATGCAACTCTAGTATCCTGCCTGTAGGAATTTTTTGGTGTCTTCCAAAACATTATATACTACATTTATTTGGCTGATGAATGAAATCATACGGAATTGGTGTATGAATGATTGGTACAAATATTTGCAATTGAACTTGAGGAAATTTACTCAAGGAGCTGGGTACAAACTATACTGGAATACAGTGTGTATTTGTACACTGGAATTAATTGCCTGGGCATAGTATAGGTTTGGAATTTGCTAGGCTATTTACAGGTTCAGCTCTGTAGATTGATAAGTCTACATGTTTAAATAGGAACCATATACTATTTAAACGTGGCATATATCTCACATATATGTGCTTAGGGATAAGAAGGAATTTGACTCGGAAAATAATCGGTTATGATCATGGTTGGTTAATTCGATTAGGAGTCTAAGTGAATTCTATCTGGATACAGATTTGAACTTTCAGGAATATGAGTATAAATATGTCCCTACCCTCTAGCCTCAGATACGCATTGTGAGCTGCACCACGGACTTGATGGAGGAATTAGAGGGTAGACAAACATACTCATGCTATGTTATTTTCAACATTGGTATCAGAGCAAATTGCATAGAGTTTTGACGGCCGTAAAAATCTCTTTTTTAGAGATAGGAAATAGGACGTCATCCTTTGATGCTATTTTCCTGGGAGGAAACAACTTCCGCTAAGTACTCCTCCCAAAGTCTGGAACAGAGTCGCCTAGATCTCGTGAACACAACTCGCCCAATCAGGAAAACCCTCGCTCGCCCGATCTCTCCGCCTCACCGTCTCCGCTGCGAGTCCGCCTCGCCGTCTCCACCGCCGCTTCGCCGTCCCTGCCGCGGCGGAAGCCTCGCCGTCTCCACCGCCGCATCGCAGTCCCTGCCGCGGCGGACTTCTCGCCGTCTCCACCGCCGCCTCGCCGTACCCGTCGCGGCGCCCACCTCGTCCTCCACGCCGTGACCGGCTGCTCGTCTACAACCAGCCGGGAAATCAGTCCTGCAGAGTTTGTTGCTGCTCCAAATCCTCTGCTTCGACAACTAGCCAAGCTGCACGAGCTGCTGCCGGCTGCTCGGAACCTACAAATCACACGTGAGTTTGCTGCTACTAATCAACGTAGTAGTACAAGTGCTGTTTGGAATTTTTGCTGCTACTAGTCTGCGTGGAAGTACAAGTGCTGATTGGAATTTTTACCACGGTAATCATCACCTCTGATGGCTTCCAACAGTGTGTTTACTGAGTTACTTAGATCTTGTAAATTGGATGGTTCAAATTTTACTGTCTGGAAGAGGAAGATTATGTTTCTCCTCACTGCTGAGAACATTGATTATATCATAACTCAATCTAAGCCAAACCGTCCATCTGACGAAGCTGAATATGAGGAAAAGGAAAACTACCGTGAGGAAATTACTCAGTGGACTAGGGACAACAAAAAGGCTAGAGTATTTATGCTTGGATCAATGTCTGATTCTCTAGCCGGAGAGTATGAACCAGAGGAATCAGCTCGCAAAATAATGAGGAGATAGATTTTGGGGAAGTTTCACTTATCAAAGTTCTTAGCTTGGTGAATCAGTTTTTGACTGCGAAGATGACAGAAACCACTTCTGTTAGTGCGCATCTGAATAAATTATGTGTGTTAGTAAAGGAACTAAAGAATGCTGGATACCCTTTCCCTGAAGAAGTTCAAGTTATGGTTGCTCTAAACTCTTTGCCAAACTCTTGGGAACAATTTAAAATATCCTTACTGAGCGTGTGCTAAACATGAGGACGCTTAGGCATCATCTACTCATGGAAGAAGACAGGAAGTCCACACAAGGGAAAGAGAGGAGGTCTCAACATGATGAACTACACCTTGGTGAGGACAAGTCTTCAAGCAAGAGGAATTGGCAAAAGAGGAAATATGGGACAGATTTGAGGGATAAAATAAATCAGAAGCGTGATAGGAATGATTACAATGGAAGAAACTCAAATAAGAAGGTTGACAAGAGGAAATTTAACTGCCATAATTGTGGTGAACAAGGACACTTTAGATCTGAGTGCACTAAGAAGAGGAAGCCAGATGATAAGAAGTATAACAACAACCAGTCCAAGCATCGGGATAATAGAAGGGGAAATTCTTCACCTGATGGTATGTCACATGTTTTTGTATGTTCAGAATCTCTATTTACAACTTCCTTGTCAAATAGTTGGGTGGTTGATTCTGGCTCCACCTCACACATTGCAAGAGATAGGAATTCTTTACATTCATTTAAACCAATACAAAAGGGAACTAGATATATTTATCTAGGAGCGACATCAAAAGCAGATATACTAGGAATTGGGGACTATAATCTAAAACTCCCAAGTGGAGGAATACTACTCCTCAAGAATATGTATTTGCTCGGATATGAGGAAAAATCTCATATCGGTATCTAGACTAGAATCTGCAGGCTTTGATGTTAACTTTGGCAATGGGAAGGTTAAAATATTGCTAAAAGGAAAGTTAATACAATCAGGAACCGTGTAGAAGGCCTCTATTATATTGAAGATATTTCCGATATTGATGCTATGGACAGTCTAGTTGCTAAAACCACTCCATTGTGAGGAATATAGCGGAAATGACAATTGTTCGAATCCTACCTATGGCATTTAAGGCTAGGACATATATCAAAGAACAGGATTAAAAGATTGATTAGTTCTGGAATTCTGAATTTTAAATGGGAAGATTATGGAATTTGTGAAGCCTGCATCATGGGAAAAATGACTAGAGCTCCCTTTCCTAAAGCCGAAAGATCTAGTGAGCCCTTAGCCATAATTCATTCAGATATTTGTGGGGAAATGACAACACCCACGATAGGACAGAAGGTGTATTTTATCACATTCATTGATGACTTATCCCGATACGGTTATGTCTACCTCCTTAAACACAAGTCTGAGGGTTTTGACATGTTCAAAACTTTTAAGGCTGAAGTGGAAAACCAATTAAATGGGAAAATTAAAGTTCTTAGGACCGATAGAGGAGGAGAGTACACATCCGGAATTTTGGATGAATTCTGTAAAGAACATGGGATAGTACACCACTACACATTACCCTACACACCCCAACAAAATGGTGTAGCGGAAAGAAGAAATAGGACTTTGATGGATATGGTTCGATCCATGATGGCTTACTCGGATTTACCTTTAAGTTTTTGGGGGGAAGCACTGCATACTGCAGTTTATTTATTAAATCATTCACCCTCAAAATCAGTAAAGGTCACTCCCTATGAGCTTTGGAAAGGGAGGAAACCAACACTAAGGCACCTGGCTGTTTGGGGTTGCAATGCTCAAATTAAAATCCCTAGCCAGAACAGAACCAAACTGCAACCTAAGACCACTCCAGGATTTTTTGTTGGATATTCTACTGGTTCCAATGGTTATAGGTTTTATGTGAAGGAAATATGCCCTAGAGGCAATAATAAGTTATTATTTATTTCCTTATTTCATGATAAATGTTTATTATGAAGGAAATATGCCCTAGAGGCAATAATAAAGTTATTATCTATTTCCTTATTTCATGATAAATGTTTATTATTCATGCTAGAATTGTATTAACCGGAAACATAATACATGTGTGAATACATAGACAAACATAGTGTCACTAGTATGCCTCTACTTGACTAGCTCGTTGAATCAAAGATGGTTAAGTTTCCTAGCCATAGACATGAGTTGTCATTTGATTAACGGGATCACATCATTAGGAGAATGATGTGATTGACATGACCCATTCCGTTAGCCTAGCACTTGATCGTTTAGTATCTTGCTATTGCTTTCTTCATGACTTATACATGTTCCTGTAACTATGAGATTATGCAACTCCGTTTACGGAGGAACACTTTGGGTGCTACCAAGCGTCACAGCGTAACTGGGTGATTATAAAGGAGTACTACAGGTGTCTCCAAAGGTACATGTTGGGTTGGCGTATTTGAGATTAGGTTTTGTCACTCCGATTGTCGGAGAGGTATCTCTGGGCCCACTCGGTAATGCACATCACTATAAGCCTTGCAAGCATTGCAACTAATTAGTTAGTTGTGGGATGATGCATTACGGAGCGAGTAAAGAGACTTGTCGTGGCGAGATTGAACTAGGTATTGGATACCGACGATCGAATCTCGGGCAAGTAACATACCGATGACAAAGGAACAACGTATGTTGTTATGCGGTTTGACCGATAAAGATCTTCGTAGAATATGTAGGAGCCAATATGGGCATCCAGGTCCGCTATTGGTTATTGACCGAGAATAGTTCTAGGTCATGTCTACATAGTTCTCGAACCCGTAGGGTCCGCACGCTTAAGGTTTCGATGACAATTATATTATGAGTTTATGAGTTTTGATGTACCGAAGGAGTTGAGTCCCGGATGAGATCGGGGACATGACGAGAGTCTCGAAATGGTCGAGGCGTAAAGATCGATATATTGGACGACTATATTCGGAGTTCGGAAGGTTCGAATGATTCGGTATTTTGATCTGGGAGAGTTACGGAATTCGCCGGGAGAAGTATTGGGCCTTATTGGGCCTGCGGGAAAGAGAGAGGGCTGCCTAGGGCAGGCGCGCCCCATGGCCTAGTCCGGGTGGACTGGGGAGGCCGCACCCTTCCTTCCTTCCTTCTCTCTTCCCTTACTTGTCTCCTACTCCTAATACATGGAAGGACTCCTAGTTGGACTAGGAAGGGAATCCTACTCCGGTGGGAGTAGGACTCCCCATGGCGCCCTCCTAGGGCCGGCCTCCTCCTCCCTCCCTCCTTTTTATACGGGGCAGGGGCACCCCATGAACACACAAGTTGATCTACGGATCGTTCCTTAGCCGTGTGCGGTGCCCCCTCCACCATATTCCACTTGGTCATATCGTCGCGGAGCTTAAGCGAAGCCCTGTGCAGTAGAGTCATATCGTCGCGGAGCTTAGGCGAAGCCCTGCGCGGTGGAGCATCATCATCGTCACCATGCCGTCGTCTTGTGGAACTCATCCCGACGCTTTGCTGGATCGGGCCGGGGATCGTCATCGAGCTGAGCGTGTGCTGAACTTCGGAGGTGCCGTGCGTTCGGTACTTGGATCGGTCGGATCGTGAAGGCGTCGACTACATCAACCGTGTTGTTATAATGCTTCCGCTTACGGTCTCAGAGTGCGTGGACATACACTCTCCCTCTCGTTGCTATGCCATCACCATGATCTTGCGTGTGCGTAGGAAATTTTGAAATTACTCGTTCCCCAGCGATGGCATCCGAGCCTGGTTTTATGCGTTGATATCATATGCACGAGTAGAACACAAGTGAGTTGTGGGCGATATAAGTCATACTACTTACCAGCATGTCATACTTTGGTTCAGCGGTATTGTGAGATGAAGCGGCCGGACCGACATTACAGCGTGCGCTTACGCGAGACTGGTTTCACCGCTTGAGCACTCGTTGCTTAAAGGTGACGGCGGTGTCTGTCTCTCTCACTTTAGTTGAACCGAGTGTGGCTCGCCCGGTCCTTGCGAAGGTTAAAACAGCACCAACTTGACAAACTATCGTTGTGGTTTTAATGCGTAGGTAAAACGGTTCTTGCTTAGCCCGTAGCAGCCACGTAAAACTTGCAACAACAAAGTAGAGGGCGTCTAACTTGTTTTTGCAGGGCATGTTGTGATGTGATATGGTCAAGGCGTGATGCTATATTTATTGTATGAGATGATCATGTTTTGTAACGAAGTTATCGGCAAGCTGGCAGGAGCCATATGGTTGTCGCTATATTGTATCAAATGCAAAAGCCATGTAATTGCTTTACTTTATCACTAAAAGTAGCGATAGTCGTAGAAGCAATAGTTGGCGAGGCGACAACGATGCTACGATGGAGATCAAGGTGTCGCGCGGTGACAATGGTGATCATGGCGGTGCTTGGAGATGGAATCACAAGCACAAGATGATGATGGCCATATCATATCACTTATATTGATTGCATGTGATGTTTATCCTTTATGCATCTTATCTTGCTTTGATTGCGGTAGCATTTTAAGATGATCTCTCACTAAAATTATCAAGAAGTGTTCTCCTGAGTATGCACCGTTGCGAAAGTTCTTCGTCTTTGAGACACCACGTGATGATCGGGTGTGATAGGCTCTACGTTCAAATACAGCGGGTGCAAAACAGTTGCACACGCGAATACTCGAGTTAAACTTGACGAGCTTAGCATATAACAGATATGGCCTCGAACACGGAGACCGAAAGGTCGGCGTGAATCATATAGTAGATATGATCAACATAGTGATGTTCACCATTGAAACTACTCCATCTCACGTGATGATCGGACATGGTTTAGTTGATTTGGATCACGTAATCACTTAGATGACTAGAGATGTCTATCTAAGTGGGAGTTCTTAAGTAATATGATTAATTGAACTTTAATTTATCATGAACTTAGTCTGGTAGTATTTTGCAGATTATGTTGTAGATCAATAGCTCGCGTTGTTGCTTCCCTATGTTTCTATATGTGTTCCTAGAAAATTGTATTGAAAAATGTTAGTAGCAATGATGCGGATTGGATCCGTGATCTGAGGTTTATCCTCATTGCTGCACGGAAGAATTATGTCCTTAATGCACGCTAGGTGAGCAGACCTATTGCAGGAGCAGATGCATACGTTATGAGCGTTTGGCTAGCTCAATATGATGACTACTTGATAGTTTAGTGCACCATGCTTAACGGCTTAGAATCGGGACTTCAAAGGCGTTTTGAGCGTCATGGACCATATGAGATGTTCCAGGAATTGAAGTTAATATTTCAAGCAAATACCGAGTTGAGAGATATGAAGTCTCCAACAAGTTCTATAGCTAAAAGATGGAGGAGAATCGCTCAACTAGTGAGCATGTGCTCAGATTATGCAGGTACTTTAATCGCTTGAATCAAGTGGGATTTAATCTTCCGGATAAGATAGTGATTGACAGAATTCTCTAGTCACCATCACTAAGTTACTAGAACTTCGTGATGAACTATAGTATGCAAGGAATGGCGAAAGCGATTCCGAGCTCTTACGTGATGTTGAAATCGGCGATGGTAGAGATCAAGAAAGAGCATCAAGTGTTGATGATTGACAAGACCACTAGTTCCAAGAGAAGGGCAAAGGGAAACAAAGGGAACTTCAAGTAGAAAGACAAGTAAGTTGTCACTCCTGCGAAGAAGCCCAAAGCTGGACCAAAGCCTGAAACTGAGTGCTTACACTGCAAAGGAAATGGTCACTGGAAGCGGAAATGCCCTGAATATTTGGTGGATAATAAGGATGGCAAAGTGAACAAAAGTATATTTGATATACAGGTTATTGATGTGTGCCTTACTAGTGTTTATAGTAGCCCCGAGTATTTGATACTCGTTAGGTTGCTAAGATTAGTAACTTCAAAGCAGGAGTTCTGAGAATAAGCAGAGACTAGTTAAAGGGAAGTGACGATGAGTGTTGGAAGTAGTTCCAAGATTGATATGATCATCATCGCACACTCCCTATACTCTCGGGATTAGTGTTGAACCTAAATAAATGTTATTTGGCGTTTGAGTTGAGCATAAATATGATTTGATCATGTTTATTGCAATCTGATTATTCATGTAAGTTAGAGAATAATTATTGTTACATTTACATGAATAAAACCTTCTATGGTCATACACCCAATGAAAATGGTTTGTTGGATCTCGATCGTGTGATACACATATTCATAATATTGAAACCAAAAGATGTAAAGTTAATAATGATAGTGCAACTTATTTGTGGCACTGCAGTTTAGGTCATATTGGTGTAAAGCGCATGAAGAAACTCCATCTTGATGGGCTTTTGGAATCACTTGATTATGAATCATTTGATGCTTGCGAACCGTGCCTTATAGGCAAGATGACTAAAACTCTGTTCTCGGAACAATGGGCGAGCAAATGACTTATTGGAAATAATACATCTTGATGTATGCGATCCAATGAGTGTTGATGCTCGTGGCAAATATCGTTATTTTCGACCTTCACAGATGATTTGAGCAGATATGGGTATATCTACTTGATGAAACACAAGTCTGAAACATTTGAAAAGTTTAAAGAATTACAGAGTGAAGTGAAGAATCATCGTAACAAGAAAATAAAAGTTTCTACGATATGATCGCAGAGGAAAAATATTTGAGTTACGAATTTGGTCTTCAATTAAAACAAAGGTGGAATAGTTTCACAGCTCACGCCACATGGAACACCACAACATAATGGTGTGTCCGAATGTTGTAACCGCACTTTATTGGATATGGTGCGATCTATGATGTATCTTACCGATTTACCACCATCATTTTGGGTTACGCATTAGAGACAGCTGCATTCACGTTTAATAGGGCACCATCTAAATCCGTTGAGATGACACCGTATGAACTATGGTTTAGCAGTAAACCTAAGCTGTCGTTTCTTAAAGTTTGGAGTTGTGATGCTTATGTGAAAAAGTTTTCACGATAAGCTCGAACCCAAATCGGAAAAGTCGTCTTCATAGAATACCCAAAGGAAACTGTTGGGTACACCTTCTATCACAGGTCTAAAGGCAAAACATTCGTTGCTAAGATGGATCCTTTCTAGAGAAGGAGTTTTCTCTCGAAAGAAGTGAGTGGGAGGAAAGTAGAACTTGATAAGGTAATTGTACCTTCTCCCTTATTGGAAAGTAGTTCATCACAGAAATCAGTTTCATGATTCCTACACCAATTAGTAAGAAAGTTAATGATGATGATCATGAAACTTCAGATCAAGTTGCTACCAAACCACGAGGTCTTCGGAGTAAGATCCGCACCAGAGTGAATGCGGTAATCATGTTCGGAAGTCATGTTACTAGACCATGATGAACCTCGAAATATGAGGAAGCGATGATGAGCCCAGATTCATGAAATGGCTTGAGGCCATGAAATCTGAGATGGGATCCATATATGAGAACAAAGTGTGGACTTTGATAGAGTTGCCCGATGATCGGCAAGCCATATTATATAAATGGATCTTCAAGAAGAAGACAGATCTGATAGTAGTATTACTATCTACAAAGCTCGACTTGTCGCGAAAGGTTTTCGACAAGTTCAAGGTGTTGACTACAATGAGATTTTCTCAAGCTGTAGCGATGCTTAAGTCATCGAATCATGTTAGCAATTGCCACATTTTATGAAATCGGCAAATGAATGTCAAAACTACATTCTTTAATGGATTTATTAAAGAAGAGTTGTATATGATGCAACCAGAAGGTTTTGTCAATCCTAAAGGAGCTAACAAAATGTGCAAGCTCCAATGATCCATCTATGGACTGGTGCAAGCATCTCGAGTTGGAATAAGCGCTTTGATAGTGTGATCAAAGCATATGGTTTTATCTGAGACTTTGGAGCTTTGTATTTACAAGAAAGTGAGTGGGAGCACTACATCATTTTCGATAAGTATATGTGAATGACATATTGTTGATCGGAAATAATGTAGAATTATTCTACAAAGCATAAAGGAGTATTTGAAAGGAGTTTTTCAAAGAAGGACCTCGGTGAAGCTGCGTACAAATTGAGCATCAAGATCTATTGAGATAGATCAAAAGCGCTTGATAAGTTTTTCAATAAGTACATACCTTGTCAAGATTTTGAAGTAATTCAAAATGGAGCAGTCAAAGAAAAGTTCTTGCACTGTGTTGCAAAGGTGTGAAATTGAGTAAAACTCAAATCCGACCACAGCAGAAAATAGAAAAGAGAATGAAAGTCATTCCCTATGCCTCGATCATAGGTTCTATAAAGTATGCTATGCTATGTACCGGACCTATTGTATACCTTGCTCTGAATTTGGCAAGGAGTACAATAGTGATCTAGGAGTAGATCCTTTGGACATTGGTCAAGAACATCCTTAGTGAGGACTAAGGAAATATTTCTCGATTATGGAGGTGATAAAAGAGCCCGTCGTAAAGAGTTACATCGATGCAAGCTTTTTACACTGATCCAGATGACTCTAAGTCCCAATCTGGATACATATTGTAAGTGGGAGCAATTAGCTAGAGTAGCCCCGTGCAGAGCATTGTAGACATAGAATATTTGCAAAATACATACGGCTCTGAATGTGACAGACCCGTTGACTAAGCTTCTCTCACGAGTAAAACATGATCATCCCTTAGTACTCTTTGGGTGTTAATCACATAGCGATGTGAACTAGATTATTGACTCTAGTAAACCCTTTGGGTGTTGGTCACATGACGATGTGAACTATGGGTGTTAATCACATACAGATGTGAATGTTAGATGATGATGTGAACTAGATTATTGACTCTAGTGCAAGTGGGAGACTGAAGGAAATATGCCCTAGAGGCAATAATAAAGTTATTATTTATTTCCTTATTTCATGATAAATGTTTATTATTCATGCTAGAATTGTATTAACCGGAAACATAATACATGTGTGAATACATAGACAAACATAGTGTCACTAGTATGCCTCTACTTGACTAGCTCGTTGAATCAAAGATGGTTAAGTTTCCTAGCCATAGACATGAGTTGTCATTTGATTAACGGGATCACATCATTAGGAGAATGATGTGATTGACATGACCCATTCCGTTAGCCTAGCACTTGATCGTTTAGTATGCTGCTATTGCTTTCTTCATGACTTATACATGTTCTTGTAACTATGAGATTATGCAACTCCGTTTACGGAGGAACACTTTGGGTGCTACCAAGCGTCACAGCGTAACTGGGTGATTATAAAGGAGTACTACAGGTGTCTCCAAAGGTACATGTTGGGTTGGCGTATTTCGAGATTAGGTTTTGTCACTCCGATTGTCGGAGAGGTATCTCTGGGCCCACTCGGTAATGCACATCACTATAAGCCTTGCAAGCATTGCAACTAATTAGTTAGTTGTGGGATGATGCATTACGGAGCGAGTAAAGAGACTTGTCGGTGGCGAGATTGAACTAGGTATTGGATACCGACGATCGAATCTCGGGCAAGTAACATACCGATGACAAAGGAACAACGTATGTTGTTATGCGGTTTGACCGATAAAGATCTTCGTAGAATATGTAGGAGCCAATATGGGCATCCAGGTCCGCTATTGGTTATTGACCGAGAATAGTTCTAGGTCATGTCTACATAGTTCTCGAACCCGTAGGGTCCATGCACGCAAGGTTTCGATGACAATTATATTATGAGTTTATGAGTTTTGATGTACCGAAGGAGTTGAGTCCCGGATGAGATCGGGGACATGACGAGGAGTCTCGAAATGGTCGAGGCGTAAAGATCGATATATTGGACGACTATATTCGGAGTTCGGAAAGGTTCGAATGATTCGGTATTTTTGAGTCTGGGAGAGTTACGGAATTCGCCGGGAGAAGTATTGGGCCTTATTGGGCCTGCGGGAAAGAGAGAGGGCTGCCTAGGGCAGGCGCGCGCCCATGGCCTAGTCCGAATTGGACTAGGGGAGGGCCGCACCCTTCCTTCCTTCCTTCTCTCTTCCCTTACTTGTCTCCTACTCCTAATACATGGAAGGACTCCTAGTTGGACTAGGAAGGGGGAATCCTACTCGGTGGGAGTAGGACTCCCCATGGCGCGCCCTCCTAGGGCGGCCTCCTCCTCCCTCCCTCCTTTTTATACGGGGCAGGGGCACCCATGAACACACAAGTTGATCTACGGATCGTTCCTTAGCCGTGTCGGTGCCCCCTCCACCATATTCCACTTGGTCATATCGTCATGAGCTTAAGCGAAGCCCTCGCGCCGTAGAGTCATATCGTCATGAGCTTAAGCGAAGCCCTGCGCCGGTGGAGCATCATCATCGTCCTGCCGTCGTCTTGTGGAACTCATCCCCGGCGCTTTGCTGGATCGGAGCCGGGGATCGTCATCGAGCTGAGCGTGTGCTGAACTCGGAGGTGCCGTGCGTTCGGTACTTGGATCGGTCGGATCGTGAAGGCGTCGACTACGTCAACCGTGTTGTTATAATGCTTCCGCCACGGTCTCACGAGTGCGTGGACATACACTCTCCCCTCTCGTTGCTATGCCATCACCATGATCTTGCGTGTGCGTAGGAAATTTTTGAAATTGCTACGTTCCCCAACATATTATTCATGCTAGAATTGTATTAACCGGAAACATGATACATGTGTGAATACATAGACAAACATATAGTCACTAGTATGCCTCTACTTGACTAGCTCATTAATCAAAGATGGTTATGTTTCCTAACCATAGACATGTGTTGTCATTTGATTAATGAGATCACATCATTAGGAGAATGATGTGATTGACATGACCCATTCCGTTAGCCTAGCACTTGATCGTTTAGTACATTGCTATTGCTTTCTTCATGACTTATACATGTTCCTGTAACTATGAGATTATGCAACTCCGTTTACGGAGGAACACTTTGGTGCTACCAAGCGTCACAGCGTAAGCTGGGTGATTATAAAGGAGTACTACAGGTGTCTCCAAAGGTACATGTTGGGTTGGCGTATTTGAGATTAGGTTTTGTCACTCCGATTGTCGGAGAGGTATCTCTGGGCCCTCTCGGTAATGCACATCACTATAAGCCTTGCAAGCAATGTAGCTAATTAATGAGTTAGTTACGGAATGATGCATTACGTAAGCGAGTAAAGAGACTTGCCGATGCTTGAGATTGAACTAGGTATTGGATACCGACGATCGAATCTCGGGCAAGTAACATACCGATGACAAAGGAACAACGTATGTTGTTATGCGGTTTGACCGATAAAAGATCTTCGTAGAATATGTAGGAGCCAATATGAGCATCCAGGTTCCACTATTGGTTATTGACCGAGAATAGTTCTAGGTCATGTCCACATAGTTCTCGAACCCGTAGGGTCCACGCAACAAGGTTTCGATGTGGTTATATTATGAGTTTATGAGTTTTGATGTACCGAAGGAGTTGAGTCCCGGATGAGATCAGGGACATGACGAGGAGTCTCGAAATGGTCGAGGCGTAAAGATCGATATATTGGACGACTATATTCGGACTTGGAAAGGTTCAGTGATTGGGTATTTTTGGATACCAGAGAGTTACGGAATTCGTCGGAGAAGTATTGGGCCTTATTGGGCCATACGGGAAAGAGAGAGGGCTGCCTAGGGCAGGCGCGCCCCAAGGCCTAGTCCGGGTGGACTAGGGGAGGGGCTCGCCCCTCCTTCCTTCCTTCTCCTTTCCCTTCCTTCTCTCCTACTCCTACTAGGAAAGGAGGAGTCCTACTCCCGGTGGGAGTAGGACTCCCCCCTGGTCGCCCCTCCTGGGCGGCCACCTCCTCCCTTGCTCCTTTATATCACGGGGGCAGGGGCACCCCATGACACACAAGTTGATCTCTGAATCGTTTCTTAGCCGTGTGCGGTGCCCCTTCCACCATATTCCACCTTGGTCATATCGTTGCGGAGTTTAGGCGAAGCCTGCGCGATAGAGCATCATCATCGTCACTGCGCCATCGTCTTGTGGAGCTCATCCCGACACTTTGCTGGATCGGAGTCCGGGATCGTCATCGAGCTGAGCGTGTGCTGAACTCGGAGGTGCCGACGTTCGGTACTTGGATCGGTCGGATCGTGAAGGCGTCGACTACATCAACCGCGTTGTGCTAACGCTTCCGCTTACGGTCTACGAGGGTTCGTGGACAACACTCTCCCCTCTCGTTGCTATACCATCACCATGATCTTGCGTGTGCGTAGGAAATTTTTGGAAATTACTACATTCCCCAACATTATGATCCCAACAATAAGAAGTTATTGGAAAGCAGAGATGCTATGGTTTTAGATCAGGACACTCCTCGTCATGCTAAGAGGGCTAGAGTGGAATTGATAGTTGAAGAATCCGAGGAAGTAGTAAATGACTCTAATGGTAATCTTTCAAGCCAAATCCCTGACATAAATATGGAAGAAACTCCTTCAACTAGTATGCCTAGAAGAAGTGGGAGGAACACACAAACACCATCCTATCTAGATGATTACTTTGTGTTTTTAGGGGAAGTGCAATCTAAAGTGTCTTTAGAGGAAGAACCTAAAACTTACAAACAGGCCATTGATTGTGAGGAATCTGGACTATGGTTGGAAGCTATGCGGGAAGAACTAAACTCCATGGAAAGAAATGGTGTTTGGGAACTTGTTGATTTACCCCAAAACCGCCAGGCCATAGGATCTAAATGGATATTCAAAAGGAAACTAAATGCTTCAGGAGGTGTGGAAAAATATAAAGCTCGATTAGTTGCTAAGGGATATACACAAAAGGAAGGAATAGACTTTGTGGAAACATTTTCTCCTGTTGCAAAATTCACTTCTATTCGCATCTTATGTGCCTTAACTGCTTATTTTGATCTTGATCTCCATCAAATGGATGTCAAGTCTGCTTTTTTAAATGGTTATTTAAAAGAGGAAATCTATATGACACAACCAGATGGTTTTGTGGAAAAAGGAAATCAGAATAAAGTATGTAAGTTGAAAAGATCAATATATGGTTTGAGGAAAGATTCTAGGCAATGGAATACCTTATTTGATGTTGCAATCACATCATACGGTTTCTCTATGATGGAAGGAGACCATTGTATTTATTTCAAAATAGTGGGAGGAAACTTTGCATTATTATCTTTGTATGTCAATGACATTTTAATTGCTTCAAACCATAAGGGAACTTTAATGGAAGTGAAATCTTGGTTATCATCTACTTTTGATATGAAAGATTTGGGGGAAGCCTCTTATGTTTTGGGGGTGGAAATACATAGGGATCGGGAAAGTAAAGTTTTGGGGCTGTCTCAAAAAGCTTATCTCAAAACTGTTTTGAAACGATTTTCTATGGAAGATTGCAAACCTGCAAATGTACCAATGATAAAAGGAACTAAACTTAGCGAGGAACAATGTCCTAAAACTCCTAAGGAAATAAGGGAAATGAAAAATGTACCTTATGCTTCTGCTCTGGGGTCTCTTATGTATGTAATGTTGTTTACTAGACCAGATTTGTGTCATACTGTTGGAATGTTGAGCAGATTTCAGAAAAATCCTGGTGAAGCTCATTGGAAGCAAATAAAATATGCTATGCGATATATAAAAGGAACGATGGACTTTTCTCTTTGCTTTAATGGTGATAATCTTCAGCTGCAGGGATATCTTGATCTTGTTGGCGGGAGACCTTGATGAAAGGAAGTCGACGTCGGGTTGTCTATTTACTTTGGTGGAGGTGCTATCTCTTGGAAGAGCGAAAACAAGCTTACGTGGAGCAGTCTTCTATGGAAGCAGAGTACATTGCTGCGAATGAAGCTGTAAAAGATGGTGTTTGGTTGAGGAATTTTTGGTTTCTCTAGAGATAGTTGAAAATCGTCCGATCTGGTCCTTTGTTTATTGTGATAATCAAGCGGCGATTAAACTTTCGAGGATCCCAAGTTTCATAGCAGGGCTAGACATATTGAGGAAAATACCTTTATATTAGAGATGTAATAAATAGGCTGAAAACTGTTCGGCTTGAGTTTTTGCACTGTAATCGATATGTTGGCTGATCCATGACTAAACCTCTTAGTCAGGAATTGTTTTGCAAACATGTCAGGAACATGGGCCTTGGGATTTTTGATTGAATGTTTTTCAGACAAGTGGGAGATGTATGAATTTTTTGGTGTCTTCCAAAACATTATATAACACATTTATTTGGTTGATGAATGAAATCATACGGAATTGGTGTATGAATGATTGGTACAAATATGTGCAATTGAACTTGAGGAAATTTACTCAAGGAGCTGGGTACAAACTATACTGGAATACAGTGTGTATTTGTACACTGGAATTAATTGCCTGGGCACAGTATAGGTTTGGAATTTGCTAGGCTATTTACAGGTTCAGCTCTGTAGATTGATAAGTCTACACGTTTAAATAGGAACCATATACTATTTAAACGTGGCATATATCTCACATATATGTGCTTAGGGATAAGAAGGGATTTGACTCGGAAAATAATCGGTTATGATCGTGGTTGGTTAATTCGATTAGGAGTCTAACTGAATTCTATCTGGATACAGATTTGAACGTTCAGGAATATGAGTATAAATATGTCCCTACCCTCTAGCCTCAGATACGCATTGTGAGCTGCACCATGGACTTGGCGAAGGAATTAGAGGGTAGACAAACATACTCATGCTATGTTATTTTCAACACTGCCTTGTGTACACGCTGACCAACGGAGCATAGGGCACTTGTTGTCTCGAAGTAAGTTGCCGTGCAACTCGATCAGGATGATATGGCTCTGCTATGCAAAGATCATCAACATCAGTAGCACTGTAGCGACCCGACCCGAATGGATCAAGTCTCTGTGCTCAGGTGTCATCCCTGGATCAGTAATGCTGACACCACACAGTACTTCGAAGGATTTATAACTGAGTAGCAATCACACACTTATTACATTGTTGCCCAAAGAGGACTTATTACAATAAATATGGCTTAAGGCCATCTAATAACGATAACAGCGGAAGACTTGGAAGATAAGTGAGTCCATCAACTCCATCGGCATCTGAGTATAGAACCACGACCTAAAGCACCTTACTGTCGTCGAAAAGTCGCAACATGAAAGTTGCAGCCGAAAGCGGGTGACACATGGAATATCTGGCAATGTAACACATAGAGAATAATGAATGATAAGCCTGTACTACATGCATATGTGGCTGGTGGAAAAGCTCATGATTCAGTTTTGCATAAATCCAGTTTTCCCTCTGCAAAGGAATAAATTTGTTTAACTATCATGGTGGTTGTTAAACATTGAGAATGGTTGACAGCATCCTAAATCCCAATTAAAGGTACTCATTAAAAACCCAACAATATTAATTAGAGTAACATGTTGAGATTCACATGATATTCAAGTACTAGATACTCAAAATGTCCATAAACCGGGGACACGGCTAATCATGATTAGTTTATACACTCTGCAGAGGTTTGTGCACTTTTTCCCACAAGACTCGATCGCCTCCGTTTGATTTCTCGCACTACATGATGTTTGAGAAACGGATGACCGAGACATAGTCTTCGAGCGCTAGCACCTTACTTGTGGGTAGACCGTACCAACCTACAACCCCTACATCTGCTAGTCTACCCGTAAGAGTTCGCACAACTTAATCAACTATGCCAGAGCCCATAATGGCTTGTGGCTGCACACGGAAGTTACTAGCATGAATGATATTATGATCCCTTTGAGCCTGGGTGGCGGTCCGAAGAAAAACAGGCAAGTCCTGATAGAAACCAGGTGCCTCAATCCACCTAGATGTGTGTTTAAGTTGCCACCTTAAATAAACCATTAATTTGACAATCTCACATATGTCATGGATACACTCAAACCCAAACCACGTCTACGAGCATAGCATGGCATAAATAAGCAAACGTAGAAGTAACTCCCAAGGTTTCATAAGCAAAACAGGTAATAGGTACTACCTCAACTACTTCCCATCCCACAATTTCATTAGATCCTAATCATGCAAGTGTTCGAGGATTGCTCTAATGCATAAAAACTGGGTATGAGAAAGTATGATCAAAGTGTTACTTGCCTTTAGCGATGATCCATGAAACCTAGAATTGAAGTAACAAGCGGCGCACTCCGGGTGATCTATCGCAGACAAACAACAAGCATACAATAAGTACTCATCTAATGCACGGTAAATCTCGAATAAAAGATCGACCAGAAATTTCAACTTAAGAACCCTGGTTGCAAAAGAAAACGAATCAAACAAAACAACGGAAAACATCCGCGGAAGAAAAAGCTCGGTTCTAGCAAGTTGAAACTAGGTCAAATTTTACAGTAGCAAAACTTTGTTTAAGTTGATTAGTCGGAACGGCGGTTTGAAACGAAACTCCAGCGCTTGAATCACCTGATTCCGATAAGCGGCGAGAAGATAAACTAGAACGAAGATCGGATCCGAAATCGCGATCGGAAAATAGCGGAATAAATCCGTTAAAGAAAATGACGAACGGTCAAGCGAGCGGACGTTTGTTAACGGGAATAACGGTGATCACGTTCGTTAAGGCGAGCGTCCGTGACGCTTCGCTAAACAACAAAACCGGAAGAATAAAACCGATCTAGGGTTTGAAAAAAACCGAACAACGGAAAAAACCGGAGCGGTTTTATAAAAAACCGAACCGAGGGGAGGTGGCGCGCGGCTACCTCGGCAGTGGGGCTCAAGGGCGGGCGGCGGCTAGGCGGCGGGCGGCGGCGCAAGGGCGGCGGCGGCTGCGGGTTGGAGGCGGCGGCGCTGGGTTGGGAGGAGAGGGGTGAGGGGTATTTAAAGGGGAGTAGCTTGGGGAGGGGCAAGCAAGGAGGAGGAGGAGTCCTCCTCGGACTCGGCTTGGCGGTGGGGAGGCTGAGGTGTGGCCTTGAGGGAGGGGCGGCTGGGCAGCTGGGCCCTTGGCCCAGCGGGCGCCATGCATATTTTTTTCTATAAAATCACAGCGGAAAAAGAATAAAATAAAATCTAAACGAACTCCAAAATTTACAAAATAAATTTTTCCCAACTCCTAAAATGAGTCGAACAAAATGAACTTTTACACGGGGCCTAAAATGCAATTTTTGAAAACACGCATTTTTCCCTAAGGCAAATAAAAAGTGAAAAACTTAAAATAAAAATCTTATTTTATTTTTTATTGAATCCTCATTATTTCTTTATTTTGGGAAAGTCATTTTATTCCTCTCTCATATTTTGATAGTAGAAATAATTGAAGATAAAATAAATAAAATCAAATGATCCTATTTTCAAAATTTGAGAAAACTCAAATATGAAAATAACGAAATCTCCAACTCTCTCCGAGGGTCCTTGAGTTGTGTGAAATTTCTCGATCGGCAAAATGCAAGAAAATATGTAATGCATGATGACTTAATGTATAACATTCCAAATTGAAAATTTGGGATGTTACAAACCTACCCCTTAAGATGAATCTAGCCCTCGAGATTCGGGTTAACTAGAAAATAGGTGAGGTGGTCCTTGAGCAAATCTTCTTCTCTTTCCCGGTGGCTTCATCCTCGGTGTGGTGGCTCCAATTGAACCTTGCAAAACTTGATAACCTTGCTGCGAGTAACTCTGCTGGCATAATCGAGAATCTTGACTGGTTTCTCCTCATATGTCAAATCATCCTTCAACTGAATTGCTTCAAGTGGTACTGTATCTCTTAACGGTATCTCTGCTATCTCGGAGTGACATTTCTTCAGCTGAGAAACATGGAATACCTCATGAACTCCTGACAGTCCCTCTGGCAATTCTAGCTTATAAGCAACTTCTCCCATGCGTTGCAAGATCCTATACGGTCCAATGAAACGTAGTGCTAATTTTCCTTTAACTCCAAAACGCTTAACTCCTCGAAGTGGGGATACTCTAAGATAAACTATGTCTCCAACTTCATATTCCATCGCCTTGCGTTTTGAATCCGCATAGCTTTTACATGCAGGATGGGCTACTTTGAGCCTATCGCGAATCAACAACCATACATTCAGACTCCTTGATCAAATCTGGTCCAAACAATCGGCGGTCTCGGCTTCGTCCCATGATAACGGTGTCTGCACCTTCTTCCGTACAAAGCCTCGAAGGTGCCATCTTCAAGCTGGTTTGGTAGCTGTTGTTATAAGAAAACCCTGTATCTGACAAGTTATCATCCCAACTAGATCCATAATCTAGTGCACAAGCTCTCAAACATATCCTCCAAAATCTGATTGACTCTCTCGGTCCGTCCATCTGTCTATGGGTGGAAAGCTGTCTTGAATTCCAGCCTGGTTCCCAATGTTTCGTGTAACCGATTCCAAAACTTTGAGGTAAATTGGGTTCCTCTATCGATCGATACTCCTCGGAACTCCGTGTAAACACACAATTCTGGTCATGTATATCTTTGCCAACTTAGCACTGCTATAGGTAGTCTTGATGGAATGAAATGAGCTACCTTCGTCAAGCGGTCGACTATAACCCAAATCGAGTCATAGCCTGAGCGAGTCTTTGGCAAACCTGTGATGAAATCCATGCCTAGTTTATCCCACTTCCATTCGGTATCGGCAATGGTTGCAACAATCCTGCTGGCTTCGATGTTACGCCTTCACCCTTTGACATACATCACAAACTGCTACATACTCTACAATATCCTTCTTCATTCCGGTCCACCAGAACGTTTCCTTCAAATCTAAATACATCTTGGTATTTCCGGGGTGAATCGAGTAGGGTGAATCATGTGCTTCTTGCAAAATCAACTTCACGATCTCCGGGTCATTTGGCACATAAACACGGTCCTCAAACCATAGGGTATCGTGCTCATCCTCACGAAATCCCTTAGCTTTTCCTTCGCTCATTTTCTCCTTTATAGAGGCAACTTCCTTATCGCCTTTTGAGCTTCTCGATTTTGTCTATCAACGTGACTGAATCTCCAATGCTGCTACATAGCCTCTCGTAACTATTTCCAAACATAGCTCTCGAAGGTCTTCGGCTAACTCCTTGGGTATTCCTCCCACCATTAGTGTATTGACGTGGCTCTTACGGCTCAATGCGCCTGCTACTAACGTTAGCCTTCTCGGGGTGATAATGCAATCTCATATCATAATCCTTAATAAGCTCCAACCATCTCCTCTGCGAGATTTAATTCTTCTGCGTGAAGATGTACTTCAAACTCTTGTGATCCGTGTACACCTCACAATGATTTCCAATGAGAAAATGTCTCCATGTCTTCAATGCATGCACAACAGCTGCTAACTCCAAATCATGTGTGGCATAATTCAACTCATGAGGCTTAAGCTGTCGTGAAGCATCTGAAACAACTCTTCCTTCTGCATAAGCACTGCTCCAAGTCCTCGACACTGAGCGCCGCAATACACCTCATAATCCTTGGTCCGATCTCGCAAAATTAACTTTGGTGAGGTAACCAATCTTTTCTTCAACTCCTGAAAACTTGCCTCACAATCCTTAGTCCATATGAACTTGGTATCCTTTTTCAGCAATTCCGTCATAGGCTTTGCAATCCTTGAGAAATTCTCAATGAATCTTGGTAGTATCCTGCGAGTCCAAGGAAACTCGGATCTCTCAACTGTCGTTGGTGCTTCCCATTTAGTTACGGTCTCAACCTTTGTGGGGTCAACTGCTATCCCTTCTCCGGATATAACATGTCCAAGAAATCCAACTTCCTTTAGCCAAAACTCACATTTGCTGAACTTGGCATATAGCGATGTTCCTCGGTTTCTCCAAAACCAATCACAAATGTTCCTTATGTTCTTCTTCATTCTTCGAGAAAACCAAAATATCATCTATGAACACCACGACGAACTTATCCAAAAACTCCATAAACACTTTGTTCATCAGGTTCATGAAATAGGCTGGCGCGTTAGTCAGTCCAAATGACACAACGGTATATTCATACAGTCCATATCTCGTGGTAAATGTTGTCTTAGGTATGTCCTGCTCCCGAATCTTCAACTGATGGTACCCTGATCGCAAATCGATCTTGGAAAACACTTTAGCTCCTTGCAAATGATCAAACAGATCATTTATCATAGGTAGTGGGTACTTGTTCTTGATCGTTACTTCATTTATACCACGATAGTCTACAACCATCCTTAATGATCCGTCCTTCTTCTCTACTAAAAGTACGGGTGATCCCCAAGGCGAAGAACTTGGGCGTATATAACCTTTATCCAATAGCTCCTTAATCTGCTTCTTGATTTTCGCCAAATCCTGTGCGGGCATCCCTGTATGGTCGCCGATATTGGGCCTGCACAGCAAAAGCTCAATCAAAACCTCAATGTCTCTATCCGGTGGCATTCACGGCAACTCTTAGGAAATACATCGGAAATCCTTACCATTTGGTACTTCTTCTGCACAACTCGATAAGGAATTTACTTGTGCTCTCCTCGACTCATTTCGTGATACATACTTGATTCTCCTCCCTTACGGGGTGGTAAGCAAAATTGACTTAGTGGCGCAATCTATGTTCCTCCATACTTGATAACCAATCCATACCTAATATCACATCCAATCCTTGGGATTCCGAACTATTAGGTCGAGGGAAAAACATAGTGTCCAATCCTTAATGGCGGTCGATCACACCATATACTAGCCATGTATTCTGCTCGGGTGAGGTTACTAGCATGGGTGACCTAAGGGCTTGGGTTGGTAATTTGTACTTATCCACAAATCCCTTGATATGTATGAATGCGATGCACCATGTCGAAAAGAACAAGCTGCGATAAATGACTTAACGAAACTTACCTATTCTGCATCGGCTGAGCTTCAACCTCCTCCACGGTAGCGTGGTTCACTTATCCTTTATTGAAAGGGTTGGCTTCTTTCTGAGCTTCCATTGCCATTTCCATTCTGGCCTTCTGGACATTCGTTTGCATAATGCCCGGTCTTGCGGCACTTAAAGCAAGTGATGTGGCTCAGGTCTACCTTGGATGGTGTCGACGGGTTGGTGCGGTTCTGTCCATTGCTTCCTCCATTCCGTTCCCATTCTTGGTGCCATTATGGTTGTGCGAACTACCTCCTCCATGGGTATGCTGAAACTGAACTCCTGTTTAGGGGTATAGCAGGGCTTCTTTGGGCTCGAGTTATACTTCCCCTGACCATACTTCCTCTTGCGGTTCTAAATTTGCTGCTGCTTTCCTTAAATCATGAGGGCACGGTCTACCAACTCCTGGTAGTTATTGAAACTTGCTACCATCAACTGCATGCTTAACTCATCATTCAGTCCTTCCAGAAACTTCTCCTGCTTAGCTGCATCTGTAGCAACGTCATCAGGGCATAACGTGCTAAAATCATCCACATCTTGCCAACAGTCCTTCCTCCTTGGCGTAAGTTGCGAAACTCACGCTTCTTCATGGCCATAGCTCCTGCTTTGAGACATGGGCGGTCTTGAAAGCTTGCTGAAACTGATCCCATGTGGCAGTGTCTACAGGTAAGTGGCTGTAAAATTCTCCCACCATCTTGCTGCGGGTCCTTCAAGCTGGTGTGCAGCAAACTTCACCTTCTCTCCATCTGTACATCCTGCGGTGGTCAACTCCTCCCTACCTTACGGAGCCAATCATACTGCTACTATTGGCTCGGTGCTCTTTGGAAAACACCGGCGGGTTCAGCCTTAAGAAACGTGTCAAGTGATCTGCAGGTGGTGGTGGCGGTGGGTTGTTGTTGTTGCCTTGGTTTTGTACCAATGTTTGGATCAAAGTGTTCTGCTGCTGAATCAACTAGGTGATCTCTGGCGGAAAAACAAACCCGGGGTCGCGTCTCGGAGGCATCTGATGGGTTTAGAAAAGATGAGAAATTAAGAATAGAGTGAGGTCTAAGGAGAAACACTACCCAATGTATATGAGCAAATGCACACAAAATCACTTCATTCAAATCAAACAAAGGGCTTACAACGATCTAACTATCGCAAAAGTCGTGTACTATGATGTTACATGGAGGTAATACTACTAATATGTGGGGTCATCTACTAATTTGAACGGTGGAAGACTCCATGATGTCTGCTCGACTTCGTCTTCAAAGTCGGGTTCACTTGGATCCGAATCGGTGTCGTCGATGATGATGTAGTTGCTCGGACAGCCGGCGTACTTGTCTTCATTCTTGGCGCCAATTTCTTCTTGAGTTCTTCAATCTCATACTTAAGATCATTATTGTGTCTTGCTACAGCTACGATCTCGTCCATGTAGTCCTTACGTGTAGACTTTAGTTCTTCTTCAAGTTCGATGATCCTTCCCTTCGCATCCTTCAATTCGATCATATCATTGCACATCTGGTTCTCCTGGCGTCGAATGTGCTGGTTTAACTCCTGGATGAAAGCTGCAATGGATCTATCCTTCTTGGTGCTGACTATCTCCCATTGTTCATCTCGGCGTCCGCAAATCTGATAGATGGTGTCCTTGAGGTCTTCTTGGCAAACTTCTCCAATGCGTCCCATGGTGATATGAGCTGCCATGCTCTTTCCCAGACTCCAGGTTGGTGCACTTAAAACACTATCTATAGGCTTGGTGATTGGGGCGAATGTCCTTCCCGGAACGTGAGCTTGAATCTTCCAACGCTCTTCTTCAGGCAGAGTGGCGTTGAAAGTCCCGGTGAAACTTGGTAGTCCAATGTTCAGGTACTTGGTGACTTCCTTCAAGTGAAATCCAAAAGGTGTGCCTTCATCTGGTTGGGCGTACTTGATCTTGGCGTCCTTCATCCTAAAAGAGTAGAAAAGATGAGGAGTTAGAAAATGGGAAGAGAGTAGTGATCTATGGCTTTAACTTAGTGGTCGTGCCCTACGATCGCAGTGTGTGCTCGATACCATCTCAGAGCGACCCGACCGAATGGATCAAGTCTCGTGCTCGGTGTCATCCACGGATCGATAATCTTGACACCACACAGTGCTTGAAGGATTTATAACGAGTAGCAATCACACACTTATTACATCGTTGCCCAAAGAGGACTTATTACAATAAATATGGCTTAAGGCCATCTAATAACGATAATAGCGGAAGACTTGGAAGATAAGTGAGTCCATCAACTCCATCGGCATCATCGAGTATAGAACCACGACCTAAAGCACCTTACTAAATAAATGCGAAAAGTACGCAACATGAAAGTTGCAGCCAGCAACGGGTGACACATGGAATATCTGGCAATGTAACACATAGAGAATAATGAATGATAAGCCTGTAATACATGCATATGTGGCTGGTGGAAAAGCTCTCTGATTCTGAGTTTTGCATAAAGCCAGTTTTCCCTCTGCAAAGGAATAAATTTGTTTAACTATCATGGTGGTTGTTAAACATTGAGAATGGTTGATGACATCCTCAATCCCAATTAAAGGTACTCATTAGAAACCCAACAATATTAATTAGAGTAACATGTTGAGATTCACATGATATTCAAGTACTAGATACTCAAAATGTCCATAACCGGGGACACGGCTAATCATGATTAGTTTATACACTCTGCAGAGGTTTGCGCACTTTTCCCCACAAGACTCGATCGCCTCCGTTTGATTTCTCGCACTACATGATGTTTGAGAAACGGATGACCGAGACATAGTCTTTCAGAAGCGCTAGCACCTTACTTGTGGGTAGACCGTACCAACCTACAACCCCTACATCTGCTAGTCTACCCGTAAGAGTTCGCACAACTTAATCAACTATGCGAGCCCATAATGGCTTGTGGCTGCACACGGAAGTTACTAGCATGAATGATCTTATGATCCCTTTGAGCACAGGTGGCGGTCGAAGAAAAACAGGCAAGTCTGATAGAAACCAGGTGCCTCAATCCACCCGGATGTGTGTTTAAGTTGCCACCTTAAATAAACCATTAATTTAACAATCTCACATCTGTCATGGATACACTCAAACCCAAACCACGTCTACGAGCATAGCATGGCATAAATAAGCAAACGTAGAAGTAACTCCCAAGGTTTCATAAGCAAAACAGGTAATAGGTACTACCTCAATTACTTCCCATCCCACAATTTAATTAGATCCTAATCATGCAAGTGTTCGAGGATTGATCTAATGCATAAAAACTGGGTATAAGAAAGTATGATCAAAGTGTTACTTGCCTTGCTGATGATCCGCGAAACCTAGAGATTCGAAGTAACAAGCAGCGCACTCCAGGTGATCTATCGCAGACAAACAACAAGCATACAATAAGTACTCATCTAATGCACGGGTAAATCTCGAATAAAAGATCTGACCAGAAATTTCAACTTAAGAACCCTGGTTGCAAAAGAAAACGAATCAAACAAAACAACGGAAAACATCCGCGGAAGAAAACAGCTCGGTTCTAGCAAGTTGAAACTAGGTCAAATTTTACAGATAGCAAAACTTTGTTTAAGTTGATTAGTCGGAACAGCGGTTTCAAACGAAACTCAGCGCTTGAATCACCTGATTACGATAAGCGGCGAGAAGATAAACTAGAGCGAAGATCGGATCTGAAATCGCGATCGGAAAATAGCGGAATAAATCCGTAGAGAAAATGGCGAATGGTCAAACGAGCGGACGTTCGTTAACCGGAATAACCGGTGATCACGTTCGTTAAGATGAGCGGTCCGTGACGCTTCGCTAAACAACAAAACGGAAGAATAAAACCGATCTAGGGTTTGAAAAAACGAACAATGTAAAAGAAACCGGAACGGTTTTATAAAAAACCAAACGAGAGGAGGGTGGGCGCGCTGCTACCTCGACAGGTGGGGCTGACGGGCGGCGGCTAGGCTAGGCGCGCGGCGGCTGCTGCGGGTTGGGGGGGCGGCGGCGGGTTGGGGAGAGAGGGGGTGAGGGGTATTCAAAGGGGGGAGTAGCTTGGGGAGGGGCAAGCAAAGGGAGAAGGAGGAGGAGTCCTCCTCGCAGGGAAGGGAGGGGCTGCGTCCCCTCTAGGGTTCCCTCCCCAAGGGTGGCGGCAGCCCCAGATGCCATCTGGGTGGCGGCCAGAGGGGAGAGGGAGGCACGCCTGGGTCGGCCTTAGGGCCCATCTCGCCCTAGGGTTTGCCCCTCCCACTCTTCCTCGCGCTTGGGCCCCTTGTGGGCGCACCAGCCCACAGGGCTGGTCCTCCCACACTTGGCCCATGCAGCCCTCCGGGTTGGTGGCCCCACTTGGTGGACCCGGGACCCTCCGGTGGTCCCGATGCGTTCTGGGAAAAACCGAAACTTTTCCGGTGACCAAAACAGACTTCCATATATAAATCTTTACCTCCGGACCATTCAGGAACTCCTCGTGACGTCGGGATCTCATCGGGACTACGAACAACATTCGGTAACCACATACAAACTTCCTTTATAACCCTAAGCGTCATCGAAACTTAAGTGTGTAGACCCTACGGGTTCGGGAACCATCTTGAGACATGACCGAGGCGTTCTCCGGTCAATAACCAACAGCGGGATATGGATACCCATGTTGGCTCCCACATGTTCCACAATGATCTCATTGGATGAACCACGATGTCAAGGACTCAATCGATCCGTATACAATTCCCTTTGTCTAGCGGTATTGTACTTGCCCGAGATTCGATCGTCGGTATCCCGATACCTTGTTCAATCTCGTTTCCGGCAAGTCTCTTTACTCGTTCGTAACACATCATCCGTGATCAACCCCTTGGTCACATTGTGCACATTATGATGATGTCCTACCGAGTGGGCCCAGAGATACCTCTCCGTTTACGGAGTGACAAATCCGATCTCGATTCGTGCCAACCCATGCAGACACTTTCGAAGATACCGTAGTGCACCTTTTAGCCACCCGATTCGTTGTGACGTTTGGTACACCAAAACATTCCTACGGTATCCAGGAGTTGCACAATCTCATGGTCTAAGGAAATGATACTTGACATTAGAAAAGCTTTAGCATACTGAACTACGATCTTTGTGCTAGGCTTAGGATTGGGTCTTGTCCATCACATCATTCTCCAAATGATGTGATCCGTTATCAACGACATCCAATGTCCATGGTCGGAAACCGTAACCATCTATTGATCAACGAGCTAGTCAACTAGAGGCTTACTAGGGACATGGTGTTGTCTATGTATCCACACATGTATCCGAGTTTCCTATCAATACAATTATAGCATGGATAATAAGCGATTATCATGAACAAGGAAATATAATAATAATAACTAATTTATTATTGCCTCTAGGGCATATTTCCAACAGTCTCCCACTTGCACTAGAGTCAATAATCTAGTTCACATCGTCATGTGATTAACAGCGATAAGTCACATCGCCATGTGACCAACATCCAAAGAGTTTACTAGTGTCGTAAACTAGTTCACATCATCATGTGATTAAGACTCAATGAGTTACGAGGTTTGATCATGTTTTGCTTGTGAGAGAGGTTTTAGTCAGCGGGTGCGAACCTTTCAGATCCGTGTGTGCTTGCAAATTTCTAGGTCATATTGTAAATGTTGCTTCCACGCTCCACTTGGAGCTATTCCAAATGGTTGCTCCACTATCGTATCCGGTTTCCTACTCGAGTCACTCGGATAGGTGTTAAAGCTTGCAGCGTAACCCTTTCGCGAACTCTTTATCACCTCCATAATCGAGAAACATGTCCTTATTTTCTCCAAGGACAATTTTGACCGCTGTCCAATGATCCATTCTGGATCATTCTTGTTCCCCTAGTGACTCATGGCAAGGCACACTTACAGTGCGGTACACAAGACAACGTCTTGTAGAGACTACGTCTAAGGCATAGGGGCGACCTTCGTCCTTTCTCTCTTTTCTGCCGTGGTCGAGCTTTAAGTCTTAACTTCATACCTTACATCTCGGTAAGAACTCCTTCTTTGGTGATCCATCTTGAACACCTTCAAGATCATGTCAAGGTATATGCTCATTTGAAAGTACCATTAAGCGGTTTTGATCTATCCTATAGATCTTGATGCTCAATGTTCAAGTAGCTTAATACAGGTTTTCACTTGAAAACACTTTTCAAATAACCCTATATGCTTTCGAGAAATTCTACATCATTTCGATCAACAATATGTCAACAACATATACTCATCAAAAATTCTATAGTGCTCCCACTCACTTCTTTGGAAATACAAGTTTCTCATAAACTTTGTATAAACCCAAAATCTTTGATCATCTCATCAAAGCGCACATTCCAACTCGAGATGCTTATTCCGGTCCTTAGAAAGGATCGCTGGAGCCAGCATACCTTTTAGCATCCTTAGGATCGACAAAACTGTCGATTGTATCACATACAACTTTTCCTTCTGAAAACCGGTAAGGAAACTCATTTTGACATCCATCGCAGATTTCATAAATGCAGCTTATGCTAACATGATTCCGACGGACTTAAGCATCGCTACTGAATGAGAAAATCTCATCTTAGTCAACTCCTTGAACTTGTGAAAACTCTTTGCCACAAGTCGAGCTTCATAAACGGTGATATTACCGCCCACGTCCGTCTTCTTCTTAAAGATCCATTTATCTCAATGGCTTGCCGATCATCGGGCAAGTCCACCAAAGTCCATGCTTTGTTCGATATATGGATACTATCTCGGATTTCATGGCTTCTAACCATTTGTCGAATTTGGGCCCACCATTGCTTCTCCATAGCTCGTGGGTTCATTGTTGTCTAGCAACATGACCTTCAAGATAGGATTGCGTACCACTCAAGTAGTACGCGTCCTTGTCACCCCACGAGTGCGTTAGTGACTTGATCGAAACTTCATGATCACTATCATAGCTTCTACTTCAATTGGTGTAGGTTCCACGGAACAACTTCTGTGCCCTGCTACACACTAGTTGAAGTGACGGTTCAATAACCTCATCAAGTCTCCACCATCCTCCCACTCAACTTTTCGAGACGAACTTTTCCTCGAGAAAGGACCCGATTCAAGAAACAATCCCTATTGCTTTCGGATCTGAATTAGGAGGTATACCCAACTGTTTTGGGTGTCCTATGAAGATGCATTTTGTCCGCTTTGGGTTCGAGCTTATCAACCTGAAACTTTTTCAGATAAGCGTCGCAGCCCCAAACTTTTAAGAAACGACAACTTAGGTTTCTCCAAACCATAGTTCAAACAGTGTCGTCTCAACGGAATTACGTGGTTCCCTATTAAAGTGAGTGCGGTTGTCTCTAATGCCTAACCCATGAACGATAGTGGTTATTCGATAAGAGACATCATGGTACACACCATATCTAATAGGGTGCAACTATGATGTTCGGACACACCATCACACTATGATGTTCTAGGCGGTATTAATTGTGAAACAATTTCCACAATGTCTTAATAGCGTGCCAAAGCTCGTAACTCAGATACTCATCTCTATGATCATATCATAGACATTTTATCCTCTTGTCACGATGATCTTTAACTTCACTCTGAAATTACTTGAACCATTCAATAATTCAGACTTGTGTTTCATCAAGTAAATACACTCAGTATCTACTTAAATCATCCGTGAAGTAAGAACATAACGATATTCACTGCATGCCTCAGCACTCAATGGACTGCACACATCAAAATGTGTTACTTCAACAAGTTGCTATCTTGTTCCATCTTCTTTGAAACCGAGGCTTTTGGTCATCTTGCCCATGTGGTATGATTTGCATATCTCAAGTGATTCAAAATCAAGTGAGTCCAAGCGATCCATCTGCATGGAGTTTCATCATGCGTATACACCAATAGACATGGTTTGCATGTCTCAAACTTTTCAAAAGCGAGTGAGTCCAAAGATCCATCAACATGGAGCTTCTTCATGCGTTTATACCAATATGACTTACATGGCGATTGCCACAAGTAAGTGGTACTATCATTACTATCTTATACCTTTGGCATGAAAATGTGTATCATTACGATCGAGATTCAATAAACCATTCATTTAGGTGCAATACCATCGAAGGTATTATTCAAATAAATAGAGTAACCATTATTCTCCTTAAATGAATAACCGTATTGCGATAGACATAATCCGATCATGTCTATGCTCAACGCAAACACCAAATGACAATTATTCTGGTTTAATACTAATCTTGATGGTAGAGGGAGCGTGCAATGTTTGATCACATCAAACTTGGAAACACTTCCAACACATATCGTCGGCTCACCTTTAGCTAGTCTCCGTTTATTCCGTAGCTTTTATTTCGAGTTACTAACACTTAGCAACCAAACCGGTATCTAATACCCTGGTGCTACTAGGGTACTAGTAAAGTACACATTAACATAATGTATATCCAATATACTTCTATCGACCTTGCCAGCCTTCTCATCTAACAAGTATCTAGGGTGGTTCCTCTTCTGTGTCCGTTCCTCTCATTACAGAAGCACTTAGTCTCGGGTTTGGGTTCAACCTTGGGTTTCTTCACTAGAGCAGCAACTGTTTTGCCGTTTCATGAAGTATCCCTTGTTGCCCTTGCCCTTCTTGAAATTGGTGGTTTTACCAACCATCAACAATTGATGCTCCTACTTGAATTCTACTTTCGCGGTGGCAAACATCGCGAACACTTCAAGGATCATCATATCTATCCCTGATATGTTATAGTTCATCACGAAGCTCTAGTAGCTTGGTTGCAATGTCTTTGGAGAAACATCACTATCTCATCTGGAAGATTAACTCCCACTCGATCCAAGTGATTGTTGCACCCAGACAATCTGAATACAAGCTCAACGATTGAGATCTTCTCCCTTAGTTTGTAGGCTAGAAAACTCGTCGAAGGTCTCATACCTCTTGACGTGGGCACGAACCTGAAATCCCAATTTCAGCCCTCGAACATCTCATATGTTCATGACGTTTCAAAAACGTCTTTGGTGCCTCAATTCTAAGCCGTTTAACATTACCGAACTATCACGTAGTCATCAAAGCGTGTGTCGGATGTTACGCAATATCCACAGACCACGTTCGAGGTCCAGCACACCGAGCGGTGCATTAAGGACATAAGCTTCCTACTGACCGCATAATTGCTACTGTCAACTTTCAACTATATTTTCTCTAGGAACATATCTAAACAGTAGAACAAAAGCGTGAGCTATGACATAATTTGCAAAGGGCTTTTGACTATGTTCAGGATAATTAAGTTCATCTTATGAACTCCCACTCAGATAGACATCCCTCCAGTCATCTAAGTGATTACATGATCCGAGTCAACTAGGCCGTGTCCGATCATCATGTGAGACGGACTAGTCATCATCGGTGAACATCTTCATGTTGATCGTATCTACTATCGACTCATGCTCGACCTTCGGTCTCTTGTGTTCGAGGCCATGTGCGTACATGCTAGGCTCGTCAAGTTAACCTAAGTGTTTCACGTGTGTAAATCTGGCTTACACCCGTTGTATGTGAGCGTAAGAATCTATCACACCCGATCATCACGTGGTGCTTGAAGCGACGAACTTTCGCATAGCGGTGCACAGTTAGGGGAACACTTTCTTGAAATTTTAATGAGGATCATCTTATTTACTACCGTCGTTCTAAGCAAATAAGATGCATAAACATGATAAACATCACATGCAATCAAATAGTGACATGATATGGCCAATATCATTTTGCTCCTTTGATCTCCATCTTGAGGCTCCATGATCATCATCGTCACCGGCATGACACCATGATCTCCATCATCATGATCTCCATCATCGTGTCTCCATGAAGTTGTCTCGCCAACTTATTACTTCTACTACTATGGCTACGGTTAGCAATAAAGTAAAGTAATTACATGGCGTTTGTTCAATGACACGCAGGTCATACAATAAATTAAGACAACTCCTATGGCTCCTGCGGTTGTCATACTCATCGACATGCAAGTCGTGATTCCTATTACAAGAACATGATCAATCTCATACATCACATATCATTCATCACATTCTTCTTGGCCATATCACATCACATAGCATACCCTGCAAAAACAAGTTAGGCGTCCTCTAATTGTTGTTGCATGTTTTACGTGGCTGCTATGGGTTTCTAGCAAAACGTTTCTTACCTCGCAAAACCACAACGTGATATGCCAATTGCTATTTACCCTTCATAAGGACCCTTTTCATCGAATCCGTTCCGACTAAAGTGGGAGAGCGGCACCGCTAGCCACCTTATGCACCAAGTGCATGTCGATCGGTGGAACCTGTCTCACGTAAGTGTGCGTGTAAGGTCGGTCCGGCCGCTTCATCCCACAATACCGTAGAAACAAGATTGGACTAGTAACGGTAAGCATATTGAACAAAATCAACGCCCACAACTACTTTGTGTTCTACTCGAGCAAAGAATCTACGCAATAGACCTAGCTCATGATGCCACCGTTGGGGAACGTAGCAGAAATTCAAAATTTTCCTACGTGTCACCAAGATCTATCTATGGAGAAACTAGCAATGGGGGGAAGGAGAGTGCATCTACATACCCTTGTAGATCGCTAAGCGGAAGCGTTCAAGAGAACGGGGTTGAAGGAGTCATACTCGTCGTGATCCAAATCACGGAGATCCTAGTGCGAGCAGACGGCACCTCCGCGTTCAACACACGTACAGACTGGTGGCGTCTCCCATGCCTTGATCCAGCAAGGAGATAGGGAGAGGTTGAGAAGACTCCATCCAGCAGCAGCACAACGGCGTGGTGGTGATGGAGGGCGTGGTAGTTCAGCAGGCTTCGCCAAGCACCGCGGGAGAGGAGGAGTAAGAGAGGTAGGGCTGCGCCAAGAGGAGAGGTTCTCATGTGTTGGGCAGCCCCGGACCTCATGTATTTATAGGGGAAGGGAGGGGCTGCGCCCCTCTGGGTTCCCTCCCAAGGGTGGCGGCAGCCCCAGATGCCATCTGGGTGGCGGCGAGGGGAGAGAGGAGGCGGCGCTGGGGTGGGCCTTAGGGCCCATCTACCCTAGGGTTTGCCCCTCCCACTCTTCCTGCGCCTTGGGCCCTTTGTGGGGCGCACCAGCCCACACAGGGCTGGTCCCTCCCACACTTGGCCCATGCAGCCCTCCGGGGTTGGTGGCCCCACTTGGTGGACCCCCGGGACCCTCCCGGTGGTCCCGGTACGTTACCGGAAAAACCCGAAACTTTTCCGGTGACCAAAACAGGACTTCCCATATATAAATCTTTACCTCCGGACCATTCCGGAACTCCTCGTGACATCCGGGATCTCATCCGGGACTACGAACAACATTCGGTAACCACATACAAACTTCCTTTATAACCCTAGCGTCATCGAAACTTAAGTGTGTAGACCCTACGGGTTCGGGAACCATGCAGACATGACCGAGACGTTCTCCGGTCAATAACCAACAGCGGGATCTGGATACCCATGTTGGCTCCCACATGTTCCACAATGATCTCATTGGATGAACCACGATGTCAAGGACTCAATCGATCCCGTATACAATTCCCTTTGTCTAGCGGTATTGTACTTGCCCGAGATTCGATCGTCGGTATCCCGATACCTTGTTCAATCTCGTTTCCGGCAAGTCTCTTTACTCGTTCCGTAACACATCATCCCGTGATCAACCCCTTGGTCACATTGTGCACATTATGATGACGTCCTACCGAGTGGGCCCAGAGATACCTCTCCGTACACGGAGTGACAAATCCGATCTCGATTCGTGCCAACCCCAGACACTTTTGGAGATACCTGTAGTGCACCTTTATAGCCACCCAGTTACATTGTGACGTTTGGTACACCCAAAACATTCCTACGGTATCCGGGAGTTGCACAATCTCATGGTCTAAGGAAATGATACTTGACATTAGAAAAGCTTTAGCATACGAACTACGATCTTTGTGCTAGGCTTAGGATTGGGTCTTGTCCATCACATCATTCTCCAAATGATGTGATCCGTTATCAACAACATCCAATGTCCATGGTCGGAAACCGTAACCATCTATTGATCAACGAGCTAGTCAACTAGAGGCTTACTAGGGACATGGTGTTGTCTATGTATCCACACATGTATCTGAGTTTCCTATCAATACAATTATAGCATGGATAATAAACGATTATCATGAACAAGGAAATATAATAATAATAACTAATTTATTATTGCCTCTAGGGCATATTTCCAACAAAAGACCCATCCACCCCGCAATATAATGCACTGGCCAAATTCTCTTCTCATAAGAGGGGGAGCGACGGGGTGCATACTGATCCTTTGAAGAGAATAATACAATGCACAAAGAGCTGAATGAGCCAAAGAGATCTTGCAACCAGAAACGATCCAAGAGGTCCCCCACCAACAACCACGTAAGAGCAAAGCCAGTGGGCTGTAAAAGCCGCAACGTACATGTGTTGTTCCCGAAGGGAGGTGAAAGATGAAGTGTGTTCGCGTTTGTTATGGAAATGGTCACATCAAACTTGAAAAGTCACACTTCCATTTTCACGGCTGAGCTGATAGAATTCTTCTAAAAGGCCAGATTAGAAATTTGGGAACATAAGCTTTGAAGGTTCTAGGTCATCTATAGAGGGAACATATTCCTTGTATGGGTATCCAACTAAAGGAAGACCCGTCATTAGAAGCATGCCAAGCAGGGTCACGGTGCGTTCACCAGATGAAAAAAGAAAAGTATTTGTTTCCGGATCCCATTTTTCCAGTAGTGACCTCAGTAACGAATCTGAAACTTCATATTCACCGAGGGAGCAGTAAATGGCCCCATATATGTAATCGGTGTTCTCCACTTCTCCTTTTAAACAAAACGAGTGGTTATTCAATATAGAGATGCCCCACTCAACATAGCCTTTGGGTTGCGGAACATACTCGACTATGTGACCATCCCAACCTAGACCTTTTGCTACCATCCTGGTCCCTAGGGTGTAGGCTTCATGATCACGTTTAGGATAAGGTGCTAGTGGATGAAAAGAATAGTCACTAAGAGTAGACCCCACATTCCAACCATGAGGATGGCGCGTCAAATCCGCATGTGTGAGCACCTGCTGTCTGATCACTGGATTGACCTCTTCACTAGTATTAGGCTCATATAGATGTTGCTCAGCTAACTGACAAATCGATAGTTCATTGGAAGGAACAGACCCTTGACTATGCGCCATCTATATGAAAAGGCATAAAATGAATATGACGGCATGTATATGTGTAAAAATAAGCGCCTAGTAAAAAAGGGGAAATGTCACGGTGTGTTACCTAGCTTTATTGGCAACTATCTTCAGCCAACCATTAAATACTTTCCCTATAAAACAAAAAGGGAAATACTGGAGTAAATAAAAGACATCAGATCCAAGCATTGGTTGTATATGTTATGTGGCACTTATAATTGTCTCCACGGTCGTACGACGGACCAAGCCCACGTAGGGACTTGCCGGGACACCAACCGTAGGAAAAATAAATTTTCAACATAATATATATGTGGCGCTAATAATTGCCTCAACGGTCGTACGACGGACCAAGCCCACATAGTGACTTGCCGGGACGCCAACCATGGGAAATTTTTTTTTTGGACATAATATATATGTGGCGCTTATAATCATCTCCACAGTCGTACGACGGACCAAGCCCACATAGGGACTCGCCGGGACGCCCACCGTGAGAAAAACATATTGCTGGCATAATAAATATACATGACACTTGTAATCATCTCCGCAGTTGTGCGACGGACCAAGCCGATATATAGACTTGCCGGAACGCCAACTGGGAAGAAATCATATTGTAAACATATATGCTATACCGACTGATCTCAACGGTTGTACGACGGACCAAGCCCGCATATGGACTTGCCGGAACGCCAACTGAAAAGAAATGCAGTGCTGATCTCAATGGTTGTACGACCGGCCATTCTCATATAAGAACTTGCCAAGCGAAATTCGTGAGTAAATCATTGGCATAGGTTACATAAAAGAAAATTGATCAAAGATGAAAGGGATCTATACTACACACATGAGTCTTCACGGCCGTACGACGGACCAAGTTCAAACAAACTTGCCGGCACGCCAGCCGTGAAACCAAGATGTTGCTTGATCACACATACATTCAGAAGAGACACCATCCTCATATATAAACGGAGAATCGCGTGTCATAGTGTTGTACGTTGCTATGCATGTTTACCATACCGTACCCAAAAAATAATTCATACCACAGTGGAAGCAGATGTACGTACTAGGTGGGGATCGATTGATATATAGCAGGCCTTGAGTGAGTCTCCCTGTGTAGAAAAAAAATAATCTAAGTGCACAATAGGATACAGGATGTATATATATGAATCCTTGGGAAAGCATATGAACTCACCGGGAGAGGAAGTGAGGATCTGATCTCTGTTATCCGAGATCGCCAAATTGTGCTGAAACACCAGTATCTCCTATGCCAAGGAAACAAAGGCGTCAAATAGATCATCACAAAGAATCACAAAGAGGCAAATGCAATAACATTGCATACTGAGGCCAAGAGATCTGGTCTGATCTCAATACGACAAGCTACACCAGGGCAAAACTAACCTGTGGATGACAATGCAAAGAAAGATAAAGAAACGGGTCTACGCCTACGCTTCTGTTGGAGTATATCTATCTAGAGGCAACTTGATAACAACCCTTCAAGATGGAGGCCTTATCCAATTAAAGGATCCAAACAAACTTTCAAATAACATAGGAACTGTACGCACCTGGCCTACCGTCAAGCCGGCCATTTGAATAAAGTACACGCACACATGGGCTAAGCCAATTCTAGGAGGCAAGTTAAAAAAAGGGATCCATGTATTTTTGAGCTCTGAATCCGAATAAAAAAATCCATTCACATTCAGACCTCGAGGGGCATCTGTTGACACCAACTTCGGCCAAAAGTAAAATATGGCGCATAATTCAAATAAAAGCATTTACATAAAATGATTAAAACAAAAAAGTGAATTGCCGAATACATGGATAAAAAATACAATGATAAAATAAAAGACCCAAAAATAAAAGGGAAGAAAATGAGCCATATCATCGTATAAATTAGAGGACATATGACTTTCATACACATACGCCACATCAACGGCGAAATTCCAACGTTTACACAAATTCATAGTTTCATAGACGACGCTAATATTGCCAAAATTTTATATCATATTTACGAGCATTATTCTGTCATCGCTAAAAAAATATTAGCACAGTAATGTTCATATAAAATAATATAACGCGCGACGATGTATAAAGAAAATATCAAGCCGTCATATAACTATCAATGAAAAGATGATTTTCCATGTCATTACAATTAATTTGGCCTAGCTAGCCCACGTATACAAATGGCAACATGCATGCATGGTGCAAGTACTATCAACATGCATGCATGTGTTATGTCTAGATTAATTATGCGGCAAGATTATGTAGTAATGGACTAATTACCCAGCCCATGGCCCAAACACATACGGATGTCTCCCGGACTGCTAACCCATGCAAAGAGAACTAATAGCCCAATTTAGCTACTTTAATCAAATAGATATTGTGAAATCCACCGAGAAGACTTGGCGTACAATCAGCCACCACGCCCACCACTCCCACGTTCCTGCACACGACCTCCAGTACGTGCATGCGTTCGTCTCAGGCGCTGGCCGCCTATATAAAGGCTAGCACACAACGTTGCCAAGGCTGCTGAGGACCCATCCATCGATCGTTCACGCACGTATATACGCTGCAACGTCGCCGTCGCTGCCGGCCGTCCGCTCGCCGTCGTTGCCACCGGCCGTCCGCTCGTCATCATCGCCGCCGGTCGTCCGCTTGCCGTCGTCTACCCACTTGTGGCCGGCAGGCTAGTCGCCATTCGTTCGCTCGTCGTCTGTACTGCTTGCCTCCTGCCGTCCGACATCCACAAGCTACATATACCGGCGCATGCTCACCTGCATCATCACTTCACAAGTACGTGAGGGAACCTAGGGAGAGGTGAGATCAGGGCCGGCTCTATGATTTCGAAGGCCCCGGTGCGAACCCGACCAATGGGCCCAATAAAGAGAAAAATCTAATTTGACACATGAAAATATAAAATTGCTATAAAATCATAAAACTAATATATTTTTACTAGAATCAAGCATATGTTATTTTCCCTGTCTTTGTTCCAAACCAAGTATCATGGAAGTTATAATGCAGAAAAAAACATATAGAAATAGCATGCTAACCTCCAGTGATCATGTGAAACGAGACTTTCGTGCATTTTTTGACGCAAAATCATCAATGAGAGTGTCAAGATCAATACTATCCAGCATATTCTTCTCAATGCAGCACATGGCCAATCCATTCAATCTTTCTTGAGACATCGTTGACCTCAAATAATTTTTCAATAGTTTCAATTTTGAGAAACTCCTTTCAGCAGATGCAATAGTCACAGGTATGGTCAAAAGGATACGATTAGCAATTGAGACATTTAGATAACAATCCGCATCTCTAACAAACTCAAATATCTGATCAGCTGACATGAATGTGTTTGGCAATGTCATCTGCAGTACTTTTAGTTCAGAAACGAAATCATCTAGATCGACATCTGCTGACTTACCATGAGTGAATTTGTTGACAAAATTAGTGTAACATCTTCTTAGATCATTATCAGCCAAGGACTTCAACACTTTCGAGTTGAACAAGAAACCAAATATGCTTCCAAATGTCTTCAGTTCCTCAAATCTAGTAGTTAGGGAAGCAATTGCAACATCAATCATCACCAAAAAGTATTTAACTCTAAATGATTCCACCTCACTTGCTTGCGTTTCTTCATTCTGGTTATTTCCGTCATTGCCACTAATTTCATCAAACTGTCTTTTTCTAGTAATACGTCTCTTGACAGGAAACAAAGGTTGTACACCCATGTCAATTGCAATAGATCTCGCAATATCCAGACTAGTTGCAAAGCCGTCATTTCTGTACATCTTAAAATATGAGATGGCACCTTCAATCTGTTTAAGAGTAACATCAATTCAAACAAACTTAGACTGCAACTTCTTACTCACCATGTTTACAGTGAACAAAATGTCATGCCAAATGACCATGCCAAGTAAAAATTCAAATTTCTCAAGTGCGCTAGCCAAAGATTTTGCGTCGCTCTTAGTCTTGGCGTCATCGGCAGAAGTTCCCTTCAATTCCAGAAATGCTTTTCTTTACTCGGGTGCTTGATATCTGATAGCCTGAACACTCTTTATTCGACTCTCCCATCGAGTGTTACACAAAGACTTAACTGTCATTTTTGGAACATGATCAAGCAATAGCTGCCATCTTTTAGTAGAGCTTGAAAACAATATATAAATTCTTTGCACAACAGCAAAGAAGGTAATAGCTTTACCATAAGATTTTGCCATATCACTAAGAGTAAGGTTCAGGCTATGACAAGCGCATGGCATGAATAATGCTTTTGGATTAGTTTCAAGTAGTCTGCTCTGTACCCCTTGGTGTTTTCCCTTCATGTTTGAACCATTGTCATACCCTTGTCCACGAACATCTTTAACATCCAAACCAATAGGTTTAAGTGAATCTATTAACACATTATAAAGTCCAAGTCCGGATGTATCATCCACCTTCAAGAACTCCAAAAAAAACTACAAAGGAACTTTGTGCGGAAAATATTCGCCTATAGATTAGGATTTATGGACAGATTGATCTGAGAATTATTACCTTCTGAATGATGATCTTGATCAGTTGATCTCTTCCCCGAATTCTTGCCGATTTGATCCCCAAACTCAGCTCCAGGTTCGGTGTGGTGCGCTGGTGTCGGCGTCAGGCGGCGTGCTGCTGTGTCGATGCGTATCCGTGCTCCTGTCGGTGCGTCTCCCTGGATTCCAGGCGAACGACATGGCAACGTGCGTTACCTGGGCTTGGTTGGGCAGGCCCTAGTGGTGGTTGCGTGCTGCTTGCTGGGTGGGCTCAAAGCTACCTGGGCTGGACGTTATTCATTCTTTTTTTCCCACTAATCCGTAATATATAATATATACTGCGTATATACTATGGGCCCCCTTTTAGTCTGGGCCCTGGGCCGTCGCACACTACTAGGAAAAGGGCTATAGATGGGATAGACACTAATGGCGCACTGTACATGTGGTGCGCCATTACTAAATACTAATGGCGCACCATGTGTTGGTGCGTCATTAGTGTGCAAATACTAATGGCGCACCACATCCCACGGTGCGCCATTAGTAAAAAATGTTTTTTTATAATTTTTACAAAACTACTAATGGCGCACCGTGGGAGTGGTGCGCCATTACTAATTTCAACTACTAATGGCGCACCATTTCCATGGTGCGCCATTAGTATTTTGGCCCAAAAATTCCCCCGAATGCACCCCCCCCCCGGTGGATCGCCTTTTCAGTTTTAAAAAAATAAAAGAAAATGATGGAAATGTCAAAAAAATAAAAGAAAATAAGCTTCCCATGTGATATGTGGTCTAGTTGTTGGGAAAATTTGCAAATGTGAATTTCGACTTTATTTGCAAAATCTCTCTGGAATTTGTAAATATGGGCATAACTTTTGCATATTAACTCGAATGAAAAAGTTTTTTATATGAAAAATCATCTACTCGAAAAGTTGCATCCAAAATTAACTGGGGGAACCCCGTTAAACATTTTCAAAATCCTCAAAAACCGAACAGAAAAAAAGTTACGGGCCTTTTAAGATCTGGAGAGGCAAAAAAATTCAAACTTACTAATGGCGCACCTGCCCATGGTGCGCCATTAATATCTTCCCGCCTTCAAAATTCAAAATAAATCAAATAAATAAAAAAAGTTACTAATGGCGCACCTGCCCGTGGTGCGCCATTAGTATTTTCCCGCCTTCAAAATTCAAAATAAATAAAAAATAAAAAAAATTTACTAATGGCGCACCTGCCCGTGGTGCGCCATTAGTATTTTCCCGCCTTCAAAATTCAAAATAAATAAAAAATAAAAAAAAGTTACTAATGGCGCACCTGCCCGCGGTGCGCCATTAGTATGCCGTATATATGGCTGGGCGTGTCCTCTCCTCCTTACCTCTTCATTCTTCTCCTCCACTCCACCTCTCCTCCACTCCTCCACTCCATTTTCCCTTCTCTCCTCCACCATACTACCCTTCTCCTCTCCGGCGACCTCCTCCTCCCTCCTCTCCTCTCCTCCCCTCCCCTCCCCTCACAGTTTCTCCTCCATCCTCTCCGGTGAGCTCCTCCTCCCTCATCTCCGGTGAGCTCCTCCTCCCTCCTCTCATGTGAGCTCCTCCTCCCTCCTCTCCGGTGAGCTCCTCCTCCCTCCTCTCCTCCCATCCCCTCATGGTTTCTCCTTCCTCCTCTCCGATGCTCCAGTGAACTCCTCTCCGGCGACCTCGTCCTCCTCTCCGGCGATGCTGCGGTCACCTCCTCCTCCTCCTCTCCGGCGAACTCCTCTCCGGCAAACTCCTCTCCAGCAAAAGAACACGGCAAAAGAACGTACAAGATCCAAAAACGGGAAAAAAATTTGATGTCACAGCCCCAGATCAGCCCTTGTTTGTTTTTGCATCAGCATCCATGCATCATGTCTAAATTTCTTTTAAACTTGAATTGGGGAATTGGAGAGCCTCGGAAATCATTTCAAAAAAATGATCAACATTAAAAATTACTTCAAATGTTTCCAAGGAAATGTTCCTTTTCAGCTTTGAAAAATATTGGCAAGAATAAAATTCAAACCAATATTTTTGGGGTGACTGAAACATTTTTATTTTGGGCCTTTGTATTAATTCAATAACTATTTGCATTGGAAATATATTTTATATATAATTAATATATGTCCAATAATTCTGGGACATTTTATGTGGTTTGGTATACCTTAGTTCTAACCACATAATTATCTTCATGATTTTATAAAATATTTTAGTATTTTTACTAACCAAAACAAAACAGAACAAAATAGAAAAATAGAAATAAAGGCAGAGAGAGAGAGAAGCCCAGCCACTTACCTGGAGCTGGCCCAGTTGGCCCAGCCCACCAACCACCTTGCCAGTCGTCGCCTACCTCTGCCAGTAGGCAGAGGAGGGACACGGCGCACGCGCCCAAGCTCGCCACGCCTCCTCCCTGCTCGCCTGCCTCACCAAGGCGCCTCAAGCCTCTCCTCGGCGCGCTCTGGACCCCTGGACCCCTCTGCTTCTCCCTCGCTCTCTGGTTCCCTCTCCCCTTCCCTGGCTCTCTCCCGAACACACACTGTCGCCGCCGCTCGCCACCACCGCGGCCACAGGCCCTCCCTCGCCCATCCAACGTGCCCTAGAGACCCGCCGTGCCTCCCTCGTCCTCCCCGACGGCTCACGCGACCGGAGAAGCCCCGAAGCGCCGCCCCGATTCTTTTCCTCTCCTCGGCCGCCGCGGATCTCCATCGCCGACTCGCCGCCGTCCGAGCTTCCCCGAGCACGCCGAGTCCACCACTGCACTCCACGTGAGCTCCCGGTCACTTTCCCCCCCACCCCGTGGCCTATTCCTCACCGTAGACGCTGATTCGAAGAAGCCCGAAAGTTCCCCGCCGCCGGCCATGGCGCCCGCGTGGCTGTGGCCATCCGGCTGCGCCCGAGCACGTCACCAAGTTCGCCGCCCTCCCAGGAGCCCGCAGCGCCCTTCCGTTTCTCCTCTAGTGGACCGCAGCGTCGAGCCCGAGTTCGCCCGAGCTCCGGCGGCCGCCTAGGTCGTCGCCGGCGCCGATTCCGGCCATCCCGACCCCAGCTAACTCAACCAAGAGCTGCGGCTCGTCCCCAGCTCCACCTGGATGCCCTCCGCGGCCCATTTGGTCGCCGGAGTGGCCAAAACCACTTTCGCCGCCGCGTCGGATTCGCCGGCGGCTAAACGCCGACGTAGTTGGCGCTGCCTTTGACCATGCGTGGGCCCTGTTTGACTCTACTGGGTCAATGACAGGTGGGGCCCAGCCCTGTTAGTTAATTAGGATTAGTACTAAATGAATTAGTTAAATTAATTACACTGACACGCGGGACCCACTGTCAGGTTTGACCCGGACCGTGTCCCGTTGACCCGCTGACGTCACACTGACGTCAGCCTGACGCAATAATACCTTTTCTGGATTTATTATAATTCAGGAAATTTCAGAAAATATTCTAAACTTCTAAAATTCATAGAAATTCAACCGTAACTCCAATGGAAATAATTTATATATGAAAAATGATCAGAAAGATATGAAGAATCTGTTTATGCCATGATCATGCATGGTTGAACAAGTTAACCTCACTGAATAGGACAAATGATGATTAGGGCAATTTATGAAATAACATTTGGAGTTGGAATTTGTTCTTGTTTGAATTCCACTTCAATTAACTTGGCTAGATATTGCATTAGGTGAATTCAGTTCCTTAACATGACATGTCATTCATTTGTTAGTGCATTGCATTGATTGTGCCCTTTCTTGTTTGCGATGCTTGTCCCCTCTCGGTGAGCGCGTCGAAGCGATGAGTTCGATGACACCGATGAAGAACTATATTATCTTCAGAAGTGCCAGGCAAGTAAAACCCCCTTGTTCATTCCGATACAATCCCATTCTCTCGCTCCTGCTCTATTTTACTGCATTAGGACAACAACGACTCATGTGTTACTTGTTGCGGTAGCTGAACCCCTTTATCCTCTGCATGACCTGTCATTCCACAGTAAATAGATGAAACCCACTAGCATGAGTAGGAGTTGTTTGAGCCTGTTGTGCCTACTCATTCATGCTTGTTTGTCATGCTGCTACTGCTTAGAGTTGAGTCGATTTCGATTCACCGGGATGAATCGGGGCGTGTGAACATGTCCCACTGTGTGTGAGCTAAGTGTATGAACACGATTTGGTAAAGGTAGCGGTGAGAGGCCATGTAGGAGTACATGGTGGGTTGTCTCATTGAAGCCGTCCTCGGGAACTGAGTTACGTGTTTGTGATCCATGAAACAGTTACTACCACACATTGGGATCCTTAATTGACTCTCTCGGCTTCTTAACCACCCTTGTCCTCGGTCCGGGAGTTGCAAGTAGTTTCGGTGTTTGTAGCATGTTGGGGGCACGCATGGCGCTGACCTTAGGGGTGGGCTGTGTTGCGGTAGGCACGTGGTTGGTGTGCGAATGCCCGTTTGGTATCTCGGGAACCCTGCACACATCGTTCGGGGCTGTATGGGAAACCTCGGCGGACTCCTGCGGATGGAACCCGAATAGGCGATAAACCTGGACTAGGGACTTGAGTGTTTAGGTAGGCCGTGGCCGACACCCACGTTGGGCTTCGCTTGAAGTTTGCAGTACATGTCGTAAACGGCGGTAAGTGGTGAGCATGTGTGAAAAGTACACCCTGCGGGGTTAATATGATCTATTGAATAGCCGTGTCCACGGTAAAGGACTTTGGGTTGCCTATATCAGTTCATAGACAAGTGAAAGTGGATACTCTAAAATCGCAAGATAAGCGTGAGTGCTATGGATGGCGTTCTCGTAGGGAGGCAGGAGGCGGGTCCATAGTAGTGTATTGATATGGTGAATATGTGGACTCGTGTGCCACCTCAGCGAGTTTCTTGCAATCGTAGTTCAGGATAGCCACCGAGTCAAAGCTGGCTTGCTGCGGTCAAACTCCACCACCCCTTTGTTGATAATGATGCATATGTAGATAGTTCGATGTAAGTCTTGCTGAGTACGTTTGTACTCACGTTTGCTATTTTATGTTTTGCGAGAGGCGTCGGTCTAGCTAGTAGTTCGCTTGGACTTGACGTTTAGCTTGTTACCTCAGCTACGATCTTGTGCCCTCGGCGAGATCTGGTAGATAGTCGGGCTTCTCAGCCTTTTTCATTTATAGATGTCTGTACTCAGACATGTTAAGCTTCCGCTTGTGCTTTTACTTGTATGCTCCGAGTGTTGGGTCATGAGACCCATGTTTGTAATATCTCGCTCCTCGGAGCCTAATGAATAAATATTTGAGTCGTAGAGTTATGTTGTGATGCCATGTTGTATTTACACATATTGAGCATGTTGTGTGTATGTTTGAAATCCTTGGTATGTGTGGGATCCGACAATCTAGTTGTTTATCCTTGGCAGCCTCTCATACGGGGAAATGTAGTCTCGTGCCTCTGGGCGATAGTAGTCCGCTACTGCCCGGTTCACCGAGTCCTGTTAGCCCAGCACTACTGCTTGGACACTTGATCTGGCGGCATGTGTTTCACTTCGTTCCTATGTCATCCCTTCGAGAAATGTCACGCGGTGATATTCGAGTCCTGCCTAACTGCTACAGCCGGGATACGGAGTCCTGTTAGCCAGTGCTACAGCCCGAATTCATCGTTGATGACCGTCATGCTCGATGTGATTCACGTATGCCTGTCCCCATGGGTTAGCGCCGCTTTGGGTTCACGACTAGCCATGTCGGCCGGGTTCTCGGTCATATGGATGCTAGCGACACTATCATATCGTGAGCCAAAATCATAAGCGGTCCCGGGCCATGGTAAGGCGACACCGTGGGAATACCGTGCGTGAGGCCGCAAAGGGATATGAGGTGTTACCGTCTAGATCGATGTGACTTGGAATCGGGTCCGACAGCGTTGGTATCGAGCTTTGATTGCTGTAGGATTACCAAGCCAAACTGGTCGAAGTTGAGTCTAGAGATGCTTTAGTTATGTATGGGAATTGATTGTGGAAGGGAACGTAAGGCTCTTTTTACTCCTTATACCTCATGGCCTTCTGATCTGAGTCATCCTCTTCTCTTCTACGGGGTTAAGAACTAGGCTTCTCGTCTATCTATTAGGATGACGTGTTACTAATCCATAGACCTTTAAGATTGTTGGTGTTAAGCCCCCAGTTCAGTTCCTACTATTTCTGTATGATAACTGTTGATCTCGGAACCTTGATATTGTGATGTTGAGTGGTTATGCCATCATTTATGCAGGATGTCTCAAATCTTTTTGAGCATTTACAGCCGTTATGCTGTCCGAGTCATTCCAGGTCTCTAAATAGTCTGATGCAATTGCAAATCCTTTCCTTCCATTCCCAATGTCCTTTATGGTCAGAATAAGCACACTAATCGGTAAGTTGAGGTACTTTGTTGCCTCGACGTAGATGTTGGAGCTATTATAAAGACCCTAGTTGTTTAGGAAGTCACCTAGTAATTTAGCAATGCTTTTGTATCCCAGTGTGATGATTCTGGCCATTATTCTTGAAAGCATCCCGTGATGTTATTAGTTAGTAGGCATTCTACTCCTGGGTTTCTGAACCCGAGATTCATCCTACCTCATGTTGTTAGTAATTGCTAGTTCCTTTAGGATATTAGTAACCTTTGTGATAGTCCTCGAGGTCTGTGGTATTTCCTTCTTCCAAATGCTATGAACCGCTTATGGCAGAAGTTCCTCGCTGAACTAAAGGATCACAATCAGAGTACTCTTGAGGAGTTCTCCATTCATAATTGTGAATCTGCCAGTTCTCCCCTTTCTGCATGGGTTATCCGGAAGAAATGTTGAGCTTTGCTCGACATACTAATCTATGCATCCAAAACTCAAATAATCTTATATTCTCTGAGTTGTCCCCCTTTAGCTTGTCTTCTGACCTTCGTCTATCAATTGATAGTCAAGGGATGTGTGCGGTCGTGTTTATCGATGCCTATTATCCTTGTGGTCCGTCGAGCCATTCTATTCTGGAATGACTAGGAGAAACAAACTCCAGTACCCCATCCGTATCCAGGATTGGTTCAAAGCAATTGTATCCCGCGGATCAAAATGCCAATTTAGCTTTGTTCTGTTCTACCTTGGAGTATTACCCCCTTTATGTCAGAACTGTCATGAGAACTGCACCAACTCTCATGAATTTTTGACGTAGTGATACTTCTCACCATCATCATTCATTCCTCGGTCCTCGTGTTGTTGTAACCGGAATGCTGACAAGTGAATTGTGATGTGTGAAATCAATACTCCGAGCAGCTCGTTGCTTGGTAGTAAATGGACAATATTCTCATTCTTAGTGTGTTGGTCTAATCATCATCCTAAGGTTGATCGTGCCACCTAGTCCTTAGTTCTGGTGCACACTTGGATTGATGAGTTAGGATCTTGTCAAGTCCTCACTCATTTGATCATATCGTCTTGTCCTCAAAAGCAAGGTTGTTCTCGAGCTTAGTAACATATCGGTGGTTCGTGACTCTCCAAATATCTTCTTGGAAGTGTTACCGGGTTGTTTTGATTGTTATGTTGAGCTCGTGATCAAGTTGGTTTCTGTGAACCACCCTTTCTCCAAGAATCTGTGTTGGATATCCACGAGCTAGTTGGTTAAGCGGACAACAACTTGGAGAGTTGGAAGATAAAAGCTTGCCTAGCTTAGTTCGTCCAAAGGGATATTCTTGTGTGTGTGTGTTGAAGAAAGATGATATTTACATCGATTGGTCCTGTGATCGAGTTCTTTGGACCTATTGTCTTATCAATCCTTTGATTTGAGTGTGGGCTATCGTCAAGTCAAATCAGAACCGACGATGTTCGTAATGTTGTCTTACTCGTGGTTGATCCCTCGAGCATACACCATTACATCCTTTGGTCTGACGAATGCTATCACCGTGTTCACATGATGGTGGAAGTCCAGTGATATGGAAATTCCGATGAGTTGTTGTTGAGCCCATCAGCAGCATTTTGTCTCCCCCACGAGTCATGTTGAACATCAACCTAGTGTTGGAAATTTGTGTAAGCATTTCTTCGTGTTTCGTTCATGAAGCATATGTTTGGATGAAAGTAGTGACTTCCTCTAATTCATGTGCATCTGATGCAAGTTGCCGCCGTGAATTCGAGAAAGCTTGATTTGTTTCCTCTGGAATCATCCCAAGTTAGTCGTGCACGTGGGAAGTGCTCTATGGTTTGATAGGTTGGCCGCCTCCATTCTATATGTGTTTCCTAGCACACCAAGCCACTAACTGATTTGTTCAAGGAGAAGAAATTCCTTCTTAAGAGCATGCCTTATGCAAGGACTTCGTTATCCTTGATGATGGTTCCCCACCTGAACTCGGTAGTGTTTTATTGTAAGACTACCACGTCATCATGCTTGTCTTGGACAGTGTGTTATCAGGTTTGTAGCAGAACCAGCTCATGTTTTGGAGCTTGCTATCGTAGTTCATATTTCGAGAATCTCGCAACGCCATCTCGTCGATTTGTGTTGCAACCTTTCCTTTTCAGACATGCTGAGTCTGGAGTATCCTATTACCAATCGGATCTGAATCTCAGGCAGATATGATGGTTGGAACATTCCCAGCATTTGCATTTTGTTCCCAGCTTGCACCCCATTGTGCCAATTTCCATGGGCTGCCCCTCCCGGTAATTAATGTCTAGGATCATCCTCAAAAGTGGACTTACCATGGGTCCCATCCATTTTCGGTGATAAACAAAATCCCTCCATTGCGTTGTCTTCAACAAGGTAGTCCACATCATCCATTCTAGTCCGAGTATGCCATTGCCTCGAGCTCTTTCAATCAATCAATTGTAAATTGCCTTAGGCTGGTATGAAGAGTTCCAAAGATCTATGGATCAAAAGTAATTCTTTTTGCCACTTAAGGGAACAGTCCAACGAGTCACTTTTCCTAAGGTGTTCCGTTATGGAATCATGGCAATCATCTCCTTGTTACTTTGAAACCATGCACCATTTTACTTGAGCGTGGAATGGTTGCCTACCAATTTGAACCTTCGTCATCCATTTCTTTACCATCATTCATAATGTATGTTTGGTGTCTCAACCCAAGAGTTGTCCTTACGTCTCTCCATGAACTGATCTTGAGTTGCTCGATCTTCAAGAAGATTAAATCCTGTAGGGTTTCCCCCTTCTTTCTGTTGTTGTGTCGAGTGAAGATCTCGAAAGCAAAGACGTCAAGACCAAGATGATGGAATGAATCAACATCCTCGAGAAGGGCAAATGGATCATGAAGATTGTGATAGTTTTGTGACTCCCCTTTTCCTCTTACCTCACGTCTTGAATCTCGGGGCGAGATTCCTGTTTAGTGGGGGTGAGTATCCTGACCCAGATCAGCCCTTGTTTGTTTTTGCATCAGCATCCATGCATCATGTCTAAATTTCTTTTAAACTTGAATTGGGGAATTGGAGAGCCTCGGAAATCATTTCAAAAAAATGATCAACATTAAAAATTGCTTCAAATGTTTCCAAGGAAATGTTCCTTTACAGCTTTGAAAAATATTGGCAAGAATAAAATTCAAACCAATATTTTTGGGGTGATCAAACATTTTATTTTGGGCCTTTGAATTAATTCAATAACTATTTGCATTGGAAATATATTTTATATATAATTAATATATGTCCAATAATTCTGGGACATTTTATGTGGTTTGGTATACCTTAGTTCTAGCCACATAATTATCTTCAGGATTTTATAAAATGTTTTAGTATTTTTGCTAACCAAAACAAAACAGAACAAAATAGAAAAATAGAAACAAAGGCACAGAGAGAGAGAAGCCCAGCCACTTACCTGGAGCTGGCCCAGTTGGCCCAGCCCACCAACCACCTTGCCAGTCGTCGCCTACCTCTGCCAGTAGGCAGAGGAGGGACATGGCGCGCACGCCCGAGCTCGCCACGCCTCCTCCCTGCTCGCCTGCCTCACCAAGGCGCCTCGAAGCCTCTCCTCGGCGCCGCTCTGGACCCCCTGGACCCCCTCTGCTTCTCCCTCGCTCTCTGGTTCCCTCTCCCCTTCCCTGGCTCTCTCCCGAACACACGCCATCGCCGCCGCTCGCCACCACCGCGGCCACAGGCCCTCCCTCGCCCATCCAACGTGCCCTAGAGACCCGCCGTGCCTCCCTCGTCCTCCCCGATGGCTCACGCGACCGGAGAAGCCCCGAAGCGCCGCCCGACGCTTTTCCTCTCCTCGGCCGCCGCGGATCTCCATCGCCGACTCGCCGCCGTCCGAGCACGCCGAGTCCACCACTGCACTCCACGTGAGCTCCCGGTCACTTTCCCCCCCACCCCGTGGCCTATTCCTCACCGTAGACGCTGATTCGAAGAAGCCCGAAAGTGCCCCGCTGCCGGCCATGGCGCCGCCGTGGCTAGGGCCACCCCAGCTTGCGCCCGAGCACGTCACCAAGTTCGCCGCCCTCCCAGGAGCCCGCAGCGTCCTTCCGTTTCTCCTCTAGTGCACCGCAGCGTCGAGCCCGAGCTCCGGCGGCCGCCTAGGTCATCGCCGGCGCCGATTCTGGCCACCCCGACCCCAGCTAACTCCACCAAGAGCTGCGGCTCGTCCCCAGCTACACCTGGATGCCCTCCGCGGCCCATTTGGTCGCCGGAGTGGCCAAAACCACTTTCTCCGCCGCGTCGGGTTAGCGTGACTAAACGCCGGCGTGATTTGGCGCGCCTTTGACCACGGGTGGGCCTTGGTTGACTCTCCTGGGTCAATGACAGGTGGGGCCCAGCCCTGTTAGTTAATTAGGATTAGTACTAATTGAATTAGTTAAATTAATTACAGCGACACGCGGGACCTTTGTCGAGGTTTGACCGGACCGTGTCCGTTGACCCGTGACGTCACTGCGGCGTCGGTGGTATAATAATACCTTTTCTGGATTTATTATAATTCAGGAAATTTCAGAAAATATTCTAAACTTCTAAAATTCATAGAAATTCAACGTAACTCCAATGGAAATAATTTATATATGAAAAATGATCAGAAAGATATGAAGAATCTGTTTATGCCATGATCATGCATGGTTGAACAAGTTAACCTCACTGAATAGGACAAATGATGATTAGGGCAATTTATGAAATAACATTTGGAGTTGGAATTTGTTCTTGTTTGAGTTCCACTTCAATTAACTTGGCTAGATATTGCATTAGGTGAATTCAGTTCCTTAACATGACATGTCATTCATTTGTTAGTGCATTGCATTGATTGTGCCCTTTCTTGTTTGCGATGCTTGTCCCTCTCGGTGAGCGGCGTCACAAGCGATGAGTTCGATGACACCGATGAAGAACTATATTATCTTCAGAAGTTCCAGGAAAGCAAAACCCCCTTGTTCATTCCGATACAATCCCACTCTCTCGCTCCTGCACTATTTTACTGCATTAGGACAACAACGACTCATCTGTTACTTGCTACGGTAGCTGAACCCCTTTATCCTCTGCATGACCTGTCATTCCACAGTAAATAGATGAAACCCACTAGCATGAGTAGGAGTTGTTTGAGCCTGTTGTGCCTACTCATTCATGCTTGTTTGTCATGCCTGCTCTTGCTTAGAGTTGAGTCGGTCGATTCATCGGGGATGAATCGGAGGCGTGTGAACATGTCCTCACGTGTGTGAGCTAAGTGTATGAACACGATTTGGTAAAGGTAGAGGTGAGAGGCCATGTAGGAGTACATGGTGGGTTGTCTCATTGAAGCCGTCCTCGGGAACTGAGTTACGTGTTTGTGATCCATGAAACAGTTACTACCACACATTGGGATCCTTAATTGACTCTCTCGGCTTCTTAACCACCCTTGTCCTCGGTCAGGGAGTTGCAAGTAGTTTCGGTGTTTGTAGCATCTTTGGGGGGCGCATGGCGCTGACCTTAGGGGTGGGCTGTGTTGCGGTAGGCACGTGGCCGGTGTGCGAATGCCCGTTTGGTATCTCGGGAACCCTGCACACATCGTTCGGGGCTGTATGGGAAACCTCGGCGGACTCCTGCGGATGGAACCGAATAGGCGATAAACCTGGACTAGGGACTTGAGTGTTTTGGTAGGCCGTGGCCGACACCACGTTGGGCTTCCGCTTGAAGGTTGCCGAGTACATGTCGTGTATGGCGGTGGTGGCGGTGAGCGTGTGTGAAGAAGTACACCCTGCGGGGTTAATATGATCTATTGAATAGCCGTGTCCACGGTAAAGGACTTCTGGGTTGCCTATATCAGTTCATAGACAAGTGAAAGTGGATACTCTAAAATCGCAAGATAAGCGTGAGTGCTATGGATGGCGTTCTCGTAGGGAGGCGGGGCGGGTCCATAGTTGTGTATTGATATGGTGAATATGTGGACTCGTGTGCGCCACCTCAGCGAGTTTCTTGCGATCGTAGTTCAGGATAGCCACGAGTCAAAGCTGGCTTGCTGCAGTCAAACTCCACCACCCCTTTGTTGATAATGATGCATATGTAGATAGTTCGATGTAAGTCTTCTTTGAGTGCGTTTGTACTCACGTTTGCTTATTTTATGTTTTGCGAGAGGCGTCGGTCTTGCTAGTTGTTCGCTTGGAATTGACGTTTAGCTTGTTACCTCAGCTACGATCTTGTGCCCTCGGCGGAGATCAGTAGATAGTCGGGCTTCTCAGCCTTTTTCATTTATAGATATACGTACTCGAGACATGTTAATCTTCGCTTGTGCTTTGACTTGTATGCTCGAGTGTTGGGTCATGAGACCCATGTTTGTAATATCTCGCTCCTCGGGCCTAATGAATAAATATTTGAGTCGTAGAGTTATGTTGTGATGCCATGTTGTATTTACACATATTGAGCATGTTGTGTGTATGTTTGAAATCCTTGGTATGTGTGGGATCCGACAATCTAGTTGTTTATCCTTGGCAGCCTCTCATATGGGGAAATGTAGTCTCGTGCCTCGGCGATAGTAGTCCGCTTCTGCCGGTTCACGAGTCCTGTTAGCCCAGCACTACTGCTTGGACACTTGACTGGCGGCATGTGTTTCACTTCATTCCTATGTCTGTCCCTTCGGGAAATGTCACGCGGTGATATTGAGTCCTGCCTAGCCTGCTACAGCCGGGATACGAGTCTGTTAGCCAGTGCTACAGCCGAATTCATACATTGATGACCGACATGCTCGATGTGATTCACGTATGCCTGTCCCCATGGGTTAGCGCCGCTTTGGGTTCACGACTAGCCATGTCGGCCCGGGTTCTCGGTCATATGGATGCTAGCGACACTGTCATATCGTGAGCCAAAAAGCGAAAGCGGTCCCGGGCCATGGTAAGGCGACACCGTGGGAATACCGTGCGTGAGGCCATAAGCGTTATGAGGTGTTACCGGCTAGATCGATGTGACTTGGAATCGGGTCGACATTTGAAATAAAATCGTGCAAAAAACGAGCAAAAAACCGAGCAAAAATGGGCAAAAAATCGCGATCCAGATCCAAATTCAAAATTCAAAAATAGCAATGGCGCACGGTGGGGTTAGGCGATTGCGCCACTACTATTCCGCCTTCAAAATTCAAAAATACTAATGGCGCACCGTGGCCTATACTAATGGAGCACTACATGGTGCGCCATTAGAACACCAGATACTAATGGCGCACCAGTGGTGCGCCATTAGAATTTAATTCTAATGGCGTGATGCTAGTGGCGCACCAGTAGTGCGCCATTAGAAGGCAAAACTGGTGCGCTACTAGCATGCCTTTTCCTAGTAGTGGCACCTCTCGCACTGGTCCAAAGCCGGCCCTGGGTGAGATTCATGGATATATTTTCCCTCGCATCTTGATGGATGATGCTTTGCTTCCACCGTACACCTCATATGTGTTCGGTGCTACCCATGTGATTTGTGCTTGATTCGGTCTCATGGCGATCTTGATCCCATGCTGATACAAATCAAGATAATGCATGAGATGTCTAGTGGTCATATATCACTCCTCAATCCTATAATGATGCAAACTAAGTGCACATGATGCAACTAAAATTCTTCTTGTTTTGGTCTCATGGTGATTTTGCATCTCCATGTTGATACAAGTCAAGACCAAAAAATTATGCTCATCTTGTTTTGGTCTCATGGCGATCTTGCATCCCATCTTGATACAATTCAAGAATAAAAATATGTCCATCTTGATTTGGTCTCATGGTGATCTTGCATCCCATGTTGATACAAATCAAGGATAGAAATAGAAATAAAGCTCATATTGATTTGGTTTCGTAAAGTCCTATTTTGTTGGAAATTCACATATGTTTCTTCCATATAATTTATAGTCTGGCTAGACCCCTAAATGCATCAGTATAGGGTGTAAAATTGAAGCATGTGGCTATATGTTTATTAGTCTCAAGAAATAGCATTATACGCTTGGATTTTGTACTAGTGAAAACCCATGATAAACAAAGCCATGACAACTCAATATACATAACTTTTGCTCTTCATAGTTTAGGGTCATATATCTAGACTTTGAGAATTGTCATATACTTCATCATGTCCATGCAAAATATAAACTGACATATATACTTCTTTTTGGTTACACTACGAGCATACAGTTTGTGCTACGTTGGTGATAATACAAGCAAGAAGAAATCAACATACTTCACTTGGTTATGCTACGCATGGGCACAATGTTGCTACATGATGTTAGTACTAATGCAAGTGAAGTGAAACTTCATAAAATATTCTCATGCACCGCAAATACGAAGTTATATAAATATTTGACTAGATTCACTTAGTCACATGCCCATATATGATATGTTTGAGACTCGCAAAACTAGTATTTAAGCATAACCCATATGTCATAAAAGAATCCCTCATACAGATTAAAATTAAATCATGCATTCCTCTCATATAGGTGACTGCATCCACAAAACTAAAAAATAATTAGGGTCATAGCCTATGTTGATTGCACTAAACATGGCATAGTGCAATTGAATATGTCATAACCAAATTTCATATAGCCCTCGCATATGATGGCTTGGTGCAACGCTATATACGTTGCTATAAAGTAAATCAAATATTCCGCCATTTCAGGCATGCACATGCGTGTTAAAATTAACTCACAAAAAGAGTTATGCCCCATATTGCACATACACACGTTAGCCTGGCTAGTTAAACATTAAATAGATCTTCATATGACTAAAAAGACAACCACTACATATTTGCGATGGTTAATGAGCTAGGCATGAACGCGCTACATGAATGAACATTGTCAAATCATGAATGTTATGCAACGCATATGTTAGCATAGACGAAGTTCAAGGCTCTCCGAGCACGCCGACGTCGAAGACAGCGAGGAGGATTTTTATTTCTACATTTTGTAGTCTTCTTTTATTTCTACATTTTGTAGTACTCGTGTGATGCAATTCAATGTAATAGGATAGTTGGAATTCTTAATCAGGGGTTTTCTCTGCGGAGATGTAATTAACATATCTTTTATGTAAATGTAAGAGTTCTGGGAATAAAGTACCTGCAATGTTTGATCCTATTTTTATTGTATGCATTTATGCATTTAAATTATTCATTCTGTATCAATGACGTGGATGTGTATTTTCACGCCTGCCATTTTCCCATCATCAAGAGCACTAAGGCAGAGGACGATGTCGATACCTCAGACCGAACAAACCGGAGCGTGGGAAGACGCAGGCGGAGGGGAGTACGAGGGTTGACTTGTTCGGGTGCAGGGTGGGTCAGTGGAGCTGCCGCCACCAGACAATGTGTGGGAGTAGAGGGATGGCCTGGCCAACGCCATAGGCTATGATGGGTCACCGTGGCGTGCGCGGCAGCGCCGCCAGCCGCTGTATAGGAAGAGGACGAAAGATTGAACAAAATAAAAAAATACAAATGGATAGGTAGTTGGTCCCATATGTCTGTGTACGAGACCTGCTGGGTCCACCTGAGAAGGGGAATATGTTGGGAGGAAGGAGATTCAAAGCACGGCAACCGAGTGAACTAGTTACATACATAAGCAAATAGCCACTCAAAAAAGCAAACAGGTTAATGGGTTCTTAGAAGAAATATTTCGGACAAAACAGATAATTACGATACATAGGCTAATGCATGAAACACTCAGATGATAAAGGTGCTTAAACAGATAAAGTACAACATCTAGACCTTCCTGGCACGCTTGGTCATGATGTTGTGGCTGTCCGTGTACTCGTCGGTTACGGGAAGCAGATACGCCCTCATGTCCATGATCCGCCTGTACATGTCGTAGCATGCGTATGCGTCCTTGGCCGCGTAGGTTATGTAGGCTCGATTCAGAGGTACCTCCCACGTGTTCATGTCCTTGGTATCGTTGTCTTCTTTCATGTTGGCGTAGCAGGGGTCGATGATGGTCTCGGCGAGGTCAACCACGGAGTCCTTCTCCTGCCCGTTGCCGATGATCTTGTATTGCTTCTGGATGTCGACAAGCTTGTTGCACCAGATGGACGAATCGTTGCATTCTTCCTTCTCTCCACCATAGCGAAGGTGCAGTTGGCGCTGCCGATGAAACGGGCAAATGCTCCAGAATCTCTGATGGCCCTACAATAGTGGTAGATGAGAACTTCGTCCCGCACGCATACCTGGGCGACGGCGATCCGCTTGTCCCTGTCAGGAGACGAATGGATGGGCACAAGGTCTAGTCCTGTGACCTTGTGCTTTCTCATCCTCTAGGTACTGCTTGAACTCGGCGAGGCAGAGCTTCACCGAGTCCGGATCGTTGGTGTACATCACATTCAACTTGGTGCAGCCATGGACTAAACGGAGAACTCAAAGGTGAACTCCTTGCTGAAGTCTATATCCAGCAGGCACACCCCTCGGATCGCCAATGGAGTCTCTTCAAGTGAACGAGTGGGTAGGCGGCGACAGCAGTTCGTTTTTTAGGTCTTGGGGAACTGGATTCAACAGTAAACTGAGTGTGTACAGGCGACAACAGTTACTACCAATCCCTCGCCCGCTGCATGCCCGACAGAACAAGCACCTCAGCGCATTCAAACCCCTCCATTAAGAAACATATTCCGGCCACATGTCGGTTCACGAGCGGGTCTGTATTCGTATTGTAATAACAAGTGTTAGTGGACACTTTACTTCAATTTAATTAGCTTTAATTGAAAATTATTCTTAAAACAAGCAATGCATTGGCTCGTTCTAACAGTGCAACATGATCAACATGCACAACAATTAGAATTATTATTCTCAGGACACATATGATCAGCACATGTGTCGAGCTTTCACACAGATATAACGTTCCTGCGCATTACATAGTTGTGACAATCCAAACTATGGGATATTATACAACCATTAGATAGTTCAATTAGGTTATACCGAATATGCCGCCTTTCAACTTCTTATTTTCTTGCTGCACTGCCGATAACTGAGCCTTTAAGCTCTTTATCTCTTCGGCTTGCTTATCCTTTTCTTACTCCAGCTTGTTTTTCTGATCAGTGGTCATTGTGGCCTTTTTCATTTCCGCAAGCTCTGTGGTGATGGCATTCAACTTTGTCTGGTTTGTCTTCAGCTCCTGGGACAGCGTGTTGTTCTTCTCCCTGAGAACCTGCAAGTTGTAATTGTCGGCGTTCTAGGAACGGGGGTCCCCAGACTTGCCTGCCTGCGGCCCACAGCGTGGCTAGGTAGCGGGCCATACGACCCATCTTCATCAACAAGGCATCCAAGACCTTCGCGAGGGTCCAAGCCTCACGAGGCGAACGAGGCAACACTTCCTCTGGAGTAGCCTAGCCAGGCAAGCTCACGAGGAGCAGAGATATCAATGCGGGGCAAACCTCGCGAGGCACTCGTGACGTAAGCCATGACGAAGGGCGCTAGGCGGGTGCCAGGCGGGCGCCAGTGCGCACAAAGTCCCCATTTCCTCTTTGGTGCTAAGGAGGCAAGCGCAGACGAAGAGTACCGAGGCATCAGGCAAAGGTTGCCTTATTGGTGCAACAAGACCAAGACCAGGAGGACGGCAAGGCGGAGGTCATCGTGGAGCCCAAGACGGCGTCACCCCAGGGCTTTTCGCCAGCGAAGACCGCTTTTGTGACGATAGCTTGTACTAGTTGTCCCCCTTCAAATTTGCCCGTGTTGTTGGCTCCCTTCCCGCTCAACATTTGGGAAGAGGACCAGGGCCTATATAAGTAGAGCTAGCTACCACTGTAGGGGCAATCTGATCCGAGCTTGATCCAACAGATCGAGAGCCTAGTCGCAAGAACACCTCAACCTCAGGAGGATGTTCTTCCCTTGTACTGTTCATCATCAGCCCAAGAGGCAATCCACCACCACCACACTGGAGTAGGGTATTACACCACAACGGTTGCCCAAACCAGTATAAACCCCATGTCTCTCTATGTGTTGTGAGTTCGTCGAGTTCATCCGCAAGATCTTAGCGAGCTAGAGCATAGATCGGTAGGAGGGAAAGACTTCGCGCGCACCCCAGTGTTCAAACCTTAAGGGTTTGCCGGAACCCCACATCCGACATTTGGCGCGCCAGGTAGGGGTGCGCCGTTGTTTCCCTTCCGTCGATTCGTTGCTTCATCGCTCCGTCGTTTCCATGACGCTCGCCATGCTCGGGCTGAGCGTCGGGCTGCCCTCTCCGCCCGCGTCGCTCAGACGGCCCCTGTGGGCGGGCCACCTCGTCGCTCTCCGTCACCCGTCGCCAACGCCGCCACCAGCCCGACGGGGAACGAGCAGCAGGCATCCTCGCTGCATCCTTCGGTGCGGCAAGATGGCCGCATCGCAACTCCATCGCTCACCCCTGCGGGTTCTTCGTCCCGCGCACACCGCGCTCTCATGGAGGCACGAGCCACGCTCATCACGGCGAACGAGCTCCTGCGCTACCACCCTGTCAGCGACATCTACAATGAGTGGCTCGACCGCGTCGCCGAGCTCGTCCGCGCCGCAGGGGGCTCTCCAGCGCTGTCCAACTCTCTACCTCCCCCTCAACTAGCCACGGGCGATGGGGCTCATGGCGTGCCTCCACCACCTCACCCACAAGACGGTGCCTTGGCACCAAGGCGCGCACCTCCGCGGCGTGATCCACCACGCCCGGCGCACGCGCGTGAAGAAAGAAGCTGCCAAAAAATCCCGCGGCCGCGAGAAGCTGCGCTAGCGCTCCCCGCGCCACCTCGTCAAGACCGCGCACCGCCTGCAGCGGCGCAGCGCGAACCCTGTCAAGACCAAGCTCCACCCCCCAAGCGGGCCCCGGCAACCACAGCCGACTGCCGCGCCTTCACCCCCGAGCTGCGTAGCGTCGCCTGGCCAGGCAAGTTCAAGCCAGACCTGCCTCCTCGCTACGACGGCACCGCCGACCCCGCGGAGTTCCTGCAGCTCTACGAGCTGAGCATCGAAGCAGCCAACGGCGATGAAAAAGTCATGGCGAACTGGTTTCCCATGGCTCTCAAGGATGGGGCCCACTCTTGGCTCCTGAACCTGCAGCACGGCTCGATCTCCTCCTGGGACAAGATGCACGACTGCTTCATCGCCAACTTTCAGGGCACTCGTGACCGCCCACCGGCCGCGGGTGACCTATGCTGCATCAAGCAATAGCCAGGAGAAAGTCTCCAAATGTACATCCAGCGCTTCAACAACACCCGCCTCAAGATCCCCAAGGTCACGGACGAGGCCATCATCTCCGCGTTCTCCAACGCCGTCCATGACGTCAAGATGAAGGAAGAGCTGGCTATCCACGAGGAGCTCTGCACTTCTCAGGAGCTGTTCAACCTGGCGACCAAGTGCGCAAGACCTGAGGAGGGGCGTCTCTCTCTCCTTGAGTTGCCAGCTGTAGGAGCGGAAGAAAAGAAGGCCAAGGCCAAGGACGTGAAGCGCAAGGAGGCGGTTGTGCTCGCTGCGGAGACCGACACCAAGCGATGCTGAGATCACCCTGAGTCGTCCAAGAACGGCCGACCGTTCTGCGCCTTCCACAACCTGAACACCCACAACACCAGCGACTGCTAGGAGCTCAGGGCCATATGAGAAGGACACTACGGTCGACGCCCCGAGCGCAACACCGGGGCTACGGCTGTGCAGGAGGACGTGGAGGCGGACGCTGGGATGACCATGGCCCGCGCCAGGAGTGGCGTGATCAGCCTCGTGATGACCGCTGGCAGGACCAACCTCGCGAGGGCGCCTGGAGAGACCCGCCTCGTGAGGATCGCCCCCAGGGCAACACGGTCTTCCCCCGCTTCCACCACCAAGAAGGAACGACGACCACCACCAGGACGAGGGGGCTGGGGGCTTCCAGGAGCCGCGTGCAATCGCTTGCATCTTGGGCGGCACACAAGCCCCAGCCTCTCAGCGCATCTTCAAACAGTTTGCCCGCGAGGTGAACGCGGTTCTCTCCAAGCTCGAGGCCACACACCCGCTCAGGTGGTCCCAATGTGCCATTACCTTCAACTCGGCAGACCAGCTCAAGTGCGCGGCCACCGCAGGCGCACTCCCTATGCTGTGCTCCCCAGTCATCAGCAGTGTGCAAGTTACCAAGACTCTCATCGACGGCAGCACAGGGCTCAACGTCCTATCCGTCGACATGTTCGACAACCTTCAAGTGCCCTATGAGCAGCTCCAACCAACCAAGCCTTTCTTAGGAGTGACTGATGTTTCCACCACACCGATAGGGCAAGTCCGCCTGCCCGTCACCTTCGGCAAGCGCGACAACTACCGCACCGAGCTCATCGACTTCGACGTCACGCACATCCGCCTGCCATACAACGCCATCCTCGGGTATCCAGCCCTGGCCAAGTTCATGGCAGTCATTCATCATGGCTACAACGTTCTCGAGATGCCAGGAAGCGGAGGAATCATCACGGCCTCGTGTGAAGAGAGGGATGCGGTGTGCTCTCTTGAGCGTGCCTTTCAAGCCGCAGCAATCGACGACCCCGACAGCAGAAGTGAAGGCCCTCAGGAGACCGTCCCCAAGAAGAAGTTGCCGCGCCGCGCAGGACCTCAAGGAGATGGCGCCGCGTTAGGAGCCTCGTCAGGATCAGAGCCTGTTCCAGGGGCGCCTCCCTCCATCGGATAGGAAGGCGCGCCCGGCGCCCTCCTTGGGCAGGGCTCAGGGGCTCTCTTCTGCAGGGCCTCAGACCTTGCCAACCTCACGAGGCATGCGCTTGGGCACCACTTGGGAGTGTTCTTCATGGCATGCCTTCCTCAGGAGAGCACAGGGCAAAGAGTGCCCAACACCCAGGAGTTCATCACCAAGACCACCCAAGAATTGCAAGAAGCAAGAGCCATGCGCGGCAACAGCCGCTCACAGGGCGCAGCACCCCATCCAGGTGAGGATGCCGGGCTGCGTCTCTGCGTCGACGTCTCGGGCTCACAAGGGCCACATCTCAGGAGCGCTTCTGGCCATCACGTGCGGGCTGCTGTGAGGGCCCACCACACAGCTACGTTCGCATGCCCTTCGTCTTGCCGAGCGTGGCATCGGCCCATCAGTGCAACTTGCGGCGGGTCCTAGCATCTTAGGAGGCCAGGATCCGCGCCGTTTAGGAGGAGATGGAGATGCTCCTCAGGGAACCTCCCGAGCCCCCAGAGCCTCCCGAGGCTCAGGGTCCCAGTGGCCCATGAGGAGTCATTCCTCCAACGCGTGGCTCCAGCTACGTGTTTAGCTTACCTTGCTGGGGGCGCCCCTCGGGCTGCATCATCTCCAAGCCGCTCAGGCCAGACCCAGTGGCACGTATCTTCCTGCATTTATCCAAGTCGATCTGCTCTTTATGCTTAACCCGCCAACATCTATCGCCTGCTCGATCATCGCCTCCCCCGGGGCCTTCACACAGGCACGACGCTGGTGCATGGGTCCGTCCCTGCCATGACCAACAAATCTGAGTGGTCAAGCTCGGCTCATGACACGCCGCACACAATCACCTCACCGGGCCCTCGGTGCCTTCGCCTCACCAGAGCAACCAGCGGCATACTAACAGCTGTAACGATCAACCGTGTTCCTTCTTGCGCTGTTCACTTTGGAGTCGAGGAAGGATAGCGAGCGGCACCATGAGTCTCCTTTTCCTCATGCGATCGCGCTTGCGGCGTTAAAGGGGGCTCCTGAGCATCACGACTCAGGAGCTCTTACTGGCTCTCCAGCCCTCACCCCCTGGCCTTGACCACGGCATCGCGACCTGGCATACCAGTGGCGGTTGAGCTCGCTTGAGGGCCGGGACCTGAGGACTTAGAGCACTAAGGAGAGCGTGGGGGAAGGGAAATCCGTATGGGCCGGCCTAGCTATGCCGCGCTAGTTGGCGCACAACCCAAGCGCAACGTCATGAGTCGCCGCGAAATCAACAAGATAAGTCTTGCACCCGGATTGGCTAAGTGTTTAGGCCTAATGGTCGCTCATGCCTTGCCGTAACCCCGTTGCGGCCACATTTATTCCCTTTCTCGCCTTACCATGGCTGCTTGAGCGCTAAGGGGGACCTCCTGAGCATCGCGCCTCAGGGGCTCTTACTGGACCTCGGGCCGCGCACCTCCTGGCATTGACCACGACACGCGACCTGGCATACCAGCGACGGCTATAGCCGCCTTGGGACCGGGACCTGTCAGCGTAGAGCAACAAGCTATCGCGAGGAAAGAAAGGGGGGACTGAGCCTTAATGGGACACGCGTTCACCACGTTTTTATAATGAGGAAGATAAGCATGAAAAACGTTACAGACCCTTACATGCCCCCATGGGGTGGTTCGTGATCCTCCGCAGGATACAAAAGCCGTTACGAAGGGGAGTCCTATCTACACCCTCCCGTGGCGGACGCCATCATCAACATTGGTCCACGGGAGGCCGGTGCCAACCCCATCCAGATCAGCAGCGGCGGCGACCGGACGCCGTGGCCTTGCTCCGAGCGCGGCGAGAGCTCGGGGGGACGTAGCTATCGTCGCTCGCCTCCGGAGTCTCGTAAAGCTTGGGAGAGCTGCTGGACTCCCAAGGGCTGCTGCTGCTGGAGTGCTCGCGAGCTGGATGCGCATCAACCTAGTGCTCCGCTCCAGAGCAGCACTCCAAGCGGCGGCCCTCAGCGTCGAAGACCTTGAAGAAGAGCGTGGAGGCACCGTCGTACTCGAAGTGGATCGCGAGGGCCCCCCTCGCACGGAAAACCCGTGCGATCTCGCTCCAGCCGCAGGTCATGAAGATCTTGCCAGTGGGGACCGCTTTGATCTCCGCTCTGGTTGCCGGAGTACTGCAGTCTGCCTGCTGCAACTAGAGCTCGAGCAGCCCCCTCGGCGGCATCACTTCGGAGAAGGACCGCGGGAAGCGGATCCAGGACCTTGGTGGCATCGGCGCTCACAGCACCAACTCACGCGAGGAGTCAGCGGTGTTGACCCCAGGGGCAACAACACGTGACACCGTGGCGCGGCGACCCTGGGCGCGGCGCGGGCGGTGCTGGTCGTCACTCCGCCCTCCCGAGCCCTCGGCTCGGGCGTACAAGGGTAGCGGGTACTCCGGTGGAGGCCGCTCGCACCAAGGCCTCGCCACCACTTGCATCGCCGCTTCGTCACGGCGATGGATCGACCGCTTCTTCGGCGGAAGTGGCTCCCGATCGTCACGGGGAGCCTTCCCTTTCTCTTCGCGGAAAACCTTCTAATGGGCGCCATTGTTGTCAGCAGAGGAGCGAGGAGGACGGAGCAAGCAAGCAAGGAGAAGATGGGCAACGGGGGCTCCGCCCCCTCCCCATTTATAGCGAGAGAAGGCCAACCAACGTCTCCCACGATCGCAGGTAATGATGGTTTTCCTTGCATGTCGCAGGGACTCATCAAATCATGGGGAAGCGGAGACGCCCACGTCCAATCAACTGCCACGCGTCGACCGAGGCCGCAGGCTTTTGGGGTCTGCGGCGCTCCGAACTTGACCCTTGGCTTCGCCGCGAAGCCAAGCCCGAGCGCGCCTTGGGCCCGGGGGCTACTTGTGACGCCCCCGATTCAATCGTACACTATTCATACACGCAAACGTGTACGATCAAGATCAGGGACTCACGGGAAGATATCACAACACAACTCTAAAAACATAAATAAGTCATAGAAGCATCATAATACAAGCCAGGGGCCTCGAGGGCTTGAATACAAGTGCTCGATCATAGACGAGTCAGCGGAAGCAACAATATCTGAGTACAGACATAAGTTAAACAAGTTTGCCTTAAGAATGCTTGCACAAACTGGGATACAGATCAAAAGAGGCGCATGCCTCCTGCAGAGATCCTCCCAAACTACTCCTGGTCGTAAATCGGTGACCTGCGTAGTAGTAGGCACCTCCGATGTAGTAGGAGTAAATAAATCGATAGTGGCGTCGGCTCACAGGCTCCGACATCTGGTTGCGACAACCAGGTAGAAGGGAAAGGGGAAAAGGGGAGAAAAGCAAGCGTGAGTACTCATCCAAAGTACTCGCAAGCAAGGAGCTACACTACATATGCATGGGTATATGTGTAAAGGGCCATATCGGTGGATTGAACTGCAGAATGCTAGAATAAGAGGGGGATAACAAATCATGTCGAAGACTACGCTTCTGGCAGCCTCCGTCTTGTAGCATGTAGAAGAGAGTAGACTGAAGTCCTCCAAGTAGCATCGCATAGCATAATCCCACCGGCGATCCCCTCGTAAATAAGCCTGCTAGAGAAGCGATCGCGGGGTGTATCCGCACTTGGAAGGGTGTGTTTTATTAAGTATCCGGTTCTAGTTGTCATAAGGTCAAGGTACAACTCCAAGTCGTCCTATTACCGAAGATCACGGCTATTCGAATAGATTAACTTCCCTGCAGGGGTGCACCACATAACCCAACACGCTCGATCCCATTTGGCGGACACACTTTTACGGGTAATGCCCGACATGATGAATCAACACGTCGCAGCCCACCTAGGCCAGCAGAGAGGTCAACACGCGGTCTAAACCTAAGCGCGCAAAGTGGGCCCATCGCCCTTAGCACACCCGCATGTTGCGTGGGCGGCCGGAAGCAGACCTAGCCTAACAGGCGTTCCAGTCCAATCCGGCACGCGCCGCTCAGTCACTAACGTCACGAAGGCTTCGGCTGATACCACGATGCCGAGTGCCCATATCTTTCCCACGTAGTTAGTTAGTGCGTATAGACCAAATGGCCAGACTCAGATCAAATACCAAGATCACGTTAAGCGTGTTAATGATGTAACCGCGAACACCGACCAGGGCCAGGCCCACCACTCACCCAGGTAGTCTCAACCTGCTCTGACGCTCCGCGACAAAGATCCACACAGAGGGCCGTTGGGACAAAGGTCCTTTCAGCCCCCAATCCGTGAATCACTCGTGGGTGCTCCACAAGCCGACCCGACTTTAGTCACCACATGTATCATGTATAAAGTATATAGTATATACCCGTGATCACCTCCCAAGTGGTCACAGCCCGATAGTATAGCATGGCAGACAGACAAGAATGTAGGGCCACTGATGGAATACTAGCATCCTATACTAAGCATGTAGGATTGCAGGTAAAGGTAACAACAGTAGTAGCAAGGACAGGTTATGCATCAGGATAGGAATAACGGAAAGCAGTAACATGCTACACTACTCTAATGCAAGCAGTAGAGAGTAGAATAGGCAATATCTGGTGATCAGGGGGGGGCTTGCCTGGTTGCTCTGGCAAGAAGGGTTCGTCAACATCGTAGTCGTACTGGGTAGAAGCGGCGTCGGTCTCGGCGTCTAACGAAAGAAGAGGGGGAAGAAAAAATAAATATAATGCAAACATAAGCATGAAGATGGAAGACATGACAATGCGCGGTGCTAGGTGTGCTCTAACACGGTAGGAGGTGGTACCGGCGATGGGGGGAAACATCCGAGAAAGCATTCCCGGTGTTTCGCGTTTCGGATAGATGAACCGGAGGGGAAAAGTTACGTGTTTGCTATGCTAGCGATGTGTGGCGGACGGACGGGCTGCTTCTCCGGATTCGTCTCGTCGTTCTGAGCAACTTTCATGTACAAAGTTTTTTCATCCTGAGTTACAGATTATTTTAGATTATTTTCCAAAGTTTTAATTCATTTTCTAATTTATTTTAATTCGAAATTAATGTTAAATTGCTAGATGTACCCAGCACAGTGTACACAAAAATTATACACTGGCTGACATGTGGGGCCAGGGGGACCTAGTTGACGATCAACCTTTGGTGGTCAGCAGAGAGTGAGCCCCTGTCATTGACTCACCTAACTAATTAACCTAATTAGAAGGTTTAATTAGCTGGTTACTGTAGGGTTACTGTAGCTTAATTATCTGGGCGTCACAATTCTCCTCCACTACACGAAATCTCGTCCCGAGATTTAAGAGGTGGATGACGGGGAAAGGTCTGATTACGAAATTTTAACGAATCTTCTCAGCCTTGGTTGCTCTTCTTGAAGTGGTCGATCCATTATATTGACGTCTTCATTTTTCTGCTTGTAATGAAGATGAAGTCGGTATCCTTTCTTAGAGGGTTCCATCGTACTTACAAAAGAGTAAGGGGGTATTCCGGGAGAACGAACCTCTAAAAGGTTGACTATCTGGTCGATAACACCGGGGAAGGTGGCAGAAAGTAACTCTCGAATTGAACTTAAGAAAATATCAAGAGAAAGGTAATGAGGTTTCATGGGAAGTTTCAAGCGAGCAGGCAACCGTTCGATGCCTGAAACAGGGCGTGAAAGGGGCTCAAAGCAATTGGGAATAAGTATTGCGTCCAGTAACAGATTTGATGATCCCTTGGAAGGTGGCTCGTGAAATACATACGAGGCCACACGCAAGGAACAACCTTGGAACAGGGGGTGCAAGAGAGTTAGGTTTCGATCCTGTGGAACCGTGGGTTATGGGCCCACCATGTGGTTCAAAAGTAGGAAGGGCGCCGACATATTGCACGGTCATGGTAGCAAGGCATGGTAGACGATAGCCTGTCAGTTATGTTGGCAACAACGTTGGTACCAAGGGCGAGGGACGAAGAGAATCATTTTCCTGCTTGTTGAATGAGGCGGACCAATAGGCAAGGTTCTCGTCCATCGGGGGTTACCAGGATGTCGTCAGCAATAGTAACAGGCTCGCACTGACCGAATTGTAAACCGAGGTGTTTACCTAAGCATGAGAATATTACTGCTTATATCCTATAGATCACAAGAAACGTTAACCCAACAAATGGAAATAAAAATATGATTATCAGATTAAACAGAACAATGGAAAGGATAATGTGTTTAAACACATATTTCAAAGGTATATCCTTCGGAAGGACGAGCAGAGCATGATATCCATGACAGGATAGAAAGTAGAAAACCATTTAGGTAATGGGAGAGGAATTTTCATGGCATTATCCATACAATGGTGTTTGGATAATGGATAAAGAAAAATTAGCATTGCGCTTTCAATGCTCTTATTGAAAATCGGAGTACCACAGACATGCTTCGAGATAGCATGGACATGGTCAACAGGCAAAGGTCGGATTTTGGATACTCAAAGGATCCATCAGGAACAACTTGTAGAATAACACTACTAGGGAAAACCTTATACACAGAAATTTAGCAACAGCGCGAGTCAAAAAAGGGCGCTAGTGCTACATAGCACTAGCGACCGTAAAAAAACCGCTTCTGAGATACAACTTTAGCGATGGCGTGTAGTGGCAAAAGCGCTACTACTAATATTTCCATTGCTAGAATGATAGGCTACCCATAGCGATGGCGGGCTTGTAGTAAGCAGCGTTGCTGCTAGGGAATAAGTAGCAGCGCGTTTCCAAGGAAGAGCGCTACTACTAACGGAAATAAAATAAGATGAAAACAAATAGAAAAGTAAATGAAAATGACAGAAATAGAAAAGGAGAAAGGAAAAATAAAATGTAAAGCAAAATAAATGGAAAAGCGAAAAAAGCGGAGGAAGGCATAGCAGCAGCGTGTGTTTGTAGGCGCTATAGTTAACGTAGCTGCAGCGTGTCCTGAACCCCGCTATAGAAACATAAAAGGAAATTAAAAAATGGAAGAAAATTACATAGCTATAGCAACAGCGCGTTTTGTGAAAACCGCTATAGCTATCTTAGCTATAGCGCGTTTTACAAAACACGCTACCGCTAAGTTTGACTTAACCAAAAAACCGTTTCCCCCGGCCACCACTTCTCCCCCAAATCCCTCAACCCACCCGTGCCGCCGTCTCCCGATTCACCGCCCCCTTAGCTGCCATCTCCTGCCGGCGTCGGCGACACACGAGCCGTCTTGCCGTCGGCGCCACGGAGCCGCCCAGCAACGCCACGGAGCCGCGCGGCCTCGTCAACGCCACTAGAGCCGCCGTCGACGCCACCGGATCCTTCCTCGCCACAACTGCCTCCCTCGCCGTCACCGGAGACGCCCCTGCCTCCCTCGCCACCACTGCCTCCGTCGCCACCACCGGAGCCATCCTCTGTAAGCCCCCAACCCTCCTCTCTCTCTCATGCATAGGTTAGCTAGTTTAATTAGGTTAATTATCTAGGTTAGGGCAAAAATTTAGTTAGGGCTTTGACAGAGAAGTAGTTAGGTTAACTAGTTTAATTAGGTTAATTATCTAGGTTAGTGCAAAAATTTAGTTAGGGCTTTGACAGAGAACTAGTCAGGTTAACTAGTTTAATTAGGTTAATTATCTATGTTAATTAGTGCAAAAATTTATTTTGGGCTTTGACGAGAGAACTAGCTGCGTTAACTTGTTTAATTAGGGTTAATTATCTAGGTAAACTAGATTAACTAACTAGGTTAAATAGGTAGGTTAATTAGGTTAGTTGGATTAACAAGCTAGGTTAAGTAGGTTGGCTAGGTTAGAGGAAAATTTTATTTTAGAGCATTAGGTCGAAGGGTTAGAGAAATGGAGTTCCTTTGCAATTTAATTGGGTTCTGTCCTAGTCAGAGAAGGGTTAGAGATAATAATGTGTGTTTGTGTGAGAGAGAGGAATAGCTAGATCAACATAATTTGGGTTCTGTCCTAGGCAGAGAAGTGTTTAGTGAGGTCATTTTGAAAGGTTTTTGATTTTTGAAAAGACCACTATTTTTCAAGGAAAAGAATTTAGGCAAATTTTATTTTTGATTGAAGTGGTCATGTTATATCTTTTCATTGAAGTTGTTCGATTGTGCCCAAGTGGCTTTGTTGTTTCGAGGAATGATCTTTGAGTGGCCTATGTTTTGCGGAATGTTGATTCATTTACATTCCGGCAAATTTCAGGTTCTCGATTTGTCCACTTTTAGCAAAGGTCATGCGAAATTTTCCGTGAATTTCGGCATGACTTGTGCTAAACTAGGACATATCGAGTGCCCGGATTTGCCGCACCAGGAAGGAGTCAATATTCCTGCAAAACAATAGTCATTTTTATGTCATTATTCATTTTATTAGGTCTAGAATTAATTGACTAGATTTAATCATAGGAAACATGGCTATAGCGATGAAGGACAGGGTTACGGTGATTGCGACGGCGTCTACTGGCGGCGACGAATATTTTAGCCGTGTCGACGATTAACCGATGTTGTTCTTTGGGCCCACCGGTGGCATCGGGATCGAGACCGACACGCAGACCGGTCTTGAGGCGAGACCGGCGCTGAGATTGAGACCGGCATCGAGACCGGCGCTGAGACCGATGCTGCCTCGGGAGGCGAGGAGTGTAGAACCGAAAGCAAAGAGGCAACGGCTTCCTAACAAACTCAGGACTACTAGGCTGGTGGTCACGGAGGTGGGCGGCGGCAATTTTGAGCCAAAGGCGCGAGGAAGCAGCGCGTGCTCGGCAATCAAATTGGCTGCATCAGACGGACAACCGCCACCATCAATGATGAGAAACTACAGAAGATAGAAAATATGAGGAGCTCCCTCCTAAAGAAGTTTCACGGATATTCTTGTTCCGGGCGGAATGAGAAGGATTATGAAGATCTAGGCGAGGACCCGGCAATAAAGAAGATAAACAAACACGCCATGACCAAGTTTAGCGACGCGTTGGACGCCTGGAAAAATCGAGTGAAAGCAAAGATCAACGACGGGGAACCCTACTCCGAGATTGTAAAGGATAATCCGACAATCACAGAATAGCAGTTTCAAATATTCAAGGAGGCTTGCGAGGCCGAAGCTGCCAAAAAAAGTCTAAGTACATGAAGGGGCTTCAAAAGAGGAACATTGGGAGCCACCACCTCGGAAGCCGTGGTTACGGAGGAAAGAGGTCCAAATGGGCCAAGGAGGACGCGGAAGCCGCGAGTCTGGGCATCCCAGACCCCTAGGCGGATTTCACCGTCCCGCGGGAGCGTGACGTCCTGAGGGCCCGGCACCGTTGGGACCCACTGAAGAAGGTTTTACGAGACAACACCGGTCATTACGGAGTTCATGAGACAGTTGGTAATTTTAGTTTCTGATCAATTCGACTGCACACGTTAATCATATTTGAAAACGATCCTTGTGCCTTTTGCAGAGAGAGCAGCACGGATTGCGGCGGCGACTTCGCCGTCGAGGCATTGGCGAGGCCAAAGTGGGACACTCCATTCAACCGGGCATTGAACATATTAAAGCGACAACGGTGGATACTCGACCGTCGTATGGGCGTGCATGGTGTCGGAGGCGGCGCCACATGGAAGAAGTACTACCGTGAGACCACGGAGGAGAGAAAGGAAAAGCGGAGGTTAGCGAAGAAAACATTGACAAGAAGGTTGAGATTGCGGTTGAGAAGAAATCATCTCGCGATCGCAATAGCGGTAGCTGCCGCAAAACAGGTGGTTGCAGATTTGTCTACTTCCTTGGTGACGAGCGTTATCACTTGGACAAGGAAAAATCTAGAAAAAAATGCAGAGGACTTTCCCCTTGCTGACTTCTTGGGAGCACCTGCTCCCGCACCAGCTCCCGCACCTGCTCCCGCACCGGCTACCGCACCGGCTCTTGCACCGAACGTGCTCGGCGGTGCTTCGTCTTTGGCTGAGCTCGACGCCCTCACGGTATCTGTCACACCGGCCCCCTTCAATATAAATGTATAATCTCCGTTTTCGTTGCCTTTCGGATGTCTCACGTCGCAGACTTTTCTTTGCAGCCAGCGAAACCCGTGCACCATATTGTACACCATCGGCGACGAGAAGGTGGCCGTGGGGAAAGCGACGATAATGAAGCCGAAGGAACCATTGTTCCACAGCCGGCTGATCCCCGAACGTCTTCAAGGTTTCCATGGCGATGTCGAACCGGGCCCGAGAATTTGCCTCCTCAACACTCTTGGTGGATGGCGAGGAGACGCCGCGGTGGCTTGGTGATTGTTGCAATGGGTGGGTCTGTTGTGGCCAAAAGTCGCTTTATGCAGGCGGCCGGGAGCACACCCACGAGCACGCAGCCTCGGCAAGGTATGAACATCAACACCCCACCTACCCAATTAGCGTCGGGTGTCGGGTTGGGTGATAGCGGACGGGGTAAGGAGGAGGCTCCATTAGTCGCTGATGACGTCGCCGTGGATGAGGATGAGGATGACGATGGCGCTGAACAGTATGTCTATACTGGCGCATCCTCAGGGTTTGAGCATCATGAGTCGGTGACTGAATTACCATCTCAACGTATTATTGACGACCTTCCGGTAGTAAAGAAGTCTAGGAAGAGAGCGAGGAAAGGCAAAAAAGCTGATTCTATGATCCAGCCGCCTCAGCAGCCTCGGCTTCAGGACCGTATAGATATCCCCGATGCGGATAAATGGCATATCCCCGGTCAACCAATCGTACCTGCAACAGCGCTACTGGCCAGATTAGGCGATCTAAGGAGACTTCATGACGATGTGCTGCGGGTAGAGAAATGCATCATCGCCTCGAAAGATCCAGGATACCCACTGTACGTGGTTAACGTTCCGCGGCAAATGTCGTACGTTGGCAGCTTCCCTGCGGATAAGTTCTTCCTCCGATTCGATTACATATTCGACATGTTTCACGTGAAGAAGCTGGATTTTACGTTTGTCCGCCTTTATGCCTTGCACATGAACTACATCATTGGGGTTGAGCAGATACGTCATATCTGTGTCGCTGACCCGTAAAACATTCACGAGAGCTTCTTGGGAGTCATGCGAGCAGCGTGAATCGCGAGGATTACATCGTCGGTTTCATGCTCGCCAATAAGGACAAGGAGGCGATTCTCGTGCCTTATCATCCATGTAAGTCATCCGCTGCTATCCTTCCTTCGATTTCAATAATTCATTTGCGGTGGAAGCTCATTAATTTGAGGTGTACTTATTTTTTATGCAATGGGCGCGCCGTCCTCATCATCCTCTACCCCGATTCTCCCATGCTCTTTACTTGGACTCGTCGAAGAACATTCACAAAAAGGATTACACCCACATCAAAGAAGTTATCAACAGTGCTATATTTTACTACCAAGCAAGGGGTGGAGAGGTTAGGGACAAGAAGAGAAGGGGCGGCAGGGCCGCCTTCGGCCATAAGACCGACTTCTGCTGCATCCAACAACCGAACGATTCTCTTAATGATGGATTCTATGTCCTACACCACATCTTTGGAGTACTGACGGGATCACGGAACCTTCAAATGTCACCTACATCTGGCGATGCCCATATTCTGCAATGGGCAAAGGACATAGGAGATATCGAGGATCATCAACTTCAAGCTGAGTTCTATAACATCCAGTGCGAACTTGCCCAAATCATCATGAAAGAGGTCGTCGGAAAAACATGGATGTTCTACGGAGAAGGACAAATGTCGCGGGAAGACGTCCGAACATGGATAGCCTCTCAGCGTCTCGACATGATGCCTTTCACTAAGCTCGGGGACTATCTCCCTGACCTCGATGGATGGCATGGCATGTTGGAGTGATTGTCGATATATGACAATGTGTCTGTTTAGTCCATACTTTCCGTATGACAAAACTTTGAGTTATCTTGTGATGAAACTTTATTTGTGATGTAATTAAACCGTCCTCCTCCTCGACTAGCGAAGATCACTCTAGTTAGGGCATTTTGGGTATGATGAACTTTGTTATTTATGCTTATGATATGTTGTTTCTATTTTTGTCAAGTCTGTCTCTTTACATTTGCTCAACTATATATGTTGCATATCATCGACTCATGTGACGATGCAGGTGCATAGATCATCGATGGCGAAGAAGTGCTACGCCAGAGTATATATCGATGAGTGGCGGAGTGTCAAGCCAGTGTTGCGGTTTCCGGTTTCGGCGATAGGTAGTAGTTAGTTTAGGTTCACGCTAATGCGAGAGGGGATCTGAACTCATGTACTCAAAGTGATAGCTCTTCTCGCGTATACCATTGTTTAGATGGATGGCGATGTATTTGCAAGTAATCAAGGACTTGTATCGCTATTTTCGAGATGATGACGAGAGACCACTTTGTGTTGGATGATGATTATGATGAGACTATTTGTATGTATATGCTATGATTATATTCGTGGTCTCGCAGCATTTGTATGTGTATCATGATGACATTTCTATGTGCTAAAGATTCTTCTATAAAGCCTGTTCAAATACAAAACAAATATGCCAAAAAAACAAAAACATGTTAAATTAGCGATGGCGAGTGTATAGAAGTTAGCAGTGACACCGCTATAGCGATGGCGTTCTTTGGAAGCGGCGCTACAACTACTAGCGATGGCGTGCTCAGAATCGCGCTGCTGCTACACTTGTGTAGCAGTAGCACCGGTGACCACAGCCATCTTGCTATATGTTAGCTATGGCGCCTTATTAGTAGCGCCCACCCCCCGCTCTTGATACACCTAAAACCCGAGCTGCTGCTAGCCTTTTCCCAAGTAGTGTAAGCCTTACATTTTCCTCAGGGAAGAATGGATAACCTGGCTAAAAAGGATGAACTATAACCATAAGTCCTCCAGCCAGGTGTGCTAGGCATGACATCACCTTATCGGGACATATAAAGATGTTATAACTCCTGGAAATATGTTCCAACCATCATATCTGACCGAGATTCAGATCTGATTGGTGTCAGCATAACTCAGACTTAGGATGCCTGAGAAGAAAGGTGCAACACAAATTGTCGAGATGACATTGTAAGATTCTCGGAAATTGAACTATGGAAGCGAGTTCCACAACAAGAGTTCATCATTTAAACCAAGGAGAGGATGAGGATGTGGCTGATGGACTCAGCGACAACTCATTGAGATTTCAAAAAGATGGGATTCCACAATCATGTGAACAAGGAGATAACATTTGTCAGATCAAATGATATAATGATGTATGCTCGAGGAAAACATATAGAATTAAACATTGGTTGAAAGGTGCGCCTGAAATATGGGCCTAGGTAGCACGATCAATGTTAGAATGGTGATTCGATAACCACTGGTCTAAGAATGAAATATTGACCAGTAACTTCAAAGCAATAGGGTTGCTAGAATTTTGAAGTTGCACAGCAAAGTTCAATTGTTGGTTTCCCAGTTAGAAACAACACGGGAACCAAGGAATGATCGGAGATGGCAGGAAGTATCACTTGTACCAAGAATGCATAAGAGGTGGTGAAATTCTCAAGACATTATTGACATAAAAGATGGTAATACTCAACGGTAAAGAAGAACAATTCCTGGATAGCATGGATCTGAAGGTATAACATGAAACACGAACAAGTTTGTGTTGAACGGGAGGCAATAAAGTGGTCGATGATAATATAAATCATCGAGGGCAAGGATGGTATTTCTCTTCATGAATTCAATTGATATCCTGGAAGAGCTCAAAATGTTGATGATGATCACGACACAATTGTCGAGAGATTTCATGAAGAAGCAATCGAACAGCGACGACATCAAGAAAAAGCAATGGTGAAGCAAAGGGTCATTGGAACCACGGATACGAAACACACTCGGAATAAAGCTTGATGTTCAAGGCGAAATGATAAGACGAGGAAGATCGACGTAAGCTTGGCCCATCGCCAAAAGTTGTGCTTCGGGAAGAAGGACCAGGTAGCGTAGATAAAAATTTGCACGATAATGATATAGCCGATCAGGTTAGGAATGATTTGAAGGATTAATAAACTCATAAGCAACAAAAATTACTTAGAGTTATTGATTCAGAGTGCGGAACCGATTCACTTGTCGGTGTTTTGGGTTGACAAACAACCCAGCACCCATGAAGTGACAGCGACAGGGAAAGGTAGTACTTCTTCAAAAATTCATAAGATGTAAAGCAATGGAATGATATCCTCGAGATACCAGGGGTAATACTCGAAGGTAGATCATAATAGAGGTCGGGCAGACGCATTGATCTGTAGAAGACAAATGTTTTAACTTGTCCGAGAAATGGGATCAAAAAAGAACATTTATGGTCGGAAACACGGTTGCAAAGGATCAATTCACAGATACCATATGATAGTTATCAAGGAAATATTTATTATTACAAGAAGCTTCCATGATAGGATATACATCGCGTCCATGGGCATGAACACAAAGTTCAAGGTCGACTCCCACTTCTTTAATGCATAACCTTTCATTCACTTCTAGCCTTCAACGAAGTTGTGTGTTGAAATTTTATCGACATAACACTAGTAGAGTATGACCCGTAGTAGTTTCGGGTTCACACAGATTAGAAGGCATATGTCCAACCCATCGGGCCTCTTAGGAACATATACCACAAACTTCAGGAGTAAATAACACAAGCTCGATAGCAGAGCATGGTTGACAAAGCAGAGGATACAATTTACCCAAGGCATTATGTATCCAAGAAAAGACTCACAAAGTTATTGAATATGAAGGACGTCGTTGGATAAAATCCAACAAAGGATCTGGTGGTCCATAAGGGATCTAACGTGAGCATCGGTACTCAATTAGAGGAAGAAGAATGCAAGGAGATCAGATTATAGAAACAACTGACTAACTCAAATCTCAAATGCAAAGGAATTATGATTTCCAAATCAAGGGATTAGAAGCAATGCTCTGATTAGGGATGGATAAGTTGAATGGCCTTAGGGTACAATCAACGGCAATTGGAATGGTCGAGAACCAATTCCAGTTAAAAGAATGGCAGCCCAGCCGGAAAGGTAATTTATAAGGATCAATGATGATTGCGTGTATTCGCAAACATATTGAGTAAACAGACTCAAAATGATAATGACAAGGGATGCCAATAAGACTACGAGACTTATGGGATTAACCGTAATGCACGCAAGCAAGAATTTCAAGAGGAATAGGCTGCTCGGGATTTTCGGAAGATTCGAATGGCATTTCAAACACTTCTTTGAAATACATGAATCATCTGGGGATGAGCGGATACTTGATAAGTGCGAGAAATTATCCGTAGGGGTATTCAGGTGGTAAGGAACTGCAAGGCAGTAGGCATAAGAATTCTCGGAACAACAACGAGTATTTCAGGGTATCTTGTAATAAGAATAGTAACTAGGGACTAAGTAAAAACAGCAAGTGTATGTATTTATTCATAGGGATATTTTGGTGGTAAGGAATTGCAAAAGCAATGGGCAGTCCTGAAAGAGTACCGGAAAGTAACTTTGAAATCTTCATGTGCAGCCGGCGATCATCTGGACTGAAGGGACTCTCCGGGAGAAAGCGTTTTCGAGAACCTAATGTTAGATTTTAGAAAATCATTTAACCCGAATAGAAAAGAGATCAGACTCCCAGAGTATAGACGAGGATTAAAAGATCCTAATACCACACAATGGCGATGTGGGCCCGTAAGCCACACAGCCATGTTAGTAAAAGTTTTGCAATGTCTAGACTCAACTTCGGCCAAGGAGTTTGGAAGGGGGATTCCTACAGGCAGTCGTCTCTGATACCAACTTGTGACGCCCCCGATTCAATCGTACACTAATCATACACATAAGCGTGTACGATCAAGATCGAGGACTCACGGAAGATATCACAACACAACTCTAAAAACATAAATAAGTCATACAAGCATCATAATACAAGCCGGGGCCTCGAGGGCTCGAATACAAGTGCTCGATCATAGGCGAAGTCAGCGGAAGCAACAATGTCTGAGTACGGACATAAGTTAAACAAGTTTTCCTTAAGAAGGCTAGCACAAACTGGGATACAGATCGAAGAGGCGCAGGCCTCCTGCAGGATCCTCCTAAACTACTCACAGTGGTCGTCGGTGACACCTGCGTAGTAGTAGGCACCTCCGGTGTAGTAGGAGTCGTCATCGACGGTGGCGTCTGGCTCCTGGGCTCCGACATCTGGTTGCGACAACCAGGTAGAAGGGAAGGGGGAAAAGGGGGAGAAAAGCAACCGTGAGTACTCATCCAAAGTACTCGCAAGCAAGGAGCTACACTACATATGCATGGGTATATGTGTAAAGGGCCATATCGGTGGACTGAACTGCAGAATGCCAGAATAAGAGGGGGATAACTAATCATGTCGAAGACTACGCTTCTGGCAGCCTCCGTCTTGTAGCACGTAGAAGAGAGTGGTCTGAAGTCCTCCAAGTAGCATCGCATAGCATAATCCTACCCGGCGATCCCCTCCTCGTCGCCCTGTTAGAGAGCGATCACCGGGTTATATCTGGCACTTGGAAGGGTGTGTTTTATTAAGTATCCGGTTCTAGTTGTCATAAGGTCAAGGTACAACTCCAAGTCGTCCCATTATCGAAGATCACGGCTATTCGAATAGATTAACTTCCTGCAGGGTGCACCACATAACCCAACACGCTCGATCCCATTTGGCGGACACACTTTTACGGGTCATGCCCGCCGCGGAAGATCAACATGTCGCAGCCCACCTAGGCCAATAGAGAGGTCAGCACGCGGTCTAAACCTAAGCGCCACGAAGTGCAGGCCCATCGCCTTAGCACACCCGCATGTTGCGTGGGCGGCCGAAGCAGACCTAGCCTAACGAGCGTTCAATCAATCCGGTAGCGCCGCTCGATCCATGACGTCCACGAAGGATTCGGCTGATACAACGACGCCGAGTGCCCATATCTTTCCCACGTAGTTGGTTAGTGCATCTGAGACCAAATGGCGGACTCGGATCAAATACCAAGATCTCGTTAAGCGTGTTAATGATGTAACCGCGGACACCGACCAGGGCCAGGCCCACCTCTCACCCAGGTAGTCTTAACCTGCCCTGACGCTCCACCACAAAGATCCACACAGAGGGCCGTTGGGACAAAGGTCCTTTCAGCCCCCAATCCGTGAATCACTCGCGGGTGCTCCACAAGCCGACCCGACTTTAATCACCACATGTATCATGTATAAAGTATATAGTATATACCCGTGATCATCTCCAAAGTGGTCACAGCCCGATATTATAGCACAGCAGACGGAAAAGAATGTAGGGCCACTGATGGAATACTAGCATCCTATACTAAGCATGTAGGATTGCGGTAAAGGTAACAACTTGAGAGTAGCAAGGACAGGCTATGCATCGGGATAGGAATAACGGAAAGCAGTAACATGCTACACTACTCTAATGCAAGTAGTAGAGAGTAGAATAGGCGATATCTGGTGATCAAGGGGGGGCTTGCCTAGTTGCTCTGGCAAGAAGGGTTCGTTAACACCATAGTCGTACAGGGTAGCAGCGGCGTCGGTCTCGGTGTCTAACGACAGAAGAGGGGGAAGAAACAATAAATATAATGCAAACATAAGCATGAAGATGGAAGACATGACAATGCGCGGTGCTAGGTGTGCCCTAACGCGGTAGGAGGTGGTACCGGCGAAGGGGTGAAACATCCGGGAAAGCATTCCCGGTGTTTCGTGTTTCGGACAGATGAACCGGAGGGGGAAAGTTACTTGTTTTCTATGCTAGCGATGTGTGGCGGACGAACGGGTTGCGTCTCTGGATTCGTCTCGTCATTCTGAGCAACTTTCATGTACAAAGTTTTTTCATCCGAGTTACAGATTATTTTATATTATTTTTCAAAGTTTTAATTCATTTTCTAATTTATTTTAATTCGAAATTAATGTTAAATTGCTAGATGTACCCAGCGCAGTGTACACAAAAATTATACACTGGCTGACATGTGGGGCCAGGGGGACCAAGTTGACCAGTCAACCTTTGACTGGTCAACAGGGGGTGGGCCCCCCTGTCATTGACTCACCTAACTAATGTAACACCCCAGATGTAACATGTCCCAACTTGGCAATATATCAACTTGACCTTCATCCAATTCTTGTGGGTTTTTATCATGTTTGGCCTCATCTTGTTTGGTTAGGTGGTTTATTCTTTTCATTGTCATGCTCACCTTACCATATTGCATTTGTGCCTCTTGTCATTTTGCATTCCTTCCTCATCATGTGCATGGTGTGATCTCATACATATTATGTTTTTGCATGTTCAATGCATAAACCTTGCATCATCACCAATTCTCTTTCCTTTCCTTTCTTTCATTTTGCAAGTGCACCTTTTACCTTCTCCTTTAATGTTCATCTTCTACCGATAAATCTTGTACGATGCCTACACCCTCACTGTAATATTACATCCCTTTTGAAGTTGCTTTGGTTAGGTCCAAAAATGCCTCATGTTTGAATATAATTCGAACTTGTTTTATTTTTATACCTCTAAAAAGGTCCAATGCAATTTATTCAAATAGATCACAATTCCAGGAGCTTGAGCATATTTTCTTTATTCTCAAACTCCTCTCCTTTTACCTACAATGCTTTTACATTTCTTTTCCTGTTTGAGCAAATAGGAATAGAAGAGCAACATCCAGCAGCCTCGGCCCAGCCGAGGCCTTTTTCCACCGCCAGCCCAACCAGCAGCAGCCAGCCAGCCGGGCGCAGCCACCCACTGCTCCGCATGCGTGCACGCCGTTTCTCACCCAGCCGCCCGCTACCCAGAGCACGACGCCCACGTGTCCTCGCGACCCCACCAGCCAGCCTCGCTCTGCTCACCTGCCCCTCACCTTTTGTTAAGCTCGTGCGGGCTCGCACATAGTCACGGCAGCGTCGACGCCGTGCTACACCCGTCACTCTGGCCTCCCTTTTAACCCCTCTCCTTGTCCATGCACCCTTAGGGTTTCCCTCTTCCTCTCACCGCCGCCGCCAGGTGCAAAGAACCACCAGATCCACCGCTACAGCTCCGTCTAGAGCGCACCTGAGAGCGCGACCTCGTCGCCGGTGTGCTCTCCGGCCACCTCCACCCCGGAGATCGTGTTTTTATTCTTCCTCGTCGTCGTCTTCATCCACGACGTCGACTATGGTGCCCCGGACGACAAGTTCCTCGACGTCCTCTGCTTCCATCTTCCTCTCGGTCAGGACCGCGCCAAGGTTCAGAGCTCCACTTCGTCGCCGCCGGCTCGTCTCCGTCGACCCCGTCAAGTCTTTGGGTGAGCTGGGTAACGCACCTCCCTCTCCCATCCATATCTTTCGCGTTTAGGCACCCCTAGGGTTCGTTCGATTCGTGCCCTTGCCGTGCTCCCGGTGACCCAGCGAAGCTTGTAGCTATCTGTTGCACGCGTAGGTGCAGAAATGTTTCCGCGCCCCGGTTCGCGCCTAGCGCGCCCCTCCGCTGGCCTCACCCTGCACGTGTGCACTCTCTCTCCCGCGCGCACCCGACCTCACCTCGTGTCACCGTAGTTGCTGCCGCCGCTCGCCGCGGACGCCATGGCCCCGAGCCGAGCAACTTCCCGAGCTCGAGCGCCTCTGCATCCCCTTGTAGCTGCACACACATCCATACCCCATTCCGCACGCCCGCCGGAGTCTCTATGCCCCACTGGTTGCCGCCGTTGCCCGCCGGCGACGTCGCCATCTTCTCTGCGTAGGAGCAAAGGGAAGGCTCAGCCTTCGCGTCTATTCAAAGGGTCAAGTCCCCCCGTTCTTGGCACAAGCACGCGCGCAGCTTAGCTGGTTACCCAGGCACGTTACCCAGGCACGTACACACCAGGGAGACTCGGGTTCGAGTCCCAGGCTCTGCATATTTTGCTGGGCATTTTCTTTTTTTCTGTGACACTGACGCCTCGGCCCCACCGGTCATACATACACCCAGCCACGTGGCCCACGGCCTACCAGTCAGCCTAATGCCTGGGTACAGCTTGGGTGCACCTACCTTTCCCCGCAGGATTTCTGTTTTATTCCAATTCGGAACATGCCAGATTTGGCATATGCTGAGGTTTCCATTTAGGGCAGGTTTTAACTTATTGCACTAGTGAGGATTTTTCTACAGCAACCCCAACATATTATATTTGTTTTTGGGGTAGAAAATCCCACCAATCCAGTGGTGGCATTAGTTTCTGCATTTGAGCAAGTTTATGAACATGTAATTTTACATCATGTTGCTGCTTTGTCTTTCGTGTGTATATTTATGCAAATATGCTATGAGGTAGTTTTGCACATGAACATGCTCTTCATCATGCCTACTTGCTACTGGAATTATGCTCCTGCCATGATATGTTTTAGTTTGAGTTAAACAAGCTTGTTAACATGCCAACATGAATCTGTTTGTGCCATGCTCTGTTTTTCTTATAAGTCTGAATCTGTTAAAGAAACTTGATGTGTTTACATGGGTGCCATCATATCTTCTGGCCCTTTTTGGCTCATGGTCAGTAAGGGACTTTTGTTCTATGCTTTGAGTAGAATCATGCCATGTCTTGTTTTGATATTATAAGATCCTGTAGCATGTTGATTGCTTGCTCTGAACATTGCTACGTGATGCTGTTTATGCCATGTCCAAGCTGATATCTTTTGCACTTTTTCCATGCTTGTTTGAACCTGCTATTGTGTGATTTAGCCGTAGCTAAGTGTTCCTATTTTGTCAAGCATCTCCTGTAGATCACTGCCATATGCTTTGTTGTTATGTTGGAGTGTTGTAGCATAGTTTCTTGTTGCATGCTAAGTAGCATCGTGCTGTTAATCATAGATTTGTGTCATTCTTGTTTTACTTGCCATTTGCAAACCGTGCATCCGTTCCCGGTGATCTTTATATCGATTTCAACCGAAATCATCTCATCTTTCCAGCGGCATACTTGGTTTGCCCAGTTTATGCCTTGTTCATCATTTTCCTTCCGGAGCACACATATGCATTGCATATCATATCTCGCATATCATGCCATGTATTGCATCATGTTGCTTGTGCATTGCACCGTGATTTATTGTGGTTCCATTGTTTGTGTTCTTTCTTTGGGTAGATCCAGGAGACGAGTACGTGAACGAGGAACCCGTTGAGTACGCTAACGAGGATCAAACCTTCGACAACTCTGAGAACTTTGCAGGCAAGATGACCATACCTTCGATATCACTTCTATCTTTGCTTTGCTAGTTGCTCGCACTATCGCTATGTTAGCTCTACCTACCACTTGTTTATCATGCCTCCCATATTGCCATGTCAAGCCTCTAACCATCTTGTCCTAGCAAACCGTTGTTTGGCTATGTCACCGCTTCTGCTCAGCCCCTCTTATAGCGTTGCTAGTTGCAGGTGAAGATGAAGTTTGTTCCTTGTTGGAACATGGATATATTTGGGATATCACAATATCTCCTGTTTAATTAAATGCACCTATATACTTGGTAAAGGGTGGAAGGCTCAGCCTTATGCCCGTGTCTTGTTCCCTCTTGCCGCCTAGTTTCCGTCATACCGGTGTTATGTTCCTTGATTTTGCGTTCCTTACACGGTTGGGTGATTTATGGGACCCCCTTGACAGTTCGCTTTGAATAAAACTCCTCCAGCAAGGCCCAACCTTGGTTTTACCATTTGCCACCTAAGCCTTTCCCTTGGGTTTTCGCGAGCCCGGGGGTCATCTTTATTTAACCCCCCGCCCCCGGACCAGTGCTCCTTCGAGTGTTGGCCCGAACTGAGCTGCCTGCGGGGCCACCTCGGGGAAACTCGAAGTCTGGTTTTACTCGTAGCTAGTCTCATCCGGTGTTGCCCTGAGAACGAGATATGTGCAGCTCCTATCGGGATTTGTCGGCACATCGGGCGGCTTTGTTGGTCTTGTTTTACCATTGTCGAAATGTCTTGTAAACCGGGATTCCGAGACTGATCGGGTCTTCCCGGGAGAAGGTATATCCTTCGTTAACTGTGAGAGCTTGTGATGGGCTAAGTTGGGACACCCCGGCAAGGTATATTATCTTTCGAAAGCCGTGCCCGGGGTTATGAGGCAGATGGGAATTTGTTAATGTCCGGTTGTAGATAACTTGACACTTGACTTCTTTAAAATGCATCAACCGCGTGTGTAGCCGTGATGGTCTCTTCTCCGCGGAGTCCGGGAAGTGAACACGGTTTGAGTTATGTATGAACGTAAGTAGTTTCAGGATCACTTCTTGATCACTTCTAGCTTCTCGACCGATGCGTTGCTTCTCTTCTCGCTCTCACTTGCGTATGTTAGCCACCATATATGCTTAGTGCTTGCTGCAGCTCCACCATATTACCCCTTTCCTACATATGAGCTTAAATAGTCTTGATCTCACGGGTGTGAGATTGTTGAGTCCTCGTGACTCACATATTCTACCAAAACAGATGCAGGTGCCGAGGAAACAAGCGCAAGTGGCGCAACTGAGATCAAGTGGGAGTTTGATGAGTACCTTGGTCGTTACTATGTTTCGTTTCCAGATGATCAGTAGCGGAGCCCAGTCGGGACGATCGGGGATCTAGCATTTGGGGTTATCTTATTTTCATTTGGATTTGATCGTAGCCGGTCTATGAGTGTATTTTGGATGATGTATGAATTTATTTATGTATTGTGTGAAGTGGCGATTGTAAGCCAACTCTCTTTATCCCATTCTTGTTCATTACATGGGATTGTGTGAAGATGACCCTTCTTGCGACAAAACCACCATGCGGTTATGCCTCTAAGTCGTGCTTCGACACATGGGAGATAGAGCCGCATCGTGGGTGTTACAACTAATTAACCTAATTAGAACGTTTAATTAGCAGGTTAATTAGGCTAAGTTAATTAATTAATTAATTAATTAATATTTTTAATATATGTATATTTCCTATTTTTTGTTCCAGGGGCTGGGCCCCACTTGTCATTGGGCCAGGGGTGGCTTAGCGGGCGCGCGGGTTACAGGCGCCTGGAGCGGGTGTTGTGCACCCGCCCAGGCCGACAGAGGAGGGGACGGGCACTGGGCGCCGGCGTCCGTGGGTGCAGGGGAGGGGGAGCAACAGCAGGGCGAGGTCGGAGCGGGGCCGAGTGAGCGTGGCCGGACCGTGGTCGGCGGCAGGAGGCAGAGCAGGGGGGCACTAGGCGAGGCCATGGCCGGAGCTACGAGCGATAGAGGGAGGCCTCGTCGAAGCAGGACTGTGCGGTGTCGTGGGCGAGTGAGAGGGGGTCGCAGGCGTGTGGGCCGGCGAGGCCACAGCAGTGCCAGCGAGGTGGTGCGCGGAACCAAAGCAATGGCGGGGCTTCGTGGGTGCAGGCGGCGGACGACGGGGTGAGCGGAGGCGAGCAAGATCCGTGACGACCAGCAGCGGTAGGCGGCAGTAGCAGCATCAATTTGCAGAAGTAGAGGCGAGCAAGCGCAAAGCAACAGCAGAATAAGACGCGGGGTGCGGCCTCGGGCACGCCAAGACGCTGAGGGCGCCAGCCTCGGCGGCAGAGGCGCTGGGAGCACGCCCGGTGTGGCTACGGCAGGGTCTGGCCATGGCGAACTCAGGTGGGGGCGGGTCTACGGTGCCGATCAAAGGGGATAAACGAGGGGAACGGGAGGAGGGCCTCACAGTGGAGGACGCGTGCGAGCTCGAGGGGTCGGGGAGGCCGGCGGCTGTCGGAGACGACCGAATCGAAGGCGGCGAGCTCGGGGCAGAGCTTGAAGATGATGTCGAGCTTGCCAGTGCCCCGGCTTGAAGTTGAGGGCGGGGACGACGTGGAGGAGTCCGACGGAGCTCCTAGGCGGGCAGAGACGGCGAGAAGAGGCGGTTGACCGCGGCAATGGCGACGAGGTGGCCTCGGGGGCGACGAGCGGAACGCAGAGGGGCGAGGGGCGCCTTGATCCAGTGAGGGGGGGTGAGGGGAGAGAGCAAGGGTTTGGCCCGGGTCGAGGCCTTATAGGAGTGGGTGTGCCGGCGGATGGCCGCCACCGCGACGACCGGTGCCGTGGCGTTCATCGGTCATGGCCACGGGGTGGTTCGTGAACAGGGGAGGAGAGGAGGATGCGCTGGGCGGTGGCTCTTGGGCGAGCCCCGGGGGTGAGTGCTTTCTCTTTTATTTATTTTTGTTTTATTTTATATTTCTGTTTTACTGTTTTTATTTTAGTTTCCTTTTGAATTTAGTTTATAAACTACACCACTGGTTCCTAATTTAGTTTTAATAAGTATGCCATTGCCCATAAGTTTTGGCAATAAAACAAATAGTTTAATATTTTATCAAATTGAAAAGGGTAGTCAGTTAAATGTTTTGCTGCTGTTTTAAATATTTTAGTGCACTTAAACCTTTTATAAAATTGTGGTTTCTCCACAATAATTACCTATGAATTATTTGGCAACACCCCAACATTTTAGTTTTAATATTTGAAAATATTTTATTGTTTGCTTGATTTTGAGTTTGAATTCGAACAGGTTTCGAACTAACGCGAGATTAGCAACAATAATCGAGGTGACATGGCATCAATAGCGGAGGGTTACTGTAGCTTAATTATCCGGGCGTCACAATTCTCCTCCACTACAAGAAATCTCGTCCTGAGATTTAAGAGGTGGATGACGGGGAAAGGTCTGGTTATGAAATTTTAACGAATCTTCTCAGCCTTGGTTGCTCTTCTCGTAGTGGTCGATCCATTATATTGACGTCTTCATTTTTCTGCTTTAAGTCATCAAGATGAATTCGGTATCATTTCTTCGGGGGTTCCATCGTACTTATGAAAGAATAAGGGGGTATTCCGGGAGAACGAACCTCTACAAGGTTGAATATCTGGTCGATAACATCAGGGAAGGTGGCAGAAAGTAACTCTCGAATTGAAACTTAAGAAAATATCGAGAGCAAGGTAATGAGGTTTCATGGGAAGTTTCGAGCGAGCAGGCAATCGTTCGATGCCTGAAACAGGGCGTGAAAGGGGCTCAAAGCAATCGGGAATAAGTATTGCGTCCGGTAACAGATTTGATGATCCCTCGGAAGGTGGCTCGTGAAATACACACGAGGTCACATGCGAGGAACAACCTTGGGAACAGGGGGTGCAGGAGAGTTAGGTTTCGATCCTGTGGAACTGTGGGTTATGGGCCCACCATGTGGTTCAAAAGTAGGAAGGGCGCCGACATATTGCACGGTCATGGTAGCAAGGCATGGCAGAGGATAGCCTGTCAGTTATGTTGGCAACAACATTGGAACCAAGGGCGACGGACGAAGAGAACCATTTTCCTGCTCGTTGAATGAGGCGGACCAGTAGGCAAGGTTCTCGTCCATCGGGGGTTACCAGGATGTAAATCGACAATATTAACGAGGTCACACCGATGAGTTGTAAACCGAGGTGTTTACCTAAGCAGGAGAATATTACTGCTTAGATCCTATAGATCACAAGAAACGTTAACCCAACAAATGGAAAGAAAAATATGATTATCAGATTAAACAGAACAATGGAAAGGATAATGTGTTTAAACACATATTTCAAAGGTATATCCTTCGGAAGGACGGGCAAAGCATGATATCCATGACAGGATAGAAAGTAGAAAACCATTTAGGTTATGGGAGAGGAATTTTCATGGCATTATCCATACAATGGTGTTTGGATAATGGATAAAGAAAACTTAGCATTACGCTTTCAATGCTCTTATTGAAAATCGGAGTACCACAGACATGCTTTGAGATAGCATGGACATGGTTAACAGGCAAAGGTCGGATTTTGGATACTCAAAGGATCCATCAGGAACAAATTGTAGAATAAGCCTTACAATTTCCTCGGGGAAGAATGGATAACCTTGCTAAAAAGGATCAACTATAACCATAAGTCCTCTGGCCAGGTGTGCTAGGCATGACATCACCTTACCGGGACATATAAAGATGTTATAACTCCTGGACATATGTTCCAACCATCATATCTGACCGAGATTCAGATCTGATTAGTGTCAGCATAACTCAGACTTAGGATGCCTGAGAAGAAAGGTGCAACACAAATTGTCAAGATGACATTGTAAGATTCTCGGGAATTGAACTATGGAAGCGAGTTCCACAACAAGAGTTCATCATTTAAACCAAGGAGAGGATGAGGATGTGGATGATGGACTCAGCGACAACTCATCGAGATTTCCAAAAAGATGGGATTCCACAATCATGTGAACAAGGAGATAACATTTGTCAGATCAAATGATATAATGATGTATGCTCGAGGAAAACATACAGAATTAAACATTGGTTGAAAGGTGCGCCCGAAATATGGGCCTAGGTAGCACGATCAATGTTAGAATGGTGATTCGATAACCAATGGTCTAAGAATGAAATATCGACCAGTAACTTCAAAGCAATAGGGTTGCTAGAATTTTGAAGTCGCACAACATAGTTCAATTGTCGGTTTCCCGGTTAGAAACAACACTGGAACCAAGGAATGATCGGAGATGGCAGGAAGTATCACTTGTACCAAGAATGCATAAGAGGTGGTGAAATTCTCACGACATTATTGACATAAAAGATGGTAATACTCCAAGGTAAAGACGAACAATTGCTGGATAGCATGGATCTGAAGGTATAACACGAAACACGAACAAGTTTGTGTTGAACGGGAGGCAATAAAGTGGTCGATGATAATATAAATCATCGAGGGCAAGGATGGTATTTCTCTTCATGAATTCAATTGATATCCTGGAAGAGCTCAAAATGTTGATGATGATCACGACACAATTGTCGAGAGATTTCACGAAGAAGCAATCGAACAGCGACGACATCAAGAAAAAGCAATGGTGAAGCAAAGGGTCATTGGAACCACGGATACGAAACACACTCGGAATCAAGCTTGATGTTCAAGGCGAAATGATAAGACGAGGAAGATCGATGTAAGCTTGGCTCATCCTCAAAAGTTGTGCTCGGGAAGAAGGACTAGGTAGCGTAGATAAAAGTTTGGACGATAATGATATAGCCGATCAGGTTAGGAATGATTTGAAGGATTAATAAACTCATGAGCAATGAAAATTACTTAGAGTTATTGATTCGGAGTGCGGAACCGATTCACTTGTCGGTGTTTTGGGTTGACAAACAACCCAGCACCCATGAAGTGACAGCGACAGGGAAAGGTAGTACTTCTTCAAAAATTCATAAGATGTAAAGCAATGGCATGATATCCTCGAGATACCAGGGGTAATACTCGAAGGTAGGTCATAATAGAGGTCGGGCAGACACATTGATCTGTAGAAGACAAATGTCTTAACTTGTCCGAGAAATGGGACCAAAGAAGAACATTCATGGTCGGAACCACGGTTGCAAAGGATCAATCCACAGATACCATATGATAGTTATCAAGGAAATAGTTATTGTTACAAGAAGCTTCCATGATAGGATATACATCGCGTCCATGGGCATGAACACAAAGTTCAAGGTCGACTCCCACTTCTTTAATGCATAACCTTTCATTCACTTCTCGCCTTCAACGAAGTTGTGTGTTGAAATTTTATCTGACATAACACTAGTAGAGTATGACCCGTAGTAGTTTCCGGGTTCACACAGATTAGAGAAGGCAGATGTCCAACCCATCAGGGCCTCTTAGGAACATATACCACAAACTTCAGGAGTAAATAACACAAGCTCGATAGCAGAGCATGGTTGACAAAGCAGAGGATACAATTTACCCAAGGCATTATGTATCCGAGAAAAGACTCACAAAGTTATTGAATATGAAGGACGTCGTCGGATAAAATCCAACAAAGGATCTGGTGGTCCATAAGGGATCTAACGTGAGCATCGGTACTCAACTAGAGGAAGAAGAATGCAAGGAGATCAGATTATAGAAACAACTGACTAAATCAAATCTCAAATGCAAAGGAATTATGATTTCCAAATCAAGGGATCAGAAGTAATGCTCTGATTAGGGATGGATAAGTTGAATAGCCTTAGGGTACAATCAATGGCAATTGGATTGGTCGAGAACCAATTCCAGTTAGAAGAATGGCAGCCCAGCCGGAAAGGTAATTTATAAGGATCAATGATGATTGCGTGTATTCGCAAACATATTGAGTCAACAGACTCAAAATGATAATGACAAGGGATGCCAATAAGACTACGAGACTTATGGGATTAACCATAATGAAAGCAAGCAAGAATTTCAAGAGGAATAGGCTGCTCGGGATTTTCGGAAGATTCGAATGGCATTTCAAAGACTTTTGTGAAATACATGAATGATGTGGGGATGAGCGGCTACTCGATAAGTGTGAGAAATTATCCGTAGGGGTATTCAGGTGGTAAGGAACTGCAAGGCAGTAGGCATAAGTATTCTCGGAACAACAACGAGTATTTCAGGGTATCTTGTAATAACAAGAGTAACTAGGGACTAAGTAAAAACGGCAAGTGTATGTATTTATTTATAGGGATATTTTGGTGGTAGGGAATTGCAAAAGCAATGGGCAGTCCCGAAAGATTACCGGAAAGTAACTTTGAAATCTTCATGTGCAGCCGGCTATCATCTGGACTGAAGGGGCTCTCCGGGAGAAAGCGTTTTCGAGAACCTAATGTTAGATTTTAGAAAATCATTTAACCCGAATAGAAGAGAGATCAGACTCCCAGAGTATAGACGAGGAATAAAAATTCCTAATACCACCCAATGTAGATGAGGGCCCGTAAGCCACACAGCCATGTTAGTAAAAGTTTTTCAATGTCTAGACTCGACTTTGGCCAAGGAGTTTGGAACGGGGATTCCTACAGGCAGTCGGCTCTTATACCAACTTGTGACGCCCCCGATTCAATCGTACACTAATCATACACGCAAACGTGTACGATCAAGATCAGGGACTCACGGGAAGATATCACAACACAACTCTAAAAACATAAATAAGTCATACAAGCATCATAATACAAGCCAGGGGCCTCGAGGGCTCGAATACAAGTGCTCGATCATAGACGAGTCAGCGGAAGCAACAATATCTGAGTATAGACATAAGTTAAACAAGTTTGCCTTAAGAAGGCTAGCACAAACTGGGATACAGATCGAAAGAGGCGCATGCCTCCTGCCTGGGATCCTCCTAAACTACTCTTGGTCGTCGTCAGCGGCCTGCACGTAGTAGTAGGCACCTCCAGTGTAGTAGGAGTCATCGTCGACGGTGGCGTCTGGCTCCTGGGCTCCGACATCTGTTTGCGACAACCAGGTAGAAGGGAAGGGGGAAAAGGGGGAGAAAAGCAACCGTGAGTACTCATCCAAAGTACTCGCAAGCAAGGAGCTACACTACATATGCATGGGTATATGTGTAAAGGGCCATATCGGTGGACTGAACTGCAGAATGCCAGAATAAGAGGGGGATAACTAATCCTATCGAAGAATACGCTTCTGGCAGCCTCCGTCTTGCAGCATGTAGAAGAGAGTAGCCTGAAGTCCTCCAAGTAGCATCGCATAGCATAATCCTACCTGGCGATCCCCTCCTCGTCGCCCTGTTAGTTGTATCTGGCACTTGGAAGGGTGTGTTTTATTAAGTATCCGGTTCTAGTTGCCATAAGGTCAAGGTAGAACTCCAAGTCGTCCTGTTATCGAAGATCACGGCTATTCGAATAGATTAACTTCCCTGCAGGGGTGCACCACATAAGCCAACACGCTCGATCCCATTTGGCCTGACACACTTTCTCGGGTCATGCCCGGGTGCAGAAGATCAACACGTCGCAGCCCCACCTAGGCCAACAGAGATGTCAGCACGCCGGTCTAAACCTAAGCGCACAGGCACTACAAAAAAACACATCCGTGACATTTTGGGTCGAACGAATTTTTTTTCTGTCATACATATGACACTTCTATGATGATAATTGTGACAGAACCCGGTATCATCGTAGATGTGGTGGGCTCCTACTTCTATGACAAAAATCATGACATAAAATGGGCTTTTTGTCCTGGGCGGGCCGGAGACGCGGCTGAATGACATTCTTTGGGCCATCGATGACGGGAAAAACCATAGTAGAAGCGAGGGGTAGGAAAATTTCAGGGAGTTGCCGGTTACGGTGGGAGGTCGGGGGCCGAGCGATGCGTGTTTCTCTCGTACACGTACGCGCGTGTGTGCGAGGCGTTGGCTCTAACGAACCCGAAGCGAGGCATTGGGCTCTAATCAACCCGGCGAGCGACAGACTGCGAGCTACGCGTTATCGAACCCGAGCGATCGATCGATGGATGTTAACTAAACCCGATGGAGCGGTTCCCTCGCTACTGCTGCTAACTGAAGTCGATCGATTGGATGAACGGTGACCGCTATGCGGGGTGGATGAAAAGTGGCGGTGGCGTTGCCTCTGGATGAACCGGACCCGTGGTGTGGAGGGCTGGATGAGCAGAGACGGTGGAGGGTGGCCGTGGAGGGTGGTTGAACAGGACCCGTGGTGTGGAGGGTTGGATGAGCAGATGAGCGATGGAGGGGTGCCCGTGGAGGGTGGTTGAGCATGAGCGGTGGAGTAGCGCGGTGGAGGCTGGATGAACAGGAGCCCGTGGAGGCTGGAGGAGGTCGACGTTTGAGATGAACAGTATCCCGTGGGGTCCCGTTTTGCGGTACGCCACACCCCTCCCGATGAATAGGACCCCCGTTTCGACCGTAGGAGGTCCATTTCCTCCGTTTTGCGGTACGCCACACCCCTCCCGATCAATAGGACCCCCGTTTCGACCGTAGGAGGTCCGTTTCCTCTGTTTTGCGGTACGCCACACCCCTCCCGATCAATAGGACCCCCGTTTCGGCTGTAGGAGGTCCGTTTCCTCCGTTTTGCGGTACGCCACACCCCTCCCGATCAACAGGACCCCGTTCCGAACGTGGTCGGTCGAACACAAGGCCGTTTCCTCCGTTCTGCGGTACGCCAGGCCTCGTTTCCATCGCCTGTCCCGTCCAAGCCGGTTGGCTCCCACGCGTTCCGTTGCCTCCCGATGAACACGACGCATTCCGTTGCCTCCCCATGAACACGACGCATTCCATTGCCTCGCCATGAACACGACGCATTTCGTTGCCTCCCCATGAACACGACGCATTCCGTTGCCTCCCCATGAACACGAGCCCTCGCTGTACGTATGCGCGACTAGGCGTTCGAGACCCCGCCGTATGTACACATACGTGGACGTATTTTCTTTCTTGCACCCTGGCCGCTGTACGTACGTGTACATGCTACGTGCACGCCTCTACTACGAAACGTGCGTGCCTCTACTACGACACGTCCGCTCCTCTACATCGACCAGTATGTAGGTACACGTTCACGACCAGGATGACAACGCTACGTACGCTTCGACCAGGTGGGTCCCGACTGTCAGACACTTCCTTGCCTGTGAAGATGTAGCTGGTGGGTCCCAGCAGTCAGGGGGCGAATCATTTTGTTTTTTGTTTTTGCCCGGATGCACTTCCTTGCGTGTGAAGGTGTAGCTGCTGGGTCCCAGCAGTCAGGGGGGCGAATCGTTTTTTGCCCGAACGCACTTCCTTGCGTGGGAAGGTGTAGCTGCTGGGTCCCAGCAGTCAGGGGGGCGAATCATTTTTTTTGCCCGGACGCACTTCCTTGCGTGCGAAGGTGTAGCTGGTGGGTCCCAGTAGTCGAGGGGCGGATCGTTTTTTTTCTGGACGCACTTCCTTGCGTGCGAAGATGTAGATGGTGGGTCCTAGCAGTCAGGGGGGCGAATCGTTTTTTTTCTCGGATGCACTTCCTTGCGTGCGAAGATGTAGCTCGTGGGTCCCAGCAGTCAGGGGGCGAATCATTTTTTTCACAAAATACGGTGGCACGTCCGGTGGGTCCCCGCTGTCAGGTGGAGGAATAATTATTTTGCGCGTAATAAGGAGGCACTTCCCTGCGGCTGCCGTGGACCCAGCTGTCAGCCTCTCCACGTACAGTCCACGTCCGATGGAAGTCGTTCCTTGACCCTGTTGACCATGCCGCGCCGAGAGCACCACGGCGGTGGACGACGGCGAGGCCTAGGAAGGGGACGACGCGGAGTCGGGAAGACGTGGCGATGGATGCACACGCGGAGAGGAGTACGAGGGTTCATGGTTCGCTGCGTTGCCGTCGCCGCAGAATAACAGGGTGTGGGTGAGTGGAGGGATGGCACGGCCAGCGGTGGGAGTAGTAGGGGCGGGGAGGCCTCATGCGGCCTGACCCGACCACGGGAGGCAGGAGCAGGCGGCACGACCGGCGCTGCTTTGGCGGCTGGAGCAATAAGACCAGAGGTTGAAGAAGCACGACGGCCGTTTGATGGACATCATACGGTCACTGCAGCTAGAATCGTTTATATTGACTAAGTTGACAAAGCCCTTGGTACGTCAACTTAGTAGGCCCACAGGTCAGCTTCTGAAACAGTGCGCCCAAGATGTCAGGGGGAGGAATCATTTTTTGGGCGGGTGAAGCTAGAATATCTGAGATTGAAGAAGAAGCACGGCATCCGTTGGATGGACATCCAACGGCCACTGTTGCTAGAACCGTGAGTTGACTATAAGTTGACAAAGCCTTGCATACGCGTCAACTTAGTAAGGCCAGAAGTGTGTGGCAGAGAACTTATAGCCCATTTGAGATTTGTAAGAATGTGTAGCCCATTTTTGAATTCTAATGGAATTTACTACAGCCCATTTACAGTTTGTTAAAAGTACAGCCCATTTCAACCAACCGTTCAAAACAGAATTCAATAAAATTTCCCACATTTTGATGGGATCCAAATATTTTTATCCCGAAATTTCTTGTCAGATTAAATACAATTTCAATATAAATATATATTACGTAAAAATCCAATGAAACATTGCGCTCGCAACAATTAATGAAATTAAAATTTTCAATATTCCAAAAATAATATTTTATAAAGTAATCACTGTTTGGTGCATTTTTATAGTTACTACCCAGTTTTTATAATTACATCCCATTTATTATTTCTTAATGCCCATTTTCTTGTCAAGCCTAATGCATCCCTCCTCGGAAAGATTTGCAGCCCAGCGGGGCGGAGAATAACAACTTGACCTTGCCTGGGTATTCCTAAAAAAAGTATTGCTGGGCTAGCCATTTTCAGCTTGAAAAAAATTAATTTCTGGGCTGGATATCTGGCCTGGGCTAGACGGGCCACAACCCACCCAGTTAATACCTGCAGCGATGTTTTTGTTGTTGTTCACAGGAGAAAAATTAATATCTGGGGTAAACATCGAAAAACTCTGAAGTGCTCACACCTCAAAACACAAATACTGCTCGAGCTGCTTGGTCCCAGCTGTCGGCCGCTTCTTGTGCAATTCTCTAGTTTGTTGACTACTCCCTCCTTTTCGGTTTATAATGCTCAATTCAAAAATCTCACCAATCAAGGTAGGTGGCGTGTGGTGGAATACTTTTTGTAGTTTTGCAAAAGCACCTAATTAATGCTCTTGTTATCCTCAAAAAATTATGTTTATCAATGCATTAATTGCAATGCATGCATGCATAAAGTACATGCATTGGTCAATTTTATCTTAATACTTGCATGCAATGATTTAATGCACCTTGGAATCTGACATGTGATGGAAAACAACCAAATTGAGCATTATAAAATGGAAAAACTAAAATTTTGAGATAAGCCCTATAAACCGGAAAGGAGGGAGTACATAGGTTGACAATGGTGTGGGACCGTGATGTCAGGAAACCAGGAGGAAGCAAAAAAATTTATAGGAAAAATCCATCCTACCACCCGGTGGTAGTTACCCCATATGTCTCATATACTACCATGTGCTACTATATATACTACTTTATTATTTTAAATATATTCATATAATATACTTAAGATATTTCAAAACAAGTTACATGAAAAAATTGCATATGAGCCCATAGTTTTTGTTATATTTGTGAAATACGTATATATTAGTACGTAAAAAGAGCATACTCATAACATGGTATATACTACCTAAAATCACTATATATATTACCTAATCATTGTTATATACTACATACTACACGTACATACTCTTGATTTTGACAGATACTACATACAACATACATAACGCAAGTGGTGGTAACTACCATCGCTTTTTATATATATATATATATATATATAGGACAAATGTTTCCTACAAGCAGTGGTAGTTACCACCACTTGCGTATATAATAAGGAGGCAGTTGCGTACGTGAGGCTATGGACCTGGTGGGTCCCCATTGTCATCCTATCCAAGTAAAGTCATCTCCTTGCCCGTGCCGCTTCCGCTTAAAGCAGTCGGCGCCACCACCCGCTTCCCGGTGCAGGCGATTGCTCCGCCTTCAAACGACACAAGTGCCGTCCGTCCGTCCATCTGCCGCACACATTAATGATACACGGTTGCCGAGGCGGCTACTCCGGCGCCACACGTCCGTCCCTCCGCCCGCCCACCATTGCTATATAGACTGCTACGCCGGCCATAGCCGCAGTCATCCGCATCCGTACCCTTTCTCCTGTCCATACCACTACTGCCCACCATGGCTTCCTCGCGCTCCAGCGCTCTTCGGGACGGGCGGACGACGGACCACAAGGAGATGGTAGCCATTGCTGCCGACCGGCTGGCCGGCAGGCAGCCGGAGGACGGCGACGTCCTAATGGAGAACATGGTAGTCGACGATCCGGCGCCAACCCCCTCCTCCGCGCCATCCTCGCCGGTGCATTGCACCATGACCATCGGCGAGGCCCGTGCCCAATATATGGACAGGGTGAGGCCGATGCGTGAGGAGCAGTTCCGGGTGGCGCAGGCCGACGCTGCCTACAACCACCATCTCCTCCACGAGCACCTCCAGGCGGAGGAGCAGATCGCCGTGGAGCGGGCGGAGCAGGAGGCGCTGCTCGACTCGTACCGCTCCGCCCGCAAGGGCCGCCTCGAGCGCTGGCGGTACCGCATGCGGGTGGCGGAGGCTGCGACCGCCTACAAAGAGGCTAGCAAAGAGGGCGATGAAGAGGGCGAGGTGCTGTTTGGCGAGACCGAGGACGAGGCAGAGGACAATGCCAGCTCCGACGAGTCCCCGCTCCGCTGGCGTCGATGACGCCCTGCTCCGCCGAGGCCCCGCGGCACCAACAACGAGGCAGAGGACACCGCCGGCTCCGCCGAGGCCCCACGGCGCCAACAACGAGGCAGAGGACACCGCCGGCTCCGCCGAGGCCCCGCCCCGCCAACAACGAGGCAGGGGACACCGCCGGCTCAGCCATGGCCCCGCCCCGCCAACAACGAGGCAGAGGACATGGCCGGCTCAGCCGATGCCCCACCCTGCCGGCAACGTGGGGGAGGATTTCCACCGCTCCGCTGAAGCGCCACCCGCCGGCAACGAGACAGAGGACATCGCCGGCTCCGCCGAGGCCCCGCCCCGCTGCCAACGAGGCCGCGCCACAGAGAAAACAAGGAAGAGTAGAACACGGTAGGTCGCCGCCGCTCGGGTCCAAGTAAGGCCACCGCTGCTACCCTTCGGTTGAAGCCAAGCTAGGCGGGTTGACCATTGACGGTCGGTTAGCTTCTTGGCGGCGACGTGGAGTCGGAGAGCTCTTGTTGGAGAAAACGCTGCTTCTTTTAGCTGCTGGTGCGGTTGGTGATCGACACGTGGGCCCAACAGGCCACATGTCGATTCGCGAACCGCACCTGCATTAAATCACAAGCTTTTGTTCGGCTCAGCGGGAGACAGTGGGTAACCAGTTAATTAATTATACCTCCAGCGCACCCCTTTTTAGTTTTTTTTCGAAAAGGAGGATGACCCCCGGCCTCTGCATCTGGGACATGCATGCGGCCATAAACAACCCTTTTTAGTTGAAGAATGTATGAAATGTAATGAAATCCGGCATGTTTATATGAAATCCGACCGTGTATGAATGAATTTATTTCGATTAGTTCGAACTCTTGTATCACTGGCATTGGATGAACATGCAAAACAATACGTACTAGCATTATTCCCAGGGTGATCACCACGTTTGCAGCAGTTTCACATGTACTCCCTCCGGTCCTTTCTAGTCTGCATACAAGTTTTGTCAGCAGTCAAAGTATCTCTACTTTGACCAATCTTATACAAAAAAGTACGCACTTTCACAATGTGCAAAGTAAAAAGGAACAGAAGGAGTACAAAGTGTTTGGGCAGCTTTTTAGCGTTTCTGTACATTGCAACCAAACACACATGCTTGGCAATTCATATAGAACATTCAAAACAATCGATGATTATGCATCTCAGCGACTCACATGTCAGAGGCAATATTTACTTCACAACTAAAGAATAAAGAAAAAATTGATCGCCGCTGCTGACAGCAAAGGGCGTCCCATTCGAAAATATCAAACGCATATCTTGCTAAAATCAATGAGCAAAATTTGACAAGGTTGTCCCATTCCAAAATATCAAATGCCTACGATTGTGGAATGGGCAGGGTTTGCCATCAGTTCGGACATTGACATGGCACCTCGTGCTAAATAAACCAGCTGTTCTTTTTGTGCAGTTCCACCAAAATCAACCAAATTCGCGCGTAGCTTGTCTTATTTCGCCCTTATATCTTGCAACGACTTGAACTTATGGGCACCTCCTTTCTTGTGGTGGAAATGAATGATTCGATGTATTCATGAACATTTTGTGCAGTTCCCGTTGAAATCAAGCTGAGCACCCCTGTTTGCACAAATACAAAAAAGTGATTAGTATAAAGAAAACTGTACTATGAATTGACAGTTTCAACAGGCACATACATGGTCCATGTAGAGCACACTTTTAGAAAAATGGAACTCACCAGAAAGAATCCTAGAACAACATTGTACTCACGCATCACAACAAAAATGGAGATTTGTCGGTCCTTACGAGCTGAAGTTAGTTTGGTCTTATGGGAGTAATGTAACCATCCTTCAACTGCTCCTTGATGAGAAGATAGACAGGGCTTCTTCATCCTGGCATAATCGGAACTAGTCACTTCACGTACTCCATATTCTTCTTCAGAGGAAGATGATCCCTGTTTGCTCGAAGAAAAGGAAAGGAAATATTTAAAACAACACAGATGAAGCACTTCTCAAGGACAATACCACTTTTCATGACAGTGTCTAAACAGTGGCACAACACCAATAGAGATGACAAAGCTCAATCATATGGATGAAATCAGTGGGTGAGTACCAACATTTGTCAGGAGGCTGATTGTGTAGAGCATACAGATGAAGCACTTCTCCGGAACCATCTGTTGCTATCTACGGGGGTGGCCATGCTTACTATATACTCCTCGATTAGTTTAATGTTTCCAACATCTTCTTGTGCAGTTCCACTAAAATATATGGTATCTTCAAAGAAGATCCCTGTTTGGACAAGTAGATATAATTACGTATGGCATCAAATCAGTGGCAAAACAATTGCTCGTTCCAGCCATAGCAATAAATTAAGATCCAAAACTATATCATTACTTGTGTTATCACAGTTCGATTGCTTCATTACTGACACCGGAGTTGATTTTGTTTTTCTTCCGCTTGTTCTTCCCCTTCATCACTTGGTTCAATAACAGGCAAGCTTCGCCTTCAATGTAAGATTTGACATGTCAATTAGGGAGCAAAAGTATAGTACTAAACTTAATTTTCTGATGAAAGTGGCAAAATACAGGCCAGCAGTTGTGAAATATCCTTATCTTACCTCAATGGGATATTACGGTGCATGTACAGATTGGAAGTCTTGTCTCCATTTGTGCAGTTCACTAAAATCAAGCAACATTATCATACAAGTAGCACAACATATGAAAGCACACTGCAGAATCATGTGAAAGAAGGCTAGTACTGACCTCTCATGATGCGGAATTAAAACAACTCACAAGAAGATGATCTGAACCAAATTCGTCTTAACGGATAGTGTCGTGGAATTGTCACGGCAGATGTCCTCGTGCAAGGACTTAGTCGTGGAGCCATCGCAACTAGGAAGCTTAAAGGGGTTAATCGGGACAAAGGACACGAGAGGTTTTATACTAGTTCGGCCCCTTGCGGAGAAGGAAAGCCTACGTCTAGTTGGGTTGGTATTGCTTGATGTTTCGATGACCAGGAAGCGGAATACGCTTTGCCCGGCTCTCGATGGGTTGTTTCCTGCCCTAAGCCGCCAGCAGGTCGTCCCCTTATATACACGGGTTGACGCCCAGTGGCCTACAGAGTCCCGGCCGGCTTATAAACAATGTCCGGCTCGGTGACTAGTTAAATCTACCTTATGATACAAGTCATGCCATTATGACGGTTTACTACAACGGGCCTTAAGTCGCCTGTGGGCCTTAGGCCCTTTATTGAACCGCCATCTTCACGCTTGGTCTTGGGCTTCTTTCTGGTGAATCTTCCTTGCGTAACCCGGCCCCTCCTGGGCGGCTTACAAATAGTTACATCCCCAACATTAGGCCCCAGATTGATTTGAACCTGTTCATGTCAATCTTAAAATACCTTAAAACATAAATCTCCAGTCTTCTGACTGTGCAAAAGACTTTCTTTAACCCGCCATGACGTCATTTTCTGGATCCGTGTTAACCCGCCGTGACGTCATCTTTCCTTTTTTATTCCACCATATCCTCCAACGGATCTCTGTCTTTATTGACTGTTCCGAAAACCGAGTCGTCGGGGCCGCTGGATAATAACTCTTATCTCCTCGTTTCCCCCGCCGTCAGAGTTATCCTCTCCTTATAAATAGGCGCGACCTAGGTCTCCCATTCTCCTCCTTCCAGTCATCTTCTTCCTCTTGCCTCCTCTCGAGCTCCGTCGCCGCCGCCGTCGATCTTCTTGTCTTCACCGTCCCAGGCCGCTGCATCAACCTGAATCAGATCAAAAAACAACGGCGAACTTCCGCAGCTCCTCCAGATCCGTAAGTTCCCTTCCCTTCCTTGCTTAGATCCGCATTAGAGCTTCCCCGAGTTCGTCGGAGTTCATCACCATTGGAGCCAAATCCTTGTTAGTTTTCCTCCTAGATGCCTCTTCCGATCTGAGAATGATATAAAATAGCCGCGGTAGTCGTTTTCGCACTTGTCTTGGATAAAAAGCAGATCCATTTCTCTGTATGAAAGCCTCATTCGAGCCTATGAACACATCTGCGTCAGTTTTTAGGTCTAGAAAACTTTCTTATCAGAACAGACCTTTGATCTCAAATTATAGCAGAAGATTATGAAACCTGTTTTTATCACCCGGAAAACTTCTTCTGTTAAATGCCCTTAAACATAATTGTCCAGGTGTCCGGTTTAAATGCATACCACTGATCTGTGAACCTTGCCTACTTCTCATATCTGTAAGAATTTTGAACTGCTCTTAATGCTTGTAGCGGCTTAAATATTGTTGCCCAGTTATCCTTATATCATTAGGCCCCTTGTAAGCCGCTACCTTCAGTAATTTGGATATTTTCTCCCGGGTTAAAATTTGAACCGGAACTTCTTATTTTGTAATAGGCCAACTGTTGTCATGGCACCTAAGGCGACCAAAGTTCCTGTAACCTGCAACTGTGTCCCATCCACAGTCACTAAGAGTAAACTGGCTGATTTTGTGAAGTCTGGCCATCTGCCAAAAAATGAGGTCATGTCTTATCGTGTTCCTGACCCATCTGAAGAAAAGCCTCAACCCAAAGAAGGGGAGGTGATAGTTTTCACGGAACACATGAGCCGGGGATTTGCCCCTCCCGGCTCAAAGTTCTTCAGAGAAGTTTGAATTTTCTTTGATCTTAGACCTCAAGACATTGGACCCAATTCCGTGTCAAATCTTTGCAACTTCCAAGTCTTCTGCGAGGTATACCTGGGAGAGGAGCCAAGTCTTCTTTTGTTCAGAGAACTTTTTTACTTGAACCGGCAGAATGAATGTGCCAACGGGCCTAGTCTTGAGCTTGGCGGTATCTCGATCCGGCGACGGAGAGACTGCCTGTTTCCTTATGCTGAGTTGCCGAGTCACCCAAAAGATTGGAACCAGACATGGTTCTACTGTCAAGACACTTCTCCGGCTGATGAGAAGCCTCTGCCCGGCTTTCGCGCCCTCCGCCTTGAATCCAACCATCCGCTGGCGGATAAACTGACCACGGTTGAACGTCTGCCTCTTAATCCCACCTTCAAGAAGATTAAAGCTCTTTTGGGAAATGGTTTAAATGGCATCGATCTGGTCCGAGTCTGGGTCACTTGGCGAATACTCCCATTAAGCCGCCGCTCCGTCTTAATGTGTACTTATACAGGCGAAAAGAACGACCCAATGCGTCATAGTCCTGACAACTTACCAGATGATGTAGTTGATGCTACAACCCAGTCACTGCTGAAGGAGGGCACTGTTATTAGCAATGCCTTCGGTTTACTTCCCTTCTGCAAAAAGAACCCGGCCCCTGCAGTAAGTTACCAATCTTAATAAATATTCTTTAAGATGTTTACCTCCTTTGTACTTATAATTCTTTTACTTTTTCCACAGGCCAGTGATAATTTCTGGAAGGTCAAATATGACCATGAGGCTGCCAAACAAGACAGGGCAGCCAAGAAAACCGAAAGGAAAGCCGCCAAGACGGGAAGTTCAAAGAAGAAGAAACCCAGCACCTCCGATTTGCTCAAATTGGATGACTCTTCTTCAGATGAGGAAGAGGTAATCCCTTACTCTCTTAACTCCTTTGTTATTATTTTATTGACGTTTCCGCCTTTCAGGAGGATACAGGGAACAGCCAAGCTCCTGGTGAAGAGGTAACTATAATATCCTCTGACTCAGAGCCTTTGCCAAAGCACAAAACCCGACGGGTGACCCGGAAAGTAAGATTTTCACATCCTCTAGCTTATCAAGATCCTCAATTTCTTTTGAAGCAACAACAGCTTGAAAGCCGGAGGCAGACCCGGACCAGCAAGGATGCAGAACTCTCTTCCGGCTTACCCGACATAAGCAGGAAGCGTCGGGCTGAGGTCATCTCCGAATTACGTTCTATTTATCCTTTGGCCGGGTTAATTCGTCAACCTCTCAATTCATCTGACTCCAATTATCAGGATACCTCTCCTTCCTCCGGCGAATCTATGCAATCCAATATGCCGGCCTTCAAGACTGCCTACAGGTAATATACCTTTTGTTATCCTTATGCTTTGCCTTACTCATATTTTGTACTCACCCATACATTTTGTCCACAGCGTGCGGTGAAGCCAGTATGAGGGCAAAAAGAATAAACCATCCAAGATCCGTCACTGGCGAGTAGGAAAAAGGAACATTTGCACTGATGCTTCTACTCATCAACCACCTCCTGAACCGGCATATGAAATTCCAGCGCCTTCTTGACCCTTACCGAAGATACTTTCAACAGCTCTGATAATCCAGAAATTCCTAGCCCGGTCAAGACAACTGACCGGAGGTTGAGATTCGAAAAGCCGGTTTGTTGAACCTGGGCGACCTCTCGTCCTTGCGGATGTCGCCAAGGAAGAATTTGTCGAATGCCGGAAGACCAAATAGGACATCGCTGATTATGCCCACTTAAGCATTGGTGATATTGTCTCAGGCTATCTGCATCAAGTGCATAACAGCCGCGACCTGGAAATTGACATGGTGAAACAAATACAGCACAAATCTGAGGTATAACTCATACTATTCTCCTGAATCTTACTTACTGTACCAGCCCCCAAGTCTACTGCTTATGAATAAATATGTTGTAGACTCAGATACCTGCTTACTGTTAGTTCGTCCGGTTTAAAAGGAAAATATATTTAACCCGGTCATAATATGATAACTTAGTACATGCGATACACATTAGCCCCCAAGTGTCAAGTATCTTTACTTGTAAAGTGCTTGAGACTTTAATATGCATAATTCAGCATTATAAAGTAAAATTTTCTTCAGCATACATTAGCCCCCAAGTGTCAAGTGTCTTTTCTTGCAAAGGGCTTGGGACTTAATGATATCTTACCATAACCTTAATTATAACCCGGCATCAACGCAGGCCTCCACCAGTCAAATTGAGTCGGAGATTGCTGACCTGAAGACTCGGCTGGCAGCCCAAGAACTTGAGATTCAAAAAGCCAACTCCAAATTTGCATTCAGCTTCTCTGAACAAGAGAAGTTGAAAAAGAATTTTGACACGGAGAAGAAAACCTGGGCAGATGAAAAGGTCTCACTTGTGACCCGGGCCGAGACAGCAGAAGCAACTCTTGCCGAAGCAACTGCCGAGCTGTCCGGCTTAAAACGCCAGATATCTCAAATGGTCTCAGCAATCTTCGGTAAGTTACTATGTATAATCGTAAATATCACCATGGTTCCTTTGATGACTATTTCAATCATTATCTCCGGCTTACCTTATATGTATAAACGCAGGCCCCAGGAGCACAAACCTTAAGCAGAATATGCTGATCAAGCTTAAGGCGATGTACACTCTGGTGGAACAGCTATACTCCGGGTCACAACGTGCTCTGGCCGTTGTGGCTTTATCCTATTGTGCTCCTTATCTCCTGCAGGATGTGCTCAAACGGCTTGCCGTGTTACCCCAACGGATTCAGGAACTAAGGCGGGCATCTGCGAGGGCCGGGGCCATAGCTGCCTTAAGCCGGGCCAAGGCGTTGCTTCCAGAGTTAGACTTGGCAGACGTTGCTCTTGGATATCCCGGCTTGAAGGAGGATGGCTCTGTATTCAATGAATCAGACTTCACCACCTGTGTGAGAGTCATACGTCCTATGGCCACCATCATTGGCAATGATATTGATCTTACCAAGTATCAACCGGGTTACGACAACGAGAACCGGAGGATTCCAACTCCTCATTATGATGACGTCAGCCTGATTCCACCAACTCGTAAGCATACCTTTGCTCCTGAAGTTGACCCAGCCGGTTTAATAGATGATGAAGCTGAATTTGAAGCCTTAAGCGGCATTGGATGGACCTCATCAACCTTCGAGGACAAAACAGCGCATTTAAGAGGCGGAGAAGGATAACCGGAATCTTCAAGCCCACCAAAGGAGTAACCCTTTGGTGCTATGTCTTTGAAAAATGATGCTTCATTATTCAGACTCGGGGAGTCTTGTAATATGGTAGAAAAACCTCTTACTCTGTCATGCCTTCGCGCATGTTTGTGGTGCTTAATATTGTCATAAGCCACTATCGTTGTATACTGCCAGCTTATGTGAATTGTTCCTTGACGTCCAAAACTTTCTTGCTTTATCCTGTGTATAAAACAAAAACAGAATTCCTTTGGCGTCTTATCACATCCGGGTCATATAGAATAGTGATAACCGGAGTATGAACCAAAACATCATAAAACAGCGGTTTATAAAACATCATAAAACAGCGGTTTATGATCATACCTGCTATCTTATTTGAAGCATACCTTACGGCTTATGTGATCCCAAAAGCGAGGCAGTTAAACTTAACTTACGAAAGTTGGCACATATAATGTTTACGGCCCTTAATATTATTTACTCTTACAGAGTAAAATAAACTTAATTTTCAAAGGCCTCGATTGAATACGATCAAGTAGAACCGCTCCAAAGGGTTAAGCTAAGATTCGGATACGATCATATAGCCCCAATGGCTTTGGCGATGCCGATCAATTGGGTATCGACAACTATGTTCTCTTTCGTTCGAATCGACCTATGTTTGAACAGGAAGCCCCCAAGTGACCATTAGAGTTGTTTAATGACGCTGATTCGAATACGATCCACGTCAGACCCAAAGGGGTTAAGCTATGATTCAAATATGATCAAGAGGCCCCCAAGTGGGTTTGGCAGAATGCCGATCAATTGGGTACCGACAGCTATGTTCTCTTTGGTTGAATCGACCTATGTTTGAACAGAAGCCCCAAGTGACCATGGCTAGATGCAGATATGATCATAAGCCGGACCAAAGGGAAAGCCGGATTCAGATATAATCCGCTCCCTGTTGGTTGTTTCCACCACCTGGTAAAGAAGATACATAAACCTTGAAGGGTGGAAAGAAAAGAGGTCCCGCTTTATTGCTTTATATAATATATACATTGCTAAAAAAGAAAAAAGAAATATACTCTGAGAGCCGGTGGCTTACGTATAGTAGGTCCGAAGATGCGCTATGTTCCACGGCCGGCGGGTCTCTTCCTCCGACTTACGTGAGTCTTTGTGCTCTCGAACATCGATGAGGTAATATGACCCGTTGTTCAGATTCTTGCTGATCACAAAGGGTCCTTCCCAAGGAGGGATAGCTTGTGCATATCAGATTGATCCTGGATGAGCCGGAGCACTAAATCGCCTTCCTGAAAAGTTCTGCTTCTAACCCGGCGCCTGTGATAACGGCGCAGGTCTTGCTGATAAATCGCCAAGCGGGCTATTGCCAAGTCTCGCTCCTCATCCAACAAGTCAAGTGCGTCCTAACGGCTTTTTCACTATCAGCCTCAACGTAAGCCACCGCCCGGAGTGAATCCTGCCGGATATCACTTGGCAGAACCGCCCTGCTCCGTACAACATGAAGAAAGGTGTATAACCTGTAGATCTGTTAGGCGTTGTGTTGATGATCCATAGCACAGAGGGTAACTCCTCCACCCAACAACCCGGAGTTCGCTGCAAGGGAACTAAGAGCCGGGGTTTGATACCTTTCAAGATCTCTTGATTAGCTCTTTCTGCTTGACCATTAGACTGAGGGTGAGCAACAGCCGAAACATCGAGCCGGATGTGCTCTCGTTGACAGAACTCTTCCATGGCACCCTTGGAGAGATTAGTACCATTATCAGTTATAATGCTATGTGGAAAGCCAAAATGAAAGATCACTTTTTTCATGAACTGTACCGCCGTGGCTGCATCACACTTACTGACCAGCTCTGCTTCAACCCACTTGGTGAATTTATCCACTGCCACCAACAGGTGTGTCTTCTTATCCTTAGACCTTTTGAAAGGTCCAACCATGTCAAGCCCCCAGACTGCAAACGGCCAAGTAATCGGAATCATCCTCAATTCTTGAGCCGGCACATGAGCTCGTCGTGAGAATTTTTGACATCCGTCACATTTGCTAACCAGATCCTCCGCATCAGCATGAGCCGTCAGCCAATAGAAACCATGACGAAAAGCCTTGGCCACCAGATATTTTGAACCGGCATGATGACTGCCATCTCCTTCATGAATCTCACGAAGTATCTCCTGACCCTCGGCAGGCGATACGCAACGTTGAAACGCCCTAGTGACGCTGCGGTAATGCAACTCGCCATGAACAATTGTCATGGATTTGGACCGCCTGATGATTTGTCTTGCCAAGGTCTCGTCCTCAGGCAACTCTCCCCGGGTCATATAGGCCAAATATGGGACTGTCCAATCTGGGATGGCATGGAGAGCCGCCCCCAGCTCTGCCTCCGGGTCTGGCACTGCTAGCTCTTCCTCTGTAGGCACTCTGACAGAAGGGTTATGCAAAACGTCAAGAAAGGTGTTAGGCGGCACCGGCTTACGCTGAGACCCCAGCCGACTCAAAGCATCAGCCGCCTCATTCTTCCTTCGATCAATGTGCTCTACTTGATAACCTTTGAAGTGCTCAGCCACCGCATCAACTTCACGACGATAAGCCGCCATAAGGGGATCCTTGGAGTCCCACGTACCTGACACCTGTTGAGCGACGAGGTCTGAATCGCCCAAGCACCGTACCCGGCTCAAATTCATCTCTTTGGCCATCCGGAGACCATGGAGTAAAGCCTCGTATTCAGCTGCATTGTTAGTACAGGGAAACATAAGCCGGAGCACATAGCAAAAATTTCACCTCGGGGAAGTTAAAGCGACTCCGACCCCGAGCTTTCCAACTACTGGACCCATCAAGTGAATAGTCCAATACGTGTTATCGGCTTCTCCTCCGTGTGCGCAACTCCGTCCAATCATTGATAAAGTCCACCAAGGCTTGAGACTTGATAGCTGTCGTGGCATATACTTCAAACCGTGAGGCCCAAGCTCAATGGCCCACTTGGCGACTCGTCTGTGGCTTCCTGATTCGGATGATGTCCCCAAAGGGGCGAACTTACCACGCTTATAGGATGACCTTGGAAATCTTGCTTTAGCTTCCGGCTTTCCATGAACACCCCATAAACAAGTTTCTGCCAATGCAGATATCTTTGTTTGGACTCTATGAGCACCTCACTGATGTAATAAACCGGCCGTTGAACCGGATACTCCTTGCCAGCCTCCTTACGCTCCACCACGATGGCAACACTAACAGCTCGTGAGTTAGCAGCAACATACAACAGCAACGCCTCTTTATCGATGGGAGCCGCGAGAACCGGCGGCTCAGACAATTGTCTCGTTAAATCTTCAAAGGCAGCATCAGCAGCCTCACCTGCATAAAAGTGTCATTTTCTTCATCATCGATCTGATGGTAGAGCCTTCTCACCTAACCGCTTATGAATCGGCTTAAGGCAGCAACGCGACCCGCCAGTCGCTGAACATCATTGATGCACGCCGGTTTAGCCAGAGAGGTCATCGCCTTGATCTTCTCCGGGTTAGGTTCAATGCCCCTGTTGAGACCAGGAATCCCAAAAGTTTGCCTGCAGGTACACCAAATACACACTTGTCCGGGTTAAGCATCATCTTATAGACCCGGAGATTATCAAAGGTTTCCTTTAAATCAGATATCAAGGTTTCCTTCTCTCTGGACTTCACCACAATGTCATCTACATAAGCATGAACATTGCGCCCAATCTGATTGTGGAGACAATTTCAGTACACACCGCCGATAAGTCGCTGGGCACTCTTGAGCCCAAATGGCATAGATACATAGCGAAGGCTCCAAGCGGAGTAATGAAAGCCGTCTTCTCCTGGTCCTTAAGCGGCATTTTTATCCGATGATAACCGAGTAAGCATCCAAAAACTCAAGCGCTTCGCAACCCGTTGTAGCATCAATGATTTGATCAATACGGGGTAGAGCAAAGGGATCAGCCGGACAAGCTTTATTTAAGTCCGTGTAATCTACATACATCCGCCAGGTGCCGTTCTTCTTGAGCACAAGCACCGGGTTAGCCAACCACTCCGGGTGAAAAACGTCCACGATGAACCCGGCCGCTAAGAGCCGAGCGACCTCCTCCCCGATAGCTTTTCGTCTTTGCTCATTGAACCGCCGAAGAAACTGCCTGACCGGCATATACTTCGGATCAATATTAAGAGTGTGCTCAGCGAGTTCTCTCAGGACACCCGGCAAGTCGGAAGGTTTCCATGCAAAGATGTCCCGGTTCTCACAGATGAACTCCATGAGCGCGCTTTCCTATTTGGGATCCAAATTGGTACTGATGCTGAACTGCTTGGAAGATTCGCCTGGAGTGAAGTCGACCAGTTTTGTCTCGGCGGCCGACTTAAATTTCAACGCCGAGTCTTGCTCTGTGGTTGGCTTCTTTAAAGAGGTCATATCCGTCGGGTCAACATTATGTTGATAAAACTTCAGCTCCTCTTCGGCACAAACAGATTCAGCATAAGCCGCATCGCCTTCTTCGCATTCCAAGGCTACCTTTCGACCCCATGCACAGTGATGGTGCCCTTGTAACCCGGCATCTTGAGCTGTAAATAAACATAACACGGTCGTGCCATGAACTTGGCATAAGCCGGTCGTCCAAACAGAGCGTGATACGGGATCCTGATTTTGACTACCTCAAACGTCAGTTTCTCAGCCCTGGAATCATATTCATCTCCAAAGGCTACTTCCAGCTCGATCTTACCAACTGGATATGCCGATTTACCAGGTACCACCCCATGAAAGACAGTGTTGGACGTCCTCAAGTCCTTATCAGTCAACCCCATGCGGCGAAAGGTCTCATAATAGAGAATATTGATGTTGCTTCCTCCGTCCATGAGTACCTTAGTGAATTTATATCCACCAACCTGAGGGGCCACCACCAAGGCCAACTGACCCGGGTTATCAACCCGGAGGGGGTGATCTTCCCTGCTCCATATGATGGGCTGCTCTGACCACCTCAAGTAACGGGGAACCGCCGGCTCAACAGAATTCACAGCCCTCTTATGAACCTTCTGGTCATGTTTGCACAAATTAGTGGTGAACACATGGTATTGCCCACCATTCAGCTACTTTGGATGGCTCTGATAACCTGACTGCTGCTGCTGCTGTCCCCCTTGACCGGGCTGCTGCTGATTATAGCCACCTTGACCTACCTGAAAGCCGGAACTTAAACCGCCACCCGCGCCATGAAAGCCACCGGCCCCTGAGCCGGCTCCTGATCCGTGATTGCCATCAAACATGTTGGAATTCTTGAAAGCCTTCATGATCGCGCAGTCTTTCCATAAGTGGGTGGCGGGAGGCTCCCGAGTACCGTGTCTCGGGCAAGCCTCATTCAGAAGCTGCTCAAGAGATGGGCCTGAGCCACCAGATCGAGGGGGTGGTCTCCCCTTACGTTTCTGGTTGTTACCTTGTGCATTAGCATTGGCCACAAACTCCGGGTTACCTCCGCCTTCGCATGGTGCCTCCTTGACTTACGGGTTATCTTCTGACCCTTTCCATTGTCGTTCTTCTTTCCCTTCCCTGTCTTTTCCCAATCGACGCGGGATCATTGGTAGTATCGAATCGGCGATTTGACTAAGGCTGCCATCAGCGTACCCATATCATTGCAATCACGCTTAAGCGCCCGACTTACGCCTCGGCGGTTCGAGCGACAATTCGATGGAGCATAAGTACATGAGCCGGCATCCATCTTATCGATGAGTGTATTATTTCCTTGACCGGCGCACCCAATGAGTTGTGGATTCACCTCCTCCTGCTTACAATTGGTCAAGTCCACAATTGACATAGGCGCTTGCAAGTGTCCTTGAAGTTCGGATAAACAGGGCCTTTAGCTCGCCCATGAACTGATGGAATTGGGAGGCAAACTTTTCAACCAAGACCGGGCCGGTCCATCTAACATCATGGTGAAATATTTAGCCATTGCTGCGTCGCTGACCTCCAATAGCTCCATGGCCATTTCGTAACTTTTGATCCATGCCCCAGGCTGTAAGTCGGCCGTGTAATTCGGCACCTTTCGAGGTCCCTTGAAATCCTTGGGCAGACGTACATCCCGCAGAGCCGGCACCAAACAAGGGACACCATCGGTTCTAGTGGCCACTCCTGCTCCAACAGAGGTCGTCGGATACTCTGGGAGACCTTCATATGCCATCTGCTGAGCCGCTAGCTGAGCCGCCCATTCGTCCTCCTGACGCATTCGGTCCTGTACCGGGTTATAGCCACCGGGTTGGTTACGACGCTGGGCGTTGCTTGATAAAGCTTCTGACTCCATGTGCCTGCTGTAACTCGGGCTCCGGTTTTGACGAGGTGCTAGCCAAGGCTGAGGAGTTGAATGAATCTTGTCCCTGCTGTAAGAATAGGTCTCCTGCTGCGCCAAGGCCGTCTGAATAAGATCTCTGACCCTCCGGGTTTCCACCGCCGTCGGGTCATCACCGTCCATTGGAAGAGCCGCCAGACGCGCCGATGCTGCTATCAAGTTCTCCATGGGGTTGGAGAAATGGCCCGATGGTATTGGTATGTATCGGGGCGGGGCCATACTCCCGTGAGGAGGTGCCATCTCTCGGGGCTGAACCGGTCCTCCGGCTCCGGGTGTCACAAACTGATTGGCTTCGGGCGGGTTGCTGGGACCAGCTCCGGGTGTCGTGAAAAGATTTCGAGGATCGTAAACCGGAGGCGACGGAGGACTGGGTTTCGATGTCTCCTTCTCATGACCTCATTAGATGCGTTCAGACTCATATTAAGTGGAAAGCCTCGACCGAGTCGCTAGCCCGTGCATCCAAAGCCGCCCGCTCGTAGCTAACTTGGTGTCCTCGGCCAAGGCCTCCTTGGCCAGGGCTATCTCCTCACGCACCTTTGCCACCTCCGCGTTATGTTCATCTAGATTTGAAGGAATAACCGTGGTGGTTAACAGGGCCGTCAACTTGTCCATAAGATCCATCAGCACCTGAGCCGGCGGGCGCATAGGGCCTCCTGCCCCGACCGCTCCTGACCCAAACGTTATTGTTGTTGCAGCCGTCGAGTTTTGACCGGGTTGAGTACCAGCCATGAAGACTCCTTCCCAGCTCGGCGGCTCATAGATATCTGGAATGCTAGAGTCGTCAGAACAACCCCCCAGCATGCCCTCTTGGACCTGATACAAAGAATCTATTGAATCGGAGGACGAATCATCATCCGATGGGACGGCCATCTCTCCGCCATCTTTAGATCCTTCAGGAAGTTCCTCTCCGTGGACACAGCCCACGAAGGCACGCTTCATGACGGGTTGAATTCGGGCGGGTTTCGCACGCTGAGCCGTCTCGACGAGGTCGGTGCAGTTGTCCGGCTCAGGGTCCGGCTCACCGATCCGGCTGATGAAGGCGTGGATTCCGCCAAAGGGGACCCGTTACCCGTACTCAATTGAGTCGGCCTCGGGGCCCCAGCCTTCGTTGTCGATGTAGATCTTGCCGCGACAACTCTTGGTCATCCAGCCCACTGCGTATCCCTTGAGACCTTCGAAGCTGCCCTTCAAGAACTCAAATCCACCGTGCGCTGGCCCCATGGTGGGCGCCAACTATCGTGGAATTGTCACGGCAGATGTCCTCGTGCAAGGACTTAGTCGTGGAGCCATCGCAACTAGGAAGCTTAAACGGGTTAATCGGGACAAAGGACACGAGAGGTTTTATACTAGTTCGGCCCCTTGCGGAGAAGGAAAGCCTATGTCTAGTTGGGTTGGTATTGCTTGATGTTTTGATGACCAGGGAGCGTAATACGCTTTGCCCGGCTCTTGATGGGTTGTTTCCTGCCCTAAGCCGCCAGCAGGTCGTCCCCTTATATACACGGGTTGACGCCCGGTGGCCTACAGAGTCCCGGTCGGCTTATAAACAATGTTCGGCTCGGTGACTAGTTAAATCTACCATATGATACAAGTCATGCCATTATGACAGTTTACTACAACGGGCCTTAAGTCGCCTGTGGGCCTTAGGCCCTTTATTGAACCGCCATCTTCATGCTTGGTCTTGGGCTTCTTTCTGGTGAATCTTCCTTGCGTAACCCGGCCCCTCCTGGGCGGCTTACAAATAGCTACATCCCCAACAGATAGGAAGTAAGATCTCCTCTTGTGCAGTTCCACTAAGATCAAGCAATCAAGCAACGTTGTCGGTGTGACATTTTGGTTGAACTGCACAAAACACTCTTAAAACAAAAGTGTTTTGTGCAGTGCAACAAAAGGTCACAATGGCAATGAGGTGAAGTAGATAACCATGTTTACACAAAGGTGCAAAGGAAATAATTAGTGGTCAATAACGGTGGATGACATAAAAGCCAACAAAAAGAAGCATCTACCTTATCTAAATGGGAAAGAAAGCAAGACAGTAGCATTTCTCAAACGGTGGCATTGATTAATATTAACATAGAGATTATATTAACAATAAAGTTTGTTAAACATGTAATTTGCTTTTAAGCGTGGCATTGCATCAATTTTCCAAATGCATTATTAGAGGGTGTTTGTTTACGAGGACATTTTGGTGTAGAGTCTAAAAAACTCCGTGTCGGTCACATCTAAACCAAACATGAGGGACTTTTCGGGACTAAAAGTGGGCATTTGGGACTAAAGAAAGAAGACCCGAGGGAGTCTTTTGGGACTTTTCCAAGAGTTGCCCCCGCCACGCATCGCACCTTGTTTCTATTAGTTCATTACTAGGGTAACATGGTCTTTTATCATGTCATTTAATAACCTCTAGTCCATGTTTAGTCCTCGAACCAAGCAGGTAGGGACTAGGAGTTTTAACCAAACATGGCTTAGATTAACAACAGCTAATGAGTTGCACGGATAGTGGGCCTTTTAGCAAAGCATGTGCATCTACCGATGTCTTGTGGTCATGCACATCTGTTGCAACAAAGAACAAACAACCAAGGAGCATATTTGTGTTGCTCCCGGTTTGTTATCTTTAGACACCTTTCCTATGTCAGTAAAGCAAATCTAGTCTGCTCAAACTCTACAACCTTGTCCCTTCCTTTCCTTTTTGAACTAGTATTTCGCCCTTCCTTTCCTCTTTGAGCCACGCCCTAGATTTATGCGATACAACTTTCCCCACTACTTTCCCCATTCCTTTCCTCTTTGAACCACGTCCTAGATTCATGCTATACAACTTTCCCCTTCATTTCCTCTTTGAACCACGCCCTAGATTCATGCTATATACAACTTTTCCCACTACTTTTCCCCACTCCTTTCCTCTTTGAACCACGTCCTAGATTCATGGTATACATGCAGCTAGAGCAATGCATGTGGAGTAAGTAAAATATACCTTAAGGTTCTTGGGGCGAGTTCGTGGGCGACAGGGACGGACTGCGAAGAAGAAGGGTTGGAGGCCCTCCCTTTTGCTTGCCACTGGGTGGAAAGTGAACAGCAGCGCCGGTAGTGGATTCCCTCCTCGCCGACGGCGATAGCGTTAAGCCTCCTTCCCTTCCCAATGGACGGATCCTGCCGGCTCTTTGAGCAGCAGTGAGGGAGAGAGAGGCCAACGAAGTCTTGTTTAGATCTGGAGAGGCGAGAGAGTGTGAAGAGAGCAACTACAAGCGCCGAGGCTCCAAAGGAGAGGGTGAGAGAGTGTGAAGAGAGAAACTACAAGTTTGGGGCTCCAGTGTATATATATACTTGAGAGAGAGTGTGAAGCGTGCAAAACCTAGAAAACATTTTGACCAGTCAAAGAATCATCCCGCAAAATTATGCTCAAGTGTAGTTATCGAACCCGAGACCTCAAGTTTGATGAGCGAATAGGCTAACTAGCTACATAACCCTCCGTTATGTTCAACGAGAGGAAAATAACCTTTTATACATTCCTGCATTAGTGTGATGGGCATGCCGTGTTTTTTTTGTGTGTGTGGAGTCATTAGGATTTCAATCATAATCGTGTCATGTGGCTTTGGTGGTAAGACTATCCACGGTGGTGTAGAAATAATGCAGCCTTAGTCACCTTACCTCTCTCCACGTAGTAATGCGTTGGGTCCCACCAGTCGAGGGTGAAACAAACAAATTAATAAGAAAATTAAAAGCGCCCGGTGTGTATCTTACTACCTCACACATCTCGCTACTGCTCGGGAACACTGTCCAATTGATCCTCTGTTAGCTCACGTACTATTTTAAGTGAATCCTTATTATAACATGCACACAAATTTTGGGCACTTGTATTCGACTTAAGTCGGTGTCAGCCAGATCTCGTATACTTACTACTCCCTCCGTCTAGGTGTAATAAGTCACGTTAGAAGGTGCAACGGGACCAAGGTGCGTGCGTGTGCGTGTGTGTGTTTAACAGCATGTGTGTGTTAGAGAGTGCGACAGATCGACCTACTCCTATAGAGATATGGTGTGTAGTGTACGATTTTAGCCGTAAGAGTCGGTGCATCCTCTTGTTTCCGGGCGTGTCCGTTAGGGACATGCGGACAGCTGCCACGCCTCGCCTCGACCAGCCTGGCCCACCCAAAGCCCCTCCATCGCTCACAAGACGCTTCCCGCTCAAACGGTCAGCGTCGCTCCAAAGAATCAGTGCCGCATTCATGCCCGGGCAGAGCGGACGCGAACTCTCACTGGCGCAAGAGTGATGGTTTCTTCGTCCGTCCAACTTACTGTTGGGTCTATGTGATTTTACGGCTCATTGGTCTTTATTACTGAGGTGGTAGGACTGTTGGATGTCCCACACTTTCGGCGAAAGGAGGTAGTAGATTACAATTTTCTCCAATCTTACAGCGGAGGAGTGCAAGAGCAGGGAAAACACACATGCTCAGTGATTACATGGCCCACCACACACTATCACCGTGCGACACCTAACTCTTTACATAGTACTCCCTCCGTTCCTAAATATTACTAGATGATTCCCCGCGCGTTGCCTCGGAACAGCGGTATATCTCTCTCAAGCAAAATTATCGATTTCATAGAACTAAAAAATCTATAACCGCCGACAAATGTGGTAGCCAAACTAAATAAACTCCCATCATCATTTAGATCATCCCACGTAAGGAAAAAGATCAGCCAACTCCTACTGCATAATGGGATTATATTTTTCTTTTTGACATGTTAATGGGACTTAAAAGCTCACTTACATGCATGCTATCGGTGCATGCTTGCATGCAGACATGTTGATGTGATTTAAAACCCACTCACATGCATGTGCCACGACATTTCTGCATGCTTGCATGTGGCTTAGTGCGGAGCCTCTCAACGTCTAGATCAGACGGCTATTATGACTGATTTACTTCATCTAACGGCTACGTCAATTTTGATGATGTGGCTCAAGGAGAGGATAGAGAATTCCTAGTAGTGGGGGCTAGCTATTACTAGTATATAAGTCTTTGTAGAGATTCCACTAGGTGAACTACATACGGAACAAAATGTATGAATCTACACTTAAAATGCATCTATATACATCACCATGTTGTTAATGGTGAAATCTCTACGAAGACTTATATTTAGGAACGGAGGAAGTACTAGTATAGTACTAGTATCGCATCTGTAATTTATCAGCGAGATAAATTTGTACAATGCTATGAAGCTTCCTGCTCTGTTACATGTATCTTAAGCGCCCAAGGTTGCCCGTTGCAACATTTCATCAAATACAAAGGAGACTAACATGCATGCTATTGCATCTCAATGATTGACAGATCATAGCAAATATGTACTCCCTCCGTTCCAAAATAAGTGTCTCAACTTTGTGCAAACTTTAGTACAAAGTTGTACTACTACTAAAGTTGACACTTATTTTGGAAAAGAGGCAGCTAAAGAAAAAAATGATCCATGCAGTCCCTAGCCCTTGAACGGTGAACCCTGACCAGGCTTCAATTTGCTGGCAACGTTCGAGCTTCCTAATAAATGAAGTTTGCAACCTTTTGACCATCGGATCATTTTGTGCAGTTTCACCAAAATCGAGATGAGCATCCCTGTGGCAAAGAAATTGAAGAAGCGTGATTAGAATAAGATTACTAGGACTAGTTGATGAGACATAAACTCATCACAAATACAAGACGTAGAAGCCAGAGAGGTATCGGTATGTGCGGGGCAAAGAAGTAGAGAAATATCGACAGGGGAGTGATGTGGGCAGCTGGAGCGATGGTGCAAGCCGGCTGTAAAGGGAGTTGTACCGAGGGACGTAGCTCAACCTTGAGGAGGGCGGCGAGGCAGCAACGCCCACGTCGCGCAAAGTGAGCAAGGGACGAAGGCAACCTCACCGGCTTTGTGAGAGAGAACGCGGGGACCCCTGATCGGACGTGCCGACGGTGGTTTTTGCCGTCGCCGATGGCCACCGCATCTACACTAAGCATCCACCCTTCCCCAAGCGGACGTGATCCGCCGGGATGTTAGAGATGTGGCCACGATCGTTTTGTGCGAGAGAGTGTGAAGAGAGCAACCCCAGCAAGCAACCGTGTAGGCTGGCCCGTCTTGACTATGTATATAGTGGGCGGTTTCCTTTCTCTCCATATGAACCTATCATATTGCGTGACGTGCCATGAAGAAAAAAATTATTTATAAATGACGCGGCACCTACTACTGCGTTCTCCTATAACCTTGCGCTTGGCATCTCCAAAATATTAACTGCGATTGGCTCTTCGCCTCTTCGGGAAGTCGAGCAATAATGGTAGTGCAGTATATATCATTCTGGCTATATGAGACCGAATGAATTGCTGCACGTCCACCACGTGGGCGAGGGTCAAGGGGCGAGGGAGAGTGCTACTACATACGGTGCAAAATGAGTGAATGTACACTCTAAAATACGTCTATATACATCAGTGTTTGGAGTTTGTACTAGTAGTTCATATTGAAATCTACTAAAGGACATATATATTCCAAACAATATGATATAATCTCTATAACCAAGGTAGTAGGGACGAGGAGTAAACGGAGGGAGTAGTAAATTTTTATCCTCGTCCTGCGAGCCACCGCGTGCATGGGCGAGAGAGGAGCAAGCTTCACCTCATCCTGCGAGCCACCGCGCCCGTGGGCAGGGGAGACGGCGTACTAAGCAAGCTTCTCCTCGTTCTGCAAGTTTACGGGACACATCAAAAGTACTCCAGTGTATAGAGCCTTGCCTCTAAGGTAGGCCCCACATCGTTTGCCTCTTTTTTTAATTTAACATAACATGTCAAGTCGCAATTTGTTTGTTCACCCGTGGTAGACGATCCTCCCTCCACCAAGTGGACAACCAGTACACGTGCCAAATTACCAAGTGGGCTGCCTTTTTCGTACAGAAATGAGCTCCACCGTGTACCCGCGCGGGTGTGGTTGGGAAAGAGACGGGAGTACGTGCGCCGTGCATGCACCTCTTCTCTTCGTGCACGTCCCCCACCTACGTGGGTGTGTGAGAGAGATACAAACCGCGTTAAGTGAGTGTTTTTGTTTTGTGGTGGGGGTGGGGGTGGGGTGGGGGTTGATTTCGTGAATTATTTGTGGGAATATGTGTCGATGACATCTCAAACAAAATTTTGCATGCAATGTGTGTGAAATGGAGGCCTATCCATATCATACATAGAGGGTCGGGCAATCCACGAGAAGAGAGGGAGGGGTCATAGCTATCGATAGAGTCGAAGAGTGGATCAAGTGGGTGGGTGCGAGATCGATGAAGAGAGCCATCGAAATTGTGTGTGTGTGTGTGTGTTTGTGTGTGTGGGTGTGCAAGTCAAAGATATAGGGCGACTGGCCTACCGGAACGTTAGAAGGCACATGTCAAGTTTGTGTGTGGCAGGGAGACATGACTAGAGCGCTTGATGTATCGGTGTGTGTGGGGGGGGGGGGAGGGGATGGGGGAGGGGTAGGCAGAGGCCTAACTATAGAGGTAGAACGACTCATATATGTGTTGAGAAGGAGAGGCACAGCTATGTCTTGAGGGAGATCGGTCGACATCCATACATAACTGAAGGACGGGAAATATGATGGGATAGAGAGAGAGAGAGAGAGGAGAGAGAGAGGGAGGGATAGGGAGGGAGAGGGGTAGAGTGCTAGATGGGTGATGGAGTTGCTTCTCGGAGATGTTGGGAGAGGCCTACTAGACAAACTGAGGGTGGAACTGCAATGTTATCAATAAGAGTGGGGATGTGTTTCTGTGTGTGCCTGTGCGTAATAGATCTGTCGGGACGCATCCATGGATGATGAAGGGGAACCTTGTGTTTGGTAAGAAAACCTAACTAGATCGGTAGATCAATTGTTGTTTGTCGGAGGAAGGGAGAGACACAACTAATGAGGTAGATCGATCGATGTGTGGGTAAAAACGAGTTATAAGGACCTAGCTGGCTATATGTATAGCGAGAGATCGGTTGGTGTACGTCCATTTGTTAGAGGCAAATAAGGCCCAGCGAGACGGATAGATAGACAGAATGGATCTAGGAGGTGGTGCGAGAGGCCCAACTACTAGCTAGATAGGGGGAGGAGTGTGCGGTTGTGAGATCGATGAAAAGAGGGGCGAGAGTTTACATGTGTGTCTGACCATATGAGAGACACGAGGCAAGGACACATAAAGGAGGAGATTGAAGCTGTGTGTGTGTATGCTGTAGGCAGGCATCGCTAGATAGGTTTATCGATCGATGTGTGTCGGAAAGGAGTTCTGGAGACTCTGGGAGAACGACCTAAAGAAAAAAAATGAATGTGCCCGGTGGATAGAATGCCGAGGGAGGGGGGGCGAGGAGGGCTTGATAGAGGCAAAGGTGTCCCGTCTTTCGATGAGATGTGGTTTTCGCTTGGGAGGAAGTCGACTTTGACGATCCGACTACGAACGTGCAAGGACGTCGCGCCTTAGCAATCGCTAAACCAACTCCGAGAGGTTATTGACCACGCCGAGCACGATCAACTGACCACGAGGGTCATTTCCTGCGAGCAAACGAAGAACAAGCAAGACAACGAGATTGCAATCTGGATGTTGCAAATATAAGATGAAAGCTTTATTGATCAAGGTGGGGTTACGTGACGCCTTTGTGCAGTCGTTGAACACAAACGGCACGCGAAGTTGCAGCTATGGCGAACTTTTAATCTAAACAAAACCCAAGGTCTAAACGGTGCCCTAAGGGCTGTATATATGGAAGAAGAGGGGGGAATTTCGTGGCCCTTGGTGGAGGGGTCCGAAATCAACCCTAACTCTTGTTTCCCCACACATACGGACTCTAAAAACAGCCTATACTTAAGTATTTCGAAATTACATGGGCCTGGCCCAATAATAAGGTGACGCAGCACCTAGAATAGCCTATGGACGAATATTATGAAGTGGCATCTTGTATATTTCGTCCAAGGCCTCATGCACTCATTAGGGTGGCTTCAAAGTCCTGGAATCATCACTTGTAACTCCGTTCTTGTTCCCCTTTGCATGCCAACATCTCCATGCTTGAACTTGCTCCAAGGTTCATCTTTCTTGTCCATGGTAGGCCCTTCATTTGTAAGCAAAACAAATGTATCCAATTTAGGCAGCATCATATTCTCATGAACATTGGAATCGTTACCAAGAAGCGAAAGTACCGATAATTCAATTGGCGTCATGAGCTCTAGTAATTGGTCCGGTATGTATAGCAGTAGGGGTTGTGGGTGTAACAATGGTATTGATGTCCTCATCATCCTCCCCTTCTTGAAATGAAGTCGTCCTCGACGGAAGCTCATCTTCCTCACCCAAATAAGGCTTCAAATCTGCAATGTTAAAAGTGGGACTAACCCCAAAATCTGCAGGCAGCTCAAGTTTATATGCATTATCATTTATTTTCTCTAACACCTTAAATGGACCATCAGCACGTGGCATTAGCTTTGATTTGTGCAAATGAGGAAACCTATCCTTACGCAAATGTAACCAAACAAGATCTCCAGGTGCAAAGACAACATGTTTTCTACCCTTATCTCCAACAAGTTTATATTTAGCATTCATACGCTCAATGTTTTCCTTAGTTAACTCATGCATTTTTAAAATCAATTCAGCACGTTCCTTAGCATCAAAATTAACCTTCTCCGAAGATGGAAGAGGCAACAAATCAATAGGTGCACGAGGTAGGAAGCCATACACAATTTCAAAAGGGCACATCTTAGTTGTAGAATGCAATGAACGATTATAAGAAAATTCAATATGAGGCAAGGATTCTTCCCACATTTTCTTATTATTCTTCAAAACAGCCCTAAGCATAGTAGATAATGTTCTATTGACTACTTCAGTTTGTCCATCAGTTTGGGGTGACAAGTAGTACTAAAAGCAGTTTAGTCCCCAACTTAGCCCATAAACATCTCCAAAAGTGGCTAAGAAATTTAGTATCACGATCTGAAACAATAGTATTTGGCACACCATGCAAGCGAATAATTTCACGAAAGAACAAATCAGCAACATTAACAAACATCATCGCTTTTATGACATGGTATAAAGTGTGCCATTTTCGAGAATCTATCCACGACAACAAATATGCTATCCTCCCTTCTTTGTTCGAGGTAAACCTAAAACAAAGTCCATAGATATATCCTCCCAAGGAACACTAGGCACAGCAAAGGCATATATAAACCATGAGGATTGAGTCGTGACTTAGCTTTTTGACATGTAGTGCAGCGAGCAACAAAGCGCTCAACATCCCGTCTCATCTTTGGCCAAAAGAAATGTGTAGCAAGTATATCCTCCGTCTTCTTGACGCCAAAGTGTCCCATTAATCCTCCTCCATCGCCTCCTGCAACAACAAAAGACGAACAGAGCTAGCAGGAATGCATAGCTTGTTAGCACGAACACAAAACCATCATTAATAACGAACTTGTTCCATGTTCTTCCTTCTTTACAATTATGCATTACATCTTTAAAATCAGCATCATGCACATATTGATCTTTGATGGTCTCCAAACCAAATATTTTGAAGTCAAGTTGTGAAAGCATAGTATAGCGACGAGACAAAGCATCAACAATAACATTTTCTTTACCCTTCTTGTGTTTAATGACATAAGGAAAGTCTCAATGAATTCAACCCATTTAGCATGTCTACGATTCAGTTTAGCTTGACTTTTAATATGTTTCAAAGATTCATGATCAGAATGTATAACAAATTCTTTGGGCCATAAATAATGTTGCCATGTCTCTAAAGTCCGAACAAGAGCATATAATTCTTTGTCATAAGTAGAATAGTTCAGACTAGGCCCACTCAATTTTTCAGAAAAGTATGCAATAGGTTTTCCAACTTGTAATAACACACCTCCTAATCCAATTCCACTAGCATCACATTCAAGCTCAAAAGTTTTATTAAAGTCAGGAAGTTGGAGTAAAGGAGCATGTGTCAACTTATCTTTCAATACCGTGAAAGCTTCTTCCTGTGCGGTACCCCAAACAAAAGGCACATCCTTCTTTGTAAGCTCATTGAGAGGTGCAGCAATGGTGCTAAAGTCTCTCACAAAACGCCTATAGAAACCAGCGAGTCCAAGAAAACTCCTCACTTGTGTGACCGTTTTGGGCTACGGCCAACTCTCAATAGCTTCAATCTTGGCTTTATCAACTTCAATTCCCTGTGGAGTAACAACATAGCCAAGAAAAGATACTCGGTCGGTGCAAAAGGTGCACTTCCCAAGGTTACCAAACAAGCGTGCATCACGAGAGCATTAAAAACAGCACGTAAATGTTCCAAATGTTCTTCCAAAGATTTGCTATAAATCAGTATATCATCAAAGTAAACTACCACAAATCGTCAAATGAAAGCACGTAAAACTTCGTTCATTAATCTCATGAAAGTACTAGGTGCATTAGATAACCCAAAAGGCATGACTAACCACTCATATAATCCAAACTTAGTTTTAAATGCTGTTTTCCATTCATCTCCCAATTTCATACGAATTTGATGGTATCCACTACGCAAATCAACTTTGGAGAATATTGTAGAGCCACTCAATTCATCAAGCATATCATCTAGCCTAGGAATAGGATGACGATAACGAATAGTAATATTATTAATGCCTCTACAATCAACACACATACGCGACGTACCATCCTTTTTAGGCACTAGTATAATAGGAACAGCACAAGGACTAAGAGATTCGCGTATATAACCTTTGTCGAGCAGCTCCTGTACTTGACACATAATCTCCTTCGTCTCCTCTGGATTGGTACGATATGGTGCGCGATTGGGTAGCGATGCACCGGGAATTAAGTCAATTTGATGCTCAATTCCTCGAATAGGTGGTAATCCCGGTGGCACGTCTTGTGGGAAGGCGTCGCGAACTCTGCAAAATGTTAGTGACAGCAGGGGCAAAGAGGAAGGCACGTCCTCGAATGAAAATAATGCCTCTTTGCACACAAAAGCATAGCAAACAGATTTGCTAGAATCTAGCTCATCAATATCAGATTTGGTGGCAAATAAACATGCACTTTTCAGTTTAATTTCAGAAGCAACATTAGATGGTTTATTATTAGGCTTCATTTGTTGCTCAAATTCTTTTGCCACAATCTGATTTTCACTCTTATTTTTCTCCTGTTTTGCTTTATTAGCTCGATTAATATCATCTTTCAAAATGGAATCAGGAGTCATAGGAAGCAAAGTAATATTTTATCCTTGTGAACAAGAGTATCTGATTGTTTCTACCATGGTGTACAGAATTTTATCAAATTGCCATGGTCTACCAAGTAATAAGGAACATGCTTGCATAGGTACCACATCACAATCAACATAATCAGCATATGTAGAGATACTAAAATGCACACGAACAGACGTGTTACCTTAACCTTGCCGCTGTTGTTGAACCATTGGATGTAGTAAGGATGTGGATGTGGTCTTGTGGTGAGAGAAAGCTTCTCCACCATATCCATGCTAGCCAAGTTGTTGCAGCTCCTCCATCTATGATGACGCTTGAATAGAACGTTCCTTCACAACTCCCTTTGTATGGAACAAGTTATGCCTCTGATTTTGCTTAGCTTGTGTAACCTGCACACTCAAAACACGTTGAGCAACTAAACATTCATACTGTCGGCATCTTGGCAGCCATGTATTGCGTCTCGGGATCGAATCATCTCCACCGTGTTCTTCATGTGTAATAAGAGCCAAAGTCTCTTCATCATAGTCACTAGCAGACTCATACCCACCATCCTCAAGAGCAATCATCACACGCTGAGATTGGCATTCTCTCATAAAATGTCCTCTTCCCTTACAACGACGACAAATAATATCACTTGTGTGCCCTGTTGACGCCATGGAAGAAGAAGAGCTCTGTAGGCCCAGCAGTGTACTCTTGGCAGATAGTGGTGGTTGTGCCTGCTTTCTTGTATCACGGTTGGAGGTGGCAGCCGATGGAGGTGCCGGTGTAGTAGAACGTGTGGAAGTAGATGATGCACGTGGTGTCCATGAAGGTCGACCTGCAGAAAAGTTAGTCCGCGCCAAGGCACATCGATCCTGCACTTCACGTTCAGCTTTACAAGCAAGATGGAATAATCGAGTGATATTATTATAATCCTTGTAGTCTAGAATGGTCTGAATCTCTCTATTTAATCCACCCAGAAAACGTGCAAGCATAGCTTCATTCTCCTCAACAATACCACATCTAATCAAGCCAGTTTGTAATTCCTGATAATATTCTTCTACCGAATTTTTCCCTTGTCTTAAGCGCTGCAATTTTGAAGTAATTCACGTTGATAATATGGTGGAACCCAACGAGCACGCATAGCAGTTTTCAAAGCAGCCCAAGTAGCTGGAACAGGATATAATATACAATGTTCAGACCACCAAACACATGCAAAGCTAGTGAAAGCACAAACGGCAGCAGAACACGTCTCTCCTCGGGATATTGTAAACATGTATATCGTTGTTCAGTTTCTAACTCCCAAGTAAGATATATATCGGAACATATCTACCCTCAAATGGTGGAATATTCAATTTCAGTTTAGGGAGATGGTCATGATCTCGTACTTGAAGGGGAGCCCGAACATTGCCATTATTTGCATGTGGACGACCTGGTGGTTGTGGTGCTGGTGGTTGCACGTAGTTCTGATGTTGATCAACCTCATCCTCGTAATCTCTCACATAATCATCCTCCCCCACCGCAGCAGCAGGAGCCACAGAAGTATCAACAGCAGCACCCGCAGCTTGGCCAGGCTGAAGAGGGACACGGGAAGCTCGGCGGAGGGCTGTTTCGCGATGTGGAGGTAGTCCATGTTGTTGTACTAGAGGTGCGTGAGGTGCAGCCGGTGGTGGTAGTGTTAGACGCGCGAGCAATTCATTAAACTTGTTATCGAGCTTTGTTTCGAACGCCTTCTCAATGCCATCTATCTTCTCCATGGCCTCTTCAAATCTATTTAGCACATCGTCCACCTGCCCACTCATCATTTGTTGAAACTTATCATGTAGCGCTTTGTTTGTCATGTTCTCCCGTCAATCTAAATCGGCTTGTGATCCTGCCATGGTTAGCAGCAATAGAAACACACAAGAATATGATTGACAGACTACTAGGAAGTGGTGGTGGTGGTGTGGTGGACGATCACAAATCCGTCAAGCAAATCTCAAATTCTTACCAGTTCTTACCCAAGAAGAAAGCGGTGATCGGCAACCGATGTAGTCAAAACTCTCAAAGCTTGGATAGAGCGATTACGGGGAGAGTCAAGCGCATGATGTAGATGTATGTGGAGCTGGGAAGGCTTATAATATGGTAGCAAAAGGGTCAGCAATAATCAATTCAGAGATGCAAAGTTGAATAAGCGCTCAACGACGGTCTTGTGCTGGTCCTAGGCTAGACCATGCTAGAGACGCGAGCCTAGAACACTAACAAAATCACGGCGCTGCACGGAAACAACGGAAAAGCACACTGGAATAATTTTTTTTCGCTTTTTTTGCGCTTTTTTTTTTTGCGCTTTTTTTTTGCGCCTAAATCACTATAATGGCGAGTGTCTCAAAACTCTTCCTGTGTCAAACCGACAGGATGGGCACAAAATTTTTCGACCAAAATTTTTTTTTTTTCGATTGCCGGACCCAAAAGCTGAAGCGGGTCAAAAAACTTTCTATAATGGCGACTGTCTCAATACGCTTAGAAACACCTAAAATAGGATAGCCAGAAAATTTTTCGACAAGTGCGTTTTCGGAAAATTTTGGGCCTAAACGGAGGGTGGTTTCCAGACTCTTTTTTTTTTCCGAATCCTACTCCGGCAAGGAAACACGAATCGGAAACTAGATGGATCTCGAAAACAACCCTAATATGCAAGGAACTCGGATTGGATATATGGTGGTGGTATATGGCAGCGGTGGTGGTAGCGGTGGTAGTATATGGATATGGATCGGTGGTGGTATACGGACACGGATTGGTGGTGGTCTATGGATACGGATTCGGAGCGGTGGTGGTAGGTGGCAGGGGCGATGATGATGGTGCGGTGGCGGCGTGACAACTTATGACCAGAACTCGAAACTCTAAAAGACTAGACGCTAAGACCAGCAACTAGACACGACGATGCAACCGCAAATTCAACAAAGTAAAACCCTAAAAAGATTATGCAAAGGCTCGATTGGTTCGGATATGATGAACTAACCCTAATTTTTTTGTGGCTTTTTCGTGGACTTTAGGTATGAAGAACAGACTCGATCTAAACTACGAAAAACTGTAAAATCTCACCGAGCAACACGGAAATCTGATACCACTTGATAGAGGCAAAGGTGTCCCGTCTTTCGATGAGATGTGGTTTTCGCTTGGGAGGAAGTCGACTTTGACGATCCGACTACGAACGTGCAAGGACGTCGCGCCTTAGCAATCGCTAAACCAACTCCGAGAGGTTATTGACCACGCCGAGCACGATCAACCTGACCACGAGGGTCATTTCCTGCGAGCAAGCGAAGAACAAGCAAGACATCGAGATTGCAATCTGGATGTTGCGAATAAAAGATGAAAGCTTTATTGATCAAGGTGGGGTTCTGTGGCGCCTTTGTGCAGTCGTTGAACACAAGCGGCACGCGAAGTTGCAGCTATGGCGAACTTTTAATCTAAACAAAACCCAAGGTCTAAGCGGTGCCCTAAGGGCTGTATATATGGAAGAAGAGGGGGATTTCGTGGCCCTTGGTGGAGGGGTCGAAATCAACCCTAACTCTTGTTTCCCACACATCTGGACTCTAAAACAGCCTATACTTAAGTATTTCGAAATTACATGGGCCTGGCCCAATAATAAGGTGACGCAGCACCTAGAATAGCCTATGGACGAATATTATGAAGTGGCATCTTGTATATTTCGTCCAAGGCCTCATGCACTCATTAGGGTGGCTTCAAAGTCCTGGAATCATCACTTGTAACTCCGTTCTTGTTCCCCTTAGCATGCCAACATCTCCATGCTTGAACTTGCTCCAAGGTTCATCTTTCTTGTCCATGGTAGGCCCTTCATTTGTAAGCAAAACAAATGTATCCAATTTAAGCAGCATCATATTCTCATGAACATTGGAATCGTTACCAAGAAACGAAAGTACCTGATAATTCAATTGGCGTGCGCGAGCTCTAGTAATTGGTCCAGTATGTATAGCAGCAGGGGTTGTGGGTGTAACAATGGTATTGATGTCCTCATCAGGGCGTGTGCATGCTCAAGAGAAAGTTAGTGGTAGCTACAAAGGCTAGAGGATTGTGTGGGTGTAAGAGACTAACAAAGATCATAATTTGATATGAAAGCGGATTCATATATTTGAATACGAGATCATAGTGTTTTAAACATTGCATGCATGAATATAGCGGTGATACACGTGTTGTGCACATGTTATACCATAATGTGATAATGCATGGCGTTTGCAACTCAAGGCTAAATGTCGAACAATCTAAACCATACTATACATCAAACAATCTCACATTTTATTTGAATTTGTGATAATGTGCGGTGTTTGCAGCTTACAACTAAATATCGAGCAACCTAAACAATACTATATATCGAACATTCTCACATTTTATTTGAATTTGTGGTAATGTGTGGTGTTTGCAACTCACATATAAATACTTGTAGGCGTAGGGGGCGGGGCACCATACATAATGTGATAAACACATTATACATATGAGACATGGTTTAGATTATGAAGATCTAGATAGAGCTAGAAATGTAATGTGATTTGAAATCAAAATAATGTGGATTCAAAAAATCTAGTTCGAGTTCATATAGTACACATAGTTCATATGTAACTCGAGACTAATCATGTGGTGTGCTGTGAAGATAATACACAAGCGATGGTTTAACTTGACAATAATGATGATTGTAGATCTTATTAAAGCAGAGAAACGAATTCAAATGCTTTGACTTCACAACAATCATTACTGTAGATCTTATTCAAATTTAGTTCATATTGAAGCGGTAGTATATCGTTTGGAATGCACTAAAATGTTCATTTGAGTAGTAGGTTGCATGCATTATACACGTAGCGAAATATTTTAATTGAACATAACATGAATTCAAAGTTTTGAATGACATTTGTAGTGCGCATTGATTTGGTACAGTACACGTTAGGCTTGTCCGGAAATTTCAACCTGCGCCTTGTTAGCCCGAAATATTTAAGATATATCTTTGTCTCGTTGTGCTCCGACAACTCCCTCCATCTCAACCCGCGCCTTGCTATTCCGAAATTACAACGCGCGTGAAAACTCCCACCTCCTATGAAATCCCGACACACGAAATGCACGTGGTACCCCTGAACCGAAAGAACCGCATCAAATCGGTGGGGGGTACTTTTGTAACTTACCCCACATTTCGGACAAGCGCGTCTCTAAGCCATGGTTCCCCACTGCCATCCCATCCGCCCACCCATTCGTACACCGAGGCCGTGAAAACCCGCGACAAAACCCCACACCCTACTCCGTCCGCCACCCAGCCAGAGCCTCTTCCCCGACGACGTCGTCCACAGCAACACCTCGACATCCCTCATCCACCGTACCGGATGCGGATCCGTCATCGATCTCATCGTCCCGTCGGTTCAGCCACCCCGTCCTCCACCTCCAAGGAGCTGCCCCGACGTTCCCCTCATCTTTCGTGCCACCTCCATTCCCACACCGTCGTCTTCACCTACACCACCGGAAGAGCATCATCATCACCGTTTCCTCGGATGAAGCTGCGGCCTAATCGGCGCCACCAAAGAGGTTGTACACTAATCGCCGCATTTTCTTCTTGATTCGATCTCAAGGTGCTACCGGCATTTGGTCCCGAGCCGACACGGCGCTGCTCCATCCACGGCGGCAACCGCCGGCCACTTCCTCCAAGGTGTCGCTCCCTCGGCGGCGACGTCCACATCAGTAGGAGTTGCTGCTGCTTTAGCTCTCGCTCGCACTGCTGCTCTGCTCCTGCTCTCGGTCCCCTGCCTGGTCTGCTCTTGCTATTGCTCTTGCTCGCACTGCTGCTCTCGCTCTTGCTCTTGCTTGCGATGCTGCTCCGATTTGGCTACACTTCAGTCGACTGAATCAACTTTTGGGTCAGTCAATTTTCAAGGGGTGGGCTCGCCGGGGTGAAGGAAGAACCAGCCGCCTTGGCGGGGGGGGCTCACGGAGAGGTACCCCACTATCTATCTTAAGGTTTAGGATGGGGGCGGTGGTCGCCGGCGGTGGCGGGGCGTTGGCGGGGCGGTGGCGTGGGGATCGCCGGAGAAAAAGCTCGGCATGTGGGGGCCTAGAGGGATGGCCGGGGCGGCGGCGGACCGGCGGTGGGGAGTGTTTTCGGGGCGGGCGGGGCGGCGCACCACCGGCCGCGGGCGGCGGGGGGCTGCTGTTTGGCCGGTGGTGGCTGGCGGCTCAGGGGGGTGGAGGTTGAAGATGAACCGCAGGCCCTTGATTTCGTATCCAACGGCTGCAAAATCGACTGACCAGAGATGAAAAAGTCAGTCGACTGACGTGTAGCCTCAACTTTCTAGTGCGTTCAGTTTCGACAGCAAAATTCAGTTTCGACAGCAAAATTCAGTTTCAACAGTTAGGTTCAGTTTCAACAGTTAAGTTCAGTTTCGACAGTTAAGTTCAGTTTCCACTGTTAAGTTCAGAGATGAGCGGCTGATGTATTTTACATCTAGCACTTTGTGGTTATGTATTTTACGTCATGTATTGGAGATGCTATTAGAATTCCACTCAGGTTAACGTTGTTCGTTGTCTCTCTTGTCCTGCTTCAGCCTCGGCGTCGTACAACTCACCAGACCTGCTCCAACAACGAAACCCTCCATCACAGCGGAGCAGTACCTCGGGCTCCATCTCTAGATGCCTAAGATCTTCTTCCCCTCCTCCGATAGCAAAGTCAGCCGGAGCATCCTCACCGGCCAACCCAATCACGCTGAGATCGACATGGCTTTGCCAAAGAGGTTGTACACTTGTTGCATCTCTTTTTTACTCTACATGTTATATATATTGTCCACTGAGCACACGGTTTTGTTCCTTTAGTGTCTCCTTGAAAGAAAAAACGTAGGAATTTTAATTTTCACTTGTCCTCCTTTTCAAAATCCTATTCATGAAGCACAAGACTAAGAGATAGTACATTAATAGCATTATAACCGTACATTTTCTTGTGGTTTTACTTAATCTCACAATGCTTCTTTGCATCCTGTGATCTTCCAATTTTTGTGAATCAAACGCCCAGATTGGCAGAAATCCTGTGTTTTTAAATTCTCTGTTTTGCACATGCATTCCTATCCTATTCCTGTCTATTTCCTATCCCTGCATTGTTGGAATCCTCCAATTAAAACGAGCCCTTACAGAATTACTTCTCTTACAGATAGTTGTCAAAGAAAATCTTGTGTGGTTTGTCCCGCTCCTGCTGGGCCGTCGTCCACCCCAGCTCAGCTGCTCCAACGATAGAAGGGTCCAGACAGCGAGGATCCGCCTCGGTACTGTCTTTCACCGCCTCAAATCTTCTTCCCCGCCACTGGCAGCCATGAAAACTGCATTACCATCATCAACCGAGCAGATGACCTCGAGGACTACACGGGTCCGCAAGAGAGGTCGCACTCTTCGTGTTCGCCACGTTATGCATCGCTAATATTACATGCTACTTTATTGTCCTGTTCACTGATTAGACTCTAAGTCAGCTCCAAACTAATGATCAGACTTGAGTTTTTAAATGGTTCTAGGGTACATATCGCGGCCGCTATCAATAGTATCTATCTACTATCTGGTTAATCTCCGGTGTCTACTATGAGTTTCATGTTGGGTGGGAAACAAACAGTAAAGAAGCCATTATCTGTATTTATTAACTGAAGCCATTATCTGCCTGCTATTATTGGTTTTTGGTCTATACATAGGTTGCTACCATCACTCTGGATTTCTGCATGCACTCCTTACATAATCTCACTATGTTTTATGCCTATGCATGACAGTTATTGTAAACAATGGAACTGAACATGTAGAGCAAAAGAGACGAGCCTTGCGTGGCAATATAATTTCATGCAGACGTCGCTCCATGGTAGGCGCAAAGGCAGCCCCCCCCTTCACGCATTTTGGATTGTAATCCAGAGGAAGATATTTGTTCTGAGGGGGATTCAGAAGGAGAAGATAACTCCTATTTACCCCCTGAGGTCTTCGCTCTAACTTGGCATGCTGATGTTGGTTATATCATGCATATGGTGTCTTGCATTGCTTACTTTATACATCAAATATGTCATCTGCTTAGTTTAGACATCCTTTGTGCAAATGCCATCTGTTTAGTTTATTCATCGTTTATGTGAATTATGCAATGCCACCTTGTTTAGCCAGGCATCATATATGTGAATTTTGCAATGCCATCCTGCTTAGCCAGTCATATTATATGTAAATTATATCAGGCCATCCTTTTTTCGTTACATATTACATTTGTCAACAATGCTAGTACATTCAACTGCTCTTCGTGTGCATCAGCCATTTGAAACGGTGATGGCAAATTCTGGAGTGAAAAAAAGGTCTTCTGAGCAGACTATGCTATCTGACGAAGCGCATATCTCGCTGGTTACGGATAACGCCTCAGAGAAGGATTCAGAGACAGATGACCAGTCCTATCCCCCCCCCCCCCCGAGGTGTATGCTCTAACTTGGCAGGGTTATGTTGCTCATATCGTGCGTATGGTGTCTCGCATTGCTATGCCATTTGATTAGTTTAGACATGCTTTGTGTGAATGCCACTTGTTCAGTGTCTAATTACCATATATGTGAATTATGCATTGCCATCTTGTTGCAATACATTATATATGTGAATTATACAATGCTAACTTGTTGCAAAGGCATTATATATGTGAACTATGAAATGCCATGTTGTTTAGCCAATCATCATGTATGTGAATTATATCATGCTATCATTTTTTTGTATCACGTGTTCCATTTGTCGACAACGTTTGTATATTCAACTACTCTTCCTGTGCATCAGCCATTTGAAGCGGTGATGGAAGTATCTGGAGTGAAAACAAGGTATTGAGCGAGACAATGCTACTGCTGAAGCGAGACATCTTCTTGGCTCTGAGAGAGCTCCTAAGAGGAGGATTGAGAGACCGATGACCAGTCCTATTTCCCCCCTGAGGTCTATGCTCAAACTTGGCAGGGTTATATTACCCATGTCATGCATGTTGTCTTGCATTTCTTAGTTTTTACATCATATATAGGTTGCCATCTGCTTACTTGCTTACTATATAAATCATATATTTGAATTATATCATGCCATCAGGTTTACATAGTACATACGCATCATCTATCTGAATTATGGCATGGCAACCCATTTAATAAAGATATCATATAGTTATATCATCTCATCATGTTTAGTGTTTACAGTCATAATATTTAGAATTATGGCATTCTATCTATGAATGTATGTGAATTATGGCATGCCAACCTATTTAATAAACACATTATATAGTTATGTCATGTCATCCTGTTTACATAGTTTCATATTTTGAACTATGTCTTTCCATCTTTTTTAGTTAGCCATCATAATGTGAAATTGTGTCTTGCTATCCTGTTTAGTTAGCCATCATATATGTGAAATTGTGTCATGCTATCCTGTTTGGTTAGACAACACAAATATGAATTATTTCATGCCCTCTTTTATTCCCCACTAACCATTGCACCTGTCTATCATACAATGTCTATACTTTCAATTACTTTTCTTGTTTATCAGCCATTTGAATTGGAGAGCGTGATGGCAGTATCTAAGGGAGTAACAACACGGTCTTTAGAAAAGATAGTGCTACCAGTTGATGCAGATAGAACCACAGTTGTACTTGCCCAAGGACCATATCCACCACACATAACCCAGACTCTCGCAGATTGTACCCCTACCCAGTTGGACAGAGAACCAGCTACACCCCTTCTAACCCCAACCCGGCAGATAGTAACCCAGCCCAGTTGACACAAAGACCGTCTCCACCATAGAGCACCCAAACACGGCGGTTAGTAAAGGAACTGCAGTGCCCAAAGCACGAGGACCACCACTCCGAATCCCAACTCAACACTTAAAGGAGAAGAAGATTTGTTCTCAGGTCAGGTTCTGTAGCTATGTTCATACTCCTTTGCTCTTGCATTCTTGTATTTACTCATACCAACTATTTTCAAATTTGAAGGATGGAATTGAAACTCCAATGGCACAACAGTATGTTTTAAAACTGTTTCTTTAACTGGTTTCTTGTTGTAACCTGCTCTATGTTGATTTCAGTTTCAACTGAATAAACAGTTATGTTCTCATGTCATGCACATTACAAGTGTTGTTATTGCTCTATAGTTACCCACACTTATATTCTGTCTATTCTGCTTTGTCTTGAACAAATATTATTTGAACTGTGTCTCTATCTTGATTTGGCAACAAAACTAGAATGATATAGACCATAAAGTGACCATGGTACATAGATATATCTTTGTTTCATGTTGTTATCCTGTCCACTTTACAACTGAACTCATTTACCAAAATGAGTTTCATATACAACATAGTAAACATGTGATGTGTGCGCTTGTTTCTCTTTTAGAATGTGGAAAAATATTGGAGAACAGACGCGTTATCCAATGGTAAAGGAAGTAATGTAGATAAAGTTCAAGATAGTGAGACATCCTGTTGGTCTCCAAGAAAGCTGATAAAACTATCTTGACGACAATGAGGGAACCCAAAAGTCCTGTCTTGATGTAGTGTTCGATTCTTGGCCTCTTGTTGGCACAAGTTCTTGAACTCGCTGCTGAATCAGTTCGTCTTCTTGAGTCTCAACTTCAAGTTGAAAGACATCGATCAGATGTCTTTGCGACAGAAGTCAAGGACCGAGGAAGTCCTGCAGAATTCAGATGCATATTTTCGGTGCAACAACAAGCTTTGGAGGATTTAAGCGCCAAACAAGAGAAAGTTAATAAGCTTGCTAAGCATCTTGCCAGCATTATGGGTACCAGGATATTGTTTCTTGAGATCTTCGAAGTGGTTTGATTCTGGATTTGTTTTGTCTTGGCGTTTATTTGCGCTGGTCGCCAACTTGGACAACCGATGTATATGATATGCTGCTTTGTTCCCTATATTTGCACCGGTGGCGAACTTTGGCCTTGATGGATGTAATATATGTAACAGCCGTGATAGCCTAGCATAAGTTGCTTGCTTATTTATTTCCTTGTTGTCTTGTTTATTTGTTTGCTTGTAGTCGGTGCAGTTCTTTTTAAAACTAGGCCACAATAACCATGGGCTAATATTTCTTTGTAGTGACACTTTGGGCCTCCACGGGCCAGAGAAACGATGGGCCTTCTACGGGCCAGAAAGCGATGAGACCTTCTACGTGTCGTAGAAACAATGGGCCTTCTACGGGCCATAGAAACAATGGGCCTCCTACGGGCCGTAGAAACAATGGGCCTTCTACGGGCCGTATCATCAATGGGCCTTATACGGGCCGTATGACCATAACGGGCCACCGTTAATAGGCCGTATTTGATTACGCTATGAAAACGGCCCAACATATTAACGGACCACAAACAGGCCGATGTAACCACGGGTTGAATTTCGCCCTAGCGAAAATAGCGAACGGGCCGTAAGTAAGCGAATCTTTGAAATGAGCCCAAGAATAAATGGGCTCGAGAAGGCCGAAAGATAACATTTCTTTGAAGCGGCCCAATCGAATAACGGGCCCTTAATGGGTATAAAGTGATATACTGTTCATTACGGGCCAGTTTCACCACGGGTCGTTAATGGGTGTAAAGTGATACACTGTTCATTGCGGGCCAGTTTCACCACGGGCCGTTAATAGGCCAAGAGTTACATAGGGCCTCATATGGGCCGAAAGACGTCATGGGCCATACATGGGCCAGAAGTGAAAACGGGCTGGAATCATATTGGATGGCCCAGATAACGCTACTGGGCCTAATTCAGATAGGGCGTAACGGGCCTTGGGTTAGAGGGCCGTAAATGGGCTATATGTGAACAGGCCGTTAACAGGATTTCCATGGGCCGGCCCGCCACCTTTTGACCAAGTCAAATGGGCCGACCTTTTCATAGGAATGGGCCTCTGTTGGGGCGTGCCACGTGTCGATGTATCATAGGCGCCTTCTGTCCAATGAGTGGATGACATCTGTCCCAACGATGAGTTGACACGTGTTTCCTCCACCAATGATGATTTTACGTGGAAAATCCCCATTGGTCGGGCTGTTAACGGGTTATCGGATCCAAAACCCGACCCGATAGCTTAACGGGTTCCGTTACGGTGGATGCCATGTGTCGGTCACCCTTGACGAAAGCACTTACGTGACGCGCGATTTATCGTCATGGAAGTGGACACTTCGTGATGATAATTTTGGTAATGTCATGGAACACTTCTCTGACGAAGCAGTATGACTATCTTGATTACATCATAAATTTGTCATGGATGTACATGCATGACAAAAACGCGACCTACTCGACAAACACGTATCATCACGGAAGTGTATTTTTTTGTAGTCGGGTCCGGGCCCATCGCCTTAGCACTTTTGCATGTTGCATGGGCGGCGGAAGCAGACCTAGCCTAACAGCATTCGGTCCAAACCGCACGCGCCGATTGCCGCCGACGTAACGAAGGCCGGCCGATACCACGACGCCGAGTGCCCATATCTTTCCCGTGAGTTGGTTAGTGCGTATAGACCTAATGGCGGACTCGGATCAAATACCAAGATCTCGCTAAGCGTGTTAATGATGTAACGCGGACACCGACCAGGCCAGGCCCACCTCTCACCCGGATAGTCTCAACCTTTACGACGCCCGCCACAAAGATCCACATAGAGGGCCGTTGGGACAAAGGTCCTTTCATTTAATCCGTGAATCACTCGGGTGCTCCTGGTGACCCGACTTTAGTCACCACATGTATCATGTATAAAGTATATAGTATATACCGTGATCACCTCCCAAGTGATCACAGCCCGATAGTATAGCACAAGAGAGCGGACAAGAATGTAGGGCCATCGATGGAATACTAGCATCCTATACTAAGCATGTAGGATTGCGGTAAAGGTAACAACGATGAGTAGCAAGGACAGGCTATGCATCAGGATAGGAATAACGGAAAGCAGTAACATGCTACACTACTCTAATGCAAGCAGTAGAGAGTAGAATAGGCGATATCTAGTGATCAAGGGGGGGGGGCTTGCCTGGTTGCTCTAACAAGAAGGGTTCATCAACACCGTAGTCGTACTGGGTAGCAGCGGCTTCGGTCTCGGTGTCTAACGACAGAAGAGGGGGAAGAAACAATAAATATAATGCAAACATGAGCATGAAGATGGAAGACATGACAATGCGCGGTGCTAGGTGTGCCCTAACGCGGTAGGAGGTGGTACCGGCCAAGGGGGGAAACATCCGGGAAAGCATTCCCGGTGTTTCGCATTTCGGACAGATGAACCGGAGGGGGAAAGTTGCGTGTTTGCTATGCTAGAGATGTGTGGCGGACGAACGGGGTGCGTATCCGGATTCGTCTCGTCGTTCTGAGCAGCTTTCATGTACAAAGTTTTTTCATCCGAGTTACAGATTATTTTATATTAGTTTCCAAAGTTTTAATTCATTTTCTAATTTATTTTAATTCGAAATTAATGTTAAACTGCTAGATGTACCCAGCACAGTGTACACAAAAATTATACACTGGCTGACATGTGGGGCCAGGGGGACCCAGTTGACCAGTCAACCTTTGACTGGTCAACAGGGGGTGGGGCCCCCTGTCATTGACTCACCTAACTAATTAACCTAATTAGAAGGTTTAATTAGCAGGTTAATTAGGCTAAGTTAATTAATTAATTAGTTAATTATTATTTTTAATATATATATATATATATATGTATATATTTCCTATTTTTTTTTCCAGGGGCTGGGCCCCACTTGTCATTGGGCCAGGGGTGGCTTAGCGGGCGCGCGGGTTACGGGCTCCTGGAGCGGGTGTTGTGCACCCACCCAGGCCGACAGAGGAGGGGACGGGCGCTGGGCGCCGGCGTCCGCGGGTGCAGGGGAGGGGGAGCGGTAGCAGGGCGAGGTCGGAGCGGGGCCGAGCGGGCATGGCCGGACCGTGGTCGGCGGCAGGAGGCGGAGCAGGGGGGCACTAGGCGAGGCCATGGCCGGAGCTACGCACGGCAGAGGGAGGCCTCGTCGAAGCAGGAATGTGCGGCGTCACGGGCGAGTGAGAGAGGGGGTCGCGGGCGTGTTGGCCGGCGAGACCACAGCAGTGCCAGCGAGATGGTGCGCGGAACCAAAGCAACGGCGGGGCTTCGCGGGTGCAGGCGACGGACGACGGGGTGAGCGGTGGCGAGCGGATCCGCGACGGCCAGCAGCGGTAGGCGGCAGTAGCAGCATCAATTTGCAGAAGTAGAGGCGAGCAAGCACAAAGCAACAACAACAGTATGCAGGGGGTGCGGCCTCGGGCGTACGCGCACGCGCGAGGGTCCCGGCCTCGGGCGGGCAGAGGCGCTGGGAGCGCGCCCGGTGTGGCTACGGCAGGTTCTGGCCATGGCGAACTCAGGTGGGGGCGGGTCTGCGGCGCCGATTCAAAGGCGAGAAACGAGGGGAACGGGACGAGGGCCTCACAGTGGAGGACGCGTGCGAGCTCGAGGGGTCGGGGAGGCCGGCGGCTGTCGGAGACGACCGAATCGAAGGCGGCGAACTCGGGGCAGAGCTTGAAGATGATGTCGAGCTTGGCAGCGCCCCGGCTTGAAGCTGAGGGCGGGGACGACGTGGACGAGTCTGGCGGAGCTCCTGGGCGGGCAGAGACGGCGAGAAGAGGCGGTTGACCGCGGCAATGGCGACGAGGTGGCCTCGGGGGCGACAAGCGGAATGCAGAGGGGCGAGGGGCGCCCAGATCCAGTGGGGGGAGTGAGGGGAGAGAGCTAGGGTTTGGCCCGGGGCGAGGCCTTATAGGAGTGGGGGTGCCGGCGGATGGCCACCACGGCGACGACCGGTGCCGTGGCGGGCATCGGTCATGGCCACGGGGTGGTTCGTGAACAGGGGAGGAGAGGAGGGGTGAGCCTGGGCCAGTGGTCCAGTTGGGTCGGTGGCCTGCTGGGCCGGAGCCCCGGGGGGTGAGTGCTTTCTCTTTTATTTATTTTTGTTTAATTTTATATTTCTGTTTTACTGTTTTTATTTTAGTTTCCTTTTGAATTTGATTTTATAAACTACACCACTGGTTCCTAATTTAGTTTTAATAAGTATGCCACTGCCCCATAAGTTTTTGGCAATAAAACTTATAGTTTAATATTTTATCAAATTGGAAAGGGTAGTTAGTTAAATGTTTTGCTGTTGTTTTAAATATTTTAGTGCACTTAAAGCTTTTATAAAATTGTGGTTTCTCCACAATAATTACCTATGCATTATTTGGCAACACCCCAACATTTTTGTTTTAATATTTGAAAATATTTTATTGTTTGCTTGATTTTGAATTTGAATTCGAACAGGTTCCGAACTAACGCGAGATTAGCAACAATAATCGAGGTGACATGGCATCATTAGCGGAGGGTTACTGTAGCTTAATTATCCGGGTGTCACACTCATCGTCGGCATTCGGGAAGGGGTCCCAGACTTGCTCGCTGCAGCCCACACCCGTAGGCAGCGGGCCGTACAGCCCATCTTCATCAACAAGGCATCCAAGACCTTCACGAGGGTCCAAGCATCACGAGGCGGACGACGCAAGACTTCCTCTGGAGTAGCCTAGCCAGGCAGGCTCACGAGGAGCGGAGATATCACGGCGGGGCAAACCTCGCGAGGCATTCGTGACATAAGCCATGACGAACGGCGCCAGGCGGGCGCCAGTTCGCACAGCATCCCCATTTCCTCTTTGGTGCTAAGAAGGCAAGCGTAGACGAAGAGTACCGAGGCATCAGGCAAAGGTTTCCTTATTGGTGCAACAAGACCAAGACCAGGAGGACGGCAAGGCGGAGGTCATCGTGGAGCCCAAGACGGTGTCACCCCAGGGCTTTTCGCAGGCGAAGACCGCTTTTGTCAAGATAGCTTGTACTAGCTGCCCCCCTTCAAATTTGCTCGCCGTTGTTGGCTCCCTTCCCGCTCAACATTTGGGAAGAGGACTAGGGCCTATCTAAGTAGAGCTAGCCACCACTGTAAGGGCAATCTGATCCGATCTTGATCCAACAGATCGAGAGCCTAGTCGCAAGAACACCTCAACCTCAGGAGGGGTGTTCTTCCCTTGTACTATTCATCATCAGCCCAAGAGGCAATTCACCACTACCACACTGGAGTCGGGTGATACGTCTCCAATGTATCTATAATTTTTGATTGCTCCATGCTACTTTATCAATTGTTTTGGACTATAATGGGCTTTATTTTCCACTTTTATATTACTTTTGGGACTAACCTATTAACCGGAGGCCCAGCCCAGAATTGCTGTTTTTTTGCCTATTTTAGTGTTTCGAAGAAACGGAATATCAAACGGAGTCCAACTGGAATGAAACCTTCGGGAACGTGATCTTCTCACCGAACGTGATCCAGGAGACTAGGACCCTACTCCAAGAAGTGCCAGAGGTGGTCACGAGGGTGGGGGCGCGCCCTCCCCCTGGGCGCGCCCTCCCCCCTGGGCGCGCCCCCCTGCCTCGTGGGCCCCCTGACGCTCCACCGACGTACTCCTTCCTCCTATATAGACCTACGTACCCCCAAACAACTAGAGGAGGAGCGAAAAACCTAATTCCACCGCCGTACCTTCCTATATCCACGAGATCCCATCTTGGTGCTTGTTCCAGAGCTCCGCCGGAGGACGCATCCACCACGGAGGGCTTCTACATCAACACCATAGCTCCTCCGATGAAGTGTGAGTAGTTTACTTCAGACCTTCGGGTCCATAGTTAGTAGCTAGATGGATTGTTCTCTCTTTTTGGATCTCAATACAATGTTCTCCCCCTCTCTCGTGGAGATCTATTCGATGTAATCTTCTTTTTGCGGTGTGTTTGTTGAGACCGATGAATTGTGGGTTTATGATCCAACTTACCTATGGAAAATATTTGATTCTTCTCTGAATTCTTTTATGTATGATTGAATTATCTTTGCAAGTCTCTTCGAATTATCCGTTTGGTTTGACCAACTAGATTGGTAGTTCTTGCAATAGGATAAGTGCTTAGCTTTGGGTTCAATCCTGCGGTGTCCTTACCCAGCGACAGAAAGGGTTGCAAGGCACATATTGTATTGTTGCCATCGAGGATAACAAGATGGGGTATTTATCATGTTGCATGAATTTATTCCTCTACATCATGTCATCTTGCTTAAGGCGTTACTCTCTTTTTAACTTAATACTCTATATGCATGCTGGATAGCGGTCAACGAGTGGGGTAATAGTAGTAGATGCAGAATCGTTTCGGTCTACTTGTCTCGGACGTGATGCCTATATACATGATCATTGCCTGGATAACCTCATAACTATGCTCAATTCTGTCAATTGCTCAACAGTAATTTGTTCACCCACCGTAGAATATCTATGCTCTTGAGAGAAGCCACTAGTGAAACCTATGGCCCCGGTCTATTCTCATCATATCAATCTCCATCACTTTATTTACTTGCTTTGCTTTTACTTTTCACTTTGCATCTTTATACCAAAATACCAAAAATATTATCTCTATCAGATCTCGCTCTCGTAAGTGACCGTGAAGGATTGACAACCCCTAATCGCGTTGGTTGCGAGTAGCTATCGTTTTGTGCAGGTACGAGGGACTTTGCGTGGCCTCCTCTTGGATTGATACCTTGGTTCTCAAAAACTGAGGGAAATACTTACGCTATTGTGCTGCATCATCCTCTCCTCTTCGGGGAAAACCAATGCAAGCTCAAGACGTAGCAAGAAGGATTTCTGGCGCCGTTGACGGGGAGGTCTACGCAAAAGTCAACATACCAAGTACCCATCACAATCCCTATCTCTCGCATTACATTATTTGCCATTTGCCTCTCGTTTTCCTCTCCCCCACTTCACCCTTGCCATTTTATTTGCCCTCTCTTTCCCAATCTCCTCCTCTTTTTCCCTTTGCCTTTTGTTTTCTCGTGTGTTGGATTGCTTGTTTGTCGCGATGGCTCAAGATACTACCAAATTGTGTGACTTCACCAATACCAATAATAATGATTTCCTTAGCACTCTGATTGCTCCTCTTGCCAATACTGAATCTTGTGAAATCAATACGTTGTGTTGAATCTTGTTATGATAGATCAATTCGCCGGCCTTCCTAGTGAAGATGCCGCTAATCATCTGAATAGCTTTGTTGATTTATGTGATATGCAAAACAAAAAAGATGTCGATAACGATGTCGTTAAATTGAAGCTATTTCCTTTTTCGCTTAGAGATCGTGCTAAAGCGTGGTTTTCATCTTTGCCTAAAAATAGTATTGATTCTTGGAACAAGTGCAAAGATGCTTTTATCTCTAAGTGTTTTCCTCCCGCTAAGATTATCTCTCTTAGGAACGATATTATGAATTTTAAGCAACTCGATCATGAACATGTTGCACAAGCTTGGGAGAGAATGAAATTAATGATACGTAATTGTCCTACTCATGGTTTGAACTTATGGATGATTATACAAAAAAATTGCTGGATTGAATTTTGCTTCTAGAAATCTTTTAGATTCGGCCGCGGGAGGCACTTTTATGGAAATTACCTTAGGAGATGCTACTAAACTCCTAGATAATAGTATGGTTAATTATTCTCAATGGCATACTGAAAGTTCTTCTAATAAAAAAGTGCATTCTATAGAGGAAATCAATGTTTTGAGTGGAAAGATGGATGAACTTGTGAAACTATTTGCTACTAAGAGTGTTTCTTCTGATCCTAATGATATGCCTTTGTCTACCTTGATTGAGAATAATAATGAATCTATGGATGTGAATTTTGTTGGTAGGAATAATTTTGGTAACAACGCGTATAGAGGGAATTTTAATCCTAGGCCTTATCCTAGTAATCCTTCTAATAATTATGGAAATTCCTACAACAACTCTTATGGAAATTCTAATAAGATGCCCTCTGAATTTGAGAGTAGTGTTAAAGAGTTTATGAATTCACAAAATAATTTTAATGCTTTGCTTGAAGAGAAATTACTTAAAGTTGATGATTTGGCTAGGAACATTGATAGAATTTCTCTTGATGTTGATTCTTTAAAGCTTAGATCTATTCCTCCTAAGCATGATATCAATGAGTCTCTCAAAGCTTTGAGAATTTCCATTGATGAGTGCAAAGAAAGAACCGCTAGGATGCGTGCTTCCAAAGATGCCTTTATTAAAGCGTGTTCTTCTAATTCCTATGAAAACCAAGATGAAGATATAAAAGTTATTGATGTGTCCCCTATTAAATCTTTGTTTTGCAATATGAATCTTGATGAAACTGAATATGATCTTCCTTTACCTAGAAGGCGTTCTAAGAATTCAGAGTTTTTAGATCTTGAGGATGAAATTGATAAAAGTGGGATTGAAAGAAATAGAAATCTAGAAGTTGCTAAACCCACTATATTGGATCCCAAGGAATTTAATTATGAAAATTGCTCTTTAATTGATTGTATTTCCTTGTTGCAATCCGTGCTAAATTCTCCTCATGCTTATAGTCAAAATAAAGCTTTTACCGAACACATTGTTGATGCCTTGATGCAATCTTATGAAGAAAAGCTTGAGTTGAAAATTTCTATCCCTTGGAAACTCCATGATGAGTGGGAACCTACTATCAAAATTAAAATTAAAAATTATGAGTTTCATGCTTTGTGTGATTTGGGTGCTAGTGTCTCTACTATTCCCAAAACTTTGTGTGATTTGCTAGATTTCCGTGATTTTGATAATTGCTCTCTAAACTTGCATCTTGCGGATTCCACTATTAAAAAGCCTATGGGAAGAATTAATGATGTTCTTATTGTTGCAAATAGGAATTATGTGCCCGTAGATTTTATCGTTCTTGATATAGATTGCAATCCTTCATGTCCTATTATTCTTGGTAGACCTTTCCTTAGAACGATTGGTGCAATTATTCATATGAAGGAAGGAAATATTAGATTCCAATTACCTTTAAAGAAGGGCATGGAACACTTTCCTAGAAAGAAAATAAAATTACCATATGAATCTATCATGAGAGCCACTTATGGGTTGCCTACCAAAGATGGCAATACCTAGATCTATCCTTGCTTTTATGCCTAGCTAGGGGCGTTAAACCATAGCGCTTGTTGGGAGGCAACCCAATTTTATTTTGTGTTTTTTGTTTTTGCTTCTGTTTAGGAATAAATAATCCATATAGCCTCTGTTTAGATGTGGTTTTATCTTTTAATTAGTGTTTGTGCCAAGTTGAACCTATTGGATCTTCTTGGATGATAGTTATTTGATCTTGCTGAAATTTCCAGAATCTTTGTGCTCAGTGACCGAATTGTTAAAAATCACCAGAACGTGATAAAACACTGATTCCAATTGCTGCTGATCAATAAACAAATTGTCCAGGCCTTCTAAGTTTGGTAGAATTTTTTGGGTTCCAGAAGTTTGTGTTAGTTACAGATTACTACAGACTGTTCTGTTTTTGACAGATTCTGTTTTGCGTGTGTTGTTTGCTTATTTTGATGAATCTATGGCTAGTAAAATAGTTTATGATCCATAGAGAAGTTGGAATACAGTAGGTTTAACAGCAATATAAATAAAGAATGAGTTCATTACAGTACCTTAAAGTAGTCTTTTGTTTTCTTTCTCTAACGGAGCTCACGAGATTTCTATTGAGTTTTGTGTTGTGAAGTTTTCAAGTTTTGGGTGAATTCTTTTGATGGATTATGGAACAAGGAGTGGCAAGAGCCTAAGCTTGGGGATGCCCATGGAACCCCCAAGATAATCCAAGGACACCAAAAAGTCAAAGCTTGGGGATGCCCCGGAAGGCATCCCTCTTTAAATCTACTTCCATCGGTAATTTACTTGGAGCTATATTTTTATTCACCAACATGATATGTATTTTGCTTGGAGCGTCTTGTATTATTTGAGTCTATGCTTGTTAGTTTACCACAATCATCCTTGCTGTACACACATTTTGAGAGAGCCATACATGAATTGAAATTCGATAGAATACTCTATGTGCTTCACTTATATCTTTTGAGCTTGAAAGTTTGCTCATAGTGCTTCACTTATATCTTTTTGAGCGTGATAATTTTTGCTCTAGTGCTTCACTTAGATATTTTAGAGCACGGTGGTGGATTTGTTTTAAAGAAACTTGATATCTAGTGCTTCACTTAGATTATTTTGAGAGTCATTAATAGCATGGTAATTTGCTTAATGTTAATATACTTGGTATTCAAGATATGTGAAACTTTCTTTTGAGTGCGTTGAATACTAAGATAAGTTTGATGCTTGATAATTGTTTTGAGATATGCAGGTGATAATATCAAAGTCGTGCTAGTTGAGTAGTTGTAAATTTGAGAAATGCTTGTGTTGAAGTTAGCAAATCCCGTAGCATGCACGTATGGTTAAAGTTATGTAACAAATTTGAAACATGAAGTGTACCTGGCTTGTGCATCCTTATGAGTGGCGGTCGGGGACGAGCGATGGTATTTTCCTACCAATCTATCCCCTAGGAGCATGCGTAGTACTTGATTTTTGATGACTTCTAAATTTTTGCAATAAGTATATGAGTTCTTTTGACTAATGTTGAGTCCATGGATTATACGCATTCTTACCTTTCCGCCATTGCTAGCCTCTACGGTACCGTGCATTGCCCTTTCTCACATTGAGAGTTGGCGCAAACTTCGCCGGTGCATCCAAACCCCGTGATATGATACGCTCTATCACACATAAACCTCCCTATATCTTCCTCAAAACATCCACCATACCTACCTATTATGGCATTTCCATAGCCATTCCGAGATATATTGCCATGCAACTTTCCACCGTTCCGTTCATCATCATCATGACATACATTACTTTTGTCATATTTCCATTGCATGATCATGTAGTTGACATCGTATTTATGGCAAATCCATCATGCATTATTTCTCATACATGTCACTCTTGATTCATTGCACCATCCCGGTACACCGCCGGAGGCATTCATATAGAGTCATACCTTGTTCTAGTTTCCAGTTGTAATCTTTATGTTGTAATCAATAGAAGTGTGATGATCATCATTATTAGAGCATTGCCCAAATAAAAAAAAGAGAAAGGCCAAAAAAAAAGAGAAGGGCAATGCTACTATCTCTTTTTCCACACTTGTGCTTCAAAGTAGCACCTTGTTCTTCATGTAGTAAATCTCATATATTGTGCTTCAAAGTAGCACCTTGTTCTTCATGTAGTGAGTCTCATATATTGTGCTTCAAAGTAGCACCATGTTTTTCATATAGTGAGTCTCATAAGTTGTCTTTTTCATACTAGTGGGAATTTTTCATTATAGAACTTGGCTTGTATATTCCTACGATGGGCTTCCTCAAATGCCCTAGGTCTTCATGAGCAAGCAAGTTGGATGCACACCCACTAGTTTTCTTTTGTTGAGCATTCATAGCTCTAGTGCATCTGTTGCATGGCAATCCCTACTCCTCATGTTGACATCAATTGATGGGCATCTCCATAGCCCGTTGATTATCCTCGTCAATGTGAGACTTTCTCCTTTTTGTCTTCTCCACACAATCCCCATCATCATATTCTATTCCACCCATAGTGCTATATCCATGGCTCACGCTCATGTATTGCGCGAAGGTTGAAAAAGTTTGAGATTATTTAAGTATGAAACAATTGCTTGGCTTGTCATCGGGGGTATAGAAGTTGGGAACATCTTTGTGTGACGAAAATGAAGCATAGCCTAACTATATGATTTTGTAGGGATGAACTTTCTTTGGCCATGTTATTTTGAGATGACGTAATTATTTTGATTAGTATGCTTGAAGTATTATTATTTTTATGTCAATATGAACTTTTGTCTTGAATCTTTCGGATCTGAATATTCATATCACAATTAAGAAGATTTACATTGAAATTATGCCAAAGTATTACTCCGCATCAAAAATTCTCTTTTTATCATTTACCTACTCAAGGACGAGCATGAATTAAGCTTGGGGATGCCTGATACGTCTCCAACGTATCTATAATTTTTGATTGCTCCATGCTACTTTATCTATTGTTTTGGACTATAATGGGCTTTATTTTCCACTTTTATATTACTTTTGGGACTAACCTATTAACCGGAGGCCCAACCCAGAATTGCTGTTTTTTTGCCTATTTCAGTGTTTCGAAGAAACGGAATATCAAACGGAGTCCAAACGGAATGAAACCATCGGGAACGTGATCTTCTCACCGAACGTGATCCAAGAGACTTGGACCCTACTCCAAGAAGTGCCAGAGGCGGTCACGAGGGTAGGCGCGCCTCCCCAGGCGCGCCCTGCCTCGTGGGCCCCGACGCCCACCAGACGTACTCCTTCCTCCTATATATACCTACGTACCCCCAAACGATCAGAGGAGGAGCAAAAAACCTAATTCCACCGCTGTACTTTCCTGTATCCACGAGATCCCATCTTGGGGCCTGTTCCGGAGCTCCGCCGGAGGAGGCATCCACCATGAAGGGCTTCTACATCAACACCATAGCCCCTCCGATGAAGTGTGAGTAGTTTACTTCAGACCCTCGGGTCCATAGCTAGTAGCTAGATGGCTTCTTCTCTCTTTTTGGATCTCAATACAATGTTCTCCCCCTCTCTCGTGGAGATCTATTCGATGTAATCTTCTTTTTGCGGTGTGTTTGTTGAGACCGATGAATTGTGGGTTTATGATCCAACTTATCTATGGAAAATATTTGATTCTTCTCTGAATTATTTTATGTATAATTGAGTTATCTTTGCAAGTCTCTTCGAATTATCCGTTTGGTTTGGCCAACTAGATTGGTAGTTCTTGCAATGGGAGAAGTGCTTAGCTTTGGGTTCTATCTTGCGGTGTCCTTACCAAAGGATGTAAAGGGTTGCAAGGCACGTATTGTATTGTTGCCATCGAGGATAACAAGATGGGGTATTTATCATATTGCATGAATTTATTCCTCTACATCATGTCATCTTGCTTAAGTCATTACTCTGTTTTTAACTTAATACTCTAGATGCATGCTGGATAGCGGTCGATGAGTGGAGTAATAGTAGTAGATGCATAATCGTTTTGGTCTACTTGTCTCGGACGTGATGCATATATACATGATCATTGCCTGGATAACCTCATCACTATGCTCAATTCTGTCAATTGCTCAACAGTAATTTGTTCACCCACCGTAGAATATCTATGCTCTTGAGAGAAGCCACTAGTGAAACCTATGGCCCCCGGGTCTATTCTCATCATATCAATCTCCATCACTTTATTTACTTGCTATGCTTTTACTTTTCACTTTGCATCTTTATACCAAAAATACCAAAAATATTATCTCTATCAGATCTCACTCTCGTAAGTGACCATGAAGGGATTGACAACCCCTAATCGCGTTGGTTGCGAGTAGCTGTCGTTTTGTGCAGTACGAGGGACTTGCGTGGCCTCCTCTTGGATTGATACCTTGGTTCTCAAAAACTGAGGGAAATACTTACGCTACTGTGCTGCATCATCCTCTCCTCTTCGTGGAAAACCAACGCAAGCTCGAGACATAGCATAGGGTATTACACCACAACAGTGGCCCGAACCAGTATAAACCCCGTGTCTCTCTTTGTGTTGTAAATTCGTCGAGGTCGTCCGCAAGATCTTAGCGAGCTAGAGCATAGATCGGTAGGAGGGAAAGACTTCGCACGCACCCTAGTGTGCGAACCTTGAGGGTTTGTCGGAACCCCACATCCGATAGTAATGATCCTTAATCGGTTAGCCTAACCTCTTTAAGTCTTGAGGCCTACTGGCATATATCTATTTGCACAAACTATTACCTACAGATCCTTTGAAAATAGTAGAGTAACTCCAGCAAGTCCGTCCCGGGCAGCTCGGATATAAGCACCCACGGAGCTGAGTGTGGTAAACTCCTGTTCAGAGAAAACTGGAGCACACATGGCATCTTTCAGCGACGATGATTCATCACGCTCTCTACCTCCGAACTCGTGATGGATACGTCATCTGAATCCTCTTGAGGAGGCAGGTCCGGCACTGTATCAACCCTCGTCCTAGTTGACGAGTCTGGTGCCGGATTAGCCGACATTCGGCTAGCTAGGCGTTTTTCCCACGGTTTGCCGCGTGCTCCTCCTTAAATGGAGGTAGAAGAGAAATTTAACAATCTAATCTCATGCGTGGGCATATATCAAAGGACATACCTCTTTGAAGGAGGAGAAGGCTCAACAATGCTCCCGGTTTCTTTCTGTTTTGAACGATCGCCCTGCGTAGGGGGCGCTCTCGAGGAAGCGCGGCTTACCGAGCACCGATCCTATAAAATGCAGTTTAGTGCAATGGATAAGGTGCAAGCGGGGGTTTCTTTTTGAGGAAGTTATTTTAATAGTTACAATGGAGAAGGAGTAAGGGCGGGGGTAGTCGGCTGTAATAGCCTTTAGATGATAACATAAATGTGACAATCCGAACTATGGGATATTATACAACCTTTAGATGGTTCAATAGGTCATACCGAATATGCTACCTTTCAACTTCTTATTTTCTTGCTGCGCTGCCGATAACTGAGCCTTTAAGATCTTTATCTCTTTGGCTTGCTTATCCTTTTCCTCCTCAAGCTTGTTTTTCTGATCAATGGTCATTGTGGCCTTTTTCATCTCTGCAAGCTCTGTGGTGATGGCATTCAGCTTTGTCTGGTTTGTCTTCAGCTCCTGGGACAGCGTGTTGTTCTTCTCCCTGAGAACCTGCACGTTGTAACGATCCTTAAATTGGTTGGCCTAACCGATTTAAGTCTCGGGGGCTACTGGCATATATTCTATTTGCACAAATTATTACCTACATATCCTTTGAAAACAGTTGAGTAACTCCAGCAAGTCCGTCCCGGGCAGCTCGGATATGAGCATCCACGGAGGTGAGTGCGGTAAACTCCTGTTCAGAGAAAACTGGAGTGCGCATGGCCTCTTTCAGTCGACGATGATTCATCACGCTCTCTACCTCGGAACTCGTGATGGATACGTCGTCCGAATCCTCTTGAGGAGGTAGGTCCGACACTGTATCTGTTTAGTCCTCTGTTTCAATGTGTGTACTTTGTTTTCCGTTCTTATATGTTCTGTTTCAATGTGTGTATATACGCTTTCCATTTTGTATATGTGGATGATAACAACTAGATTCAAATTTGAATTACGGTCATTAAATGGCTAGAAAATCACTTAAATATGTTTAAAAGGTCAAATGACCCCTAAAATTTTCCAAATTTTAACATGACAGTTGTATTAGTGCACGTTAAATGTAGAAAAAAATTGAAGGCCGTAAGAGGAAGCTATCTCCCGTTCGTGATCAAACATGCATTGTTCCCACTCGGAACCACGAACCTTCTAGTGAGCTGCTCCGGTTTGTGAGGGGTGTGTGTCCACACTTTCGTCAAACAGGCCAATTTTTTACCATATCATCTTGGTAGCATGACATTAAATAAAGCAAGGTTTCATGTCTTTCTGATCATTTTTTAATTTTTCGGAATTAAAATGACATGGCACTCCATGCACGTGCCCATGCCATGAGACCAATATGTTTGAAAATTCCTTCTAATTTACTTCACATGGAATTAACTCGCACACAAGTACACAAATATGATTTTTCAAACCGTTATGGTTGGGCGTTGCATGTAGATGTTGTTCAAAGTTGAATTACGGTCATTAAATGGCTAGAAAATCACTTAAATGTCTTTAAAAGGTCAAATGACCGCTAGAATTTTCCAAATTTTCATGGTACAGTTGTAGTAGTGCACATTAAACGTAGAATAAATTTTGAAGGCCGTAGAGGAAGCTATCTCCTGTTCGTCATCAAACATGCATTGTTCCTCCTCGGAACCACGAGCCTTCTAGTGAGTTGCTCCAGTTTGTGAGGGGTGTGTGTCCAAACTTTCTTCACACATGCCAATTTTTTTACCACATCATCTTGGCGGCATGACATTACATCAAGCAAGGTTTCATGTTTTTCTGATCATTTTTTAATATCTTGTAAATGCCATGGCACTCCATGCATATGTCTGCATGTGTCCATGTCGTGAGACCAATATGTTTGAAAATTAATTCTAATTTACTGCACATGGAATTAACTCGCACACTTCTACCTCTTGAGCACTGCGTTGGTTTTTCCTTGAAGAGGAAAGAGTGATGCAGTAAAGTAGCGTAAGTATTTCCCTCAGTTTTTGAGAACCAAGGTATCAATCCAGTAGGATACCACGCTCGAGTCCCATGCACCTAAACAAACAAATAAGAACCTCGCAACCAATGTGATAAAGGGGTTGTCAATCCCTTCACGGTCACTTACGAGAGTGAGACCTGATAGATATGATAGATAATATTTTTGGTATTTTTATGATAAAGATGCAAAGTAAAATAAACGGCAATAGAAATAGCTAAGTGTTGGAAGATTAATATGATGGAACATAGACCCAGGGGCCATAGGTTTCACTAGTGGCTTCTCTCAAAGCATAAGTATTACGGTGGGCAAACGAATTACTGTCGAGCAATTGATAGAATTGAGCATAGTTATGAGAATATCTAGGTATGATCATGTATATAGGCATCACGTCCGCGACAAGTAGACCGAAACGATTCTGCATCTACTACTATTACTCCACACATCGACCGCTATCCAGCATGCATCTAGAGTATTAAGTTCATAAGAACAGGTTAATGCTTTAAGAAAGATGACATGATGTAGAGGGATAAACTCATGCAATATGATATAAACCCCATCTTTTTATCCTCGATGACAACAATACAATACGTGCCTTGCTGCCCTAACATCCTTTGGGAAAGGACACCGCAAGATTGAACCCAAAGCTAAGCACTTCTCCCATTGCAAGAAATATCAATCTAGTAGGCCAAACCAAACTGATAATTCGAAGAGATTTGCAAAGATAACCAATCATACATAAAATAATTCAGAGGAGATTCAAATATTGTTCATAGATAAAGTTGATCATAAACCCACAATTCATCGGATCTCGCAAACACACCGCAAAAGAAGAGTTACATCAAATAGATCTCCAAGAAGATCAGGAGAACTTTGTATTGAGATCCAAAGAGAGAGAAGAAGTCATCTAGCTAATAACTATGGACCCGAAGGTCTGAGGTAAACTACTCACACATCATCGGAGAGGCTATGGTGTTGATGTAGAATCCATCCGTGATCAATGCCCCCTCCGGCAGGACGCCGGAAAATGCCCCAAGATGGGATCTCACGGGTACAGAAGGTTGCGGCGGTGGAATTAGGTTTTTGTGGGCGCTTCTGATGGTTTGGGGGTACGTAGGTATATATAGGAGGAAGAAGTAGGTCGGTGGAGCCACGAGGGGCCCACGAGGGTGGAGGGCGCGCCCTAGGGGGGTAGGCATGCCCCCTAACTCGTGGCTTCCTCGTCTGTTGCTTGACGTCCACTCCAAGTCCTCTGGATCACGTTTGTTCCGAAAATCACGTTCCCGAAGGTTTCATTCCGTTTGGACTCCGTTTGATATTATTTTTCTGCGGAACACTGAAATAGGCAAAAAACAGCAATTTGGGTTGGGCCTCCGGTTAATAGGTTAGTCCCAAAAATAATATAAAAGTGTATAATAAAGCCCAAGAAACATCCAAAACAGAATATAATATAGCATGGAACAATAAAAAATTATAGATACGTTGGAGACATATCAAGCATCCGCAAGCTTAATTCCTGCTCGTCCTCGAGTTGGTAAATGATGAAAACAGTTTTTTTGATGTGGAATGCTACTTAGCATAATTTTCAATGTAACCCTCTTAATTGTTATATGAATAATCAGATCCTAAAGTTTAATATTGACATAAAAGTAATAATACTTCAAGCATACTAACTAAGCAATTATGTCTTCTCAAAATATCATAGCCAAAGAAAGTTCATCCCTACAAAATCATAGAGTTTGCTCATGCTCCATTTTCGTCACACAAGAATGCTCTCATCATGCACAAACCCGATGACAAGCCAAGCAATTGTTTCATACTTTAGTAATCTCAAACTTTTTTCAACTTTCACGCAATATATGAGCGTGAGCCATGGATATAGCACTATGGCTGGAATAGAATATGATGATGGGGGTTATGTGGAGAAGACAAAAAAGGAGAAAGTCTCACTTCAACGTGGCTAATCAACGGGCTATGGAGATGCCCATAAATCTATGTTAATGTGAGGAGTAGGGATTGCCATGCAATGGATGCACTAGAGCTATAAATGTATGAAAGCTCAACAAAAGAAACTAAGTGGGTGTGCATCCAACTTGCTTGCTCATGAAGACCTAGGGCATTTGAGGAAGCCCATTGTTGGAATATACAAGCCAAGTTCTATAACGAAAAATTCCCACTAGTATATGAAAGTGACAAAACAAGAGACTATCTATCATAAGGATCATGGTGCTACTTTGAAGCACAAGTATGGAAAAAGATAGTAGCATTCCCCCTTTTTTTGGGGCCTTTTTTTGGCCTTTTTTTGGGACAATGCTCTATGAATGATGATCATCACACTTCTATTTATTTACAACTCAATGATTACAACTCGATACTAGAACAAAGTATGACTCTATATGAATGCCTCCGGCGGTGTACAAACATGCATTGTTCCTTCTCGAAACCACGAGCCTTCTAGTGAGTTGATGCGGTTTTTGAGGGGTGTGTGTTCAAACTTTTGTCAAACATGCCAAATTTTTTTCCACATCATCTTGGTGGCATGACATTACATAAAGCAAGGTTTCATGTGTTTCCGATATTTTTTATTTTTTTAAAATTAAAATGCAATGTCACTCCATGCATACATATGCATGTGTCCATGTCGTGAGACAAATATGTTTGAAAATTCCTTCTAATTTACGGCCCATGGAATTAACTCGCACACAAGTACACAAATATGATTTTTCAAACCGTTATGGTTAGCCGTTGCATGTAGATGTACTTCAAATTTGAATTACGGCCATTAAATGGCTAGAAAATCACTTAAATGTCTTTAAAAGGTCAAATGACCCCTAGAATTTTCCAAAATTTCACGTTACAGTTGTAGTAGTGCAATTTAAATGTAGAAAAAATTGAAGGCCGTACGAGAAAGCTATCTCCCGTTCGTCATCAAACATGCATTGTTCCCTCTCGAAACCACGAGCCTTCTAGTGAGTTACTCCGGTTTGTGAGGGTGCGTGTCCAAACTTTCGCCAAACATGCTAATTTTTTACCACGCCATCTTAGTGGCATGACATTACATCAAGCAAGGTTTCATGTGTTTCTGATATTTTTTTAATTTTTTGGAATTAAAATACCATGTCACTCCATGCATACATATGCATGTGTCCATGTCGTGAGACAAATATGTTTGAAAATTCCTTCTAATTTACTGCACATGGAATTAACTCGCACACAAGTACACAAATATGATTTTTTTTAAACCGTTATGGTTAGTCGTTGCATGTAGATGTACTTCAAATTTGAATTACGGTCATTAAGTGGCTAGAAAATCACTTAAATGTCTTTAAAAGGTTAAATGACCCCTATAATTTTTCAAAATTTCACATTAAAGTTGTAGTAGTGCACGTTAAGCGTAGCAAAAAATTGAAGGTCGTAAGAGGAAGCTATCTCCCCTTCGTTATCAAACAGGCATTGTTCTCTCTCGAAACCATGAGCCTTCTAGTGAGTTGCTCCGGTTTGTGAGGGGCGTGTGTCCAAACTTTCGTCAAACATGCCAAAAAATTTACCACATCATCTTGGTGGCATGACATCACATCAACCAAGGTTTCATGTGTTTTTAAAAGGTTTTTTTTATTTTTTGGAATAAAAATGCCATGTCACTCCATGCTTAATTGTGTCATAGCCATTAGACCAATATGTTCGAAAATTCCTTCCAATTTACTGCAAATCGCACACAAGTACACAAAATATGAGTTTTCAAACCGCTATGGTTAGCCGTTGCATGTACATGTAGTTCAAATTTCAATTAGGGTCATTAAATGGCTAGAAAATCACTTAAATGTCTCAAAAGGTTAAACGACCCCTGAAATTTTCCAAAATTTGACATGACAGTTATATTAGTACTAAAAAAATTCTCGTACATTTAAAACACCATCCATTGCCACTTTACTCCAGATTCGTCTTTCACAGCTAATAAAAAATATCTACAACATCACACAAAGTTTTTTTCTAGGAACCGTTTGCGATGAAAATATCTGGGTCTATTTAAGTCTCCCTCCTTAAGCTTCACCGGCTTGCCTGCTCCAGTGCCGGCAACACCCGATTCCATGAATCCCCCCATTCCCGCACCCCCTTCTTGCAAAGATGACGCCATGGAAACACTTCGTGAAGGCCCGTACTGTGGCCGCATCCCCCCCGAGCGCCGCCACCTATGCCGAGAGTGCTGCCGCATCCGCATTGAGCGCAGCGGCTTCCGCCGAGAGGGCGTCTGCGGGAGCCGACAGGGCAGCTGCAGCAGCTGAGACGGCTGCAGCTACTGCTGCGATGGCGGTTGCAAACACCGAGAGCGCTCAAGCTGCCGTCCGTGCCGCCGTTGTCGCCCTTACCCGGGTCGAGGACATCCACGCCAAGATCGAGGATGCACATGCCAAGATATTCCAGGCCACCTCGGACTCCGGCATGCAACCCACGTCCGAAAAGGCGGCGGTGGCCATGGAGCACCTGCTTCCTCATGAGGTCGCCGAGCGGGAGCTGGAGATGCAGGAGGCGGCGGAGATCGAGGAGCGTCAGGAGGAGGAGTTGCGCGTGGCCGAGGTCGAGGTAGAGAAGAGTCTTTCCATCGAGGAATCAGCGATGGAGTACCAACGCGAGCTCTGGCGCAGCCACTACTATGAGTACTACAATCTTGAGGGCGGCGCCGAGGACGAGGACGCGGTCGACTTCTGTGGGGGGGGGGGGGGGACGCGGAGTCCACGAACGGCGGCATGTCGCCAGGACAAGTCATCGACGTCTCATCTCACACTAACGATGCATAGGCTGGTGCGGCGGTAGATTTGTTAAAATTATGCATACATAGGCTTTGTTTTTAATGCTGGTCTTTTGTTAGCGCAATGTTTAGGTCAACTAGCTCTGTTTAATTACTAAAATTGCTCGATTCGATGAAGTGTGGTCATCTCATCAGACGCTCTTTGTGTGCCCAAATTAGCAGCGATGTTAAATTATGCAATAGCGTACCTGTGGAAATTTCCACCAAAATTTTAATTATCAAACTCATCCCATGCGCGTAAAGCAGAAGAATCGTTTGTGATGCACACAATCGTTCAAAGTGAATGGTCCGGCGGCACCGCGCGCAAATTTTCCCTCCACATTTCCAAAACTTTGGCCTACCACCAAAATATCTACCCTCGTCCCCTCCTGCCTTCCCCACCCCCTTTTCTCCTCGACCACAAGTCACATTTCCCATGTTTCCTCCTTCCTTCCTAATCTATAGACGGTTCCTCGCTCTCGCCATCTCGCATCCTACTGCCGGGGTCGCCATGGTCTTCTTCAAAGACCTCTCCAGCGGTTACACCTCCGGCGACGACTCCTTCACCACCCGGGTATGCCTCTCTTCTCTCTCTCGGACTATGACTTGGAATGAAGGATTTTTACCCGGCAGTCGATTTGAGACATTTCTTCCTCTTGTATCTCCCTAGGACCATTAGTGGCAACGAATGGAGCGGGGTGGCTGAAGATCTATCTGCTCGCTGTCACCATCAATATCCATGCGTGAAGCTAGTTGCGTTTGAATCTGTGGACAGTGGGAGGAAGTTTCTGGCATGTGCAAAGAAGGTTAGACCCTCTTTCGTTGTTACAAATCATTTGTTAGATGTGATTCAGACACTGTCACGGTCCCAACCCTTTCATACCACACCTTCAACCAAACGCATCCTAAGACAGTGTCACAGTTTGTACCTAGTATCTTAAATTGTTGCCATCTCATCAGCGGTGCCATTAGAAAATTATTTGGCACCGCTTCAGCAGTTTGTGCCGCCAACTTTGGTCCACACATCCGAGTAGCCAAGCAGTAAAATACTAAATATTTATGGCACGAAGGAAGTGGGCATCGGAGCAACTACGTGCTTCGAAGTTCGGGTCCCTGATTTTTTCCGCTACATCGCCTCGCCAGCGCAGGGCACCGGTGCGAGATGTAGCAACACTTGTCTTTACCATAGTTTTGGCATACATAGTGGACGGCCTTAGTGCCATTAGTTCTATGTTACTTAATTTGTGCATGTAAACACCTATTAGTATCAATTTGTTGTCATCCAAACACTGTCGCTATGTTGTTGCAGTTATATTTAGCTTCCTCATAAAATGTTCAATTTGTTATTTATTGTACATGAGTAAGAACTTGTAGCGTTGTTGTAGTTAAATATAGCTTCTGATGTTCCGGAATTTGGTTGTTGTCTCAGTAGCAATTAATTCATTTGCACATTGATCTTTTTGAGAAGATATGTCATAATTAACATGTTTCTTCAGTTTTTCAAAATAAGCATTGGTGATTTTCCATGTTGCTATAAACCCATTTCCCCTACAATTGTTACTGATCTAGTTTTCAATATTAAAGGATGAATGGAAGTGTTCTTACTTAGAGTGGGTTGATTAAGAGTGGCCACAGTCTTTGAAGATGTGCCTAGCGAAGCTCTGGAGAATGTGTGAGGAAGAGAACAGACGTAGGCTTAGAGAAACTGTTGTCAACACTGAAGAATATTTGAAGATGCGGGATAAAAATTTGAAGGTGGAGAATGAGCTCAGATTTTTTAAATCAGACTTTTCTAAGATGGTGTTGGCGAAGGAGGAGGCACTTTCCCAGTTGGCCCGTGCAAAACAGGTTCTTACTATACTAAAAGCAGAGGTGGATAAGACAAGCCTGGATGATCTCGATTAGGGAAATGAATATATTGTTCTAATATTGTTCTTATGAAGTTGAACTAGCTATATGTTGTAATGTGTTGTTTTCATGTAGCTATCATACAGTGATGTTATAATATATTTATGTGCCTGATATGAAATTGGCAAACAGCTGTTTGATATGAAATGTGAATTTGCATAATACTGGAATTATTAATTGTAAACTAATAAACCTGCTAAATGTCTCATGGAACTTTGCAAACGGTTCTAGCAGTAAAAGCGCTTGTGATGGATAGCCCAATGCCACACAGTTTTCTTCACCAAATCGTGCGTGATGTAGTTGATAAAAGCCAACAGTTAACCATGGCAGAGCGTGTGTGATAGTTACACCTTTCACATACGAGCCTACACATAAAACTGTGTGGGATGTACATACGAACGGAAACTTTTTCCCTGGATTGACTGTGTGGGATGTACATAAGAATGGAAATGTATCCCTTGGATTGCCTGTGTGTGATATACATACATACGGAAATGTTTTTCTGAGATTCACCGTGTGGGATGTACATACCTACGGAAATGTTTTTCTAGGATTCACTGTGTGGGATGTACAGACCTACGGAAATGATTGGGTTTCGATACTTCGCCCGATCGCACACGAGCTCATTTGGTGTCCCAGGAGGGCCTATCCCCGACGATTTCTGGTTCGTGTGGGAAAGACCCTCCTATTGCCCACACTCACTTGGCGACGGTTCCAAATGCCATCGCGGAGAGGGGTTCAAACCCGTTTGTATAGCACCAACGCATACTAGTGTTTATAGTTTGGTGGCAGTGATTGAAGAACTCTGTCAATGACACTATCATCCAGAAGATTAACTCCTAGATGAGTCAAGTCGTTATGGTACCCAGACATTCTGAGTATGTGTTCACTGACAAAACAGTTCTCCTCCATCTTGCAGCTATAAAACTTGTTGGAGACTTCATATCTCTCAACTCGGGCATTTGCTTGAAATATTAACTTCAACTCCTGGAACATCTCATATGCTCCATGATGTTCAAAGCGTCTTTGAAGTCCCGATTTTATGCTGTAAATCATGGCACACTGAACTATCGAGTAGTCATCAGATTTAGCTTGCCAGACGCTCATAACGTTCGGAGTTGCTCCTGCAGCAGGCCTTGCACCTAGCGGTGCATCAAGGACGTAATTCTTCTGTGCAGCAATGAGGATAATCCTCAAGTTACGGATCTAGTCCGTGTAGTTGCTACCACCATCTTTCAACTTAGCTTTCTCTAGGAACGCATTAAAATTCAAGGGAACGGTAGCACGAGCCATTGATCTACAACATAGATATGCAAAAACTATCAGGACTAAGTTCATGATAAATTTAAGTTCAATTAATCATATTAATTAAAAACTCCCACTTATATACACATCCCTCGAGTCATCTAAATGATCACATGATCCATATCAACTAAACCATGTCCGGTCATTGATACGTTGTAACATCCCAAATTTTCAATTTGGAATGTTATACATAGAGCATCATTGCATATCATATTTTTCCTTGCATTTTTTTGCTCGCACCTACAAATTCTACACAACTCAAGGACCCACGGAGAGAGTTGGGGATTTCGTAATTTTCATATTTGAGTTTTCTCAAATTTTGAAAATAGGGTCATCTGATTTTAATTATTTTATCTTCAATTATTTCTTCTATCAAAATATCAGAGAGGGAATAAAATGACTTTCCCAAAATAAATAAATAATGAAGATTTAATAATAAAATCAAATAAGATTTTATTTTGGAGTTTTTCGCCTTTTTATTTGAATTTAGGAAAAATGCGCATTTTCCAAAATTGCATTTAGGCCCCAAATAAATGTTCATCTAGTCCGGCTTGATTTTAGAAGCCGGGGAAAATTTATTTCGGGATTTTTGGAGTCTGTATAGTATTTCTTTTATTTTTCTTCTTCATGAATTATTTAAAAAAGCAGCATCGACCCACGGGCCGTGTCCGCCTAGGTCTCCGACATGGGCTTTATAAGCTGGGAGCCAGCTCGAGGCCAGCCGCCGCCCAGCGCCGCCAACCTAAGCGCCCCAGCGCCGCGCCTCCCAGCGTCGCCACCGCCGCCGCCGCCGCCGAATCGCGGACCTCGCCGCCGAGGTTCGCCGCCGCCTCGTAAACCATGCCGCCGGTTTTTCTAAAAACCGGGCGGTTTTTCTTCATTTTTTTTTAGTTTTCGTTTTTTTACTTTAGATCGGTTTTTTTCCCAGTTTGGTTAAATAGCGAACGTTCGTTCGTTTGTTCGTTTTAACGAACGCGTTCGTCAGATTAGTTTAGTTAACGAACGTCCGCTCGTTAGTCCGTTCGTCGTTTTTCTTTTTCTCAGATTTAATCCGCGATTTTCTGATCGCGATTCCTGATCCGATTTTCGTTTTAGTATAACTTTTCGCTCGTTTAGCGGAATCAGGCGATTCAAGCGCCTAGAGTTTCGTCTCGGAACCCTCTTTCCGAATAACCTACTTAAATAAGTTTTTGCTACTGTAAAATTTGACCTAGATCCAGATTAGTAAAACGGAGCTGTTTTCTTCCGCCGTTTGACTTTCATTGCTTCGTTTGATTTGATTCTTTTTGCAAACCGGAGTTCTTAAGTTGAACTATCTGGTTAGATCTATTTGAGTTTTACCTATGCATTATATGAGTACTTATTGTATGCTTGTTTGTTTGTCTGCGATAGAATACCCGGAGTGAGCCGCCTGTTACTTCGAGTCTCTAGGTTTCGCGGATCATCAGCAAGGCAAGTAACACTTTGATCATACCTCTTCTCATACCCAGTTTTTATGCATTAGATCTATCCCCAAACACTTGCATGATTAGGATCTAATTAAATTGTGGGTTTTGGGGAGTAGATTGAGGTAGTACCTATTACCTGTTTTATTATCAAACCCTTGGGAGTTACTTCTACGTTTGCTTATTATGCCATGCTATGCCAATAGGCGTGGATTGGGTGAGTGTATCCATGACAGATGTGAGAGTGTTAATTAATGGTTTAATTAAGGTGGCAACTTAAACACACATCTGGGTGGATTGTGGCACCTGGTTTCCATCAGGACTTGCCTGTATTTCTTCGGACCGCCACCCAGGCTCAAAGGGATCATGAGATTATTCAAACTAGAAACTTCCGTGTGCGGCCACAAGCCATTATGGGCTCTGGCATAGTTGATTAAGTTGTGCAAACTCTTACGGGTAGACTAGCAGATGTAGGGGAAAGTAGGTGTACGGGTCTACCCACATGTAAGGTGCTAGCGCTTCCGAAAGACTATGTCTCGGTCATCCGTTTCTCAAACATCATGTAGTGCGAGAAATCAAACGGAGGAGATCGAGTCTTGTGGGGAAAAGTGCGCAAACCTCTGTAGAGTGTATAAACTAATCATGGTTAGCCGTGTCCCCGGTTATGGACATCTTGAGTATCTAGTACTTGGATATCATGTGAATCTCATCATGTTACTTCTAATTAATATTGTTGGGTTTTTAATGAGTACTTTTAAGTGGGATTGAGAATGCTGTCAACCATTCTCAATGTTTAACAACCACCATGATAGTTAAATAAATTTATTCCTTTGCAGTAGGGAAAAATTGGCTTTACGCAAAAACTGTAACCATGGAGCTTTTCCACCAGCCATATATGCATGTAGTATAGGCTTATTATTCCATTATTCTTTATGTGTTACATTGCCAGCACATTCCATGTGCTGACCCGTTTTCGGGCTGCAACGTTTCATGTTGCAGACTTTTCAGACGACGAGTAAGGTGTTTAGGTCGTGGTTCTATACTCAGTGATGCCGTTGGAGTTGATGGACTCGCTTATTCTTCCAAGCCTTCCGCTGTTATCGTATTAGATGGCTTTAAGCCATATTTATTTTATTAAGTTCTCTCTTGAGACATTGGATTGTAATAAGTGTGTGATTGCTACTCTGTTATAAATCCTCCGAGTCTTGTGTGGTGTCGGCATTCTCGATCCGAGGATGACATTGAGCACGAGAGATCGACCGTTTGAGGTCCTGGTCGCTACAAAGATGGTATCGAGCACACGATGTGAGGACACGACCATTAAGCTAAAGCCCTAGATCACTACTCTCTCTTCTCATTTCTAACTCCTCATCTTTTCTACTCTTTTAGGATGACGGAAGTGAGGATCAAGTTCACCCAGCCGGATGAAGATACACCCTTTGGACGACACCTGAAGGAAGTCACTAAGTACGTGAACATTGGAATACCAAGCTTCACCGGGACCTACAATTCCACTTTACCCGAACAAGAGCACTGGAAGATTCAAGCTCAAGTTCCCGGAAGGACGTTTGCGCCAATCACGGAGCCCATAGAGATTATTTTCAATGCACCAACATGGAGTCTGGGAAAGAGCATGACAGCTCACATAACCATGGGACGCATTGGAGAAGTTTACAAAGAAGACCTCAAGGATACTATCTACCAGATTTGTGGGCGCCGAGATGAACAATGGGAGATAGTTGGCACTAAGAAGGATCGGTCCATTGCAGTTTTCATCCAGGAGTTAAACCAGCACATTCGACGCCAGAGAACCGGATGTCTTGTGAGACATGATAGAGTTGAAGACAGCAAAAGCCAAGATTATCAAACTAGAAGGAGGCGAAGGCCGCTCGCAAGGACTACATGGAGGAGATTGTAGCTCTAGTGGGACAAAACGGCGATCTTAAGGAGAAGATTGAAGAACTCATGGGAAATTCAGCACCCGGAGGAGAAGATGAAGATTGCACCTGTCCAGAGAACTACATCATCATCGACGACACCAATTCAGATCCTAGTGATGATGATTTCGAAGATGAAGCTGGAGCAGATATCATGGAGTCTTCATCGGAGCAGTTTTTCTAGTTGACCACCATAACAGTAGTAGATTTCCCCCATTTTAGATTAGTTTTAGTTCCAGCACTTTGTAATGATAGATAGACCGTTGTGTGCCCTTGTTTGAATTGATTGGAGTGATATTGTGTGATTTGTCTCATGTGCATATGGGTAGTGTTTTCTCTCTAGACCTCATTCTATTCTTAACTCTCGTCTTTTCTTAAACCCCTCAGATGCCTCCGAGACGCGACCCCGGATTTGTTTTCCCGCCAGAGATCACTCAGTTGATTCAGCAGCAGAATGCCTTGATTCAAACATTGGTACAGAACCAAGGCAACAACAACAACAACAACAACAACAACCCACCACCACCACCACCTGTTGACCATTTGACCCGTTTCTTAAGGCTGAATCCGCCGGTGTTTTCTAGTAGCACCGAGCTGATTGTTGCAGATGATTGGCTCCCTAAGATAGGGAGGGAGTTGACCACTGCAGGATGTACAGATGGAGAAAGTGTGAAATTTGCCGCACATCAGCTCGAAGGACCCGCAGCAGCATGGTGGGAGAATTTACAGACCACTTACCATGTAGACACATCACATGGGATCGGTTCAACAAGCTTTCCGTCTCGCCCATGTTTCAGCAGGAGCTATGGCCATGAAGAAGCATGAGTTTCGCAACTTCCGCCAAGGAGGACGGACGGTTAGCAAGATGTGGATGATTTGATAAGTTAGCATGTTATGCCCCGGATGCGTTACTACGGATGCAGCTAAGCGGGAGAAGTTTCTAGAAGGACTGAATGATGAGCTAAGCATGCAGTTGATGGTAGCCACTTTCAACAACTACCAGGAGTTGGTAGATCGTGCGCTTATGATTGAAGGGAAGCAGCAGCAGATTGACAATCGCAAGAGAAAGTATGGACAGGGGAAAAATAACTCGAGCTTAGCGAAACTTGGCTTTACCCGAAGCCGGAGGACAATTTCAGCATACCCATGGAGGAGGTAGCTCGACAACCATAATGGCACCAAGAATGGGAGCGGAATGGAGGAAGCAATGGACAAAACCGCACCAACCCGTCAACACCATCCAAGGTAGAGACTGAGCCACATCACTTGCTTTAAGTGCTGCAAGACTGGGCATTATGCAAATGATTGTCCGAAGGCCAAAATGGTAATGGTAATGGAAGCTCGGAAAGAAGCGAATCCTTTCAACGGGGACAAGTGAACCACGTTACCGTGGAGGAGGTTGAAGTTCAGCCAGATGCAGTAATAGGTAAGTTTTTGGTTAAGTCATTTACTGCAGTTGTTCTTTTTGATACTGGTGCATCGCATTCATACATATCAAGGGGATTTGTGGATAAGTTTAGCCTACCCACTAGGACTCTTAAGACACCCATGCTAGTAAGCTCACCGGGAGCGGAGTATACGGCCAGTCAAGGATGTTTTCAAGTGCCATTAAGTATAGGGAGGCATGTTTTCCCAACGGATCTAATTATATTAGAATCCCAAGGTTTGGATGTAATTCTTGGTATGGATTGGTTGTCGATGTATGGAGGAAACATCGATTGCGCCAGAAAGACAATTTTGCTTACGACACCAGAAGGAAGGAGAATCAAGTATGTATCACGGCACGAGCCGAGAAGGGCACATGTAAATTCCTTATCAGGAGTTGTGCAGGAGGAAGTACCAGTGGTAAGGGATTACCCGGACGTGTTTAGGAAGAGTTGCGTGCATGCCACGGATAGAGACATTGAGTTTCGATTGAACTCTTGCCAGCTTTGGGCGATATCTAAGAGACCGTATAGGATGCCAGCCCAAGATTCGGAGGAAATTAAGAAGCAAATTAAGGAGTTACTGGATAAAGGTTTTATTCGCCCAAGTTCTTCGCCTTGGGGATCACCAGTACTTCTAGTGGAGAAGAAGGATGGATCATTAAGAATGGTTGTTGATTATCGCGGATTGAATGAAGTGACCAATAAGAACAAGTACCCACTGCCGATGATCAATGACTTGTTTGACCAATTGCAAGGAGCTGAGGTGTTTTCCAAGATCGATTTACGATCAGGGTAACATCAGTTGAAGATTCGAGAGCAGGATATACCTAAGACGGCTTTTACCACAGTGCACGGGCTGTATGAGTATACCGTTATGTCATTTGGTCCGACTAACGACCTGCCTATTTTATGAACATGATGAACAAAGTGTTTATGGAGTTTTTGGATAAGTTAGTCGTGGTGTTCATTGATGATATTTTGGTTTACTCGAAGAATGAAGAGGAACATAAGGAGCATTTGTGTTTGGTACTCGAGAAGCTCAGAGAACATCAGTTGTATGCCAAGTTCAGGAAGTGTGAGTTTTGCTTGAAGGAAGTTGGATTTCTCGGACATGTTATATCCAGAGAAGGTATAGCAGTAGACCCCACTAAAGTTGTCACTGTGACAAACTGGGAAGCGCCAACAACAGTTGGGGAGATCCGGAGTTTCCTTGGACTCGCAGGATACTACCGGAGATTCATTGAAAATTTCTCGAGGATTGCGAAGCCTATGACAGAATTGTTGAAGAAGGATACCAAGTTCATATGGACTGAGGAGTGTGAAGCTAGTTTCCAAGAGTTGAAGAAATGTTTGGTTACCTCACCAGTATTAATCCTGCCAGACCAAAGCAAGGATTGCGAAGTTTATTGCGACGCTTCACGCCGAGGACTTGGAGCAGTGCTTATGCAGGAGGGAAGAGTTGTTTCGTATGCTTCACGACATCTTAAGCCTCATGAGCTAAACTATGCTACTCATGATTGGGAGTTAGCAGCCGTAGTGCATGCATTGAAGACTTGGAGACATTTCCTCATTGGAAATCATTGTGAGGTGTATACGGATCACAAGAGTTTGAAGTACATCTTCACGCAGAAGGAGTTAAATCTCAAGCAGAGGAGATGGTTGGAGCTCATTAAGGATTATGACATGAGATTGCATTACCACCCCGGAAAGGCTAACGTGGTAGCAGACGCGTTGAGCCGTAAGAGTCATGTTAACATCCTAATGACCGGAGGTTTACCAAAAGAATTAACCGAGGAATTTCGGGAGCTATGTTTGGAAATAGTTCCGCGAAGCTATGTATCAGCGTTGGAGATTCAATCTACTTTGATGGATAAAATCAGGGAAGCTCAGAAGACTGACAAAGAGATTGCCTCTATAAAGGAAAAAATGAGCGAAGGAAAGGCTGAGGGATTTCGTGAGGATGAGCACGATACATGTGGTTTGAAGACCGTGTTTATGTGCCCAATGACCCGGAGATCAGGAAGTTGATTCTACAAGAGGCACATGATTCACCATATTCGATTCACCAAGGAAATACCAAGATATATTTGGATTTGAAGAATACTTTCTGGTGGACCGGAATGAAGAAGGATATTGCAGAGTACGTAGCAGTTTGTGATGTATGTCAGAGGGTGAAGGCGTAACATCGAAAAGCAGGATTGTTACTGACCATTGCCTATACCCGAATGGAAGTGGGATAAACTAGGTATGGATTTCATCATGGATTTCCGGGACTCGTTCAAGCTATGACTCGATTTGGGTTGTAGTCGATCGTTTGACGAAGGTAGCTCATTTCATTCCAAATAAAGACTACCTACAAGAAGGCAAAATTGGCTAAAATATACATGACAAGGATTGTATGCTTGCATGGAGTTCCGAGGAGTATCGTATCGATAGAGGAACCCAATTCACCTCAAAGTTCGGAAGCGGTTGTGCGAAACTTTGGGAACCAGACTGGAGTTTAGTACAGCTTTTCATCCACAGACAGATGGACAAACCAGAGAGTCAACCAGATTTTGGAGGATATGCTTAGAGCTTGTTCCTTGGATTATGGATCAAGTTGGGATGACAACTTGCCGTATGCGGAGTTTTCTTACAACAACAGTTATCAATCTAGTTTGAAGATGGCCCCTTTCGAAGTCTTGTACGGAAGGAGGTGCAGGACCCCGTTGTTGTGGGATGAAGTTGGAGACTGCTAGTTGTTTGGACCGGATTTGATTAAGGAGTCTGAATGGAAAGTAAAGTTGATTCGCGATAGGCTCAAGGTAGCCCAGTCAAGACAGAAAAGTTATGCGGATTCAAAATGCACGGAGACAGAATACGAAGTCGGAGATAGAGTTTATCTTCGTGTATCGCCACTTCGAGGAGTTAAGTGTTTTGGTGTTAAAGGAAAGTTAGCGCCCCATTTTGTAGGACCATATCGTGTTTTGCAACGCATGGGAGAAGTTGCGTACAAGTTGGAATTACCCGAAGGATTGTCAGGAGTTCATGATGTGTTTCATGTTTCTCAGTTGAAGAAGTGTCACGCAGAGATGGCTGATATACCACTGAGAGATACAGTGCCACTGGAAGCGATTCAGTTGAATGCTGATTTGACCTACAAGGAGAAACCAGTTAAGATTCTCAAGTTTGCTAGCGGAGTCACCCGCAGCAAGGTCGTTAAGTTTTGGAAAATTTAGTGGAGCCACCACACTGAGGATGAAGCCACCTAGGAGCGAGAGGAAGATTTGGTTAAGGACCACCCTCACCTATTTTCTAGCCAACCCGAATCTCGGTGAGATTCATCTTATAGTAGGTTTGTAACATCCCAAATTTTCAATTTGGAATGTTATACATAGAGCATCATTGCATATCATAACTTTCGTTGCATTTTTTGCTCGGTCCTAGAAATTCTACACAACTCAAGGACCCACAGAGAGAGCTGGGGATTTCGTAATTATCATATTTGAGTTTTCTCAAATTTTGAAAATAGGATCATCTGATTTTAATTATTTTATCTTCAATTATTTCTTCTATCAAAATATGAGAGAGGGAATAAAATGACTTTCCCAAAATAAAGAAATAATGAAGATTTAATAAAAAAATCAAATAAGATTTTATTTTGGAGTTTTTCGCCTTTTTATTTGAATTTAGGAAAATGCGTTTTTCAAAATTGCATTTAGGCCCCAAATAAATGTTCATCTAGTCCGGCTTGATTTTAGAAGCCGGGGAAATTTTATTTCGGGATTTTTGGAGTCCGTTTAGTATTTCTTTTTATTTTTCTTCTGCGTGGAATTATTAAAAAAACGCGCCACCGACCAACGGGCCGTGTCCGCCTAGGACTCCCGGCCCGCGATGCTTTATAAGCCGGGGGGGAGCCAGCCCGAGGCCCACCCGCCGCCCCCAGCGCCTCGAACCTAGCGCCCGCGCCGCGCCACACCGCCGCCCGCCCGCGCCGCCTCCGCGCCTTCGCGCCTTCGCCGCCACCCGCGCCGCATTGGACTTCGCGGACCCGCCCGCCGCCATGGACTTCGCGGACCCGCCGCCGAGGTTCGCCGCCGCCTCGTAAACTATGCCGCCGGTTTTTCTAAAAACCGGGCGGTTTTTCTTCGGTTTATTTTTGGTTTTTTCTGTTTTCGTTTTTTATTTTAGATCGGTTTTTTTCCGGTTCGGTTAAATAGCGAACATTCATTCGTTTGTTCGTTTTAACGAACGCGTTCGTCAGATTAGTTTAGTTAACGAACGTCCATCCGTTAGTCCGTTCGTCGTTTTTCTTTTTCTCGGATTTAATCCGCGATTTTTTGATCGCGATTCCTGATCCGATTTTCATTTTAGTATAGCTTTTCGCTCGTTTATCGCAATTAGGCGATTCAAGCGCCTAGAGTTTCGTCTCGAAACCCTCTTTCCGAATAACCTACTTAAACAAGTTTTTGCTACTGTAAAATTTGAACTAAATCCAGATTAGTAAAACGGAGCTGTTTTCTTCCGCCGTTTGACTTTCGTTGCTTCGTTTGATTTGATTCTTTTTGCAAACCGGAGTTCTTAAGTTGAACTATCTGGTTAGATCTATTTGAGTTTTACCTGTGCATTAGATGAGTACTTATTGTATGCTTGTTTGTTTGTCTGCGATAGAATACCCGGAGTGTGCCGCCTGTTACTTCGAGTCTCTAGGTTTCGCGGATCATCAGCAAGGCAAGTAACACTTTGATCATACCTCTTCTCATACCCAGTTCTTATGCATTAGATGTATCCCCAAACACTTGCATGATTAGGATCTAATTAAATTGTGGGTTTTGGGACTAGATTGAGGTAGTACCTATTACCTGTTTTATTATCAAACCCTTGGGAGTTACTTCTACGTTTGCTTATTATGCCATGCTATGCCAGTAGACGTGGATTGGGTGAGTGTATCCATGACAGATGTGAGAGTGTTAATTAATGGTTTATTTAAGGTGGCAACATAAACACACATCTGGGTGGATTGAGGCGCCTGGTTTCCATCAGGACTTGCCTGTATTTCTTCGGACCGCCACCCAGGCTCAAAGGGATCATGAGATTATTAAAACTAGAAACTTCCGTGTGCAGCCACAAGCCATTATGGGCTCTGGCATAGTTGATTAAGTTGTGCAAACTCTTACGGGTAGACTAGCAGATGTAGGGGAAAGTAGGTGTACCGGTCTACCCACATGTAAGGTGCTAGCGCTTCCGAAAGACTATGTCTCGGTCATCTGTTTCTCAAACATCATGTAGTGCGAGAAATCAAACGGAGCAGATCGAGTCTTGTGGGGAAAAGTGCGCAAACCTCTGCAGAGTGTATAAACTAATCATGGTTAGTCGTGTCCCCGGTTATGGACATCTTGAGTATCTAGTACTTGGATATCATGTGAATCTCATCATGTTACTTCTAATTAATATTGTTGGGGTTTTAATGAGTACTTTTAATTGGGATTGAGAATGTTGTCAACCATTCTCAATGTTTAACAACCACCATGATAGTTAAATAAATTTATTCCTTTGCAGTAGGGAAAAATTGGCTTTACGCAAAAACTGTAACCACAGAGCTTTTCCACCAGCCATATATGCATGTAGTATAGGCTTATTATTCCATTATTATTTATGTGTTACATTGCCAGCATATTCCATGTGCTGACCTATTTTCGGGCTGCAACGTTTCATGTTGCAGACTTTTCAGACGACGAGTAAGGTGTTTAGGTCGTGGTTCTATACTCAGTGATGCCGTTGGAGTTGATGGACTCGCTTATTCTTCCAAGCCTTCCGTTGTTATCGTATTAGATGGCCTTAAGCCATATTTATTTGATTAAGTTCTCTCTTGAGACATTCGATTGTAATAAGTGTGTGATTGCTACTCTGTTATAAATCCTCCGAGTACTGTGTGGTGTCGACATCTTGATCCAGGATGATCTCGACACGAGAGATCGATCGTTTGAGGTCTGGTCGCTACATACGTCTCCAACGTATCTATAATTTTTTATTGCTCCATGCTATATTATCTACTATTTTGGACCATATTGGGCTTTATTTTCCAATTCTATATTACTTTTGGGACTAACCTATTAACCAGAGGCCCAGCCTAGAATTGCTGGTTTTTTGCCTATTTCAGTGTTTCAAAGAAACGGAATATCAAACGGAGTCCAAACGGAATGAAACCTTCTGGAATGTGATTTTCTCACCTAACATGATCCAGGAGACTTGTACCCCACGTCAAGAAAGAAAGGAGGTGGCCACGAGGGTGGGGCCGCGCCCACCCCGCTAGGGCGCGCCCCCTGCCTCGTGGGCCCCCCGTTGCTCCACCGACGTACTCCTTCCTCCTATGTATACCTACGTACCCCCAAACGATCAGATACGGAGCCAAAAACCTAATTCCACTACCACAACTTTCGTATCCACGAGATCCCATCTTGGGGCACATTAGGAGCTCATGGAAGGGGAATCCACCATGGAGGGCTTCTACATCATCATAGCCTCTCCGATGAAGTGTGAGTAGTTTACCTCAGACCTTCGGGTCCATAGTTAGTAGCTAGATGGCTTCTTCTCTCTTTTTGGATCTCAATACAATGTTCTCCCCCTCTCTGCTGGAGATCTATTTGATGTAATCTTCTTTTGTGGTGTGTTTGTGGAGAACGATGAATTGTGGGTTTATGATCAAGTCTATCTATGAACAATATTTGAATCTTCTCTGAATTCTTTTATGTATGATTGGTTATCTTTGCAAGTATCTTTGAATTATCAGTTTGGTTTGGCCTACTAGATTGGTTTTTCTTGCGATGGGAGAAATTCTTAGCTTTGGGTTCAATCTTGCGGTGTCCTTTGCCAGTGACAGTAGGGGCAGCAAGGCACGTATTGTATTTTTGCCATCGAGGATAACAAGATGGGGGTTTTATCATATTGCATGAATTTATCCCTCTACATCATGTCATCTTGCTTAAGGCGTTACTCTGTTTTCTTGAACTTAATACTCTAGATGCATGCTGGATAGAGGTCGATGAGTGGAGTAATAGTAGTAGATGCAGCAGAGAGTCGGTGCGCTTGTCTCGGACGTGATGCCTATATACATGATCATACCTAGATATTCTCATAACTATGCTCAATTATGTCAATTGCTCAACAGTAATTCGGTCACCCACCGTAAAATACTTATGCTCATGAGAGAAGCCACTAGTGAAATCTATGGCCCCCGGGTCTATCTTTATCATATTAATCTCCCAACACTTTGTTATTGCTTTTTCTTTTTACTTTGCTTTTATTTTACTTTGCATCTTTATACCAAAAATACCAAAAATATTATCTATCATCTCTATCAGATCTCACTCTCGTAAGTGACCGTGAAGGGATTGACAACCCCTAATCGTGTTGGTTGCGTGGAGCTATTTGTTTTATGTAGGTACGAGGGACTTGCGTGTAGCCTCCTACTGGATTGATACCTTGGTTCTCAAAAACTGAGGGAAATACTTACTCTACTCTGCTGCATCACCCTTTCCTCTTCAAGGAAATCCAACGCAGTGCTCAAGAGGTAGCAATCATCACGTGATATGGAGTAGTTTTCAATGGTGAACATCTCTATGTTGATAATATCTACTATATGATTCACGATCGACCATTCGGTCTCAATGTTCCGAGGCCATGTCTATACATGCTAGGCTCATCAAGTTTAACCCGAGTATTCCGCACGTGCAAAACTATCTTGCACCCATTATATGTGAACGTAGAGCTTATCACACCCGATCATCACGTGGTGTCTTGGCACGATGAACTATCACAATGGTGCATACTCAGGGAGAACAATTATACCTAGAAATTTTAATGAGGGATCATCTTATAATGCTACCGCCATACTAAGCAAAATAAGATGCATAAAAGATAAACATCACATGCAGTCAAAATATGTGACATGATATGGCCATCATCATCTTGTGCCTTTGATCTCCATCTCCAAAGCACCGTCATGATCTCCATCGTCATTGGCTTGACACCTTGATCTCCATTGTAGTGTCGTTGTCGTCTCGCCAACTATTGCTTCTACAACTATCGCTAATGCATAGTGATAAAGTCAAGCAATTACATGGCGATTGCATTTCATACAATAAAGTGACAACCATAAGGCTCTTGCCAGTTGCCGATAACTTTTAGAAAACATGATCATCTCATACAATAACGTATATCACATCATGTCTTGACCATATCACATCACAACATGCCCTGCAAAAACAAGTTAGACGTCCTCTACTTTGTTGTTGCAAGTTTTACGTGGCTGCTACGAGCTTCTAGTAAGAATCGTTCTTACCTACGCATCAAAACCACAACGATGTTTCGTCAAGTGTGTTGTTTTAATCTTCAACAAGAACCGGCCGTAGTAAAATTTGATTCAACTAAAGTTGGAGAAACAGACACCCGCTAGCCACCTTTATGCAAAACAAGTTGCATGTCTGTCGGTGGAACTAGTCTCATGAACATGGTCATGTAAGGTTGGTCCAGGCCGCTTCATCCAACAATACTGCTGAATCAAAATAAGACATTGGTGGTAAGCAGTACGACTATGATCACCCACAACTCTTTGTGTTCTACTCGTGCATATAATCTACGCATAAACCTAGCTCTGATACCACTATTGGGAAACGTAGCTTGCAATTTCAAAAAAATTCCTACGATCACGCAAGATCTATCTAGGAGATGCATAGCAACAAGAGGGAAAGAGTGTGTCTACGTACCCTCGTAGACCGAAAGCGGAAGCCTTAGTTTAGCGCGGTTGATGTAGTCGAACGTCTTCACGATCCAACCGATCAAGTACCGAATGTACGGCTCCTCCGAGTTCAGCACACGTTCAGCTCGATGACGTCCCTCGAACTCTTGATCCAGCAAAGTGTTGAGGGAGAGTTTCATCAGCACGACGGCGTGGTGACTGATACGTCTCCGTCGTATCTACTTTTCCAAACACTTTTTCCCTTGTTTTGGACACTAACTTGCATGATTTGAATGGAACTAACCCGGACTGACGATGTTTTCAGCAGAATTGCCATGGTGTTATTTTTGTACAGAAAAAAAAGTTCTCGGAATGACCTGAAACTTCACGGAGATTATTTTTGGAAATAATAAAAAATATTGGCGAAAGAATCAAGGCCAGGGGCCCACACCCTATCCACGAGGGTGGGGGCGCGCCCCCTGCCTCGTGGGCCCCCTAGAGCTCCACGGACCTCAACTCCAACTCTATATATTCGTGTTCGGGGAGAAAAAAAATCAGAGAGAAGGATTCATCGCGTTTTACGATACGGAGCCGCCGCCAAGCCCTAATCTCTCTCGGGAGGGCTGATCTGGAGTCCGTTCGGGGCTCCGGAGAGGGGAATCCGTCGCCATCGTCATCATCAACCATCCTCCATCGCCAATTTCATGATGCTCACCGCCGTGCGTGAGTAATTCCATCGTAGGCTTGCTGAACGATTATGAGTTGGATGAGATTTATCATGTAATTGAGTTAGTTTTGTTAGGGTTTGATCCCTAGTATCCATTATGTTCTGAGATTGATGTTGCTATGCTTAATGCTTGTCACTAGGGCCCGAGTGCCATGATTTCAGATATGAACCTATTATGTTTTCATGAATATATGTGAGTTCTTGATCCTATCTTGCAAGTCATTAGTCACCTACTATGTGTTATGATCCGGCAACCCCGAAGTGACAATAATCGGGACCACTCCCGGTGATGACCTGTAACATCCCAAATTTTCTATTTGGAATGTTATACACTAGATCATCATTGCATATCATATTTTATTGCATTCTGGTTTGATCCTAGAAATTCTACGCAACTCAAGGGCCCACGGAGAGAGTTGGGGATTTCTTTATTTTCATATTTGAGTTTTCTCAAATTTTGAAAATAGGATCATTTGATTTTATTTATTTTATCTTCAATTATTCCAATTATAAAAATAAGAGAGAGGGAATAAAATGACTTTCCCAAAATAAAGGAATATTGAGGATTTAATAAAAAATCAAATAAGATTTTATTTTGGAGTTTTTCGCTATTTTATTTGAATTTAGGAAAACAATGCATTTTTCAAAATTGCATTTAGGCCCCAAATAAATGTTCATCTTGTCCGGCTTGATTTTAGAAGTCGGGCAAAATTTATTTCGGGATTTTTGGAGTCCCTTTAGTATTTCTTTTATTTGTTTTTTGCGCGAAACTATTTAAAAAGCGCGAACCGACTTTTGGCCGTGTTTGGCCAGGACTCCACCCGGCCGGCCCTTTATAAGGCGCCACCCCCGAGTCCGTCAGCCCAAGCCGCCCCACACTGAAACCCTAGCCCGATCCGCCGCCGGACCACGCCCGAGAGCCGCCGACTCATGGGACCCGCGCCCGCCACCCCTCTCGGGAGGTAGCCACCGCCCGCCACGGTGGTTTTCCTCAAGAAAACCATTTGGTTTTCCATTTAGTTTTTCGTTCGTTTTTTTAAATAAAACCCTAGATCTGTTTTTTTATTAGATCGGTTTTATTTTTCGGTTCAGTTTATTTAGCGGACGTTTGTCCGAACGTTCGTTTTAACGAACGGTTTTCATTTTTTTTCGCAGACAGCGAACGTTCGTTCGTTAGCCTGTTCATCTGTTTTTCTTTTTCTCGGATTTTCCGCGATTATTTATGATCGCGATTTCCCATCTCTTTTTCGTTCTAGTATAACTTTTCGCTCGTTTATCGAAATCAGGCGATTCAATTACCTAGAGTTTCGTCTCGAAACCCTCTTTCCGTTTAACCAACTCAAACAAGTTTTTACTTCTGTAAAATTTGACTTAGGTCCATATTAGTAAACGAAGTTTGTTTCTTCGCCGTTTGACTTTCGTTGCTTCGTTTGATTTGATTCTTTTTGCAAACCGGAGTTCTTAAGTTGAACTTTCTGGTTAGATCTCTTATTTGAGTTTTCCCCATGCATTAGATGAGTACTTATTGTATGCTTGTTTGTTTGCGATAGAGTACCCGGAGTGCGCCGCTTGTTACTTCGAATCTCTAGGTTTCATGGATCATCAGCAAGGCAAGTAACACTTTGATCATACCTCTTCACTACCCAGTTTTATTGCGTTAGATCAACCCTCAAACATTGCATGATTAGGATCTAATTAAATTTTGGGTTTTGGGAAGTAGATGAGTAGTACCTATTACCTGTTTTTTTATCAAACCCTTGGGAGTTACTTCTACGTTTGCTTATATTGCCATGCTATGCTAGTAGATGTGGATTGGGTGAGTGTATCCATGACAAATGTGAGATTGTTAAATTAATGGTTTATTTAAGGTGGCAACTTAAACACACATCTGGGGGGATTGAGGCACATGGGTATTCCAGCGATTGCCTGTTTTTCTTTATGGACCGCCACCCAGGCCCAAAGGGATCATGAGATTATTCATGCTAGAAACTTCCGTGTGCAGCCACAAGCTACTATGGGCTCTAGCATAGTTGATTATGTCGAGTGAACTCTTACAGTGGTAGACTAGCAGATGTAGGGGATGTAGGTTGGTACTGTCTACCCAATCGTAAGGTGCAAACGCTTCTGAAAGACTATGTCTCGGTCATCCGTTTCTCAAACACCATGTAGTGCGAGAATCCCAATGGAGGAGATCGAGTCTTGTGGGGAAAAGTGCGCAAACCTCTACAGAGTGTATAAACTAATCATGGTTAGCCGTGTCCCCGGTTATGGACGTTTTGAGTATCTAGTACTTGGATTATCATGTGAATCTCATCATGTTACTTTAATTAATACTGTTGGGTTTAATGATGATGCTTAATTGGGATTGAGAGGATGTCTATCTTCTCAATGTTTAACAACCACAATGATAGTTAAATAAAATTTATTCCTTTGCAGTAGGGAAAAATTGGCTTTTCACAAAACTGTAACCATAGAGTTTTCCACTAGCCATATATGCATGTAGTATAGCATTACTATTTTCATTGCTCTCTATGTGTTACATTGCTAGCATATTCCATGTGCTGACCCGTTTTCGGGCTGCAATGTTCATGTTGCGGACTTTTCAGACGATGAGTAAGGTTTTGTAGGTCGTGGTTCTATACTCAGTGATGCCTTTGGAGTTGATGGACTCGCTTATCTTCCAAGCCTTCCGCTATTATCGTTATTAGATTGCCTTAAGCCATATTTATTGTAATAAGTTCTCTTTTGAGACATTCGATGTAATAAGTGTGTGATTGCTACTCTGTTATACATCCTTCAAGTATTGTGCGTGTCAGCATTACTGATCCAGGGATGACACTGAAGCACAGGGATCAGACTGTTTGAGGCTGGTCACTACAAGATGGTATCAGAGCACACGCTGACTATAGGACAAGACCACTAAGCTCAAACCCTAGATCACTACTCTCTTCTCATTTCTGACTCCTCATCTTTTCTACTCTTTTAGGATGGCGGATGCAAGGAACAAGTTCACGCAACCAGATGAAGATACACCCTTTGGACGCCACTTGAAGGAAGTCACTAGATACCTGAACATCGGAGTACCAAGCTCCACCTAGACCTACAACGCCACTTTACCCGAAGAGGAGCGCTGGATGATTCAAGTTCAAGTTCCAGGAAGGACATTCGCGCCAGTCACTGAGCCCATAGAGTTTTCCTTTGATGCACCAACCTGGAGTCTAGGAAAGAGTATGGCCGCCCACATCACAATGGGACGCATTGGAGAAGTTTATCACCAGGATCTCAAGGATACTATTTACCAGATTTGTGGGCGCCGAGAAGTGCAATGGGAGATGATCAGCACCAGGAAGGATAGATCAATCGCAGCTTTTATCCCGGAGTTAAACCAGCACATTCGGCGCCAGAGAACCAGGATGTCTTGTGAGCATGATAGATCTGCCAAGGCCTCGGCCAAGATCACGGAGCTGGAGGAAGAACTCAAGGCTACACGAAGATTATATGGAGGAAATCGAAGTATTAGTGGAGAAGAATGACGACCTGACCAGGAAGCTAGGAGTTTTCATGGGAGACCCCGCGCCAGGAGGAGAAGATAACGATTCCACTTGCCCGGAGAACTATATCATCATAGACGACACCGACTCGGACCCAGACGACAGCAATGATGACTATGTTGATGAAGCTGGAGCGGATATCATGGAGTCTTCATCGGAGCAGTTTTTCTAGTCGACCACCATAACATTAGTAGTATTCCCCCATGTACCTAGTATAGTCCGAGCACCTTTATGACGATAGATAGACCGTTGTATGCCCTTGTTTGAATTGATTGAAGTGATTTTGTTTGCATTTGTCTCATGTGCATATGGGTAGTGTTTTCCCTCTAGACCTCATTCTATTCTATTTTCTCATCTTTTCTAAACCCTCAGATACCTCCGAGACGTGACAATGGATTTGCTTTCCCACCGGAGCTCGCCAGTTGATCCAGAAGCAGAATGCATTGATGCAGTTGCTAGTCCAGAATCAGAAGCAGGGGAACAACAACAACAACAACAACAACCCACCACCTCCACGACCTGTTGATCACTTAACCCGTTTTCTTAGACTGAATCCGCCGGTGTTTTCCAGTAGCACCGAGCCAATAGTTGCAGATGATTGGCTCCGCAAGACAGGAAGGGAGTTGACCACTGCAGGATGCACAGATGCGGAAAAGGTGCGCTTTGCCGCACATCAACTTGAAGGACCCACAGCATCATGGTGGGAGAATTTCACAGCCACTTATCCTATCGACCTTTGTCACATGGGATCAGTTTCAGCGAGCTTCCGTCTTGCCCATGTTTCAGCAGGAGCTATGGCCATGAAGAAGCGTGAGTTTCGCAACTTGCTCCAAGGAGGACGGACAGTTGGCCAGTATGTGGATGACTTTAGTAAGTTAGCACGTTATGCCCCAGATGACGTTGATATGGATGCAGCTAAGCAAGAGAAGTTTCTGGAAGGACTGAATGATGAGCTGAGCATGAAGTTGATGGTAGCAAGCTTCAACAACTACCAGGAGTTAGTAGATCGTGCTCTTATGATTGAAGGGAAGCAACATCAGATTGAAAACCGCAAGAGGAAGTATGGACAAGGGAAGTACAATTCTGGAGCTCAGCAGAAGCCACGTTTTATTCCTAAACCGGGAGGACATTTTCAGCATACCCATGGAGGAGGGAATTTGCATAATCATAATGGCCCCAAGAATGGTAACGGGAATGGAGGAAGCAACGGCCAGAACCGTACCAACCCGTCAACCCCAGCCAAGAGAGACCTGAGCCAAGTCACTTGCTATAAGTGTCAGAAGACTGGACATTATGCCAATGAATGTCCTGAAGCCCAGAATGGAAATGACAATGGAAGCTCTGGGAAGAAGCCGAACCCTTCACTACTAGGGAAAAGCCTAGCAGCAGCGCGGGTTTTGGGTGTGTCGATGGCGGGTGCCCGCGCTCGATAAATGCCACAAGTTTAACTTGTAGCGATGGCGTGTTGACACACGCCATCGCTATACATGGTTAGCAGTGGCGTGCGCTGCGAGCAGCTCTACTGCTAATTATCTGTAGCGGGTCTTATACCCCGCGCTACTGCTATTACTTTCAAAAACAAAAAAAAATCTTGATCCCGTGCGTGTTCTCAATGGCAGCAGTGGTTCGATCTAGCGACGATTAGCATCGCCGGAGGCATGAACGGACAGCGGAAGATCAGATCCGGCGGTGGCTGTGGGAGAGGGCCCGTTTCTATGGCAGAGCCAGGCCGTGGCATGGGGCTCCTTTTCTCGACCATGCCAGATAGCTCCGGGTCGTCCATGGCGACGACCTGCATGGGCATGGACATGGGAGGGTGAGTCAAACCAGAGGGATAGAGAGAAAAGGAAAACCGAGGGAGAGAGGAAGGTGATGGAGGGAGCAGCGGAGCTAGTCACCGGTGGTGAGGTGCTCCGGTGTGGTGGCGCAGGGCGGCGGCCTCCTAGACGTCAGTGGAAGACCGACGAGCTCTTAGACGCCAGTGGCACGAGGCGGCGGCCTCTTTCAGCGCCACGGAGGAGGATGGGCGCATGGGCAAGAGGTCCATGTGAGAGCGTATGGAAAGTGAGAGAAGTGAGTGGCGGAGAGAGGAGGGATTTGGGGGAGGAGAAGGGGATTCGGCCGAGGATATGGCGACTTCACGTACCTCGTACTTAGTAGTAGCGAGGGGTATAAAACCGCGCTACTACAATCAACTTAGTAGTAGCGCGGGTTTATACCCCTCGCTACTACTATGGCATGTCTCGGGGGGCACGGTAGAGACCGCTTAGTAGTAGCGAGGGTTAAAAACCCGCGCTACTACTATCTACTTAGTAGTAGCGAGGGTTATAAATCTGCGCTACTGGTAAGTAGTAGTAGCGCTTGTTTTAATCCCTCGCTACGGGTAAGATTCTGTGTATAAGGTTTTCCCTAGTAGTGCTTTCAACAGGGGACAGGTGAACCACGTTAACGTGGAGGTTGAAGCTCAGCCAGATGCAGTAATAGGTAAGTTTTTGGTTAAGTCATTTACTGCACTTGTTCTTTTTGATACTGGTGCATCGCATTCATACATATCAAGGGGATTTGTGGATAAGTATAAACTTCCAACCCAAGCCCTTAGGTCACCCATGTTAGTAACCTCGCCTGGAGCAGAATATATGGCTAGTTTATGGTGTGATCGGTTACCATTAAGGATTGGTAACTACGTGTTTCCCTTGGACCTAATAGTATTGGAATCGCAAGGATTGGATGTGATATTAGGCATGGATTGGTTATTGAAGTATGGAGGGAACATTGAATGCGCTAGTAAGACGATTTTGCTTACGACACCAGAAGGAAGAAGGATCAAGTATGTGTCCCGGCACGTGCCGAAGAGGACTCAAGTAAATTCCTTATCAGGAGTTGTGTAGGAGGAAGTACCAGTGGTGAAGGATTTCCCCGATGTATTTCCAGAGGAGTTGCCAGGCATGCCACCGGATAGAGACATTGAGTTTTTGATTGAGCTTTTGCCAGGCACAGGGCCAATAACTAAGAGACCCTACCGGATGCCCGCACAAGATTTGGAGGAAATTAAGAAGCAGATTAAGGAGTTACTGGATAAAGGCTTTATTCGCCCAAGTTCTTCACCTTGGGGATCGCCAGTACTTCTAGTGGAGAAGAAGGATGGATCATTGAGGATGGTTGTTGATTATCGAGGATTGAATGAAGTGACAATTAAGAACAAGTACCCGTTGCCGATGATCAACGATTTGTCTGACCAATTGCAAGGAGCTAAGGTATTTTCCAAGATTGATTTGCGATCAGGATACCATCAGTTGAAGATTAGAGAGCAGGATATACCTAAGACGGCTTTTACCACCAGGTACGGGCTGTATGAGTATACCGTTATGTCATTTGGTCTGACTAACGCACCTGCCTATTTCATGAACATGATGAACAAGGTGTTTATGGAGTTTTTGGATAAGTTTGTCGTGGTGTTCATTGATGATATTTTGGTCTACTCGAAGAATGAAGAGGAGCATAAGGAGCATTTGCGTTTGGTACTTGAGAAGCTCAGAGAACGTCAGTTATATGCCAAGTTCAGCAAATGTGAGTTTTGGTTGAAATAAGTTGGATTCCTCGGATATGTTATATTCGGAGAAGGAATAGTAGTAGATCCCACCAAGGTTGTCACTGTGACAAACTGGGAAGCCCCAACAACAGTTGGAGAGATCCGGAGTTTTCTTGGACTCGCGGGATACTACCGGAGGTTCATTGAGAATTTCTCAAAAATCGCGAGACCCATGACGGAGTTGTTGAAGAAGGATACCAAGTTCAAATGGACTGAAGAATGTGAGGCCAGTTTCCAGGAGTTGAAGGAACATTTGGTTACATCACCAGTGTTGATTCTGCCAGATCAGCGCAAGGATTACGAGGTGTATTGCGACGCTTCACGTCGAGGACTTGGAGCCGTGCTTATGCAGGAAGGAAGAGTTGTTTCGTATGCCTCACGACAGCTTAAGCCCCATGAGTTGAATTATGCCACACATGATTTGGAGTTAGCAGCTGTAGTGCATGCATTGAAGACTTGGAGACATTTTCTCATTGGAAACCATTGTGAGGTGTACACGGATCACAAGATTTTGAAATACATTTTCACACAGAAGGAGCTGAATCTCAGACAAAGGAGATGGTTGGAGCTCATCAAGGATTATGATATGAGATTGCATTATCATCCCGGAAAGGCTAACGTAGTAGCCGATGCGTTGGTCCGCTAGAGCCATGTCAACACACTAATGACCAAAGATTTACCGAAGGAGTTAGCCGAAGACCTTCGTGAGCTTTGTTTGGAGATAGTTCCAAGAGGCTATGTAGCAGCATTGGAGATTCAGTCTACATTGATGGATAAGATCAGAGAAGCTCAGAAGACTGACAAGGAGATTGCCTCTATTAAAGAGAAGATGAACAAAGGAAAGGCTAAAGGATTTCGTGAGGATGAGCACGATACCCTATGGTTTGAAGACCGTGTTTATGTGCCAAATGACCCGGAGATCAGGAAGTTGATTCTGCAGGAGGCCCATGATTCACCATATTCGATTCACACAGGAAATACCAAGATGTATTTGGATTTGAAGGATATTTTCTGGTGGACTGGAATGAAGAAGGATATTGCGGAGTATGTAGCATTTTGTGATGAATGTCAGAGAGTGAAGGCAGAGCATCAGAAGCCAGCAGGATTGTTACAGCCATTGCCAATACCCGAATGGAAGTGGGATAAGCTAGGCATGGAATTTATCACGGGATTGCCCAGGACTTGTTCAGGCTATAACTCGATTTGGGTTGTAGTCGATCGTTTGACGAAAGTAGCTCATTTCATCCCCGTGAAGACTACTTACAGCGGTGCCAAGTTGGCTAATATGTACATGACCAGGATCGTATGTCTGCATGGAGTTCCGAGGAGCATTGTATCAGATAGAGGAACCCGGTTTACCTCAAAGTTCGGAATCGATTGCACGAAACTTTGGGTACCAGACTAGATTTCGATCTTGCTTTTCATCCATGAGCATGATGGATGACCGAGAGAGTCAACCAGATTTTAGATGATATGTTGAGAGCTTGTGCGCTAGATTATGGATCTAGTTGGGACAACAATTTTCCGTATCAGAGTTCTCCTACAACAACGATTATCAATCCAGTTTGAAGATGGCCCCTTCGAAGCCTTATGCGGAAGGAGGTGCGAGAACCCATTGTTGTGGGATGAAGTTGAGACCGCCAGATTGTTTGGACCGGATTTGATTAAGGAGTCTGAACAGAAGGTCAAGTTGATTCGCGATAGGCTCAAGGTAGCCCAGTCCAGACAGAAGAGCTATGCAGATTCTAAACGCAAGGAGACAGTTTACGAAGTCAGAGACCAAGTTTATCTTCGTGTATCTCCACTTCGAGGAGTTAAGTGCTTTGGAGTTAAGGGAAAATTAGCGCCACGTTTTTTGGGACCATACAAAGTTTTGGAGCGTATGGGAGAAGTTGCTTACAAATTGGAGTTGCCCGAAGGATTGTCAGGAGTTGGTATACCGCTAAGAGATACAGTGCCGCTGGACGCGATTCAGTTGGATAGTGATTTGACCTATGAGGATAAACCAGTCAAGATTCTCGAGTATGCTAGCCGAGTCACCCGCATCAAGGTTATCAAGTTTTGCAAAGTTCAGTGGAGCCACCACACCGAGGATGAAGCCACCTGGGAGCGAGAGGAAGATATGTTGAAGGGCCACCCTCACCTATTTTCTAGCCAACCCGAATCTCGAGGGCGAGATTCATCTTAAGGGGGGTAGGTTTGTAACATCCCAAATTTTCAATTTGGAATGTTATACACTAGATCATCATTGCATATCATATTTTATTGCATTCTGGTTTGATCCTAGAAATTCTACGCAACTCAAGGACCCACGGAGAGAGTTGGGGATTTCGTTATTTTCATATTTGAGTTTTCTCAAATTTTGAAAATAGGATCATTTTATTTTATTTATTTTATCTTCAATTATTCCAGTTATAAAAATAAGAGAGAGGGAATAAAATGACTTTACCAAAATAAAGGAACATTGAGGATTTAATAAAAAAATCAAATAAGATTTTATTTTGGAGTTTTTCGCTATTTTATTTGAATTTCGAAAAAAAATTGATTTTCAAAATTGCATTTTGGCCCCAAATAAATATTCATCTTGTCCGGCTTGATTTTAGAAGTTGGGGAAAATTTATTTCGGGATTTTTGGAGTCCGTATAGTATTTCTTTTATTTGTTTTTCTGAGCGAAACTATTTAAAAAAAACGCGAACCGACTTTTGGCCGTGTTCGGCCAGGACTCCGCCCGGCCGGGCCTTTATAAGGCGCCACCCCCGAGCCCGTCAGCCCAAGCCGCCCCGCGCTGAAACCCTAGCCCGATCTGCCGCCGCCGCCCGCCGTCCCATCGACCGACGCCTCGCTGCTGCGGCCACCGACCCGGACCCGGCCGCCCGTCCGCCGACCCCGCCGACCCCTCGCCGGAGGTAGCCGCCCGCCCCGCCGCCGGCGGTTTTCCTCGAGAAAACCGTTCGGTTTCCCGTTTGGTTTTTCGTTCGGTTTTTTTAAAAGAAAACCCTAGATGTGTTTTTTTATTAGATCGGGTTTTTTTCGGTTTAGTTTATTTAGCGAACGTTCGTCCGTACGTTCACTTTAACGAACGGTTTTCATTTTTTTTCCGCAGACAGCGAACGTTCGTTCGTTGGCCTGTTCATCCGTTTTTCTTTTTCTCGGATTTTTCGCGATTATTTCTGATCGCGATTTCCGATCTGTTTTTCATTCTAGTATAACTTTTCGCTCGTTTATCGGAATCAGGCGATTCAAGTTCCTAGAGTTTCGTCTCGAAACCCTCTTTACGTTTAACCAACTCAAACAAGTTTTTACTTCTGTAAAATTTGACTTAGGTCCAGATTAGTAAATGAAGTTTGTTTCTTTCGCCATTTGACTTTCGTTGCTTCGTTTGATTTGATTCTTTTTGCAAACCGGAGTTCTTAAATTTAACTTTCTGGTTAGATCTCTTATTTGAGTTTTACCCGTGCATTAGATGAGTACTTATTGTATGCTTGATTGTTTGTGATAGAGTACCCAGAGTGCGCCACTTGTTACTTCGAATCTCTAGGTTTCACAGATCATCAGCAAGGCAAGTAACACTTTGATCATACCTCTTCACTACCCAGTCTATTGCATTAGATCAACCATCAAACATTGCATGATTAGGATCTAATTAAATTGTGGGTTTTGGGAAGTAGATGAGGTAGTACCTATTACCTGTTTTTTTATCAAACCCTTGGGAGTTACTTCTACGTTTGCTTATATTGCCATGCTATGCTAGTAGACGTGGATTGGGTGAGTGTATCCATAATAGATGTGAGATTGTTAAATTAATAGTTTATTTAAGGTGGCAACTTAAACACACATCTGGGTGGATTGAGGCACCTGGGTATTCCAGCGGTTGCCTGTTTTTCTTTATGGACCGCCACCTAGGCTCAAAGGGATCATGAGATTATTCATGCTAGAAACTTCCGTGTGCAGCCACAAGCTACTATGGGCTCTAGCATAGTTGATGAAGTCGTGTGAACTCTTACGGTGGTAGACTAGAAGATGTAGGGGATGTAGGTTGGTACTGTCTACCCGATCATAAGGTGCAAACGCTTCTGAAAGACTATGTCTCGGTCATCCTTTTCTCAAACACCATGTAGTGCGAGAATCCCAACGGAGGAGATCGAGTCTTCTGGGGAAAAGTGCGCAAACCTTTGCAGAGTGTGTAAACTAATCATGGTTAGTCGTGTCCCCGGTTATGGACGTTTTGAGTATCTAGTACTTGGATTATCATGTGAATCTCATCATGTTACTTTAATTAATATTGTTGGGTTTAATGATGATGCTTAATTGGGATTGAGAGGATGTCTATCTTCTCAATGTTTAACAACCACAATGATAGTTAAATAAAATGTATTCCTTTGCTGTAGGGAAAAATTGGCTTTACGCAAAACTGTAACCATAGGGTTTTCCACCAGCCATATATGCATGTAGTATAGCATTACTCTTTTCATTGCTCTCTATGTGTTACATTGCCAGCATATTCCATGTGATGACCCGTTTTCGGGCTGCAACGTTCATGTTGCAGACTTTTCAGACGATGAGTAAGTTGTTGTAGGTCCTGGTTCTATACTTAGTGATGCCATTGGAGTTGATGGACTCGCTTATCTTCCAAGCCTTCCGCTGTTATCGTTATTAGATGGCCTTAAGCCATATTTATTGTAATAAGTTCTCTTTTGAGACATTCGATGTAATAAGTGTGTGATTGCTACTCTGTTATAAATCCTTCAAGTACTGTGCGTGTCAGTATTACTGATCCAGGGATGACACTGAAGCACAGAGATCAGACTGTTTGAGGTCTGGTCGCTACAAGACCGTAGTTTGAGGAGTTCATGTATTCACTATGTGTTAATGCTTTGGTCCGGTACTCTATTAAAAGGAGGCCTTAATGATACATCTCCAACGTATCTATAATTTTTGATTGCTTCATGCTATATTATATTCTATTTTGGATGATTAATGGGCTTTGTTATACACTTCTATAATATTTTTTGGACTAACCTATTAACCAGAGGCCCAGCCCAAATTGTTGTTTTTGCCTATTTCAAAGTTCCGTAGAAAAACAATATCAAACGGAGTCCAAACGGAATGAAACCTTTGGGAACATGATTTTCGGAACAAACGTGATCCAGGGGACTTGGAGTCTACGTCAAGAAATCAACGAGAGAGCACCGAGCGGGGCGCCTACCCCTGGCGCGCCCTCCACCCTTGTGGGGCCCACGTTGCTCCACCGATGTACTTCTTCCTCCTATATATACCTACGTACCCCCAAACCAACAGAAGCATCCATGAAAACCTAATTCCACTGCCACAACCTTCTGTACCCGTGAGATCCCATCTTGGGGCCTTTTCCGGCGTCCTGCCGAATGGGGCATTGATCATTGAGGGCTTCTACATCAACACCATAGCCTCTCCGATGATGTGTGAGTAGTTTACCTCAGACCTTCGGGTCCATAAATTATTAGCTAGATGGCTTCTTCTCTCTTTTTGGATCTCAATACAAAGTTCTCCATGATTCTCGTGGAGATCTATTCGATGTAATCTTCTTTTGCGGTGTGTTTGTTGAGACCGATGAATTGTGGGTTTATGATCAAGTTTATCTATGAACAATATTTGGATCTCCTCTGAATTCTTTTATGTATGATTGGTTATCTTTGCAAGTCTCTTCGAATTATCAATTTGGTTTGGCCTACTAGATTGATGTTTCTTGCATTGGGAGAAGTGCTTAGCTTTGGATTCAATCTTGCGGTGTCCTTTCCCAGTGACAGCAGGGGCAGCAAAGCACGTATTGTATTGTTGCCATCGAGGATAACAAGATGGGGTTTATATCATATTGCATGAGTTTATCCCTCTACATCATGTCATCTTACTTAAAGCGTTACTCTGTTCTTTGAACTTAATACTCTAGATGCATGCTGGATAGCGGTCGATGTGTGGAGTAATAGTAGTAGATGCAGGCAGGAGTCGGTCTACTTGTCACGGACGTGATGCCTATATACATGATCATACCTAGATATTCTCATAACTATGCTCTATTCTATCCATTGCTCAACAGTAATTTATTCACCCACCGTAATACTTATGCTCTTGAGAGAAGCCACTAGTGAAACCTATGGCCCCCGGGTCTATTTTCCATCATATTATTCTTCCAACACTTAGCTAGTTTTTTTGCCTTTTATTTTACTTTGCATCTTTATTATAAAAATACCAAAATACTATCTTATCATATCTATCAGATCTCACTTTCGTAAGTGATTGTGAAGGGATTGACAACCCCTTTATTGCGTTGGTTGCGAGGTTTTTATTTGTTTGTGTAGGTGTAAGGGACTTGAGCGTGACCTCCTACTGGATTGATACCTTGGTTCTCAAAAACTGAGGGAAATACTTACGCTACTTTACTGCATCACCCTTTCCTCTTCAAGGGAAAACCAACGCAGTGCTCAAGAGGTAGCAAGAAGGATTTCTGGCGCCGTTGCCGGGGAGTCTATGCAAAAGTCAACATACCAAGTACCCATCACAAACTCTTATCTCCCGCAATAAATTATTTTCCATTTGCCTCTCATTTTCCTCTCCCCCACTTCACCCTTGCCGTTTTATTCGCCCTCTCTTCGTTCGCCTCTTTTTCGCTCGCTTCTTTGTTTGCTCGTGTGTTGGATTGCTTGCTTGTCACGATGGCTCAAGATAATACTAAATTGTGTGACTTTACCAATACCAACAACAATGATTTTCTTAGCACTCCGATTGCTCCTCTTACCGATACTGAATCTTGTGAAATTAATGCTGCTTTGTTGAATCTTGTCATGAAAGATCAATACGCCGGCCTTCCTAGTGAAGATGCCGCTAACCATCTAAATAGCTTCGTTGATTTGTGTGATATGCAAAAGAAGAAAGATGTGGACAATGATATTGTTAAATTGAAGCTATTTCCTTTTTCGCTTAGAGATCGTGCTAAACCTTGGTTTTCGTCTTTGCCTAAAAATAGTATTGATTCTTGGAATAAGTGCAAATATGCTTTTATCTCTAAGTATTTTCCTCCCGCTAAGATCATCTCTCGTAGAAACGATATTATGAATTTTAAGAAACTTGATCATGAACATGTTGCACAAGCTTGGGAGAGGATGAAATTAATGATACGTAATTTCCCTACACATGGTTTGAATTTGTGGATGATTATAGAAAAAAATTATGCCAGATTGAATTTTGCTTCTAGAAATCTTTTAGATTCGGCCGTGGGAGGCACTTTTATGGAAATCACTTTAGGAGAAGCTACTAAACTCCTAGATAATATTATGGTTAATTATTCTCAATGGCACACTGAAAGATCTACTAGTCAAAAGGTGCATGCGATAGAAGAAATTTATGTTTTGAGTGGAAAGATGGATGAACTTATGAAATTATTTGCTAATAAAAGTGTTCCTTGATATGTCTCCAACGTATCTATAATTTTTTATTGCTCCATGCTATATTATCTACTATTTTGGATCATATTGGGGTTTATTTTCCACTTTTATATTATTTTTGGGACTAACCTATTAACCGGAGGCCCAGCCCAGAATTGCTGTTTTTTTTTGCCTATTTCAGTGTTTCGAAGAAACAGAATATCAAACGGAGTCCAAACGGAATGAAACCTTCGGGAACGTGATTTTATCACCGAACATGATCCAGGAGACTTGGACCCCACGTCAAGAAAGAAAGGAGGTGGCCACGAGGGTGGGGGCGCGCCCACACCCCTAGGGCGCGCCCCGCTGCCTCATGGGCCCCCAGTTGCTCCACCGACGTACTCCTTCTTCCTATATATACCTACGTACCCCCAAACGATCAGATACAGAGCCAAAAACCTAATTCCACCGCCGCAACTTTCTGTATCCACGAGATCCCATCTTGGGGCCAATTAGGAGCTCCATGGGAGGGGAATCCACCATGGAGGCTTCTACATCATCATAGCCTCTCCGATGAAGTGTGAGTAGTTTACCTCAGACCTTCGGGTACATAGTTAGTAGCTAGATGGCTTCTTCTCTCTTTTTGGATCTCAATACAATGTTCTCCCCCTCTCTCGTGGAGATCTATTCGATGTAATCTTCTTTTGCGGTGTGTTTGTTGAGAACGATGAATTGTGGGTTAATGAACAAGTCTATCTATGAACAATATTTGAATCTTCTCTGACTTCTTTTATGTATGATTGGTTATCTTTGCAAGTCTCTTCGAATTATCAGTTTGGTTTGGCCTACTAGATTGGTTTTTCTTGCAATAGGAGAAGTGCTTAGCTTTGGGTTCAATCTAGCGGTGTCCTTTCCCAGTGACAGTAGGGGCAGCAAGGCACGTATTGTATTGTTGCCATCGAGGATAACAAGATGGGGTTTTTATCATATTGCATGAATTTATCCCTCTACATCATGTCATCTTGCTTAAGGCGTTACTCTGTTTTCTTGAACTTAATACTCTAGATGCATGCTGGATAGCGATCGATGAGTGGAGTAATAGTAGTAGATGCAGGCAGGAGTCGGTCTACTTGTCTCGGACGTGATGCCTATATACATGATCATACCTAGATATTCTCATAACTATGCTCAATTCTTTCAATTGCTCAATAGTAATTCGTTCACCCACCGTAAAATACTTATGCTCTTGAGAGAAGCCACTAGTGAAATCTATGGCCCCCGGGTCTATCTTTATCATATTAATATCCCAACACTTTATTATTGCTTTTTCTTTTTACTTTGCTTTTATTTTACTTTGCATCTTTATACCAAAAATACCAAAAATATTATCTATCATCTCTATCAGATCTCACTCTCGTACGTGACCGTGTTTAAGGGATTGACAACCCCTAATCGCGTTGGTTGCGTGGAGCTATTTGTTTTGTGTAGGTATGAGGGACTCACGTGTAGCCTCCTACTGGATTGATACCTTGGTTCTCAAAAACTGAGGGAAATACTTACTCTACTCTGCTGCATCACCCTTTCCTCTTCAAGGAAATCCAACGCAATGCTCAAGAGGTAGCAGGAAGATTTCTGGCGCCGTTGCCGGGGAGTCTACGCAAAAGTCAACATACCAAGTACCCATTACAATCCCTTATCTCTCGCATTACATTATTTGCCATTTGCCTCTTGTTTTCCTCTCCCCCACTTCACCCTTGCCATTTTATTCGTCCTCTCTTTTCCGTTTGCCTTTTTTCTCGCTTGTTTGTCGTTATGTTTGAATTTGGGGAAATTATTGCCGATATGGACAATAATAATAACATGGAAAATTCTGATGCTCCTGCTGAAGAACCCCCTACCTTGCATACAAAAAAATTACGAGTCGGTAGCGGTAATATTATTGGAAAAGGAGTTATTCAAGATTTCTTTACTTGTGTCGGTGCTTTGCCTTCTATGGGCGGTACTATTCTTCATAGAACTAGTAGTCTTGCGGACGCTATTGCCATGCTTATAGTTGAACTTGAAAGGCAATTTATGCACATGCATCCTTGCATACAGAAAATTTTCTTAGAATTCTCTAACATTGAGCATTCTTCTGTTAAGCGTGTCGCCACTATCTTTTTGGCTCATGAGTTTAGATTTATAATAAAAGAGGCCAAAGAAATCTTTGAGCATTATAGGGTAGATGCTAGTCGTCCTCCCATTGAAGCTATCCTTTTTAATCAAGAAGACATGATGCGTTTACAATCTTTAGATCATATTGCTTATAATGAAAATCTTAGGAAAAAGGTTCCTGCCGATGTTCTAGTTGATAAAATTTCTGAGCTTAATGATGATTTTGCTATTCAGAATAATGGACTAGGTTTTCCTCTTGAACGAAGTCTTGTAGCTTTTTGCCAAAAGAATGCTCTTAATGATGAATTGGTTGTGCAATATAAAGGGCCTAGGGAGGATCCCATACCTCCCGAGATTGATCTTGGCGACTTTTGTCCCATTAAATTTAGCCCTTTTGATTATTTTTGCTTGCCTCAAAGAAAACTTGCTGCTGAACGTAGAGAATATGAGAGAAGTTTTCATGATTTGACATACCACTATTATGGTAATACCTAGATCTATCCTTGCTATTATGCCTTTTTTTGAGGAACCGGCAGGAGCACTGCCTTTTCATATAAGAAGGAGAATAAAGTTTATGTACAAGAGTGTTCCGGTTTTTTGAGAGAAACCGGACAAAAACCCCTAGGAACTAATCAACCGATACCGGCTGCCACCTGTGCTCGGCCAAAGGCCAAAGTCCTTTGCTTGATGTCGTCGAAGGCAATAGCTGCTACCTCTAGGTGTGTGAGGCGAGTTCCATTGAAGATGCGTCGGTTTCGCTCCTTCCAGATGTTCCAGATGGTGTAAAGGAAGCGGCCGCTCCGCCTTCTTCCGTCGTCCTTGGGCAAATTGGTGGTGAACGAATCCCACCAGTCCGAAATCCCCATCGAAGGGGGCAGCGTGGGCGTGGCCCAGAATCTCTCTCGTCCACACGGACGTGAGACCAAACTCTTGGCGGCAAGCGGGCAGTCCTTACAGAGATGAGTGGCCGTCCCGGTGCCCCAAGGCAAAGGGGCAGCGAGGTCGTCTGACCAGCCACGAGCGGCTAGCATGTCGGCCGTGAGGATTTTTTCGTGGAGCACAAGCCAGGCGAAGAACTTGCATTTTGGCTCAGCGTGTGCCTCCCAAATCTTGGCTGGGGAAAACCTGGTATAGGATGCAGAGAAGGCCGGGCGCGTGGGCAAGCAGCAGAGTAAATGCCATTTGGTGTCCACCGCCAAGTGATGGAGTCCTCCTGGTCCGGGTTCAACTCAACCTGAGAGATAGCTGATGCGAGGGCAATGAACTCCTGCAGATGGGTAGGCGATGAAAGACGGGCCACCGATCTGATCCAGTTCTCCTCCTAGAGCTCCTTCATCACAGTTCTCCTCTTCCTGGTGGCAATTTTGTACAGCTCCGGGAAGGCCCGGGACAGGGGGCCCCGTCCTGTCCAGTCGTCGTGCCAGAATAAGGATTTTCTCCCATTGCCCAAGGAGGTGGTGGTAGAAGCCCTGAAGAGCGCCATATCCGTCTCATCACAGGGCACCGCAGAGCCCACCCATTGGCGGCCAGGATCAGTCCACATAAGCCAAGGCCAGCGCAGACGGGCGCTGACCAAATCTCTCGAGGTCGGTGATTCCCGTGCCCCCATGGGCTTAGGCCGCGAGCAGTCTTCCAGTTGACGAGAGAATGTCCGCGAGGCGTGTTTTCCGAGTCTTCCCACACGAGATGAAATTCTGAGTGATCTTACTAAGCTTCCGGATTGCCCAAGTGGGAAGCGAGGCGTAGTGTGGTGATGATTTGCGATGGCGCTGTCTGAGACTTTGCAAGGAGACCCTGCCGGTCGCGCCGAGTTCTTCCCCTTCGGCCGGCAACCGGCCCATTGCCTTGTCTAGAAGAGGTTGGAGGTCAACCCTTCGAACCGCTGGTATGTAGTGTGAGACCTAGGTATCGGCGGGAGCGAGTCCAGCTTGGCCGGGAAGGCTGAGAGGATTGCCGGGAGATCGATGTCCTGACAGCGAATGGAGAACACCTCGGTCTTGCTGACGTTTGTGACGAGGCCTGATGCATCCCCAAAACAGGCCAGTATCCTAGCGATGGCGTCGATCTCTTCTTTGACCGGGTTAGCGAAGATGCCCGCATCGTCTGCATAGAGAGAAACCCTGCAGGAGGCCGTCCGCGCCCTGATGGGCTTGAGGATCCCGGCCTGGGAAGCCGCCCGAAACATAAGTTGCAGAGGATCGATAGCTATTATGCCTAGCTAGGAGCGTTAAACGATAGCGCTTGTTGGGAGGCAACCCAATTTTATTTTTAGTTTTTTTTTGCTTTTGTTTCTGTTTAGGAATAAATAATCCATCTACCTTATGTTTAGATGTGGTTTTATGTTTTAATTAGTGTTCGTGCAAAGTTAAACCTATAGGATCTTCTTGGATGATAGTTATTTGATCTTGCTGTAATTTTCAGAAACTTTCGGTTCACGAAAATAATTTTTAAAAATCACAAGAACGTGATTAAATAGTGATTCAAATTGCTTCTGATCAATAAACAAATTTCCTAGGTCTTCCTATTTTGGCTGAATTTTTGGAGTTCCAGAAGTTTGCGTTAGTTACAGATTACTACAGACTGTTCTGTTTTTGACAGATTCTGTTTTTCGTGTGTTGTTTGCTTATTTTGATGAATCTATGGCTAGTAAAATAGTTTATAAACCATAGAGAAGTTGGAATACATTAGGTTTAACACCAATATAAATAAAGAATGGTCTTTTGTTTTCTTTCGCTAACGGAGCTCACGAGATTTCTGTTGAGTTTTGTGTTGTGAAGTTCTCAAGTGTTGGGTAAAATCTTTTGTTGGATTATGGAACAAGGAGTGGCAAGAGCCTAAGCTTGGGGATGCCCATGGCACCCCAAGATAATCTAAGGACACCAAAAAGTCAAAGCTTGGGGATTCCCTGGAAGGCATCCCCTCTTTCCTCTACTTCCATCGGTAACTTTACTTGGAGCTATATTTTTATTCACCACATGATATGTGTTTTGCTTTGAGCGTCTTGTATGATTTGAGTCTTTGATTTTTAGTTTACCACAATAATCCTTGATGTACACACCTTTTGAGAGAACCATACATGAATTTTAATTTGATAGAATATTCTATGTGCTTCACTTATATCTTTTGAGCTATATAGTTTTGCTCCAGTGCTTCACTTATATCTTTTAGAACACGATGGTGGATTTGTTTTATAGAAACTATTGATCTCTCATGCTTCACTTAGATTATTTTGAGAGTCATAAATAGCATGGTAATTTGCTTAATAATAATATGCTTGGTATTCAAGATTTGTAAAACTTTCTTTTGAATGCGTTGAATGCTAAGAAAAGTTTGATGCTTGATAATTGTTTTGAGATATGGAGGTGATAATATCAAAGTTGTGCTAGTTGAGTAGTTGTGAATTTGAGAAATTCTTGTGTTGAAGTTTGCAAGTCCCGTAGCATGCACGTATGGTAAACGTTATGTAACAAATTTGAAACATGAGGTGTTATCCTCCTTATGAGTGGCGGTCGGGGATGAGCGATGGTCTTTTCCTACCAATCTATCCCCCTAGGAGCATGCGCGTAGTGCTTTGGTTTTTGATGGCTTGTAGATTTTTGCAATAAGTATGTGAGTTCTTTATGACTAATGTTAAGTCCATGGATTATACACACTCTCACCCTTCCATCATTGCTAGCCTCTTCGGTACCGTGCATTGCCCTTTATCACATTGACAGTTGGTGCAAACTTCGCCGGTGTATCCAAACCCCGTGATATGATACGCTCTTTCACACATAAACCTCCTTATATCTTCCTCAAAACAGCCACCATACCTACCTATTATGGCATTTCCATAGCCATTCCGAGATATATTGCCATGAACCTTTCCACCATAACGTTCTTCATGACACATTCATCATTGTCATATTGCTTAGCATGATCATGTAGTTGACATAGTATCTGTGGCAAAGCCACCTTTCATAATTCTTTCATACATGTCACTCTTGATTCATTGCATATCCCGGTACACCACCGAAGGCATTCATATAGATTCATACTTTGTTCTAGTATCGAGTTGTAATCATTGAGTTGTAAATAAATATAAGTGTGATGATCATCATTTCATAGAGCATTGTCCCAATTAAAAAAGAAATGCCAAAAGAAAAAAAAGGAAGGCCCAAAAAAATATATAATGGGGCAATGCTACTATCCTTTTTTCCACACTTGTGCTTCAAAGTAGCACCATAATCTTCATGATAGAGAGTCTCTTGTTTTCTCACTTTCATATACTAGTGGGAATTTTTCATTATAGAACTTGCTTGTATATTCCAACAATGGGCCTCCTCAAGTGCCCTAGGTCTTCGTAAGCAAGCAAGTTGGATGCACGCCCCCTTAGTTTCTTTTGTTGAGCTTTTGTACATTTATAGCTCTAGTGCATCCGTTGCATGGCAATCCCTATTCCTTGCATTAACATCAATCGATGGGCATCTCCCTAGCCCAATGATTAGCCTCGTTGATGTGAGACTTTCTCATTTTGTCTTCTCCACATAACCCCCATCATCATATTCTATTCCACCCATAGTGCTATATCCATGGCTCACGCTCATGTATTGCGTGAAGGTTTATAAATTTTGAGATTACTAAAGTATGAAACAATTGCTTGGCTTGTCATCGGGGTTGTGCATGATGAGAGCATTCTTGTGTGACGAAAATGGAGCATGAGAAAACTCTATGATTTTGTAGGGATGAACTATTAACGGGAGGCCCAACCCAGAATTGTTGTTTTTTCTTGCCTATTTCAGTGTTTCGAAGAAACAGAATATCAAACGGAGTCCAAACAGAATGAAACCTTCGGGAATGTGATTTCGTCATCGAACATGATCCAGGAGACTTGGACCCCACGTCAAGAAAGAAAGGAGGTGGCCACAAGGGTGGGGGCACGCCCACCTAGGGCGTGCCCCCTGCCTCGTGGGCCCCCCGTTGCTCCACCGACATACTCCTTCCTCCTATATATACCAACGTACCCCCAAACAATCAGATATGGAGCCAAAACCTAATTCCACCGCTGCAACTTTCTGTATCCATGAGATCCCTTCTTGGGGCCTGTTCCGGAGCTCCGCCGGAAGGGGAATCCACCATGGAGGGCTTCTACATCATCATAGCCTCTCCGATGAAGTGTGAGTAGTTTACCTCAGACCTTCGGGTCCATAGTTAGTAGCTAGATGGCTTCTTCTCTCTTTTTGGATCTCAATACAATGTTCTCCCCCTCTCTCGTGGAGATCTATTCGATGTAATCTTCTTTTGCGGTGTGTTTGTTGAGACCAATGAATTGTGGGTTTATGATCAAGTCTATCTATGAACAATATTTGAATCTTCTCTGAATTCTTTTATGTATGATTGGTTATCTTTGCTAGTCTCTTCAAATTATCAGTTTGGTTTGGCCTACTAGATTGGTTTTTCTCGCAATGGGAGAAGTGCTTAGCTTTGGGTTCAATCTTGCGGTGTCCAGTGACAGTAGGGGCAGCAAGGCACGTATTGTATTGTTGCCATCGAGGATAACAAGATGGGGTTTTTATCATATTGCATGAATTTATCCCTCTACATCATGTCATCTTGCTTAAGGTGTTACTCTATTTTCTTGAACTTAATACTCTAGATGCATGCTGGATAGCAGTCGATGAGTGGAGTAATAGTAGTAAATGCAGGCAGGAGTCGGTCTACTTGTCTCGGACATGATGCCTATGAAGGAAATATGCCCTAGAGGCAATAATAAAGTTATTATTTATTTCCTCATATCATGATAAATGTTTATTATTCATGCTAGAATTGTATTAACCGGAAACATAATACATGTGTGAATACATAGACAAACAGAGTATCACTAGTATGCCTCTACTTGACTAGCTCGTTAATCGAAGATGGTTATGTTTCCTAACCATAGACATGAGTTGTCATTTGATTAACGGGATCACATCATTAGGAGAATGATGTGGTTGACTTGACCCATTCCGTTAGCTTAACACTTGATCGTTTAGTATGTTGCTATTGCTTTCTTCATGACTTATACATGTTCCTATGACTATGAGTTTATGCAACTCCGTTCTTTGGAGGAACACTTTGTGTGCTACCAAAGCGTCACAGCGTGCTGGGTGATTATAAAGGTGCTCTACAGGTGTCTCCGAAGGTACTTGTTGGGTTGGCGTATTTCAAGATTAGGATTTGTCACTCCGATTGTCGAAGAGGTATCTCTGGGCCCTCTTGGTAATACACATCACTTAAGCCTTGCAAGCATTCTAACTAATGAGTTAGTTGCGGGATGATGTATTACGGAACGAGTAAAGAGACTTGCCGGTAACGAGATTGATCTAGGTATTGAGATACCGACGATCGAATCTCGGGCAAGTAACATACCGATGACAAAGGGAACAACGTATGTTGTTATGCAGTCTGACCGATAAAGATCTTCGTAGAATATGTGGGAGCCAATATGAGCATCCAGGTTCCGCTATTGGTTATTGACCGGAGACATGTCTCGGTTATGTATACATAGTTCTCGAACCCGTAGGGTCCGCACGCTTAACGTTTCGATGATAGTTTTATTATGAGTTTATATGTTTTGATGTACCGAAGGTTGTTCGGAGTCTCAGATGTGATCACGGACATGACGAGGAGTCTCGAAATGGTCGAGACATGAAGATTGATATATTGGAAGCCTATGTTTGGATATCGGAAGTGTTTCGGGTGAAATCGGGATTTTACAGGAGTACCGGGAGGTTACCGGAACCCCCCGGCAACTTAATGGGCCTTAGTGGGCCTAAGTGGAAGAGATGAGAGGCGGCTAGGGCTGGGCCGCGCGCCCCTCCCCCCAGTCCGAATAGTTCAAGGAGAGGGGGGCGGCACCCCCCCCCCCCCTTCCTTCTTCTCCTCCACTCTTTCCCCCTCCCAAGTCCTAATCCAACTAGGAAAGGAGGGGGAGTCCTACTCCGGTGGGAGTAGGACTCCTCAGCGTGCCCTCTCCTGGCCTTACCCCCCCTTGCTCCTTTATATACGGGCAGGGGGCACCCTAGAGACACAACAATTGATCGTTTGATCTTTTAGCCGTGTGCGGTGCCCCCCTCCACCATAGTCCACCTCGATAATACTGTAGTCGTGCTTAGGCGAAGCCCTGCGTCGGTAGAACATCAACATCGTCACCACGCCGTCGTGCTGACAAAACTCTCCCTCAACACTCGGCTGGATCGGAGTTCGAGGGACGTCATCGGGCTGAACGTGTGCTGAACTCGGAGGTGTTGTACGTTCGGTATTTGATCGGTCGGATCATAAAGACGTACGACTACATCAACCGCGTTGTGCTAACGCTTCCGCTTTCGGTCTACGAGGGTACGTGGACAACACTCTCCCCTCTCGTTGCTATGCATCACTATGATTTAGCGTGTGCGTAGGAATTTTTTTGAAATTACTATGTTCCCCAACAGTGGCATCCGAGCCTGGTTTTATGCGTAGATGTTATATGCACGAGTACACCACAAGTGAGTTGTGGGCGATATAAGTCATACTTCTTACCAGCATGTCATATTTTGGTTCGGCGGTATTGTTGGATGAAGCGGCCTGGACCGACATTACGCGTACGCTTACGCGAGACTGGTTCTACCGACGTGCTTTGCACAGAGGTGGCCGGCGGGTGTCAGTTTCTCCAATTTTAGTTGAACCGAGTATGGCTACGCTCGGTCCTTGCGAAGGTTAAAACAGCACCAACTTGACAAAATATCATTGTTGTTTTGATGCGTAGGTAAGAACGGTTCTTGCTAAGCCCGTAGCAGCCACGTAAAACTTGCAACAACAAAGTAGAGGACGTCTAACTTGTTTTTGCAGGGCATGTTGTGATGTGATATGGTCAAGACGTGATGAGATATAAGTTGTTGTATGAGATGATCATGTTTTGTTGAAGTTATCGGCAAATGGCAAAATCCTTATGGTTGTCTCTCTATTGCATAAGACGCAAGTGCCAAATAATTGCTTTACTTTATCGCTATGCGATAGCAATAGTTGCAAGAGCAATTGTTGGCGAGACGTCCATGTGACGACACATTGATATAGATCAAGATGATGGAGACCATGGTGTCATGCCGGTGACGATGGAGATCATGACGATGCTTTGGAGATGGAGATCAAAGGCACAAGATGATGATGGCCATATCATGTCACATATTTTGATTGCATGTGATGTTTATCTTTTATACATCTTATTTTTCTTAGTTTGGTGATAGCTTTGTAAGATGATCTCTCACTAAATTATCAAGGTATAAGTCTTCTCTCTGAGTATGCACCGTTGCGAAAGTTGTTCGTGCAGAGACACCACGTGATGATCGGGTGTGATAGGCTCTACGTTCAAATACAACGGGTGCAAAACAGTTGCACACGCAGAATACTCAGGTTAAACTTGACGAGCCTAGCATATAACAGATATGGCCTCGGAACACGGAGACCGAAAGGTCGAGCATGAATCATATAGTAGATATGATCAACATAGTGATGTTCACCGTTGAAACTACTCCATCTCACGTGATGATCGGACATGGTTTAGTTGATATGGATCACGTGATCACTTAGAGGATTAGAGGGATGTCTATCTAAGTGGGAGTTCTTAAGTAATATGATTAATTGAACTTTAATTTATCATGAACCTAGTCCTGGTAGTATTAGCATACCTATGTTGTAGATCAATAGCTCGCGTTGTTGCTCCTCGTTTATATTCTGATATGTTCCTAGAGAAAAATAAGTTGAAAAATGTTAGTAGCAATGATGCGGACTTGGTCCGTGATCTGAGGATAAACCTCATTATTGCACAGAAGAATTATGTCCATGATGCACCGCTAGGTAACAAACCTATTGCAGGAGCAGATGCTGATGTTATGAACGTCTGGCTAGCTCAATATGATGACTACTTGATAGTTTAGTGCACCATGCTTAAACGGCTTAGAATCGGAACTTTAAAGACATTTTGAAAGTCATAGACCATATGAGATGTTCCAGGAGTTGAATTTAATATTTCAATCAAATACCTGAGTTGAGAGATATGAAGTCTCCAACAAGTTCTATAGCTAAAAGATGGAGGAGAATAGCTCAAGCAGTGAGCATGTGCTCAGATTGTCTGGGTACTACAATCGCTTGAATCAACTGGGAGTTAATCTTCCAGATAAAATAGAGATTGACATAATTCTCTAGTCACCATCACCAAGTTAGTAGAACTTCGTGATGAACTATAATATGCAAGGGATAATGGAAATGATTCCCAAGCTCTTTGTGATGCTGAAACCGACGAAGGTAGAAATAAAGAAAAACATCAAGTGTTTATAGTTGACAAGACCACTAGTTTCAAGAAAAGGGCAAAGGGAAGAAGGGGAACTTCAAGAAGAACGGCAAGCGAGTTGCTGCTCAAGTGGAGAAGCCCAAGTATGGACCTAATCCTGAGACTAAGTGCTTCTACTGCAAAGGAACTGGTCACTGGAAGTGGAACTGCCCCAAGTATTTGACGAATAAGAAGGATGGCAAAGTGAACAAAGGTATATTTGATATACATGTTATTGATGTGTACTTTACTGGTGTTTATAGCAACCCCTCGGTATTTGATACTAGTTCAGTTGCTATGATTAGTAACTTGAAACGGGAGTTGCAGAATGAACAGAGACTAGTTAAGGGTGAAGTGACGATGTGTGTTGGAAGTGGTTCCAAGATTGATATGGTCATCATCGCACACTCCCTATACTTTCGGGATTAGTGTTGAAATAAGTGTTATTTGGTGTTTGCGTTGAGCATGAATATGATTTGATCATGTTTATTGCGATACGGTTATTCATTTAAGTTAGAGAACAATTGTTGTTCTGTTTACATGAATAGAACCTTCTATGGTCATACACACCAACAAAAATGGTTTGTTGGATCTCCATCGCAGTGATACACATATTCATAATATTGAAGCCAAAAAGATGCAAAGTTAATAATGATAGTGCAACTTATTTGTGGCACTGCCGTTTAGGTCATATTGATGTAAAGCGCATGAAGAAACTCCATACTGATGGGCTTTTGGAATCACTTGATTATGAATGACTTGATGCTTGCGAACCATGCCTCTTGGGCAAGATGACTAAAACGCCGTTCTCTGGAACAATGGAGCAAGCAATAGATTTGTGGAAATCATACATACTGATGTATGTGGTCCGATAAATATTGAGGCTCGCAGCGGGTATCATTATTTTCTGACCTTCACAGATGATTTGAGCAGATATGGGTATATCTACTTAATGAAACAGAAGTCTGAAATATTTGAAAAGTTCATATAATTTCAGAGTGAAGTGGAAAATCATCATAACAAGAAAATAAAGTTTCTACAATCTGATCGTGAGAATAATATTTGAGTTACGAGTTTGGTCTTCATTTGAAACAATGCGGAATAGTTTCGTAACTCACGCCACCCGGAACACCACAGTGTAATGGTGTGTCCGAACACCGTAATCGTACTTTATTAGATATGGTGCAATCTATGATGTCTCTTACCAATTTACCACTATCGTTTTGGGGTTATGCATTAGAGACAGCTGCATTCACGTTAAATAGGGCACCATCTAAATCCGTTGAGATGACACCATATGAACTGTGGTTTGGCAAGAAACCAAATTTGTCGTTTCTTAAAGTTTGGGGTTGCGATGCTTATGTGAAAAAGTTTCATCCTGATAAGCTCAAACCAAAATCGGAGAAATGTATCTTCATAGGATACCCAAAGGAGACAGTTGGGTGCACCTTCTATCACAGATCCGAAGGCAAGACATTCATTGCTAAGAGTGGATCCTTTCTAGAGAAGGAGTTTCTCTCGAAAGAAGTGAGTGGGAGGAAAGTAGAACTTGATGAGGTAATTGTACCTACTTCCTTATTGGAAAGTAGTTCATCACAGAAATCTGTTCATGTGACTCCTACACCAATTAGTGAGGAAGCTAATGATGATGATCATGTAACTTCAGATCAAGTTGCTACCAAACCTCGTAGGTCAACCAGAGTGAGATCCGCACCAGAGTGGTACGGTAATCCTGTTCTGGAGATCATGTTACTTGACCATGATGAACATACGAACTATGAGGAAGCGATGATGAGCCCAGATTCCGCGAAATGGCTTGAGGCCATGAAATCTGAGATGAGATCCATGTATGAGAACAAAGTGTGGACTTTGGTTGACTTGCCCGATGATCGGCAAGCCATAGAAAATAAATGGATCTTCAAGAGGAAGACGGACGCTGATAGTAGTGTTACTATCTACAAAGCTAGACTTGTCGAAAAAAGGTTTTTGACAAAGTTCAAGGTGTTGACTACGATGAGATTTTCTCACTCGTAGCGATGCTTAAGTCTGTCCGAATCATGTTAGCAAATTGCCACATTTTATGAAATCTGGCAAATGGATGTCAAAACTACATTCCTTAATGGATTTCTTAAAGAAGAATTGCATATGATGCAACTAGAATGTTTTTTCGATCCTAAAAGTCCTAACAAAATGTGCAAGCTCCAGCGATCCATCTATGGACTGGTGCAAGCATCTCGGAGTTGGAATATACGTTATGATGAGTTGATCAAAGCCTATAGTTTTATACAGACTTGCGGTGAAGCCTGTATTTACAAGAAAGTGAGTGGGAGCACTACAGCATTTCTGATAAGTATATGTGAATGACATATTGTTGATCGGAAATAATGTAGAATTATTCTGCAAAGCATAAAGGAGTGTTTGAAAGGAGTTTTTTCAAAGAAAGACCTCGGTGAAGCTGCTTACATATTGAGCATCAAGATCTATAGAGATAGATCAAGACGCTTGATAAGTTTTTTCAATGAGTACATACCTTGACAAGATTTTGAAGTAGTTCAAAATGGAACAGTCAAATAAAGAGTTTTTTTGCCTGTGTTACAAGGTGTGAAATTGAGTAAGACTCAAAGCCCGACCACGGCAGAAGATAGAAAGAGAATGAAAGTCATTCCCTATGCCTCAGCCATAGGTTCTATAAAGTATGCCATGCTGTGTACCAGATCTATTGCATACCCTACCACTAAGTTTGGCAAGGGAGTGCAATAATAATCTAGGAGTATATCAATGGACAGCGGTCAAAATTATCCTTAGTGGAATAAGGATATGTTTCTCGATTATGGAAGTGACAAAAGGTTCATCGTAAAGGGTTACGTCGATGCAAGTTTTGACACTAATCTGGATGACTCTAAGTCTCGGTCTAGATACATATTGAAAGTGGGAGCAATTAGCTAGAGTAGCTCCATGTAGAGCATTGTAGACATAGAAATTTGCAAAATACTTATGGATCTGAATGTGACAGACCCGTTGACTAAAATTATCTCACAAGCAAAACATGATCACACCTTAGTACTCTTTGGGTGTTAATCACATAGCGATGTGAACTAGATTACTGACTCTAGTAAACCCTCTGGGTGTTGGTCACATGTCGATGTGAACTATGGGTGTTAACCACATAAAGATGTGAACTATTGATGTTAAATCACATGGCGATGTGAACTAGATTATTGACTCTAGTGCAAGTGGGAGACTGAAGGAAATATGCCCTAGAGGCAATAATAAAGTTATTACTTATTTCCTTATATTATGATAAATGTTTATTATTCATGCTAGAATTATATTAACCGGAAACATAATACATGTGTGAATACATAGACAAACAGAGTGTCACTAGTATGCCTCTACTTGACTAGCTCGTTAATCGAAGATACTTATGTTTCCTAACCCTAGACATGAGTTTTCATTTGATTAACGGGATCACATCATTAGGAGAATGATGTGATTGACTTGACCCATTCCGTTAGCTTAGCACTTGATCGTTTAGTATGTTGTTATTGCTTTCTTCATGACTTATACATGTTCCTATGACTATGAGATTATGCAACTCCCGTTTACCGGAGGAACACTTTGTGTGCTACCAAACGTCACAACATAACTGGGTGATTATAAAGGTGCTCTACAGGTGTCTCTGAAGGTACTTATTGGGTTGGCGTATTTTGAGATTAGGATTTGTCACTCCGATTGTCGGAGAGGTATCTCTGGGCCCTCTCGGTAATACACATCACTTAAGACTTGCAAGCATTGTAACTAATGAGTTAGTTGCGGGATGATGTATTACGGAACGAGTAAAGAGACTTGCTGGTAACGAGATTGAACTAGGTATTGAGATACCAACGGTCGAATCTCGGGCAAGTAACATACCGATGACAAAGGGAACAATGTATGTTGTTATGCGGTCTAACCGATAAAGATCTTCATAGAATATGTGGGAGCCAATATGAGCTTCTAGGTTCCGCTATTGGTTATTGACCGGGGACATGTCTCGGTTATGTCTACATAGTTCTCGAACCCGTAGGGTCCGCACGCTTAACGTTTTGATGACAGTTTTATTATGAGTTTATATGTTTTGATGTACTGAAGGTTGTTCGGAGTCCCGGGTGTGATCACGGACATGACGAGGAGTCTCGAAATGGTCGAGACATGAAGATTGATATATTGGAAGCCTATGTTTGGATATCGGAAGTGTTCCGGGTGAAATCGCGATTTTACCGGAGTAACGGAAGGTTACCGGAACCCCCCGGCAACTTAATGGGCCTTAGTGGGCCTAAGTGGAAGAGAGGAGAGGCGGCTAGGGCTGGGCCACGCGCCCCCCCCCAGTCCGAATAGGACAAGGAGAGGGGGGCGGTGCCCCCCTTCCTTCTTCTCCTCCACTCTTTCCCCCTCCCAAGTCCTAATCCAACTAGGAAAGGAGGGGGAGTAGGACTCCTCCCGGCGTGCCCTCTCCCTGGCCTACCCCCCCCCCCCTCGCTCCTTTATATACGGGGGCAGGGGGGCACCCTAGAGACACAACAATTGATCGTTTGATCTTTTAGCCGTGTGCGGTGCCCCCCTCCACCATAGTCCACCTCGATAATATTGTAGCGGTGCTTAGGCGAAGTCCTGCGTCGGTAGAACATCAACATCGTCACCACGCCGTCGTGTTGACGAAACTCTCCCTCAACACTCGGCTGGATCGGAGTTTGAGGGACGTCATCGGGCTGAACGTGTGCTGAACTCGGAGGTGCGGTACGTTCAGTATTTGATCAGTCGGATCGTGAAGACGTACGACTACATCAACCGCGTTGTGCTAACGCTTCCGCTTTCGGTCTACGAGGGTACGTGGACAACACTCTCCCCTCTCGTTGCTATGCATCACCATGATCTTGCGTGTGCGTAGGATTTTTTTTAAAATTACTACGTTCCCCAACAGCCTATATACATGACCATACCTAGATATTCTCATAACTATGCTCAATTCTGTCAATTGCTCAACAGTAATTCGTTCACCCACCGTAAATACTTATGCTCTTGAGAGAAGCCACTAGTGAAATCTATGGGCCCGGGTCTATCTTTATCATATTAATCTCCCAACACTTTATTATTGCTTTAGCTTTTTACTTTACTTTGCATCTTTATACCAAAAATATTATCTATCATCTCTATCAGATCTCACTCTCGTAAGTGACCATGAAGGGATTGACAACACCTAATCATGTTGCTTGCGTGAAGCTATTTGTTTTGTGTAGGTACGAGGGACTCGCGCGTAGCCTCCTACTGGATTGATACCTTGGTTCTCAAAAACTGAGGGAAATACTTACTCTACTCTTCTGCATCACCCTTTCCTCTTCAAGGAAATCCAACGCAGTGCTCAAGAGGTAGCATTCCTTGTGATCCTAATGATATGCCTTTGTCTACTTTGATTGAAAATAATAATGAATCTATGGGTGTGAATTTTGTTGGTAGGAAGAATTTTGGTAACAACACGTATAGAGGAAACTTTAATCCTAGGTAGTATCCTAGTAATTCCTCTAATAATTATGGTAATTCCTACAACAACTCTTATGAAAATTTTAATAGGATTCCCTCTGAATTTGAGACTAGTGTTAAGGAGTTTATGAATTCACAAAAGAATTTCAATGCTTTGCTTGAAGAAAAATTGCTTAAAGTTGGTAATTTAGCTAGGAACGTTGAAATAATTTCTCTTGATGTTGATTCCTTGAAACTTAGATCTATTCCACCTAAGCATGATATCAATGAGTCTCTCAAAGGCATGCGAATTTCCATTGATGAGTGGAAAGAAAGAACCGCTAGGATGCGTTCTAAGGAAGATTGCTTTGTGAAGGCATGTTCTTCTAGTTTTTGTGAGAATAAAGATGAAGATCTAAAACTTATTGATGTGTCCCCTATTAAATCTTTGTTTTGCAATATGAATCCTGATAATGATGGGACTTAATATGAGCCACCTTTACCTAGAAGGCGTTCCAAAAATTCGGAGTTTTTAGATCTAGATGCAAAAATTGGTAAAAGTGGGATTGAAGAGATCAAAACTCTAGATATTAATGAACCCACTATTTTGGATTTCAATTTAATTATGATAATTTCTCTTTGATAAATTGTATTTCCTTGTTACAATCCGTGTTAAATTCTTCACATGTTTATAGTCAACATAAAGCTTTTAATAAACATATCGTTGATGCTTTGATGCAATCTTATGAAGAAAAACTTGAGTTGGAAGTTTATATCCCTAGAAAACTTTATGATGAGTTGGAACCTACTATTAAAATTAAAATTAAAGATCATGAATGATATGCTTTGTGTGATTTGGGTGCTAGTGTTTCCACGATTCCAAAAGCTTTGTGTGATTTGCTAAGTTTTTGAGAATTTGATGATTGTTCTCTGAACTTGCACCTTGCGGATTCCACCATTAAGAAACCTATGGGAAGAATTAATGATGTTCTTATTTTTGCAAATAGGAACTATGTGCCCGTAGATTTTATTGTTCTTGACATAGATTGCAATCCTTCATGTCCTATTATTCTTGGTAGACCTTTCCTTAGAACGATTGGTGCAATTATTGATATGAAGGAAGGAAATATTAGATTCCAATTTCCGTTAAAGAAAGGCATGGAACAATTTCCTAGAAAGAAAATTAAACTTCCATATGAATCTATTATGAGAGTCACTTATGGATTGCCTACCAAAGATGGCAATACTTAGATCTATCCTTGCTTTTATGCCTAGCTAGGGGCGTAAAACGATAGCGCTTGTTGGGAGGCACCCAATTTTATTTTTAGTTTTTTGCTTTTTTCTTCTTTTTAGGAATAAATATTTTATCTAGCCTCTGGTTAGATTTGTTTTTATGTTTTAATTAGTGTTTGTGCCAAGTTAAACCTATAGGATCTTCTTGGATGATAGTTATTTGATCTTGCGGAAATTTCCAGAAACTTTCTGTTCACGAAAACAATTATTAAAAATCACCAGAACGTGATAAAATACTGATTTTAATTGCTGCTGATCACTAATTTGTTTTTCTAGGTCTCCCTATTTTGGTAAATGTTTTGGAGTTCCAGAAGTTTGCGTTAGTTACAGATTACTACAGATTGTTCTGTTTTTGACAGATTCTGCTTTTCGTGTGTTATTTGCTTATTTTGATGAATCTATGGGTAGTAAAATAGTTTATAAACCATAGATAAGTTGGAATACAGTAGGTTTAACACAAATATAAATAAAGAATGAGTTCATTACAGTACCTTGAAGTGGTGTTTTGTTTTCTTTCGCTAACGGAGCTCACGAGATTTTCTATTAAGTTTTGAGTTGTGAAGTTTTCAAGTTTTCGTAAAAGATTTTATGGATTATGGAACAAGGAGTGGCAAGAGCCTAAGCTTGGGATGCCCATGGCACCCCAAGATAATCTAAGTACACCAAAAAGCCAAATCTTGGGGATGCCCCGGAAGGCATCCCTTCTTTCGTCTACTTTCATCGGTAACTTTACTTGGAGCTATATTTTTATTCACCACGTGATATGTGTTTTGCTTGGAGCGTCTTGTATGATTTGAGTATTTGCTTTTTAGTTTACCACAATCATATTTTCTGTACACACCTTTTGAGAGAAAGACACATGATTTGGAATTTATTAGAATACTCTATGCGCTTTGCTTATATCTTTTGAGCTATATAGTTTTGCTCTAGTGCTTCACTTATATCTTTTAGAGCACGACGGTGGTTTTGTTTTATAGAAACTATTATTCTCTCATGCTTCACTTATATTATTTTGAGAGTCTTAAACAGCATGGTAATTTGCTTAAAAAGGAAAATTAATCCTAATATGCTAAGTATTCAAGACTAGTAAAAACTTTCTTATGAGTGTGCTGAATACTAAGAGAAGTTTGATGCTTGATGATTGATTTGAGATATGAAGGTAGTGATATTAAAGTTGTGCTAGTTGAGTAGTTGTGAAATTGAGAAATACTTGTGTTGAAGTTTGCAACTCTCGTAGCATGCACGTATGGTAAACGTTATGTAACAAATTTGAAACATGAGGTGTTCTTTGATTGTCTTCTTTATGAGTGGCGGCCGGGGACGAGCGATGGTCTTTTCCTACCAATCTATCCCCCTAGGAGCATGCGCGTAGTGCTTGGTTTTTGATGACTTGTAGATTTTTGCAATAAGTATGTGAGTTCTTTATGACTAATGTTGAGTCCATGGATTATCGCACTCTTACCCTTCCATCATTGCTAGCCTCTTGATGCCGTGCATTGCCCTTTCTCACATTGAGAGTTGGTGCAAACTTCACGGTGCATCAAACCCGAGATATGATACGCTCTGTCACACATAAACCTCCTTATATCTTCCTCAAAACAGCCACCATACCTACCTATTATGGCATTTCCATAGCCATTCCGAGATATATTGCCATGCAACTTTCCACCGTTCCGTTTATCATTACACATTCATCATTGTCATATTGCTTTGCATGATCATGTAGTTGACATCGTATTTGTGGCAAAGCCACCGTTCATAATTTTTCATACATGTCACTCTTGATTCATTGCCTATCCCGGTATACCTCCGGAGGCATTCATATAGAGTCATACTTTGTTCTAGTATCGAGTTGTAATCATTGAGTTGTAAATAAATAGAAGTGTGATGATCATAATTCATAGAGCATTGTCCCAAAAAAAGTCCAAATAAAAAAAGGGAGGCCCAAAAAAAAGGGACAATGCTACTATCCTTTTTTCCACACTTGTGCTTCAAAGTAGCACCATGATTTTCATGATAGAGAGTCTCTTGTTTTGTCACTTTCATATACTAGTGGGAATTTTTGATTATAGAACTTGGCTTGTATATTCCAACAATGGGCTTCCTCAAATGCCCTAGGTCTTCGTGAGCAAGCAAGTTGGATGCACACCCACTTAGTTTCTTTTGTTGAGCTTTCATGCATTTATAGCTCTAGTGCATCCGTTGCATGGCAATCCCTACTCCTCACATTAACATCAATTGATGGGCATCTCCATAGCCCGTTGATTAGCCGCGTTGATGTGATACTTTCTACTTTTTTCTTCTCCACATAACCCCCATCATTATATTCTATTCCACCCATAGTGCTATATCCATGGCTCACGCTCATGTATTGCGTGATGGGTGAAAAAGTTTGAGATTACTAAAGCATGAAACAATTGCTTGGCTTGTCATCGGGGTTGTGCATGATGAGAGCATTCTTGTGTGACGAAAATGGAGCATGACTAAACTATATGATTTTGTAGGGATGAACTTTCTTTGGCCATGTTATTTTGAGAAGACATAATTGCTTAGTTAGTACGCTTGAAGTATTATTGCTTTTATGTCAACATTAAACTTTTATCTTGAATCTTTTGGATCTGAATATTCATACCACAATTAAGAGGGTTACATTAAAAAATTATGCCAAGTAGCATTCCGCATAAAAAAATATGTTTTTATCATTTACCTACTCGAGGACGAGCAGGAATTAAGCTTGGGGATGCTTGATACGTCTCCAACGTATCTATAATTTTTTATTGCTTCATGCTATATTATATACTGTTTTGGATGATTAATGGGCTTTGTTATACACTTTTATATTATTTTTTGGACTAACCTATTAACTGGAGGCCCAGCCCAAATTGTTGTTTTTGCCTATTTGAGTTTATGAGAAAAAGAATATCAAGCGGAGTCCAAAGCGGAATGAAACCTTTGGGAGCGTGATTTTGGAACAAGCGTGATCCAGAGGACTTGGAGTCTCGTCAAGAAATTATCCAGGAGTGCGAGGAGGCGGGGCGCCTACCCCAGCGCGCCCTCCACCTCGTGGGGCCCATGTTGCTCCACCGACATACTTCTTCCTCCTATATATACCTACCTACCCCAAACCAGCGAAGCATCCACTAAAACCTAATTCCACCGCCGCAACCTTTACATGCCGTGAGATCCCATCTTGGGGCCTCTTAGGCGTCTGCACGGAGGGGGCACTGATCACGGAGGGCTTCTACATCAACACCATAGCCTCTCCTATGATGTGTGAGTAGTTTACCTCAGACCTTCGGGTCCATAGTTATTACTAGATGGCTTCTTCTCTCTTTTTGGATCTCAATACAAAGTTCTCCACGATTCTCGTGGAGATCTATTCGATGTAATCTTCTTTTGCGGTGTGTTTGTTGAGACCGATGAATTGTGGGTTTATGATCAAGTTTATCTATGAACAATATTTGAATCTCCTCTGAATTCTTTTATGTATGATTTGTTATCTTTGCAAGTCTCTTCGAATTATCAGTTTGGTTTGGCCTACTAGATTGATCTTTCTTGCAATGGGAGAAGTGCTTATCTTTGGGTTCAATCTTGCGGTGTCCTTTCCCAGTGACAGCATGGGCAGCAAGGCACGTATTGTATTGTTGCCATCGAGGATAACAAGATGGGGTTTATATCATATTGCATGAGTTTATCCCTCTACATCATGTCATCTTACTTAAAGCGTTACTCTATTCTTTGAACTTAATAATCTAGATGCATGTTGGATAGCGGTCGATGTGTGGAGTAATAGTAGTAGATGCAGGCAGGAGTCGGTCTACTTGTCACGAACGTGATGCCTATATACATGATCATACCTAGATATTCTCATAACTATGCTCAATTCTATCAATTGCTCAATAGTAATTTATTCACCCACCGTAATACTTATGCTCTTGAGAGAAGCCACTAGTGAAACCTATGGCCCTCGGGTCTATTTCCCATCATATTAATCTTCTAACACTTCGCTATTTTTATTGCCTGTTATTTTACTTTGCATCTTTATTATAAAAATAGCAAAAATATTATCTTATCATATCTATCAGATCTCACTTTCGTAAGTGACCGTGAAGGGATTGACAACCCCTTTATTGCGTTGGCTGCGAGGTTTTTATTTGTTTGTGTAGGTGCGAGGGACTTGAGTGTGGCCTGCTACTGGATTGATACCTTGGTTCTCAAAAACTGAGGGAAATACTTACGCTACTTTACTGCATCACCCTTTCCTCTTAAAGGGAAAACTAACGCAGTGCTCAAGAGGTAGCACTTAATATCCCTTAGTTTCCATTAGGACCCTGCTGCCACGGGAGGGTAGGCCAAAATATGTCATGCAAGTTCTTTTCCATAAGCACGTATGACTATATTCGGAATACATGCCTACATTACATTGATGAATTGGAACTAGTTATGTGTCACCCTATGTTATAACTGTTGCATGAATAATCGCATCCGGCATAATTCTCCATCACCGATCCAATGCCTACGAGCTTTTCACATATTGTTCTTCGCTTATTTACTTTTCCGTTGCTATTGTTACAATCACTACAAAACTATCACTGTTACTTTTGCCACTGTTACCGTTACTTCCATACTACTTTGCTACTAAATACTTTGCTGCAGATACTAAGTTATCCAGGTGTGGTTGAATTTAAAACTCAACTACTAATATTTGAGAATATTCTTTGGCTCCCCTGTGTCGAATCAATAAATTTGGGTTGAATACTCTACCCTCGAAAACTGTTGCGATCCCTATACTTTTGGGTTATCAAGACTATTTTCTGGCACCGTTGCCGGGGAGCATAGCTCTATTCTTTGAGTCGCTTGGGATTTGTATATGCTGATCACTATGAGGAACTTGAAAGACGAGAAAACCAAAATTTATCCCTCAACTACGAGGGGAGGTAAGGAACTGCCATCTAGCTCGCACTTGATTCACCTTACATTTTGAGTAAGCTTGCGACACCTAAGCTATACGCTATTAATTTTGATATGTCACATGTTATTGATGATGCGACTTCTTCTATGCATGATACTTATGATGAAACTACTTCTATGCTTGATACTACTGTGCCACTAGGTGAATTTCTTGATGAACAACTTGCTAGGGCTAGAGAGAATGAAATTATTGAAACTGATAATATTGATGAAAGTGATGATGAAGACTCTCCCCCTAGATATGAATTGCCTGTTGTGCCTGAGGGTTATGTTATGGATGAAGAAACTGCTAGAGACTTTCTTGCTTGCAATGATAGAAGTGATCTTAAGAAATTATTAGATAAGCTGGAAGAAAAAACTCTGAATGCTAGAATGAAATATGATCCTCCTTAGGCTACTTCACCTATCTTTGTTACTGATAAGGATTATGAATTCTCTGTTGATCCTGATATAATTACCTTGGTTGAATCTGATCCTTTTTATGGCTATGAATCTGAAACTGTTGTGGCACATCTTACTAAATTAAATGATATAGCCACCCTGTTCACTAATGATGAGAAAACCCGCTACTACTATATCCTTAAATTATTTCCGTTCTCATTAAAGGGTGATGCTAAAACTTGGTTTAATTCTCTTGATCCTGGTTGTGTGCGTAGTCCCCAGGATATGATTTATTACTTCTTTGCTAAATATTTCCCCGCTCATAAGAAACAAGCTGCTTTGAGGGAAATATATAATTTTGTGCAAATTGAAGAAGAGAGTCTCCCACAAGCTTGGGGGAGGCTTCTCCAATTATTTAATGTTTTTCCTCATCGTCCTCTCAAGAAAAATGAAATACTTCATATCTTTTATAATGGACTAACCCATGCTTCCAGAGACCACCTGGATAGTTGTGTTGGTTGTGTTTTCAGGGAAAGAACTGTTGATGAAGATGAAATTCTATTGAATAATATGTTGACCAATGAAAATAATTGGACACTTCCTGAACCAACTCCTAAGCCAACTCCGAAGAAAAGGGGTATTCTATTTCCCAGTCCTGAAGATATGCAAGAGGCAAAGAAATCTATGAAATAAAAAGGTATTAAAACTGAAGATGTTAAGGATTTACCTCTTGTTGAAGAAATACATGGTCTTCATTCATTACCTATTGAAGAAACACACGGTCTTGATAATCCGACACAGGTAGTAAAGGTAAATTCTCTCTATAGATATGATAAAGCTGAAATCGCTCCTGCCAAGTTTGCTAGCCAATGTTTGGATGTGTTTGATAACTTTATGGTTAAGCAAGAAGATGTTAATGCTTATTTTGGTAGAGAATTAAAACGCAATGCTTATCTGATTGAACACTTGGGTGATTATATGTCTAGAGTTAAAGGTGAACTTAAACTCATTAGTAAACATGCTTCTATGGTTACCACTCAAGTAGAACAAGTACTTAAAGCTCAGAATGATTTGCTCAATGAATTGAATAGTAAGAATAATGACTTTGCTATTAGAGTTGCAACTAGAGGGGGTAAAGTGACTCGGGAACCTTTGTATCCTGAAGGTCGCCTTAAGAGAACTGAGCAGGATTCTCAAAGAAATAATATTGATACACCTAGTCCTTCTAAAAGGAAGAAAAAGAAGAATGATAGGACCTTGCATGCTTCTAGTGAACCTATTGTTGACACACCTGAGAATCCCAATGATATTTCTATTTCTGATGCTGAAATACAATCTGGTGATGAACATGAACCTAGAGATAATGTTAATGATGATTTTCATGTTGATGCTCAACCTAGCAATGATAATGATGTAGAAATTGAACCTGCTGTTGATCTTGATAACCCACAATCAAAGAATCAACGTTATGATAAGAGAGACTTTGTTGCTAGGAAGCACGGTAAAGAAAGAGAATCATGGGTTCAGAAACCCATGCCTTTTCCTCCTAAACCATCCAAGAAAAAGGAATGTTATTCGGAATGAGTTTGTTAACAAGACTTGATCAATCTTGTTAGTGGATTCCTTTTGATGAGCATGAGATGGATGAAGTTAGAAAGCACAACCTTGTGTACCCTCCTTTTAATTTCTATTATTTAGATTAAATAAAGAAAAAAATTGTAGTTTTCTGTCTGTTTTCTGAATTATCCATGCAACAAAAAAATACCCCGAAAATAAAAGTTCTCCAAATGCCCCGAAATTGAAATATGATTTTTTCTGGATTATTTGAGAATATCTGGCACTGAGAACACAGCAGGGGGGAGCAAGCACCTGGCCACGAGGGTCCAGGGCGCGCCCCCTGCCTCGTGGGCCCATGGTGGCTCCCCTCCACTTATTCCAGCCACCACACATTCCTTCTTCCTCCCAAAAAAATCACCAACCAGCTCAAGCACGAGTTCTTGCTCATTTTGTTGCGATTTTTGATCTCCTAGCTCAAAGCTCCCCTCACAAAACTGCTTTGGGGGATTGCTCTTCGGTATGTGACTCCTCCAATGGTCCAATTAGTTTTTATTCTAGTGCTTTATTCATTGCAAATTTTTGCTGCTTAGGTGACCCTGTTCTTGAGCTTGCATGTCAAATTTATTTGGTCCCAAGTAGTTCTAATGCTTGATATAGTCTCTAGGCACTTGTGGGAGTAGTTGCTATCAGTTTTATTGAGTTTGGTTCACTTTTATTTGAAGTTACTAAAAATTTCAGAAATTTTCAGAAAATGATGAAGAGATATTTGAGGGGCTCTTCGAGCCGAAGCTCGAAGGATAAGAAAAGTGAAGAAGAAGAGATGCCCAAATATAATCTCCCTCGCACCACGGAGGTTCGGCCATGTGAATGGCCTTGTGATGATTTCTTGAGAGCACCCGGGATTTATGATGATTTTTATGAGTTGGCTGAGAATGCAGGCCTCACCGACTTCCTCCGCGACCAAAGCGAACAGTATCTCTTACTCACTAATATCTTTGTGCAAAATTTTCATTTCCATGCTAGGAGGTCACCACCTTCGGTGAATTTCTATTTATATGATGAGTATAAGGAGATGCCCCTCTCTGAATTTTTGTGAGGTTTGCAAATTGCCCTTTTCGGGCAGCATAGAGGAACCACATCGTAACAATGTGGAGGGGTTTATTGATACAATTGCTGTAGGGGAAACTAGGAAGGTTTCCGATGCAAGAATTACTAGCATACATTTTCCTGTCCTATGTTACTTTGCAATTTTTGCTAGTAGATGCTTGATTGGTCGCGGAAACTGTGGCAACCTAAGTGCCTCTGATATTGTTCTTTTGTGCCATGCCCTGTTTCGTGACGACACATTTAGTATGGGCGCTATTGTTGCAAAGCGGTTAAATCTTAATCGTACTAAAGGCCCCATCTTGGGAGGCATCTTCGCCTCGAGCCTCGCTGCATACTTTGACATACCTATTAGGCATTATGAGAAAGAAGAAAAGTTGTTGCCTCCTGTTTTTCTAGACTACAAGAGTATGGTTGCACATGATTTCATTGTTAAGAACAAAAAAAAGGAGCTTAACTATAGACTGATATTTGATAAAAATCACCCTGAGACTATTACTTTGCCTGCTCCTTCCTTGTTTGACTTATCTGCAGGCAAGTACCTGGTTCCGCTGGAGGCCATCCACGCCTACCGAAACCCCACATCAGCTATAGAGTCAGAGCCGGAACCACAATTTGAACCTTCACAACAGTCTGTTTACCAGTGGTATCCAGAGGAGATTGCCAACCAGTGGCAATCCGAGGCTCCTTCTCAGTACAACCCCAACTACAACTTTGATCTATGGGCATAGACCAACTTAGGCCAAAAGCCTAAGCTTGGGGGAGTACGTATTTCTCACCGACATTACATTCATATTCTCACACTCATGCTAGTTGTGGGTGCTCATATTTTTTCATTGTACCATCCATGCTAGTTTACTTTCCTTTTTATGCTTTCTTCTTGTGTGTTTGAAAAACCTTAAGAAAAACCAAAACAATTAGTAGTAGCTTTTAGCTAGTCTACTTTTCATGCTGTAGTAGTAATAATTAAAAGAAAACCCAAAATGATTTCGTGTTCTTCTTTTTGCTTGTTGGGAGCTTCCCCGTGTAAATAGTTTTATTTCTTTTCTTTTCTTTGGGGATCGAGAGGAGAAGACCATAATGAAAATATTAAAGTGGCTCTTATATGCATTATTGTTGATTTAACCACGAGCTCGTATTGCCTTGTCTTCTCCTGTTTATTGAATGCCTGTAGATTCCAGCTTAGTCCAATGCACGTGCACTATTATTATTATTGACATCGTTCGGTCGTGCAAGTGAAAGGCAATTATGACGATATATGATGGACTGATTGAGATGAGAGAAGCTGGTATGAACTCGACCTCTCTTGTTTTTGTAAATATGGTTAGTTCATCGTTCCTGATTCAGCCTATTATGAATAAACATATTTGCAATGACAATTAGTGATTATAGTTGCTTATGCCATGCTTAATTAGCTAGGAGCTTATAATGGTCTACCTTGCGTGCCAACATGCTATTAAAATGGTTGTGATGTGGTATAGTAGGGTGGTATCCTCCTTTGAATGATTCAAGTGACTGAACTTGGCACATGTTCACGCATGTAGTTGAAACAAATCAACCTAGCCTTCACAATATTTATGTTCATGGTGGATTATATCCTACTCATGTTTGCACTCAATGTTTATTAATTTTAATGCATGTTCATGACTGTTGCCGCTCTCTAGTTGGTCGCTTCCAGGTATTTTTCTAGCCTTCACTTGTGCTAAGCGGGAATACTGCTTGTGCATCCAATTCTTTAAACCCCAAAGCTATTCCATATGAGTCCACTATACCTTCCTATATGCGGTATCTACCCGCTGTTCCAAGTAAATTTGTATGTACCAAACTCTAAACCTTCAAATAAAATTCTGTTTTGTATTCTCGAATAGCTCATGTATCAACTAGGGCTGTCTGTATCTTCCATGCTAGGCAGGTTATTGTCAAGAGGAGTGGACTCCACTCCTCACTCACGAGAAAATGGCTGGTCACCGGTATGCCCAGTCCAATGCTCTATGCAAATCAATCAAAATAATTGCAAACAAAACTCCCCCGGGACTCTTGTTAGTTGGAGGCACTCGTTGTTTCGAGCAAGCCATGGATTGATGCTTGTTGGTGGAGGGGGAGTATAAACTTTACCATTCTGTTTGGGAACCACCTATAATGTGTGTAGCATAGAAGATATCGAGATCTCTCGGTTGTTATGTTGACAATGAAAGTATGCCGCTCAAAATATTATTCATCTCTATTTCAAAAACGGAGCTCTGGCACCTCTACAAATCCCTGCTTCCCTCTGCGAAGGGCATATCTATTTATTTTTATGTTGAGTCATCACCCTCTTATTAAAAAGCACCAGCTCGAGAGCACCGCTGTCATTTGCATCCATTACTATTAATTTATATTGGGTATGACTATGACTGGATCTCTTTTACCATGAATTACAATGTTTAATCAGTCCTTGATCTTCAAAAGGTGCTCTGCATTTATGTTTTGCGGTCTCAGAAAGGGCTAGCGAGATACCATCTTGTTATATCACATTTTGATTGTTTTGAGAAAGTGTTGTCATCCGAGATTTATTATTATTGCTCGCTAGTTGATTATGCCATTGATATGAGTAAACATGAGACCTAAGTGTTATTGTGAATATAGTTAGTCATAATCTTTGCTGAAAACTTGAATGCTGGCTTTACATATTTACAACAACAAGAGCAAACAGAGTTCATAAAAGTTTTTCTTTATCACTTTCAGTTTAACAACAGAATTGCTTGAGGACAAGCAAAGGTTTAATCTTGGGGGAGTTTATACGTCTCTGTCGTATCTACTTTTCCAAACACTTTTGCCCTTGTTTTGGACTCTAACTTTCATGATCTGAATGGAACTAACCCAGATTGACGTTGTTTTCAGCAGAATTGCCATGGTGTTATTTTATGCAGAAACAAAAGTTCTCGGAATGACCTGAAACTTCACGGAGATTATTTTTGGAAATAATAAAAAATACTGGCGAAAGAATCAAGGCCAGGGGGCCCACACCCTGTCCACGAGGGTGGGGCGCGCCTGCCTTCAAGCGCCCCCTGCCTCGTGGGCCCCTTGGAGCTCCACCGACCTCAACTCCAACTCTATATATTCGTGTTCTGGGAGAAAAAATCAGAGAGAAGGATTCATTGCGTTTTACGATACGGAGCCACCGCCAAGCCCTAATCTCTCTCGGGAGGGCTGATCTGGAGTCCGTTCGGGGCTCCGGAGAGGGGAATCCGTCGCAATCATCATCATCAACCATCCTCCATCACCAATTTCATGATGCTCACCGCCGTGCGTGAGTAATTCCGTCGTAGGCTTGCTAGACGATGATGGGTTGGATGAGATTTATCAGTGTCGAGTTAGTTTTGTTAGGGTTTGATCCTAGTATCCACTATGTTACGAGATTGATGTTGCTATAACTTTGCTATGCTTAATGCTTGTCACTAGGGCCCGAGTGCCATGATTTCAGATCTGAACCTATTATGTTTTTATGAATATATGTGAGTTCTTGATCCTATCTTGCAAGTCATTAGTCACCTACTATGTGTTATGATCCGGCAACCCCGAAGTGACAATAATCGGGACCACTCCCAGTGATGACCGTAGTTTGAGGAGTTCATGTATTCACTATGTGTTAATGCTTTGGTCCGGTACTCTATTAAAAGGAGGCCTTAATGATACGTCTCCAACTTATCTATAATTTTTTATTGCTTCATGCTATATTATATTCTGTTTTGGATGATTAATGGGCTTTGTTTTACACTTCTATATTATTCTGGTGTCCGAATACTATCGTCCAATATATCAATCTTTAACTCTTGACCATTTCGAGACTCCTCGTCATGTCCGTGATCTCATCCGGGACTCCGAACAATCTTCAGTCACCAAAACACATAACTCATAATACAAATCATCATGGAACGTTAAGCGTGCGGACCCTACGGGTTCGAGAACTATGTAGACATGACCGAGAAACATCTCCGATCAATAACCAACAGCGGAACCTGGATGCTCATATTGGTTCCTACATATTCTACGAAGATCTTTATCGGTCAAACCGCAATGACAACATACGTCATTCCCTTTGTCATCGGTATGTTACTTGCCCGAGATTCGATCATCGGTATCCTCATACCTAGTTCAATCTCGTTACTGGCAAGTCTCTTTACTCATTCCTTAATGCATCATCACGCAACTAACTCATTAATCACATTGCTTGCAAGGCTTATCATGATGTGCATTACCGAGAGGGCCCAAAGATACCTCTCCGATACTCGAAGTCACAAATCCTAATCTCGATCTTTGCCAACCCAACAAACACCTTCGGAGACACCTGTAGAGCATCTTTGTAATCACCCAGTTACGTTGTGACATTTGATAGCATACAAGGTGTTCCTGCGGTATTTGGGAGTTGCATAATCTCATAGTCAAAGGAATATGTATAAGTTATGAAGAAAGCAATATCAATAAGGCTTAACGATCATTGTGCTAAGCTAACGGATAGGTCTTGTCTATTACATCATTCTCCTAATGATGTGATCCCGTTCATCAAATGACAACACATGTCTATGGTCAGGAAACTTAACCATCTTTGATTAACAAGCTAGTCAAGTAGAGGCATACTAGGGACACTTTGTTTTGTCTATGTATTCACACATGTATCTAGTTTATGGTTAATGCAATTCTAGCATGAATAATAAACATTTATCATGATATAAGGAAATATAAATAACAACTTTATTATTGCCTCTAGGGCATATTTCCTTCACCGGTCAGCCCAGCGTTTGATGCCGGTTTGAGGCGATCGTCTAAGTTAGAAAATTTTGATTGGTCAGTGACGGGCCGTCCATATGCTCTAAGCTCATTTAGTTTTTTTGCATGGTAATACGTTGAAGGAAATATGCCCTAGAGGCAATAATAAAGTTATTATTTATTTCCTTATTTCATGATAAATGTTTATTATTCATGCTAGAATTGTATTAACCGGAAACATAATACATGTGTGAATATATAGACAAACAGTATGTCACTAGTATGCCTCTACTTGACTAGCTTGTTAATCAAAGATGGTTATGTTTCCTAACCATGAACAAGGAGTTTTTATTTGATTAACAAGGTCACATCATTAGTTGAATGATCTGATTGACATGACCCATTCCGTTAGCTTAACACTTGATCGTTTAGTATGTTAATGCTTTCTTCATGACCCATACATGTTCCTATAACTATGAGATTATGCAACTCCGTTTACGGAGGAACACTTTGGTACTACCAAAGCGTCACAACGCGTCTGGGTGATTATAAAGGAGTACTACAGGTGTCTCCAAAGGTACTTGTTGGGTTGGCGTATTCGAGATTAGGTTTTGTCACTCCGATTGTGGAGAGGTATCTCTAGGCCTTCTCGGTAATACACATCACATAAGCCTTGCAAGCATTGCAACTAATGAGTTAGTTGTGAGATGATGTATTACTGAGCAGTAAAGAGACTTACGATAACGAGATTGAACTAGGTATTGATACCGACGATCGAATCTCGGTAAGTAACATACCGATGACAAAGGGAACAACGATGTAGTTATGCGGTTTGACCGATAAAGATCTTCGTAGAATATGTAGGAACCAATATGGGCATCCAGGTTCGCTATTGGTTATTGACCGAGAATGGTTCTAGGTCATGTCTACATAGTTCTCGAACCCGTAGGGTCCGCACGCTAAGGTTTCGATGATGATTATATTATGAGTTTATGAGTTTTGATGTACCGAAGGAGTTGAGTCCCGGATGAGATCGGGACATGACGAGGAGTCTCGAAATGGTCGAGACGTAAAGATCGATATATTGGACGACTATATTCGAGTTGAAAGGTTCGAATGATTGGGTATTTTGAGTACCGGAGAGTTACGGGAATTCGCCGGGAGAAGTATTGGGCCTTATTGGGCCCTGCGGAGAGAGAGGGCTGCCTAGGGCAGGCGCGCGCCCCAAGGCCTAGTCCGAATTGGACTGGGGAGGGGCCGCACCCTTCTTCTCTTCCCTTCCTTTTCTCCTACTCCTACTAGGAAAGGAGGAGTCCTACTCGGTGGGAGTAGGACTCCCCCTAATGCGCCTCCTCCTTTGGCGGCCACCTCCTCCTTGCTCCTTTATATCACGGGGCAGGGGGCACCCCATGACACACAAGTTGATCTACGGATCGTTCCTTAGCCGTGTCGGTGCCCCCTCCACCATATTCCACTTCGGTCATATCGTCGCGGAGCTTAAGCGAAGCCCTGCGCCGGAGAAGTCATATCGTCGTGGAGCTTAGCGAAGCCCTGCGTCGGTGGAGCATCAACATCGTCCTGCACGCCGTCGTGTTGTGGAACTCATCCCGACACTTTGCTGGATCGAGTCCGGGATCGTCATCGAGCTGAGCGTGTGCAGAACTTCGGAGGTGCCGACGTTCGGTGCTTGGATCGGTCGGATCGTGAAGACGTCGACTACATCAACAGCGTTGTTATAACGCTTCCGCTTTCGGTCTCACAGTGCGTGGGCGGACCTCTCCCTCTCGTTGCTATGCCATCACCATGGTCTTGCGTGATCGTAGGAATTTTTTGAAATTACTCGTTCCCCAATGATGGCATCCGAGCCTGGTTTTATGCGTTGATGTCATGTGCGAGTAGAACACAAGTGAGTTGTGGGCGATACAAGTCATACTGCCTACCAGCATGTCATACTTTGGTTCAGCGGTATTGTGAGATGAAGCGGCCGGACCGACATTACGCGTGCGCTTACGCGAGACTGGTTTCATCGCTCGAGCACTCGTTGCTTAAAGGTGACCGGCGGTGTCTGTCTCTCTCACTTTAGTTGAATCGAGTGTGGCTCGCCCGGTCCTTGAGAAGGTTAAAGCGGAGTCTATTTGTGAAATATCGTTGTGGTTTTGATGCGTAGGTAAAACGGTTCTTGCTCAGCCCGTAGCAGCCACGTAAAACTTGCAACAACAAAGTAGAGGGCGTCTAACTTGTTTTTGCAGGGCATGTTGTGATGTGATATGGTCAAGGCGTGATGCTATATTTTATTGTATGAGATGATCATGTTTTGTAACGAGTTATCGACAATGGCAGGAGCCATATGGTTGTCGCTTTATTGTATGAAATGCAAGCGCCATGTAATTGCTTTACTTTATCACTAAGCGGTAGCGATAGTCGTAGAAGCAATAGTTGGCGAGGCGACAACGATGCTACGATGGAGATCAAGGTGTCGCGCCGGTGGCGATGGTGATCATGCGGTGCTTGGCGATGGAGATCACAAGCACAAGATGATGATGACCATATCATATCACTTATATTGATTGCATGTGATGTTTATCCTTTATGCATCTTATCTTGCTTTGATTGGCGGTAGCATTATAAGATGATCTCTCACCAAAATTATCAAGAAGTGTTCTCCCGAGTATGCACCGTTGCGAAAGTTCTTCGTCTTTGAGACACCACGTGATGATCGGGTGTGATAGGCTCTACGTTCAAATACAATGGGTGCAAAACAGTTGCGCGCAGCGGAATACTCAGGTTAAACTTGGCGAGCCTTGCATATAACAGATATGGCCTCGGAACACGGAGACCGAAGGTCGAACGTGAATCATATAGTAGATATGATCAACATAGTGATGTTCACCATTGAAACTACTCCATCTCACGTGATGATCGGACATGGTTTAGTTGATTTGGATCACGTAATCACTTAAGATGACTAGAGAGATGTCAGTCTAAGTGGGAGTTCTTAAATAATATGATTAATTGAACTTAAATTTATCATGAACTTAGTCCTGGTAGTATTTTGCAAATTATGTTGTAGATCAATAGCTCGCGTTGTTGCTTCCCTATGTTTTTATATGTGTTCCTAGAAAATTGTATTGAAAGATGTTAGTAGCAATGATGCGGATTGGATCCGTGATCTGAGGTTTATCCTCATTGCTGCTGAAGAATTATGTCCTTAATGCACGCTAGGTGACAGACCTATTGCAGGAGCAGATCGGGCGTTATGAGCGTTTGGCTAGCTCAATATGAGCGAATCTGACGTTATGAGCGTTTGGCTAGCTCAATATGATGACTACTTGATAGTTTAGTGCACCATGCTTAACGGCTTAGAATCGGGACTTCAAAGGCGTTTTGAGCGTCATGGACCATATGAGATGTTCCAGGAATTGAAGTTAATATTTCAAGCAAATACCGAGTTGAGAGATATGAAGTCTCCAACAAGTTCTATAGCTAAAAGATGGAGGAGAATCGCTCAACTAGTGAGCATGTGCTCAGATTATGCGAATACTTCAATCGCTTGAATCAAGTGGGAGTTAATCTTCGAGATAAGATAGTGATTGACAGAATTCTCTAGTCACCATCACTAAGTTAGTAGAACTTCGTGATGAACTATAGTATGCAAGGGATGACGAAAAGATTCTCGAGCTCTTCGCGATGCTAAAATCGTGAAGGTAGAAATCAAGAAAAACATCAAGTGTTGATGGTTGACAAGACCACTAGTCTCAAGAAAAATGGCAAAGGGAAGAAGGGAACTTCAAAGGAGCGGCAAGCAAGTTGCTGCTCGAGTGAAGAAGCCCAAGTCTAGACCTAAGCACGAGGCCGAGTACTTTTGCTGCAATGGAACTGGTCCTTTGGAAGCAGAACTACCCCTGAATATTTGGTGGATAAGAAGGATGGCAAAGTGAACAAGGTTATATTTGATATACAGGTTATTGATGTGTGCCTTACTAGTGTTTATAGTAGCCCCGAGTATTTGATACTGTTAGGTTGCTAAGATTAGTAACTCGAAACAGGAGTTCTGAGAATAAGCAGAGACTAGTTGAAGGGAAGTGACGATGAGTGTTGGAAGTAGTTCCAAGATTGATATGATCATCATCGCACACTCCCTATACTTTCGGGATTAGTGTGGAACCTAAATAAGTGTTATTTGGTGTTGAGCATAAATATGATTTGATCATGTTTATTGCAATACGGTTATTCATTTAAGTAAGAGAATAAATTGTTGTTACTGTTTACATGAATAAAACCTTATATGATTACACACCCAATGAAAATGGTTCATTGGATCTCGATCATAGTGATACACATATTCATAATATTGAAACCAAAAGATGCAAAGTTAATAATGATAGTGCAACTTATTTGTGGCACTTGCCGTTTAGGTCATATTGGTGTAAAGCGCATGAAGAAACTCCATCTGATGGGATTTTGGAATCACTTGATTATGAATCACTTGATGCTTGCGAACCATGCCTTATGGGCAAGATGACTAAAGACTCGTTCTCGGAACAATGGGCGAGCAAATGACTTATTGGAAATAATACATACTGATGTATGCGGTCCGATGAGTGTTAAAGCTCACGGCAAGTATCGTTATTTTCTGACCTTCACAAGATGATTTGAGCAGATATGAGTATATCTACTTAATGAAGCACAAGTCTGAAACATTTGAAAAGTTCAAATAATTTCAGAGTGAAGTGGAGAATCATCGTAATAAGAAAATAAAGTTTCTACGATCTGATCGTGGAGGAGAATATTTGAGTTACGAGTTTGGCCTTCAATTAAAACAATGTGGAATATTTTCACAGCTCACGCCACCTGGAACACCACAACGTTATGGTGTGTCCGAACGTCGTAACCGCACTTTATTTTGATATGGTGCGATCAATGATGTCTCTTATCGGTTTACCACTATCATTTTGGGGTTATGCATTAGAGACAGCTGCATTCACGTTTAAATAGGGCACCATCTAAATCCGTTGAGATGACACCGTATGAACTATGGTTTAGCGAGAAACCTAAGCTGTCGTTTCTTAAAGTTTGGAGTTGTGATGCTTATGTGAAAAGTTTTCACCGATAAGCTCGAACCCAAATCGGAGAATGCATCTTCATAGAATACCCAAAGGTAACTATTGGGTACACCTTCTATCACAGATCCGAAAGCAAGATATTTGTTACTAAGATGGATCCTTTCTAGAAGAAGTTTCTCTCGAAAGAAGTGAGTGGGAGGAAAGTAGAACTTGATGAGGTAATTGTACCTTCTCCCTTATTGGAAAGTAGTTCATCACAGAAATCAGTTCGATGATTCCTACACCAATTAGTGAGGAAGTTAATGATGATGATCATGAAACTTCAGATCAAGTTGCTACCAAACCTCGAGGTCTTCTAGAGTAAGATCCGCACTGAGTGGTGCGGTAATCGTGTTCGGAAATCATGTTACTAGACCATGATGAACCTACAAACTATGAGGAAGCGATGATGAGCCCAGATTCGCGAAATGGCTTGAGGCCATGAAATCTGAGATGGGATCCATGTATGAGAACAAAGTATGGACTTTGATGGAGTTGCCCGATGATCGGCAAGCCATATTATATAAATGGATCTTCAAGAGGAAGACAGATCTTGATAGTGGTGTTACTATCTACAAAGCTCGACTTGTCACAAAAGGTTTTCGACAAGTTCAAGGTGTTGACTACAATGAGATTTTCTCAAGCTGTAGCGATGCTTAAGTCTGTCCGAATCATGTTAGCAATTGCCACATTTTATGAAATCTGGCAAATGGATGTCAAAACTACATTCTTTAATGGATTTATTAAAGAAGAGTTGTATATGATGCAACCAGAAGGTTTTGTCAATCCTAAAGGAGCTAACAAAATGTGCAAGCTTCAACGATCCATCAATGGACTGGTGCAAGCATCTCGGAGTTGGAATATACGCTTTGATGTGTTGATCAAAGCATATGGTTTTCTGAGACTTTTGGAAATGCTGTATTTACAAGAAAGTGAGTGGGAGCACTACAACATTTCGATAAGTATATGTGAATGACATATTGTTGATCGGAAATGATGTAGAATTATTCTGCAAAGCATAAAGGAGTGTTTGAAAGGAGTTTTTCAAAGAAGGACCTCGGTGAAGCTGCTTACATATTGAGCATCAAGATCTATAGAGATAGATCAAAGGCGCTTGATAAGTTTTTCAATGAATACATACCTTGACAAGATTTTGAAGTAGTTCAAAATGGAACAGTCAAAGAAAGAGTTCTTGCACGTGTTACAAGGTGTGAGATTGAGTAAGACTCAAAACCCGACCACGGCAGAAGATAGAAAGAGAATGAAAGTCATTCCCTATGCATCAGCCATAGGTTCTATAAAGTATGTCATCTTGTGTACGGATCTATTGCATACCCTACCACTAAGATTGGCAAGGAGTGCAATAGTGATCTAGGAGTAGATCAATGGACAGCGGTCAAAATTATCCTTAGTAGAACAAGGATATGTTTCTCGATTATGGAAGTGAAAAAGGTTATGCGTAAAAAGGTTACGTCGATGCAAGTTTTAAACACTAATCTAGATGACTCGAGTCTCAATCTGGATACATATTGAAAGTGGGAGCAATTAGCTAGAGTAGCTCCGTGCGAGCATTGTAGACATAGAAATTTGCAAAATACTTACGGCTCTGAATGTGACAGACCCGTTGACTAAAATTATCTCACAAGCAAAACATGATCACACCTTAGTACTCTTTGGGTGTTAATCACATAGCGATGTGAACTAGATTACTGACTCTAGTAAACCCTTTGGGTGTTGGTCACATGTCGATGTGAACTATGGGTGTTAACCACATATAGATGTGAACTATTGATGTTAAATCACATGGCAATGTGAACTAGATTATTGACTCTAGTGCAAGTGGGAGACTGAAGGAAATATGCCCTAGAGGCAATAATAAAGTTATTATTTATTTCCTTATTTCATGATAAATGTTTATTATTCATGCTAGAATTGTATTAACCGGAAACATAATACATGTGTGAATATATAGACAAACAGTATGTCACTAGTATGCCTCTACTTGACTAGCTTGTTAATCAAAGATGGTTATGTTTCCTAACCATGAACAAGGAGTTGTTATTTGATTAACAAGGTCACATCATTAGTTGAATGATCTGATTGACATGACCCATTCCGTTAGCTTAACACTTGATCGTTTAGTATGTTAATGCTTTCTTCATGACCCATACATGTTCCTATAACTATGAGATTATGCAACTCCGTTTACGGAGGAACACTTTGGTACTACCAAAGCGTCACAGCGAATCTGGGTGATTATAAAGGAGTACTACAGGTGTCTCCAAAGGTACTTGTTGGGTTGGCGTATTTGAGATTAGGTTTTGTCACTCCGATTGTCGGAGAGGTATCTCTAGGCCTTCTCGGTAATACACATCACATAAGCCTTGCAAGCATTGCAACTAATGAGTTAGTTGTGAGATGATGTATTACGGAGCGAGTAAAGAGACTTACCGTAACGAGATTGAACTAGGTATTGGATACCGACGATCGAATCTCGGGTAAGTAACATACCGATGACAAAGGGAACAACGTATGTAGTTATGCGGTTTGACCGATAAAGATCTTCGTAGAATATGTAGGAACCAATATGGGCATCCAGGTTCCGCTATTGGTTATTGACCGAGAATGGTTCTAGGTCATGTCTACATAGTTCTCGAACCCGTAGGGTCCATGCACGCAAGGTTTCGATGGCGGTTATATTATGAGTTTATGAGTTTTGATGTACCGAAGGAGTTGAGTCCCGGATGAGATCGGGGACATGACGAGGAGTCTCGAAATGGTCGAGGCGTAAAGATCGATATATTGGACGACTATATTGGAGTTCGGAAAGGTTCGAATGATTCGGTATTTTCGAGTACGGAGAGTTACGGAATTCGCCGGGGAGAAGTATTGGGCCTTATTGGGCCCTGCGGGAAAGAGAGAGGGGCTGCCTAGGGCAGGCCGCGCGCCCCCCCAAGGCCTAGTCCGAATTGGACTAGGGGAAGGGGCCGCACCCCTTCTTCTCTTCCCCTTCCTTTTCTCCTACTCCTACTAGGAAAGGAGGAGTCCTACTCCCGGTGGGAGTAGGACTCCCCCTGTTGCGCCTCCTCCTTTGGCGGCCACCTCCTCCTTGCTCCTTTATATACGGGGGAAGGGGGGCACCCCATGACACACAAGTTGATCTACGGATCTTTCCTTAGCCGTGTGCGGTGCCCCCTTCCACCATATTCCACTTCGTTCATATCGTCGCGGAGCTTAAGCGAAGCCCTGCGCGGAGAAGTCATATCGTCGCGGAGCTTAGGCGAAGCCCTGCGTCGGTGGAGCATCAACATCGTCCACCACGCCGTCGTGTTGACGGAACTCATCCCGACACTTTGCTGGATCGGAGTCCGGGATCGTCATCGAGCTGAGCGTGTGCAGAACTCGGAGGTGCCGTCGTTCGGTGCTTGGATCGGTCGGATCGTGAAGGCGTCGACTACATCAACAGCGTTGTTATAACGCTTCGCTTTCGGTCTCACAGTGCGTGGACGGACACTCTCCCCTCTCGTTGCTATGCCATCACCATGGTCTTGCGTGATCGTAGGAAAATTTTTGAAATTACTACGTTCCCCAACATACGTGTCTCATTCATATCATAAAGATCAACGTACAAGTCACATAATGGCTGTCATGATAAAACTGGAAAGATAGCAGAACATCTCTGAGCTTGACATGAACGCCCGTCACCTGCCTCCTGCACCACCACAACAGCCACCGAAGAAAAGATCGACAGATCACCTCCTCACCCGATCTCGACACGGCTCCATTGCTGATATGCAGCTTTGCGGACCTCCAAGATGGCTCACCAAAAGTGAAGGAATTGCCGTTGAACGAATCAGACTGATGCAACACCCCGGACATGCCGTTGAACTCCAGATCTGGCACCCCACCACGTCTAAGACGCCGAAGGAGGAAATCACACCTGTCGTTCATCAACCACGAACCCAACACACATTTTGTCTTTCAGATGTCGTCGATGCAAACCACAATCTGCATCCGCTCCTGGACGACCTACCAAGCTCTGCGCCGACGTTGGAGCAGACGTCGACGCAACGGCAGAGCCCGAGGACACATGTCCACCATAAGGATGCCGCCGCCACATCATCCTTGCTTGAATAGTCTGGTTTCCAAAACCATCCCCAACCATAGGGTTGATCGTCTTGTGGAGGACGGATCTGAAGAATCTTTATTCAACGCCACCATCACCGTCGCCGAAGCCAAGACAATGAACAACCTTAAAACAAAGCTACTTTAGCCTAAAACTGTCCACACACGTGGATCCGGCCACCCCCCTCAGAGCAACTCCAACCGGGCGACCCAAACGGACGCGCCCTTTGTCCGCTTTTTGTCCATTTGGGTCGGCCCAGCGGACACCCATGTCCGCTTTCGCGTTTGGGTCGGCGCTTGCGCCGGACGCTGGTCCGACCCATTTTTGAGTTCGCATGTGAAAAAATAAATAATGCAATATTTTGAAATTAAAAATGTAACTAAACATAAATGCCGGCCACAAAGTATGGTGAGAGTCCACGCGTCCATATTTTACATTAATTAAAAAATTAATAAAATTAAAAATGAGGAGGCGCGCTGCCCTAGGAGTCCTCGTCATCAGTGTCGGGTCGGTCAGGTCGACGAGCGTCGGCCTCAGCCAGCCCAAGGGAACGCCATCTTCCAGGCTATGGCGACGTCTTGCGGCGTCAGCTTGACCGCCGCCGGCTAGGCTTCGCAGGCCCGACGCTCCTCCTCCTCTGCCTCGCGCTCCCACTGCTCAAGGCGCTCGCCCTCGCGGCGCTCCTCCGCTAGCTAGCGCTTTCTCCACTGCTCGAGGTAGATCTTCTCCTGCGTTGGCGTCACCCCAAACCAGATGGGTGGCGCGCTGACCCACTCGCGCACCTCTCCTTGCCAGGTGTAACGGCGGGGCGTCTGCAGATCCGGGGGACGGTGCTTGCTCGGGATTGACGGTGACGGCGGCATCAACGGCAGCACGACGCAGTAGCTGGAAGTGGAGAGTGCGATGGCCTCCGACAGGCGCGCCTGGTACGCCTCCTCCTCCTCCGCCTTGCATCGCTCCTCCTCTTCGCTTTCCTGCATGGCAGCCGCCAGGGCCGCCTGGTAGGTGGTCTCCTCCTCCCGGTCCTCGTCGCGCACGAAGGGGGGCGGCGGGGTTGCAGCTCGCACGTGCTGGACGCCGCGCCGACGCAGCTCATCGTGCTCGAGGGCGAACCAGACCTCCCAATCGGGAGAGTCTGCTGCATAGGCGGGGTTGAGGCGCTGCTCCAGCGTCAGTAGATGGTGCTGGCAACGCACTTCTTCCGTGTGCGCCCATGCCGTCCACGGCACCGCCGGCACTGGGATCCTATCTGGATCCAAATGCTAGTCATGTGGCAGGGTAGCATCGGGGTACGGGAGGGGGATGCAGTGCTCCCAGTGCCACCTCGCTTGGTGCACTGGGACGCTTATCCGCCGCCTCGCCGGGCGGGCAGACGCCGGCGGAGGCGGGGGGAGCGCGCGTGAAGAGGACGAGGCGGGGGCCTTGCCCTGTTCTTGCCGACGAAGAAGCCCATGGTGGCGCGAGCTAGGCTAGGGTTGTAGCTGGCGGGGGAGCAGCATGGTGGTTAGATGAGGACGGGAGGCTTGAAGAGGATGAGCCCCGGCACATGCTCGGATTAAAAAAGGACGCTCGGCGTCGCTGACGCGTGGGCTCACGGTCTATGGCCGTCATTAATAAAGACGCGGGAGGTAGTTGACCGGTCGCCATATGGGGACGCGGCGGACATCGAGCGGACGCGCGGCGCATCCGCTTTGCGTCTGCATCGACACATTTGTGGACCAAATTTAAGCCGAAAATGGGTCCGTACGGACATAAAACGGACGCGCTTTAGGAATCAGTCGGCGTGTTAGGCCAACATTCTTGTCCGCGGCGATTCAAACAACGTAGGCGGATGAAATAGGCCACCCAATTGAAGTTGCTCTCGCCACGAACGATTGAGGTCCTCAACGGAGAAACTCTCCTTGGAAAAGACGATGGCGAGATCGTCTTTTTTCTTCCGGAGGAAGAAAGTACGACCCGTAGTGAACCCAGACTCCTCTGTTTGATCGATCTAGTTTCAAGAGTAACCTGATCTGTACGCCGGGATCCTAATGACATGATACCCTACAATATGCATGTCCACCTCGCACGTTTCCCATCGGGAAAACGTTTTCTCTTGCCCAGAACGTGATCGATCGCAGATTAAAAAAAAAGCTAGTACGCATGAGTGACAGATAGATAGGACAGGATCAGTTGCTATCCAGATGACTCCAAGATGGATCTCTCTGTAGAGATAAATGAAGCAGTCATATTAGCATGGTCAAACCTACAGTACTGCATTTTCTTCCGTCTGAGTTAACTACCAATGTGCTACGCTTATTTTGCCAGTTCTTTGTGTATCTGAGCAAACGCATATTTTGCTCATGATTGCACTATCCTACCATTCCTACGGCGCGCAGTTGTAAGAGCAACTCCAACGGGCCCAAATCGTCCGCGTCTATTCGTTTGGGTCGAAACGGACAAAAGCATCGGCCCAACATAGAGACCCTATATTTAGGTCATATTTGGATCGAAGGCGGACACAAAGCGGACTTTTTACGCCTGCCTCGTTCGTCTGTGTTCGGGCCTGGCCCATCTGTCACACATACACCTTCTCCCTCATAGTTATGTTATTCGCTCGCCCTCAAACCTCGCTGCCTGTGGTCACGGTCGCCGCACCGCCTAACAGGTCGGAGCTGGCGTCGTTGCTCTCCTCGTCGTCCTCGTCGCTCTCCATTTCCATGCGCCGGAGTAGCATCTGCTCCACCACCTCACTTGCGCCGCCGCTCCCACGCCACGCTCGGCCTCGCCTCCGCATCCCCCATGCCCGGCCACCTCTGTTAGACCGGTAACCCCTCAACCATGCCCGCTCCCTTGCTTGCACAGCGTTAGCAGAGGACGGGCGGGCTCGCCCTCGTCCGGTGCCCATGCTCCGCCGTGGCGGGCTTGTGCCCTCCCGCGCATGTGCACCGGCGTGGGGCATTCGTGCTCGCGCGGCCTCACCTAGCTGCGTCATGCTCATCGCGCCCAGCCACCATGCTCGCCATGAGCTCCGGGCTGCGGGGCGGCGTAGCGCGGCACCTCGTGCTCGGCTCGCGGCGACAGCTGCGGGGTGCGGCGGCGCGAGCTCGGAGCTCCGGGCAGCAAGGTGTGGCAAGGCGAGTGTCGGAGTAATGGACCACGGGTAGGCAAACCCGAGCCCCTGAACCTTTCAAAACATCGGGCGGGCTGCGCCTCAAGACCCCAAGACAAAGAGCCGCCTTGAGAGTGGCAGCAGTCGCCGACTACCCCTCCGGGCCGAGTCGAGGCGGCCTCAAGACAAGCCGACTTTAAGACGGCGACCTCAAGACAAGCCGGCTTTAAGACGGCGACCTCAGGACAAGCCGACTCCAAGCCAGCGACCTCCAGCGAGGCCGGCTACAGGGAGACGGCCCGCGACCCCAACCACCTCCTATTTGAGCGACTACGAGCGGGATGGGGTAGGGCCGCCTCGCGGCCCATCCCTACCCTGCTCATAAAGAGCAGGTATGGCTACAGAGCGCCGTACCGACGGAGATCTTCGTCCGGCGCAGCACTGTTGCCACACCGGCCCTGACATCAACGTCGTGGGCAGATTCCTGTACCCACGATGGCCTGTCTATACGATCCGAAGACGGCGGGACCCGCCTGTCGGCGGAAGTACCGAAGACGGCGAGAGCGCCCCAAAGACGGACCCGATGGAGTCGGCCTCCGGGAATCGGCCGGCCCCTCCCGCGGGATCCACGCGCCATTAACCAGACAAGACAAGGAATGGCAACAGTGATCGCCCGCCCGGCGGCGGCACTGTTGCCATGACCCCATGACCAAGCTCGCGTCATTAGAAGCACGGCTACAGTAATCTGCAGCCGGCAAGACCCGCCCGCGGCGGGCAAGGGCTGTCGGCCCCATGCTGGGCCGTCGACGGGGCCGACTAGTCGGCGGGCCCCAGAAGTCGGCGGAGAAGACGGCGACTTAGAGACTGACGGCTTGGGCCCACACCCAGCCGGATTACCGTTGTACCCCCGGGGGGTAGGCCTATATAAACCCCCCGGGGCACCCATGCAAAGGGTTGGAAGCTAGTAGTTTTAGACACACACATAGAGGGAGAGAAGAGCAAGCCGTGCCCTTCTCCTTCCTCGCCCCGAACAGCTCAAGGAGCCTCTTGTACCCACTTTGCCATAGTGATCATGCGGAGACCCGCAGAGCAGCGATAGGGGTGTTATCTCCTCGGAGAGCCACGAAGCTGGGTAAGATTCGCGGCGTGCATGTCTTCGCCTCATCCCGTTTCGAGCACCGCGACGTTCTACTCGCGCCCCTCCATGATAAGCCATCCTTTGGCATATGTCGCTTTTAACCCCGACATTTGGCGCCCACCGTGGGGCCTGGTGCACCGTCGTCCGGAGACCTGCTCGGGCGGGAACCTCTTCCTCCTGGCGGCGCAGCCAGCCCGGCACGCCAGACGGAGTTCTGCACCGACGCTGCATGGACGCCGAGGAGGTCGCCTGCGCGAACTGCCTCGCCGAACTTGTCGGCGAGGTTCGCCTCTCCGACGAGCCTGCAGAGCCGACGCAGCACGGACGGCGAAAGCCTCCTCGCGGGCCTCCTCGAGCAGCTCCACGCCGACGGCGAGCCTGCCGCCCGACCTGGAGTCCGTGAGGCTCCATCGACCCAATGCTGGTCGACTCCGACACCGCGTCGCCGACGCGTTCCCCACCAACGTGGTGATCTATGACGAGCCTCTCCTCCTGGCGGAGACCGGCGGGAGCACCGTCACAGAAGTACTCGTCATCAGTCACGGCGAGCCCTCCGGCGGGGGGGCTCGTGACCCTCTCGACGCTGTTTTGCAAGACCTGACCGCCTCCATTCCGGAGGATGCCGACGCTGGAACGCTGGAGGCACGCCGCCTTCAGCTCCTTGTAGGCGCACAGAAGCTGGCAAGCATGAGACGCTTGTCGGAAGCCTATCAGCGCGAGATGGATCGCGATGTGGGCGGCTCGCCGGGTCCGACTGGGCCTAGCCACCTAGGCGCGGTCCGGCAGCGCGACGCGGCCATCGCCAGTCTGTTCGGGACCAGCCGCCCTGTGTACGCCACGCCTGCGGAGAACATTCGCGCTGCCCAGGCGGCGGCGGATGAGCTGGATAACCGAGGCGAGGCGCCGCCGATGATCGGCGAGTCTAGCAGCTCCTCGGCAGCGCCGCCAAGAAGACAAATGCCGGCTGCCGCACGGAGGCGCCACGGCGACAACACGGCGACTTGCCTCCCGCCAAGATCAAGCGCGACATCTCGACGCCGATGGCGGCATCCGCGAAGAAAGAACCGAGATCCGGTGTCAGCCATAGCCGGACTCACATCTCCATCGAGCGCGAGCGGCCGCCCAAGGGTGGTGGAGCGGCGGGGCGACTATCGCCTCCTTCTCCCGCAGAGAAAGCGAAGTCTCCCGCCACCCGTCGAGCATCCGACTCTCGGCGACCGCCTTGGCGCCGAGAGGGAGTCGGTGAGCGGCGCCGCCACCGGATCGGCGACTCCACCGATCCTGGCGCTAGAAGAAGAAGACGAGTTGGGCCCGCCTTGTTTCTGACCTCGCATCCGAGACGAGCCCTTCCCCCGAGGATTCACACTCCCCCGAGACACACCCAAATACACCGGCCCGTGAAGCGGGAGGATTGGCGGTGGACTACTCCACGGCCGTCGGCATAGCTTAACGGCAACAAGCGCGTTGTCGTAAAGTATGTTCCCTCATGCTCCGAGGCACGGCCGGACATGGTTGAACAGCTTGAAGCCCCACAGCATCAACGGCTGGGTCGACTTCACCGAGGCCTTCGTCCGCAACTTCATGAGCACATACAAGCGACCTCCCAAGCCTCGTCAGCTGTCCTTGTGCGTACAAGGCCCCAACGAGTCTACTCGCGACTACCTCACGCTACTGGGCGAGCTCCGAACTCCTGCGAAGGAGTGCACGAGGTGCAGAGCAATCGAGTACTTCACCGCGGTGCGTAGAAGGCACCTCCTCAAGCACAAGCTCCTTTGCGACGAGCAGAGACCCTCGACGAGCTGCTGGTCATAGCAGACAAGTACGCCACTGCCGACTCCTCCATGAAGTCGGAGATCGAAGTCAGTGCGACTGGCCTTTCCTGCTCACCGATTGGCAAGATTCTGATAAACGTCCTCTTTGGGGACAAGGATCACTTTCGCCGAGAGCCAGTCTGGTTCAAGTGGTGGACCTCGAGCCCCTACCATGCCTTGCTTGGCCGACCCTTTGGCCAAGTTCATGGCGGTCCCCACTACGCCTACCTCAAGATGAAGATGCCGAGTTCCAAGGGATTACGACCGTAGCCGCGATTACAGAAAAGTCGCCTGTGCAGCTGAAAGCAGCCGGCTAGCCGTGTCCCTGGTGATCGCAGCTGAGAAGCGGCTCCTGGATCGGGTTGTGGCAATGGCCGGCAAGCAGCCAGAGATATCGCCCGACCCCAAGGAGTCAGAAGCTGAGGGCTCGTTCAAGCCGGCCAAAGAGACCAAGAAGATACCCTTGGACCCGGAGCACCCAGAGAAATACACTGTCATAGGTGCAAACCTCGACAACAAATAGGAAGGCGAGCTCGTCGATTTCCTCAATGAGAATCGGGACATCTTCGCATGGTCCCCCAAAGACATGCCAGGTGTACCGACGGATTTCGCCGAGCACAAGTTACATGTCCGATCTGATGTGAAGCCCGTCAGGCAGCCCTTGCGCCGCCTGTCAGAAGAGAAAAGAAGAGTTGTTGGAGAAGAGATAGCCCGGCTCCTCGTAGCCTGTTTCATCATGGAAGTTTTCTTTCCAGAATGGTTGGCGACCCCGGTCTTGGTGCTAAAGAAGAACAAGCAGTGGCGGATGTGTATTGACTACACAAGCCTCAACAAAGCCTGCCCCAAGGACCCGTTTGCTCTGCCAAGAATTGATCAGGTGATAGACTCCATAGCCGGATGCGAGCTGTTGAGCTTCTTAGATGCATATTCAGGATATCATCAGATCAAGCTGAACCCGGCAGACAGATTGAAGACCGCCTTCATCACGCCATTTGGAGCCTTACGCACACCGACCATGACGTTCGGCTTGAGGAACGCCGGCGCCACCTTTCAGCGTTGCATGCAGAAGTGCCTCCTCAAGCAGCTTGGCAGAAACGCCCACGTTTACGTGGACGACGTGGTGGTGAAGACGGAGAAGCGAGGAACGCTGTTGGAAGACCTCAAAGAGACCTTTGAAAACCTGCGTCGATTCCAGATCAAGCTCAACCCAGAGAAATGCGTCTTCGGAGTACCAGCCGGCCAGCTCCTTGGCTTCCTGGTATCTGAGCGCGGCATAGAGTGCAACCCCGTGAAGATCAAGGCAATTGAGAGGATGGAAGTGCCCCACCGACTGCTGGATGTGCAGAAGTTCACTGGCTGCTTGGCGTCTATCAGTCGATTCATCAGTCGGCTGGGTGAGAAAGCTCTTCCTCTGTACCAGCTTATGAAGAAGACCACCTTCTTGAATGGACCTCAAGGCGGATGGCTTTTCTCCAGCTTGAAGAGAATGCTGACTACTCCCCAAAGGCCGGGCGGCTCCGACTCCAAAGGAGCCCATGCTCAGATATTGCCGCCACCAGCAGGTAGTCAGCACTGATTATTGTGGTTGAACGCAAAGAGGAAGGCAAGGCGCTACTGTCCAGAGACCCAGTGTATTACGAGCGAGGTAATCGCCGACTCCAAGCGAACTACCCCACTACCGTGAAGATGTGTTACGGCGGCATTTTTCCGCCAAGAAGTTGAAGCCTTACTTTCAAGAGCATCCAATCACCGCTGTTTGCACGGCCCCACTAGCAGAGATCATCGAAGCCGAGATGCTTCAGGCCGAGTGGCCAAATGGGCCATAAAGTTGGCCCCTACACCATCTTTACCAGCCCCGCACCGCCATCAAGTCACTGGCCGCCGACTTCCTCGCCGACCGGGCCGAGACCCGAGATTCGCCGCCAATACCGACTCCACCCATTGGCGGATGCACTTTGATGGCTCCAAGATGCGCACCGGCTTGGGAGCCGGCGTGGTCCTCACTTCCCCTAAAGGCGACAAGCTCAAGTACGCGCTGCAGATCCATTTCGCCGCCTCCAACAACGTCGCCGAATACGAGGCGCTCATCCACGGGCTCCGGCTTGCCAAAGAGCTCGGCATTCGCCGGATCCTGTGCTATGGCGACTCCGACTTGGTGGTCCAACAGTCATCCGGCGACTGGGACGCCAAAGATGCAAATATGGCGAGCTACCGCTTTCTGGTACAGCAGCTGAGTGGATATTTTGAGGGATGCGAATTCCTCCATGTACCACGGAACGACAACGACCAAGCAGATGCCCTGGCAAGAATCGGTTCCACCCGGACAGTAATACCATCCCGCTGCCGCCTTCAGCGCCATCAAGCCATCCGTCAAACCGTCTCCAGAGTCAGACTCCATTTTTGTGCCGGCCCCCCTGAAGAAGGCAGATCTGACTCCAGAGCCTCGGCAGACGGCACAAGAATCCTTGAAGACGCCCCCAAGAACGCGGCAGTCGAAGCTGGCCCGGGGACTTCAAAACCCGGCCCGGGGACTGCGGCGACCCTTGCGAAGACTCCAGTACTTGGCCCGGGGACTGCGCCAGTCGGCCCGGAGACTCCTTCAACCCAGCAAGCTGCTGCAGACTCCAACCCGCCGCCTCCCAGCCCAGCCGCCCTCGTCCAAGTAGCAGCACTGGCAGTCGAAGAAATAGCAGCACCCTCATGGGCCCAGCCCATCCTGATGTTTTTAGTAAACGGAGAGCTACCAATCGATGAAACCTTGGCTCGGCAAGTGCAACGCCGAGCGGCAGCCTACACTATAGTCAATCGAGAGCTGGTCAGGCGCAACGTCACCGGTGTCTACCAGCGCTGCGTCGAATCAGAGCAAGGCCAGGCAATCCTTGAAGACATCCATCAAGGCGAGTGCGGCCATCATGCAGCCTCCAGAGCACTCGTCGCCAAAGCCTTCCGACACGGTTTCTTCCGCCGAACGCCCTAGAAGAGGCCAAGGAATTAGTTCAAAATGCAAGGTGCCAGGTGTTCCGCTCCAAGCCGCTTCAGCCGGCTTCGGCGCTCAAGACTATCCCCATCGCCTGGCCCTTTGCTGTTCTGGGCCTGGACATGGTGGGACCATTCAAGACGGCACGAGGTGGCCTAACTCACCTACTTGTCGCGTGGACAAGTTCACCAAGTGGATAGAAGCAAAACCCATCAAGAAGTTGAATGGTCCCTACGGCAGTGACTTTCATCGCCGACATCACGACTCGATGCGGCGCACACACAGCATCATCACCAACAACGGCACAAATTTCGCCAAGGGCGCCTCGCCTGTTTCGCTGACGCAGGGCATCCGACCGACTTAGCGTCCGCTGCCCATCCGCAGATCAAACAGCCAGTGGAGCGAGCGAACGGCCTCATCTCGTCGGCATCAAGCCTCGATTGGTCGAACCATCGAGCGTTCGCCGATCGCTGGCTTGAGGAGTTGCCAGCCGTCCTCTGGAGTCTGCGTACGACTCCAAACAAGTCAACTGGCTTCACACCCTTCTTCCTCGTCTACGGTGCCGAAGCCGTCATCCCAACGGATATAGAGTTCGACTCCCCGCGAGTCACCATGTACACCGAGGAGGAAGCAGAAGAAGCACGTCAAGACGGCGTTGATCTGCTGGAAGAGGGTCGACTCCTACCACTCAGCCGGTCCAGCATCTACCAGCAGAGCCTGCGCCGCTACTACAACAAGAAGGTCAAGCCAAGATCATTCCTAGAGGGCGACCTTGTGCTCCGGCTGATTCAGCGAACAGCCGGCCAGCACAAGCTGTCGGCGCCTTGGGAAGGACCGTTCATCATCAGTAAAGTGCTGGGCAACGACTCCTACTACCTGATCGACGCTCAGAAGCCCCGAGCACGCAAGAGGGACGACTCCGGCAAAGAGACGGAGCGGCCATGGAATGCGAATCTCCTCCGAAGATTTTACAGTTGATGCAGTATGTACCACGCTACCCTTTTGTGTTTGAAATACCAAGACTCCGGGCCCCCCGAGACGAGCTCGGGGACTGCCCTCTTTTGTTATCTGTATGATAAGAATTATGCCTTTGAGTATGTTACCCTTTGATTATGTTGTTTGGCACCGGGCTCGACTAGTCGGCCCGGGGACTCGCCGCCTTTGAGCTATGAAGTGCTTCCTGAAGTCAGACAAGTAGCGTGCGGTGCCTAAGCCGTCTCCTGTCAGAAGCCGCAGCTCGCAGAGCGACTGTTTGGTGGGCAGGAGTAAGGTAGAGCGGGCGCCCACACGAAAAAATGGCTAAGGACCCAAAGCATAAACATAGTTTAAATCGGCTCCCAGCCCGTTTCGTGAAACCGACTCTTAAGAAGCCGGCTTGCCGCTTTTCACCCAACTTGCTTAAACGACTCAAAAATGGCCAAGTACTTGCCTTCTCAAAATAGCCAAGCACTTGACCTAGACGGCAATCCGCAGAGCGGTTGCCCGACGGGCAAGGCGGCATCTAAGGGAAGGCGGCAAAGGAAAAAGCCACAAGAGCAATAATCAAGGAAAGATAAAATTAGAATAATATTTACACAAACTTAGGCCCTTGGCCGGATCTTCGAACAGAGGTTCAGAATACACCCCGCGGGTGGAATCGTGTGAATTAACAAAGTTCTTTCGAAAGACTAACAAACAAATAAAATAAAGACAAGGCAGCGGCCTAAGAAGCAGCGGACGGGGTTGGAAGGCCGGAGGCGGCAGCGGCGTCACGCGCCGGGGCGGCTGGCTGGGCAGTCTCGGTTTGATCGTCTCTGGCAGCGGCTGGCTCAGATGGGCGTGGCTCGTTGCTGGAGGCGTGGTCGAGCTGGGGCTGGCCGCCCGCTCCGTCTTCTGGCATCTCCATGCCGTCTCCGTCCTCCGCCTCGTCTTCATCCTCGGTGCTGGAGTCGATCATCTCCGCTGAAGTCTCGCCAGTCCGGGTCCATCTCAACCACTCGGCGGCGCTTCCCCACCGCCTCTTCAGCCCGCCAGGACGAAGACACGGTGTCCGTATAGTCGGCGATCGCCACCAAGACGCTCGATGAGGGCGCCCGCGCCGAAGCTCCGCTGGGCTTCGACCGACGCGCCAGCCGGTCAAGGTCGAGCCTCGATACCACGCTTGATTTAACTCTGTGGCTCTGCGAGCTCCAGCCCGAGCCGCGGAGCCTTCCAAGCCTCAAGACGCCCAGCCGCGACCTCCGGCCCGGTCGGCGGTCCGGCTGGGAGTGCGTAGAACTGGCATGTCCGGCCACAGGGCAGCAATTGCCTGGGCCCCGACACGCTGAAGATGGCGCAGCATCCGATGTGCCGGCCGCAGAGGAGCCTCAATGCTCAGGAGCTGCTCGTCAAGGGTCCGGGCGTTGGTTGCGATCTCGGCGCCACTCGCCCTCCGCGCCAAGGCTCGGCCTCGATGGCCTGATTGGCGCTGCGTATGACCAGGAAGAAGTCTGCCAAGAAGAAGAAAAAAAAGTTAGAAAAAACAGGAGCCGGCTTAACCCATAGTCGGCAACCCAAAAGAGAAAGTAAAAGCAAACTTACCATCGACGATATCTTCGATTTCATGGAAGCCAGAGGTCAGCTGCGTCTCTCTGTCGGTCCAGGCGGAGCGCTCGCTCTCAAATTCGGCCAGGAGGGCGGCCTCTTTCTTCTCCGCCTCAGCCCGCGCCGCCTTGAGCAGCTCCCTCTGCTCCGCCAGCTGTGTGGCCAGCAGGTTGCGCTCTGCGGCGAGCTTGCCGCACTCCTCCTCTTTGGCGCGCAAGGCGGTCTCGGCCGTACCCAGCTGACCCCGCAGAGCGGCGTTGGACTCTGAAGAATAAAAAGAAGAAGGACGCGAAGTCGTCAGTTAAGAAGGTCGCCAGAAGATCCGCCCGATCTGCAGCGAGAGTCGGCTCAATCTCGGGACTACAGCCAGCAGGCGCCAGTAGCGCCCCTGGAGAAGAAAACTCACCTCGGCTCCTCGCCGGTCAGCAGCCCGCTTGTTCAGTTCTTCAACGTTGCGGTTGAAAGCGGTAGCGCGGAGGTTGTGATATTCTGTAACAAGGATTCCGCATACAGATAAAAACTTGAAGTAAGCAATAAAGTTCCGTCACCGCTTGCTCAGCAGCCGACCAAACTCGGGATTACACCCAGTGGGTCTTGGCGCCCCCCACGAGAAGATCAAGAGAAAATTCGAATGAAACATACCCAGACGGGCGGATCGCGACGCCAGTGCGCCTTTGAAAGGTTTTCGAGGGCGCCGCTTCAGCCCGCAGCCGCTGGACGCCCAGGAGCGCCGTGTTCAGCGGGCCGCGCCGCCTCGCACTCCACCCAACGGTATGGCGCTTGTCTCTCGGCGGCCGGATACGAGTGGCGGCGCGCGGTCTCAAGGGCGCGGCGCCGAGGTCGCCTTTCAAGACGGCGCCTACCGGCGAGGCGATTGAAGAAGCAATCGCAAGACGGCTTCGTCGGCCGGCGGCACGGGTGGGTCCGCCGGCTGTTTGCCTCGCGCGACCTCAGACTGCGGCGGAGGTGGCGCGGCCGCGCCCAGCGAAGAGACCTCGCCGCCTTCCCTCCCTGCGACGGGGACCTCACCACCGACTCCCTCCTACTGCCCCGTGAACTCCGACGGTGGTGGCGCTGAGCTCAGCGGAGTGATGAGCAGCGCCGACTGAAGGCGCGCAGCCTCCTCGGCTTGCCTTTTTGCTGCAGCAGCGGCTTCGACCGCCTTCTCGGCCTCCGCCTTCTCTCGAAGGGCGGCCTCCTCCTCAAGGCTTCTCCCGCAAGATTTCGCTCTGTTGCCTCCGGGAGGGCGGCCGCAGGTCAACTCGCCGATCGTTGGCGGACGCCTCCGCCGACCCCATGATTTGAGGCGGCGGCGACCCTCTCCAAAGTGAGGGAGCCTGATGAGAAAAAGGACATGAGAAGACTCGGCAAGACGGACCAGAAGAAAACAAGACAGAATAAAAAGATACTTACGCGGAGACCAGCGGTGGTTTCTTCACCTCCTTATGAAGCGGTTAGCCTCGCGACCGCTTCTTGAGCCATGAGTCGCGCGGCCGCTCCTGAATTTCTTGGCTGGCCGCTATTGACCTGCCCGCCCGGCGCTTCCACCGCCTCGACTTAAGGCGGCGGAGGAGCTCGCACCGGATGGCGGCTCTCTGCTTGGGCGGGGCGACTTCCCTCTCGGCGTCATCATCGGGCCATCTGCAAAAGTGGCCGAGGGCCTGAAGTCGTCGCTTCTCCCCGCCCTCGGCCGGCCTCCATCGCCACACCCAAGTCGGGATCGTCGGCGCCGCTCTCCACCAGTCAGGGACGATTCATGAGCCGTTTCATGGGCGCCGGGCCGAGGCGGCATGAGAGGATTCTGAGTCGAAAAGACCAAGGAGTAAGAGCGGATCCGCTAAGGAAGGAAACAGAGAAGCAAGAGACAACTTACTAACGGCGGGATTGGCGCATGAGTATGGCTCCTTGACGAACGCCATTCCTCCGTAAGGTCGCGATTCGCCAAGAAGTTCACAGGTCCACCACCTCCGCAAGGCATGTCCTGGAGCACAGCCGGTTGGTCCCGCGGCCGCCATCCGGCAGATCAGATGAGGTCCGCTTGAAGAGGGAGAACTCGGCGCGCCACGGCGGCGGCAGCAAGTCTGCCCAGCCAGCCCTCCGATCAGACATTACGCTGGAGCTGCTGACGGCGGCGGTGCTCGCGAGAGTCGGCGTCCCGCCCTCGAGGACCAGTTGGTGGGTCGGTCCCGATTCGCCGCCCACGAGGGCGGCAGTTGACCCAGCCGCCGGGGCGACGTTCTTGACGAGAAATATGAGCGCCGCCACATCTTCACCGACTTGATGAGGGGATGGCAGGGAAAGGGTTCTCGTGTACCGCCTCCTCTTGGCGATGAACGTGCGCATGGGCGGCACACGAGCGACGTGGGTCCCGAAGCCGCTGAAGAATTTCCCCACAGCTCGATGGTGGGGAGAACTCAAGAAAACCTTCGATAAGGATGCGGCCAGCAGCACCACCGTGTTGGGGGTGAGGTGGTGCGGCTGGAGCCCAAGAACTCCAAGAACGCGGAAGAAGCCGCCGCCGGCAGCCCCAGCCCGCATGAGGTGCGGCGGAAAATCACCCGCCGCTCTCCTCCGCGCCGGCGTGATTTCACCTCCCGCGCGCGCTGGCCCGCACTAGGTGGCTGCCGGGATGCGCGCGCTTGACGGCGAATTCGATTATGTCGCTGCCGATGATGGAGCCGCCCCACACGCCGGAGCGCGCGGTGGAGGCGCTGCGGCGGATGAGGAGCTCATCTCCGCGGGCGAGGAAGAAACGAGGCTCGGCGGTGGAGCGAGGAAGAAGATGAGGCAGGAGCGGGATGAGAGAGTTCGCGCGCCGCCGCCTCCCCTCCCCGCCTACTTATAGGCGCCTAGGCTGCGGCCGAGGGGCGGGCGGGATTAATCGCGCCACGCCCCCACGCCTCACGGTTTATTCCACGACGTTATCGCTGCAGATAACGACGCGGGGAGCCCAACCGCCCGACGCATCGCAGCGGATCTGCGCCGCGCGGGCACGGTAGTGGCCGCCCCGCCGACGGGCCTGTCTTGTCACGCGCGGGCTGGCAGATCGCCCGCCGCGTGGCGGCCCGCGCGGGCGGCTGCCGGAAGCTTATCAGGCACGCCGCCCGGATCCCGCTGCGACCTTCGAAACCTTTGAAGAGCAAGACGGCCCCCTGCAAAGCCGACTCCAGCTAGAGACGGCGGGCCGAGTCCAGATTCTTCCATCAAAGGGATGAAGCTGTCGAGGCTCCTCGACGGGCTGCCCTCGGCGCCTCCCCAGCTTCGGGGACTACTGTCGGAGTAATGGACCACGGGTAGGCAAACCCGAGCCCCTGAACCTTTCAAAACATCGGGGCGGGCTGCGCCCCTCAAGACCCCAAGACAAAGAGCCGCCTTCAAAGAGTCGGCAACAGAGTCGCCGACTACCCCTCTGGGCCGAGTCCCAGAGGCGGCCTCAAGACAAGCCGACTTTAAGACGGCGACCTCAAGACAAGCCGGCTTTAAGACGGCGACCTTAGGACAAGCCGACTCCAAGCCAGCGACCTCCAGCGAGGCCGGCTAAAGGGAGACGGCCCGCGACCCCAACCACCTCCTATTTGAGCGACTATGAGCGGGATGGGGTAAGGCCGCCTCGCGGCCCATCCCTACCCTGCTCATAAAGAGCAGGTATGGCTACGTAACGCCGCATCGACGGAGATCTCCGTCCGGCGCAGAAGATCATGCCACGCCGCCTCGACATCGCGCCGTGGGCGATTCCGTACCCACGATGGCCTCGCTCTATACGATCCGAAGACGGCGGGATCGCCTGTCGGCGGAGTACGGAAGACGCGAGCGCCTCAAAGACGGACCCGATGGAGTCGGCCTCCGTGAATCGGCCGCCCTCCCGCTGGATCCACGCGCCATTAACGCATAAGACAAGAAATGGCAGCGGTGATCGCCGCCGGCGGCGGCACTGCTGCCATGACCCCATGACCAAGCTCGCGTCATTAGAAGCACGGCTAAAGAATCGCAGCGGCAAGACTACCGCAAGCGGACAAGGGCTGTCGGCCCCATGCTGGGCCGTCGACGGGGCCGACTAGTCGGCGGGCCCCAGAAGTCGGCGGAGAAGCGACGACTTAGAGACTGACGGCTTGGGCCCACACTCAGCCGGATTACCGTTGTACCCCCGGGGTTAGGCCTATATAAACCCCGGGCACCCATGCAAAGGGTTGGAAGCTAGTAGTTTTAGACACACATAGAGGGAGAGAAGAGCAAGCCGTGCCCTTCTCCTTCCTCGCCTTAACAGCTCAAGGAGCCTCTTGTACCCACTTTGCCATAGTGATCATGCGGAGACCCCGCAGAGCAGCGAGGGGTGTTATCTCCTGAGAGCCCCAAGCCGGGTAAGATTCGCGGCGTGCATGTCTTCGCTCATCCCGCTTCTGTGCACCGCGACGTTCTACTCGCCCCCTCCATAATAAGCCATCCTTTGGCATATGTCGCACCCAACCCCCGACAGCGAGAGCTGCAGGGCAGGAGCTACGTGGTGGGGCGGGAGCTGGGCAAGCAGCAGGGCGGAGCTGCGTGGCAGGAGCAGCAGGGTGGCAGCAGCGGCGACCGCGCGGAGGCGGCGCTCGTGCACCGACGTCATTCCTCGCCAAGCTCCCTGCCTGCTACATGTTCGACGAAATGATGAGGTAGACATGTGAAAAAACACGTCCATCCCCGTTGGGTGCATCAGCTGACCCATTTAAAAAGGCGTACACGGACAAGCAGACAGACGATCCAAACAGATAAAAAGCGGACAAAATCAACTCCGTTTGGGTCGGCCCATTGAAGTTGCTCTAAGGTACTCACATGCATAAGTTGTACTCCCCCGATCCGTATTAATTTTTGAAACGATCGATTTATATTAAATGTTCCTGATTTAATACAAAATTGTACTCCCTCTGTCCGGAAATACTTGTCGGAGGAATGGATGTATCTAGACGTATTATAGTTTTACATACATCCATTTTTATGCATTTCTTCGACAAGTATTTCCGGACGGAGGGAGTACTAAATCAACAACAATTAATATAAATCGGAAGGAGAAACTATATTTTTATATTATAAGATAAACATATTGGTTGTAATAATATCTTATATTATGAAACGGAGAAAATTATACTGTTTAGATGGAGCTATATTTTATCCTTTAGACCAGATATAGCAAGCATAATTTTATTAGTTTCACACCATATTCTGTGGTTGGCCAGATCCTGCACCCTTTATCTTTTCTATACATGAAGGATTTTACCAGATAAGTGTTGCTAAATTTCTCCTTTTCGTGCATTTCGTCTATGAAACTGCGAGTGAACTGAAACATAACCTTACTCTTGAGATATTTATTTTCCCATTGGACATAGATGAGCAGGCACACATACCTGTCCAAGCCTAAGGCTGAAAATATCCGTGGGCCAAGAACCGCTCGACACGTTAAAGACTCGTTGGTCCTGCCTGAGACTACAGGTAAGTCGTCGGGCGAGCGAGTCAAGTTGTCTATTCCCTCCTTGTCACCTCCAGCCGGCATACAGTTAACCACCACATGACATGTTCCTGTCCAACAAAAGAAAAAACACATGACATTGTTCAAAATGGACCGGACGAAGGCAGCTCTTCTCTAACATCAAGATCTTGCATCCGCCTCGTCTTTCGTCAGCTTCGAATCGTGAGGTCTTTGTCGTGTTTCATTTTTCTTTTATGTTGCTTATTCACCCTGTACTCCCTCCATTCTTTTACATAAGGTCACTATAAAAAATACATTTTACGCAGACTAAGGCATAGCCTAGTGGTGGGAAGGGGCTGATGCCTTCCCACCCACCCAGGTTCAAGGCATGATACTTGTAATTTGGGATTGTTACACCAATTATACTGTAGGGGTTCCCTTACAGTCTTTCTGTCGAAAAGAAAATACATTTTACATTTTTACAAAGCCACTAACAGTAACTGAGTCAAAATATAATGATGTTTTCTCATACTTGCATGTATGTAGTTATAAGAGCAAGTACAATAGAGCTGAGTTAACGGGCTATAAGGAATAAACTAGTATATTTCTGCTTAGTTGAAGAAAAGAGAAGAGGAAAGAGAAGGTAAGCGGACTTTTCGTGAAGACCAGCTCTAGCACGTGCTCCTAGGCACTTTATGAGAATGAAAGATGGGCCACATAATAAAAAAAGTAGTACGCTTTTTTGATCTACTATTGCACATGTTGACTATAAGATGGACTGTAGATGACATGGCACTAGCTTATAGCCAGCAGCTGGCTATACTATTAACCATGCTCTAATGACACTGTGCTACTTCCTTCTTATTCCTTCCTTGCATGCATGCGGGCGCATTAATGATCTCAGTTAACAAGAAAAAAAGTTGACTTGTAAAGTAGTCATTAAATTTTTTTTAGGTACCTGTAATTTAAGTTTGTGGTCTTGTATAAAAGAATGGAGGGAGTATATGATTTGTCAAACTTCATTTTAATCTAAAGCAACGGGACGTGTTATTGTCTTATATCTCTGTCTTATTGTCTTATTGTGCTTATTCACCTGTCACGACCAAGCCAAGCCAGAGAAGGTAAGAGGAACCAGTGGCGGCGCCAGCACTCCAAGCCTGTCGGGTCAGCTTTTACAATATGTGAGGTCAGAGTAGCTAATAATAGCCACGGGTCAAAGGATTTGGGTGGCATTATATCTAAGTCTTCCCGTTGTTACTCTTAGTTGTGTGTTTGCATGATTCAGTTATCTGCTTTGTAAAAGGGCTACCTCTCCTCTTTTGTATTGTTTGGACGTGTACTCTATTTGGTTGTTGCTTTATATATAAAACAAGGAGAAAGCTTACTTCAAGAGGATCAAAGAATGATCAAAAACATGTGGAGTCAGCTGACCCCACAGTTATAATGCGGCTTCGCCACTGAAAGGAACCATATTAAAACTACTCATTCAAAATACAATTGGTCCTAGTAGTCTAATCCCATTGAAAGCCTCATCAAAAAGGCGGTACATCTCACACGCAAAGTGTTTTCTTTCCTCGTGTCGCGGCTTAGAGCATCTCCATCTGTTCCCCCAAGTCGCCTCCTCAAGCTACTTTTTAGGTGTCGGCAGTAAAAAAAATGCGCCCACTCACGCCCCCAAAGCCCCATTTTTTGCCGGATTGGAGAAAACTGACGCCGGTGTTCCACCCCAAACCCAGCCCCATGGGGGGCAGCTGGGCGTGCCGGCGGTTTCATTCTTTTGCGGTTGGCCCACCCTCAACCTCCCACCCCCCTCTCTCCTCTCTTTTCATCTGGACCCAACCCACGTGCCCGCACCCTCTCTCCTCTCTTTTCCTCTCTCCTTTCCCATGCCTCTCTCTCGCGCGCACCGACGAGGCCCTGACCCCGCCGCCCAAGCCGCCGCGCCCCTCTCCTCTGACCCCTCCTCCTTCCCAGCCCAACCGCCATCGGGGGTGAGCGAACCCCCTCTCTCTGCCTCCTCCTCACTCGGCGCGCTCCAAGACGCCGCGCCGCCCGCCTGTCCTCTCAACGCCGCCGCCGCAAATTTCAAGATACGCCTTCGCTGGCGTCCGCCGCCTCCCCACACCATGGCCTTGTCTTCGGCCCTCGCGCCCGCCCCCACGCCGCTCCGCCGCCCGCCCCGCTTCGCTTCGATGCGGCTGAACATGCCATGCCCCCGCCTTCGCCGCCACCGTGGCTGTAGTTGCCTCGCGTCGGCGATCCCGCCCGCTCCGGCCGCTCGCCCCATGCGCGCCCGCATGCTTCCCTCGTCGCCCCGCTCATCGCGTTAACCGTGTCGTGGCAGGCCACCGAGCCGCCAGCGCCACCACTGGTCGACGCCCCAAGCGAGGAGCAGGAGCAGGAGCGCCGTCCCCCTGAAGCGCTTTCGCGCCGCCGAGAAGCCAGCGCCCACCTCTGCCTGCTCGCGCTCCCGCTGGCTGGCGTGGCGGACGGGCCGGCGCCGGAGATGCCGTGGCGGAAGGAGGAGGAGTAGGCGGCGGCAGAGGCGTAGCAGAAGGAGTGGTCGAGCGCGTCGTCCCTGCAGCGCTCGTCGTGCTCGCCGGCCTCGGCCCCTGCTGCATGGGGGGCGCAACGAGTGGAAGAAATTTCACCCCCATGCCAAAATTTTCGCCGACAGCCCCCCATGCGGCGAAAAAATTCCTCCTAGGGGGCTCAACGGCTGGAGATGCTGTTCGGTGATAGGCGGTGGGTGATCTACTCTACTCCTTGGCAAGGCTGAAGATCCTTTCTTCATGCCATCTCCAGTGTTTTCTTCATTGGGGACAGTGATTTACTATGCAAGATCGTAGTGGTCGTTGTCTTTTGCTCTACATCGACGACTTCCCATACAAGATCCTATCTTTTTATAAGTTTGCTCCGCTTAGATGAAGTTCTAGAGGTGATAACAAGCTTTCCTAATGGCACGCTGCTGGTGAATTTAAGAAGAGGAATTCGGCACCCCAAGGACTTGGATATATTTTCAAATTTCTGTAAGTGTGTTTTCATAAGGGCATTTGTTACTTAACATAAGGCCGTTGGCCTGTCCGAAAAAGCCGCAAAAAAAAAACACTAGCCCAAAATATTTGCTCCCAAATGAACAGTAAGGTTCGAAAAAAATGTCATTAAAGATGCTTGAGTTTTCTAGAGGCGTGTAATTTTCTTTTTGTCATATGACATTGGGAGACCTCTGAAAAAAAACTAATGCTCCAAAACCCAAGTTTATGAACCTTTTTCGAAGCTTCAATTTTTTTCCACTATGACACATCGCCAAAATATTTCACTCTTTAGAAAATCTCAGCATTTTTGTGCCAATTGTTTTGATTTTGTTTGTTGTTTTTCAGAATTTGCTGTTCTTCATAGAAGGAGATGAACCCAGGATATGAAACGCCACGCCTCTATATTACATTTTACGGGTTTGCTAATTCTCATCTATATGAGAATTAACCAAGTCTCATCGACTCCTACATCATTTAATTAAACAAGAAAATAAAAGAAAAATCCCACATGAATCTTTATTTAAAATTAAATGGTGCAGTAGCTAGGAGGGTGCTTGTATACGTTTTAATCTCATGACTAAAAGTAGTGGAACTAAAACTTGCTAGCCTCACCCATGCTTGGATCCAAATACTAAAGAGACTCAAGTTAATGAGCATTTATTATCCTCCAAACCTTCCAATCCAGAACTCGTATGTGTTAAAGGAGAGGAGTTAAATGAGAAGAATGAGGACTAATCCACATTTTAGTAGGGTACCCCTGGCTAAAAAAATGTAGTCTCGAGACAAGTTTTAGCCTCTTTTTAGTCAGGGGTGCTTGAAACTTTAACCTCTCAAAAAAATTACTTTTAGTCAGACTAAACTAAGTTCCTTGGATCCAAGCACCTTCTAGACGAGACTTGGTTATTTCACATCTAGACGAGAGGCACGCGGTACGTTTTATTGCCGGAATCAAGCCACACCAATAGCTATTCAAAATATAATGGAGATAAAATTATAGTCGTTTAATCAGTATGAGTATCACCATTAATGCCGGATCATGCTAATAGTGACTTCAATTTTTAATCTTAACACACACAGATTTCATCTTGTAAAGTCAATGGTGAGTAATAAAAAGTTGTATCATGCAACATGACCAGGGGACCCCTTGCTTTGGCCTGGACTGCTATGAAAAGTTGTACTGAATATTCTCTTAAAAAATCGTACGGAACATTATGGTGTACGCACAGCAGCCCTCTTAAACACCAACAATTTAGGTTTCCGTGGCCAGAAAAAGTCTACATAAACACCAAGACATTGTTGAACTTCATGCACCTTTCTCATGGTCATGGAGGTCTCGTTCTCGCATGCCTTGCTCTTAGCTTCTCTTCTCCTCCTCCTGTATCTGCTCTTCTCCCGTGGCAAGAACTCTAGCAATGGCAGCATCCCTAGCCCACCAGCGCTTCCCGTCATCGGCCACCTCCATCTCCTCAAGAAGCCGCTGCACCGCTCTCTCGCCGCGCTGGCCGTGCGCTATGGCGGCGGCCGGGACGGCGCCGGTCTCCTTCTTCTCCGGTTCGGCACAAGGCCGGTCCTCCTCGTCTCCTCCCCGCCCATTGCGGAGGAGTGCTTCACCGTCCACGACGTCGCGCTCGCAGATCGCCCGGGGCTTGTGTCGCGGCGGCTGCTCAGCGGCGATGAGTGCCCCAGCATCGCCGGCGCGAGCTACGGTCCGGTCTGGCGCCACCTCCGCCGCATCGCTACCGTGCACGCGCTCTCCGCGCACCGCCTTTCGCTGACGACCGCCGCCCGCGATGCCGAGGCCCGCGCCATGGCGCAGAAGCTCTGGCGAGCCACCCGTCTGGGCGCCACGGCGGTCAGCGTGAAGCTCACGGCGTTCGAGTTTGTTGTCAACGTGATCATGGCCATGGTCGCGGGAAGGCGCATGGCGGAGGACGAGGTCCTCCGGTTCAAGGCGATGACCGAGGTGGGGTTCGCGGCCGCGGGTGCGGCGAACCGGCACGACTTCTTGCCACTGCTACGGCTGCTGGATTTTGGAAGGACGAAGAGGAGGCTCGCCGGCCTGGCCAAGGAGCGGCACGAGTTCGGCCAGGGTCTCGTCGACGAATACAGACGCCTTCACCACCGTCACGGTGTCGTCGGTGCTGTCACCGAGGACACGCCGTCGACGTCGGCACAGAGAACGGTGATTGGGGACCTGCTCCGGCAGCAGGAGGGGTCGCCGGAATTGTATGCCGACGTGGTCATCCGCACGATCTGCCTGGTGAGTGAGCGTTTGCACAGACGAAATAATAGCAAGTGTCAGTATGCATGCATTAGCTAATTATTAGTGTCAATAACTCAGTGTTTCTGAGCTGTGGTGATGTGATCTACCACTAGAAGCTTAATTTTTTCCTCAAGTCTCAGTTAGTGTACTTTCAACTTTGTGCTGCACATGTTTACACTACTGGCCACGCAATTAGTTTATGACAACACAGTCTGATGTGTACTACACTGGCCATTTGGTAGTGACAATAATTCAATTTCGATTAATAAATGTACTGGTAGTGAGATACACGTAGCCAGGTAGCTCAGTTTTTAACAAAGATTTTACAAAGCCAAGCCACCGTTTCACTAGTTTACTCGAATGCATTGATGTTAGGCTGGTTTTGAAGAAACTTTCAAGATATTTTCATCACAAGATCGCGAATATACTCCCTCCATTTTTATATATAAGGCCACCATCAAAATTACATTTTGCAGCTATATAAGGCCACTAACATCAATCTAGGTAAAATTGATATGGCTTGCCTTGTACTAGCAACCGAGAACATTAATACCCATTGCATGTATGTGGGAGTGAGAAGGTTGGTTTTCATGCACCACATTAATCAACCAACGAAGAATGAGAGGGTTGTCTTGTTGTGGGTTCAAGAGAAAAATACACATTAATTAACACGTCAAGTGAGGAAAAAAGACTAGTAGCTTGTGACATTGGCCTAAGTAGGCATTAATTTTTAACTTGGTACCTGTAATATGGGTTTGTGGATTTGTATACAAGAATGGAGGGAGTACTAACAATGTTAACCAGCCACAAACTTTCTGAGAATGAAGTTAATACATCACGATAAGAGTCATATACCCGCAGATTGTGATTTGTGACACACAGTCACTCACACTTGCCTTGATTGACTGTTCGATCGCTACGTTCATAATTTCGTAAAATTGTGATATTGACAAATCCCTTTTCAACATATGATTGTGCAGAGCTTGCTTCAAGCCGGGACGGACACGTCATCTAGCACGATCGAGTGGGCAATGGCTCTTCTACTTAACAATCCACATGTTCTTGCAAAGGCGAAGGAGGAGATCGACGCCGTTGTGGGCACATCCCGGCTGCTCGAGGAGCACGATCTCGCATGCCTCCCGTACCTTCGTTGCATTATCACCGAGACCCTTCGGATGTACCCTATCGCCCCGCACCTTGCCCCGCACCAAGCCTCCTCTGACTGCGTCGTTGCTGGCGGGCAATACATCATCGCCCGCGGAACAATGGTGTTGGTTGATGTGTACTCCATGCAGCGGGATCCTACCATGTGGGATGAGCCGAACAGGTTCATTCCTGAGAGGTTTGAGGTTGGCATTGGTGAGGACGGCGACAAACAGGTGGTCAGGATGATGCCATTTGGCATGGGCCGGCGGAAGTGCCCCGGTGAGGGGCTAGCATGGAGGACAGTGGGGGTAGCACTTGGGGTGATGGTGCAGTGCTTCAGGTGGGAGCGGATGGGGAAAGAGGAGGCGGACATGAGCGAGGGGTCAGGGTTCACCATGCCCATGGTTGTGCCACTAGTGGCGATGTGCCAAGCCCGTGAAGAAATTGATGAAATTCTCAAGAGGATTTAGAAGTTTGGTCATTCTAGCATTGTACCCTTGCAAGGCCAATCAAAGAAGAAAATACATTTACATCTGACACCTTGTCTACGCGCATATTAAATTAGTATGACCATTTCCTAAGAAAAACTAACATTGTTCTAAGGCCACCAAACATAAGTTACGTATATCTAAGCTCAAAAGCAATTGTAGGATCAAAGAATGTAAACTAGAGGGGGGTTGTATAGAAGATTTAAATTTCTTCAGAAAACACAAATCTCTCTGCGAAAAAACAGTAAGCAGATGTAGTTCTACTTGAAGATAAACTACTCCTAGAAATAACTTAGAAGAAAAGATAAGTGCCAGTAGATGAAGAACATGTGAACACACAAACATATCATTTTAAGTATAGTGAGGAAAAATATGAAGGATAACATATTAGTCGGTACAGATGGAAATGCTTATCAGATATGAAGAACAAATCACCAAAGAAGAACACAATGAAGGGCCACTCAATAGAATGTAAGTACTGAAGTAAAGATGGTAATTAAGAAAGAAATTGTGTTGCTAGATGACGACAAGATATTTGTTCTACAAGTTCACTCTTCTACAAAAAAAGCTAGGTCTAGATGGAGGGCCTTGTAAATGAACACGGACGCAAACCTCTCTCCGTCCTATTCTCTCAACGTGAAGTTCCTCGAACTTCAGTCGATTTCACTCGTGGTATACTCTTCAAGGCAATCTCCAAACCTTTACATATTTTGTCTTCAATAAACCACAAAGACTCTTGGTTGCTCAAGATTGACGCCTACCATCTAGAGAGTGACAGCTCTCGCGAGTAATAGGCCCAAGCTAATTCAACTTAGTTCCCTGTGATGCTCAACCACTAAGTTTTGGCTCTAGGGTTTTTTCTCAAAGGATTCACTCAAATCTCTCGGAGCAGGGTGCTCAAACAAACACTTGTCAAATTAAACTGAGCACCAAGCAGTAAGGATTGATAAGGAGCGGCAATTTATAGTCGAAGCAATCCCGAGGGTGAAATGACCAATAGGGGCCTGCCGTCACTGGCCAACTAACACGTGTCCGACGGTCGGATTTTGAACTCTCGTGTCAACTTCACTTGAGGAAGAAGTAAAGCTGACTCCACCACCCAAGGTTTTCTCTCGAAGCCCAGAAGAACATCTTCTTGAAGGAAATATGCCCTAGAGGCAATAATAAAGTTATTATTTATTTCCTTATATCATGATAAATGTTTATTATTCATGCTAGAATTGTATTAACCGGAAACATAATACATGTGTGAATATATAGACAAACAGTATGTCACTAGTATGCCTCTACTTGACTAGCTTGTTAATCAAAGATGGTTATGTTTCCTAACCATGAACAAGGAGTTGTTATTTGATTAACAAGGTCACATCATTAGTTGAATGATCTGATTGACATGACCCATTCCGTTAGCTTAACACTTGATCGCTTAGTATGTTAATGCTTTCTTCATGACCCATACATGTTCCTGTAACTATGAGATTATGCAACTCCGTTATCGGAGGAACACTTTGGTACTACCAAACGTCACAACGAATCGGGTGATTATAAAGGTACATTACAGGTGTCTCCGAAGGTACATGTTGGGTTGGCATATTTCGAGATTAGGATTTGTCACTCCGATTGTCGGAGAGGTATCTCGGCCCTCTCGGTAATGCACATCACATAAGCCTTGCAAGCATTGCAACTAAATGTGTTAGTTGTGAGATGATGTATTACGGAACGAGAAAAGAGACTTGCCAAGAACTAGATTGAACTAGGTATTGGATACCGACGATCGAATCTCGGGCAAGTAACATACCGATGACAAAGGGAACAACGATGTTGTTATGCGGTCTCGACCGATAAAGATCTTCGAGAATATGTAGGAGCCAATATGGGCATCCAGGTTCCGCTATTGGTTATTGACCGAGAATAGTTCTAGGTCATGTCTACATAGTTCTCGAACCCGTAGGGTCCGCACGCTTAAGGTTTCGATGATGGTTATATTATGAGTTTATGAGTTTTGATGTACCGAAGGAGTTCGGAGTCCCGGATGAGATCGGGGACATGACGAGGAGTCTCAAATGGTCGAGACGAAAGATCGATATATTGACGACTATATTCGGAGTTCGGAAAGGTTCCGAGTGATTCGGTATTTTTCGGAGTACCGGTAGTTACGGGAGAAGTAATGGGCCTTGATGGGCTTTAGTGGGAAGAGGAAAAGGCTGCTGCGCCCCTCCCTCTAGTCCGAATTGGACTAGGGAAAGGGGCCGCCACCTTCCTACTCCTCCACTTCCTTCTCCTTCCTCCCCTACATGGAAGGATTCCTAGTTGGACTAGGAAAGGGGAATCCTACTCCGGTGGGAGTAGGACTCCCTTGGCGCCAAACATAGGGCCGGCCTCCTCCTCCCTTGCTCCTTTATATACGGGGCAGGGGCACCCCATAGACACACAAGTTGATCTACGGATCGTTCCTTAGCCGTGTGCGGTGCCCCTTCCACCATATTCCACTTCGTCATATCGTCAGAGCTTAGCGAAGCCCGCGCGGAGAAGTCATATCGTCGCGGAGCTTAGGCGAAGCCCTGCGCCGGTGGAGCATCAACATCGCCACCACGTCGTCAGGTTGACGGAACTCATCCCCGACACTTTGCTGGATCGAGTCCGGGATCGCCATCGAGCTGAACGTGTAGAACTCGGAGGTGCCGTGACGCTCGGTGCTTGGATCGGTCGGATCGTGAAGACGCACGACTACATCAACCGCGTTGTTATAACGCTCCGCTTTCGGTCTCACGAGGGTACGTGGACGGACACTCTCCCCTCGCTGCTATGCATCACCATGGTCTTGCGTGATCGTAGGAAAATTTTTGAAATTACTACGTTCCCCAACAGTGGCATCCGAGCCTGGTTTTATGCGTTGATGTCATATGCACGAGTAGAACACAAGTGAGTTGTGGGCGATACAAGTCATACTACCTACCAGCATGTCATACTTTGGTTCAGCGGTATTGTGAGATGAAGCGGCCCGGACCGACATTACGCCAGACGCTTACGCGAGACTGGTTTCACCGCTGTGAGCACTCGTTGCTTAAAGGTGATGGCGGGTGTCTGCTCTCTCACTTTAGTTGAACCGAAAAGGCTACGCCCGGTCCTTGAGAAGGTTAAAACGGAGTCTATTTGACGAAGTATCGTTGTGGTTTTGATGCGTAGGTAAGAACGGTTCTTGCTCAGCCCGTAGCAGCCACGTAAAACTTGCAACAACAAAGTAGAGGACGTCTAACTTGTTTTTGCAGGGCATGTTGTGATGTGATATGGTCAAGACGTGATGCTATATTGTATGAGATGATCATGTTTTGTAACCGAGTTATCGGCAACTGGCAGGAGCCATATGGTTGTCGCTTATTGTATGAAATGCAACGCCATGTAATTGCTTTACTTTATCACTAAGCAGTAGCGATAGTCGTAGAAGCAATAGTTGGCGAGACGACAACGATGCTACGATGGAGATCAAGGTGTCGCGCCCGGTGACGATGGTGATCATGACGGTGCTTGGCGATGGAGATCACAAGCACAAGATGATGATGACCATATCATATCACTTATAGTGATTGCATGTGATGTTTATCCTTTATGCATCTTATCTTGCTTTGATTGACGGTAGCATTATAAGATGATCTCTCACTAAAATTATCAAGAAGTGTTCTCCCGAGTATGCACCGCTATGAAAGTTCTTCGTCTTTGAGACACCACGTGATGATCGGTGTGATAGGATCTACGTTCAAATACAACGGGTGCAAAACAGTTGCGCACGCGAATACTCAGGTTATACTTGACGAGCTATGCATATAAGATATGACCTCGAACACGGAGACCGAAAGGTCGGCGTGAATCATATAGTAGATATGATCAACATATTGATGTTCACCATTGAAACTACTCCATCTCACGTGATGATCGGACATGGTTTAGTTGATTTGGATCACGTAATCACTTAGATGACTAGAGAGATGTCTATCTAAGTGGGAGTTCTTAAGTAATATGATTAATTGAACTTTAATTTATCATGAACTTAGTCCTGGTAGTATTTTGCAAATTAAGTTGTAGATCAATAGCTCGCGTTGTTGCTTCCCTATGTTTTCATATGTGTTCCTAGAGAAAATTGTATTGAAAGATGTTAGTAGCAATGATGCGGATTGGATCCGTGATCTGAGGTTTATCCTCATTTGCTGCAGAAGAATTATGTCCTTAATGCACCGCTAGGTGACAGACCTATTGCAGGAGCAGATGCGACGTTATGAACGTTTGGCTAGCTCAATATGAGCGATGAGACGTTATGAACGTTTGGCCAGCTCAATATGATGACTACTTGATAGTTTAGTGCACCATGCTTAACGGCTTAGAATCGGGACTTCAAAGACGTTTTGAACGTCATGGACCATATGAGATGTTCCAGAATTGAAGTTAATATTTCAAGCAAATACCGAGTTGAGAGATATGAAGTCTCCAACAAGTTCTATAGCTAAAAGATGGAGGAGAATCGCTCAACTAGTGAGCATGTGCTCAGATTGTCCGAGTACTTCAATCGCTTGAATCAAGTGGGAGTTAATCTTCCAGATAAGATAGTGATTGACAGAATTCTCTAGTCACCATCACTAAGTTAGTAGAACTTCGTGATGAACTATAGTATGCAAGGGATGACGACAAAGATTCCCGAGCTCTTCGTGATGTTGAAAATCGACGAAGGTAGAAATCAAGAAAGAGCATCAAGTGTTGATGATTGACAAAGACCACTAGTTTCAAGAAAAGGGCAAAGGGAAAGAAAGGGAACTTCAAGTAGAAAGACAAGTAAGTTGTCACTCTTGCGAAGAAGCCCAAAGCTGGACCATAGCCTGAAACTGAGTGTTTACACTGCAAAGGAAATGGTTTGGAAGCGAAATGCCCTGAATATTTGGTGGATAAGAAGGATGGCAAAGTGAACAAGAGTATATTTGATATACAGATTATTGATGTGTGCATTACTAGTGTTTATAGTAGCCCCAGTATTTGATACTTGTTCGGTTGCTAAGATTAGTAACTCAAACTGGAGTTACTGAGAATAAGCAGAGACTAGTTGAAGGGGAAGTGACGATGAGTGTTGGAAGTAGTTCCAAGATTGATATGATCATCATCGCACACTCCCTATACTTTCGGGATTAGTGTTAAACCTAAATAAATGTTATTTGGTGTTTGCGTTGAGCATGAATATGATTTGATCATGTTTATTGCAAAACGGTTATTCATTTAAAGTCAAAGAATAATTGTTGTTCTGTTTAAATGAATAAAACCTTCAATGGTCATACACCCAATAAAAATAGTTTGTTGGATCTTGATCGTAGTGATACACATATTCATAATATTGATGCCAAAAGATGCAAAATTAATAATGATAGTGCAACTTATTTGTGGCACTGCCGTTTGGGTCATATTGGTGTAAAGCGCATGAAGAAAACTCCATCTTGATGGACTTTTGGAATCACTTGATTATGAATCATTTGATGCTTGCGAACCATGCCTTTTGGGCAAGATGACTAAAACTCCGTTCTCCGGAACAATGGAACAAGCTCTTGACTTATTGGAAATAATACATACCGATGTATGCGATTCAATGAGTGTTGATGCTCGTGGCAAGTATCATTATTTTCGACTTTCACAGATGATTTGAGCAGATATGCATATATCTACTTGATGAAACACAATTCTGAAACATTTGAAAAGTTCAAAGAATTTCAGAGTGCAGTGAAGAATCATCGTAACAAGAAAATAAAAGTTTCTACGATATGATCGCAGAGGAAAAATATTTGAGTTACGAGTTTGGCCTTCAGTTAAACAATGTGGAATAGTTTCACAGCTCACGCCACCTGGAACACCACAACGTTATGGTGTGTCCGAACGTCGTAACCGTACTTTATTATGATATGGTGCGATCTATGATGTATCTTACCGATTTACCACTATCGTTTTGGGGTTATGCATTAGAAGACAGCTGCATTCACGTTTAATAAGGCAACCATCTAAATCCGTTGAGATGACACCGTATGAACTATGGTTTAGCAGTAAACCTGAGCTGTCGTTTCTTAAAGTTTGGAGTTGTGATGCTTATGTGAAAAGGTTTTCACCGATAAGCTCGAACCCAAATCGGAGAATGCGTCTTCATAGAATACCCAAAAGAAAATGTTGGGTACACCTTCTATCACAGATCCGAAGGCAAGTTTTTGTTAAGATGGATCCTTTCTAGAGAAGAAGTTTCTCTCGAAAGAAGTGAGTGGGAGGAAAGTAGAACTTGATGAGGTAATTGTACCTTCTCCCTTATTGGAAAGTAGTTCATCACGAGAATCAGTTCGGTGATTCCTACACCAATTAGTGAGGAAGTTAATGATGATGATCATGAAACTTCAGATCAAGTTGCTACCAAACCTCGTAGGTCTTCCAGAGTAAAAACCGCCGTGCAGTGGTACGGTAATCCTATTCTAGAAGTCATGTTACTAGACCATGATGAACCTACGAACTATGAGGAAGCGATGATGAGCCCAGATTCGCGAAATGGTTTGAGACCATGAAATCTGAGATGGGATCCATATATGAGAACAAAGTGTGGACTTTGATGGAGTTGCCCGATGATCGGCAAGCCATATTATATAAATGGATCTTCAAGAGGAAGACAGATGCTGATAGTAGTATTACTATCTACAAAGCTCGACTTGTCGCAGAAAGGTTTTCGACAAGTTCAAGGTGTTGACTACAATGAGATTTACTCAAGCGTAGCGATGCTTATGTCTGTCGAATCATGTTAGCAATCGCCACATTTTATGAAATCTGGCAAATGGATGTCAAAATACATTCTTTAATGGATTTATTAAAGAAGAGTTGTATATGATGCAACCAGAAGGTTTTGTCAATCCTAAAGGAGCTAACAAAATGTGCAAGCTCCAATGATCCATCTATGGACTGGTGCAAGCATCTCGGAGTTGGAATAAATGCTTTGATAGTGTGATCAAAGCATATAGTTTTCTGAGACTTGCGGTGAAGCCTGTATTTACAAGAAAGTGAGTGGGAGCACTACAGCATTTCGATAAGTATATGTGAATGACATATTGTAGATCGGAAATAATGTAGAATTATTCGCAAAGCATAAAGGAGTGTTTTAAAGGAGTTTTTCAAAGAAAGACCTCGGTGAAGCTGCTTACATATTGAGCATTAAGATCTATAGAGATAGATCAAGACGCTTGATAAGTTTTTCAATGAGTACATACCTTGACAAGATTTTGAAGTAGTTCAAAATGGAGCAGTCAAAGAAAGAGTTCTTGCTGTGTTACAAAGGTGTGAAATTGAGTAAGACTCAAAACCCGCCACGGCAGAAGATAGAAAGAGAATGAAAGTCATTCCCTATGCCTTAGCCATAGGTTCTATAAAGTATGCCATGCTGTGTACCAGATCTATTGTATACCCTGCATCGAGTTTGGCAAGGAGTACAATAGTGATCTAGGAATAGATCACTGGACAGCGGTCAAAATTATCCTTAATGGAATAAGGATATGTTTCTCGATTATGGAAGTGATAAAGGTTAGGTCGTAAAGGGTTACGTCGATGCAAGTTTTGACACCGATCTGGATGACTTTAAGTCTCGATCTAGATACATATTGATAGTGGGAGCAATTAGCTAGAGTAGCTCCGTGCGAGCATTGTTGACATAGAGATTTGCAAAATACATACGGATCTGAATGTGGCAGACCCGTTGACTAAAGATTCTCTCACAAAGCAAAACATGATCACACCTTAGTACCCTTTGGGTCTTGGTCACATGGCGATGTGAATTATGGGTGTTAATCACATGATGATGTGAACTATCGATGTTAATCACATGGTGATGTGATCTAGATTATTGACTCTAGTGCAAGTGGGAGACTGAAGGAAATATGCCCTAGAGGCAATAATAAAGTTATTATTTATTTCCTTATATCATGATAAATGTTTATTATTCATGCTAGAATTGTATTAACCGGAAACATAATACATGTGTGAATATATAGACAAACAGTATGTCACTAGTATGCCTCTACTTGACTAGCTTGTTAATCAAAGATGGTTATGTTTCCTAACCATGAACAAGGAGTTGTTATTTGATTAACAAGGTCACATCATTAGTTGAATGATCTGATTGACATGACCCATTCCGTTAGCTTAACACTTGATCGTTTAGTATGTTAATGCTTTCTTCATGACCCATACATGTTCCTGTAACTATGAGATTATGCAACTCCCGTTTACTGGAGGAACACTTTGGGTACTACCAAACGTCACAACGTAACTGGGTGATTATAAAGGTACATTACAGGTGTCTCCGAAGGTACATGTTGGGTTGGCATATTTCGAGATTAGGATTTGTCACTCCGATTGTCGGAGAGGTATCTCTGGGCCCTCTCGGTAATGCACATCACATAAGCCTTGCAAGCATGATTTGAAATTACTACGTTCCCCAACACTTCTATGGCTCACAAGTAAAAACTCAACACACACAGAGATTTCTCTCACCGTCACTTTGGATAAGTTCAGGGTTAAGCATCAACATCGACATAAGCGTCAAAAAACTTAAACTCCACTTAATAGTATGGTTGCCCTATGACTCAAATGAAGGAAATGAAACTACGAAAAAGAGTTACACCTTCTCGTTGTCTTCATCTTCTTTCCTGTAGTCAATTTTTTTCTCAAAAAATTTCTTCACCTTTATTTCAGATCTAGGGCCAAAATCACATCTTGCTCATTTTGAAGAGAATTTTGCTTAGCTTCTTTCCCAGCTTGGTTTTCATTTTCCATTTGAGTTTGGTGCTCAAATGACTAGTTCAAAAAATATCTTCTTTTTATTCTTCATGAGAGCGAGGCCCGGGTGGAGAGATTTCACATTCCTCGAGAACTTACTTGGAGGAAGAATCAACATCCTTCTCCTTGGCTGGGGTTGGAACATGAATTTCTTCCGAAGCACTAGGTTAATCTGAAATGAATACCCAACAAGACCAAACTTGTAATCTTTGGTTTATCAAAGCCCTAAATTTGGGGTTTGAACAAGATATCTATGGTGTGTTTAGTAGTAGTTCTCACCCTAGCATGGTTGTTCCCTTTTGATACATGCTCAATGTAGCCATGTTGAGAACATGTAACTGCAGTTTTTTGGTAGTCATGTATATGTTGAGACATGACGGGGTGAGACTGTGTTTGATAGAAATGAAAAAAATATGCCCTAGAGGCAATAATAAAGTTATTATTTATTTCCTCATATCATGATAAATGTTTATTATTCATGCCAGAATTGTATTAACCGGAAACATAATACATGTGTGAATACATAGACAAACATAGTGTCACTAGTATGCCTTTACTTGACTAGCTCGTTAATCGGAGATGGTTAAGTTTCCTAGCCATGGACATGAGTTGTCATTTGATTAACGAGATCACTTCATTAGGAGAATGATGTGATTGACTTGACCCATTCCGTTAGCTTAGCACTTGATCGTTTAGTATGTTGCTATTGCTTTCTTCATGACTTTTACATGTTCCTATGACTATGAGATTATGCAACTCCCGTTTACCGGAGAAACACTTTTTGTGCTACCAAACGTCACAACGTAACTGGGTGATTATAAAGGTGTCTCCGAAGGTACTTGTTGAGTTGGCATATTTCGAGATTAGGATTTGTCACTCCGATTGTCGGAGAGGTATCTCTGGGCCCTCTTGGTAATGCACATCACTATAAGCCTTGCAAACAATTTGACTAATGAGTTAGTTGCGGGATGATGCATTACGGAATGAGTAAAGAGACTTGCCGGTAACGAGATTGAACTAGGTATTGAGATACCGATGATCGAATCTCGGGCAAGTAACATACCGATGACAAAGGGAACTACGTATGTTATGCGGTTTGACCGATAAAGATCTTCTTAGAATATGTAGGAGCCAATATGAGCATCCAGGTTCCGCTATTGGTTATTGACCGTAGACGTGTCTCGGTCATGTCTACATAGTTCTCGAACCCGTAGGGTCCGCACGCTTAAAGTTTGGTGATGATCGGTATTATGAGTTTTTGTGTTTTGATGTACCGAAGGTAGTTCTGAGTCCCGGATATGATCACGGACATGACGAGGAGTCTCGAAATGGTCGATACGTAAAGATCAATATATTGTACGACTATATTCGGACACCGGAAGTGTTCCGAGTGGTTTTGGAGAAAACCGGAGTACCGGGGGGTTACCGGAACCCCCCGGGGAGTTAATTGGGCCTTATGGGCCTTAGTGGGAGAAGAGGAGGGGCGGCCAGGGCAGCCGCGCCCCCTCCCCCTCTAGTCCAAATTGGACAAGGAGGGGGGGGCGGCGCCCCCCTTTTTCCTTCTCCTCCTCTCTCCCTTCCTTCCCTCTCCTACTCCAACAAGGAAAAGGAGGAGTCCTACTCCCGGTGGGAGTAGGACTCCTCCCTTAGCGCGCCCTCCTCCTGGCCGGCCGCCTCCCCCCTTGCTCCTTTATATACGGGGGCAGGGGGCACCCTAGAACACACTATTGATCTATTCCAGCATGTGCGGTGCCCCCCTCCACCATATTCCACCTCGGTCATATCGTAGCGGTGCTTAGGCGAAGCCCTGCATCGGTGGCAACATCATCACTGTCATCACGCCATCGTGCTGATGAAACTCTCCCGTGAAGCTCTGCTGGATCAGAGTTCGCGGGACGTCATCGAGCAGAACGTGTGCTGAACTCGGAGGTGCCGTACGTTCGGTACTTGGATCGGTCGGATCGTGAAGACGTACGACTACATCAACCGCGTTGTGCTAACACTTCCGCTTTCGGTCTACGAGGGTACGTGGACAACACTCTCCCCTCTCGTTGCTATGCATCACTATGATCTTGCGTGTGCGTAGGAATTTTTTTGAAATTACTACGTTCCCCAACAGTGGCATCCGAGCCTGGTTTTATGCGTAGATGTTATATGCACAAGTAGAACACAAGTGAGTTGTGTCCGATATAAGTCATACTGCTTACCAGCATGTCATACTTTGGTTCGGCGGTATTGTTGGATGAAGCGGCCCGGACCGACATTACGCGTACGCTTATGCGAGACTGGTTCTACCGACGTGCTTTGCACACAGGTGGCTGGCGGGTGTCAGTTCCTCCAACTTTAGTTGAACCGAGTGTGGCTACACCCGGTCCTTGATAAGGTTAAAACATCACTAACTTGACGAACTATCATTGTGGTTTTTATGCGTAGGTAAGAACGGTTCTTTCTCAGCCCGTAGCAGCCACATAAAACCTGCAACAACAAAGTAGAGGACGTCTAACTTGTTTTTGCAGGGCATGTTGTGATGTGATATGGTCAAGGCATGATGCTATATTTTATTGTATGATATGTTCATGTTTTGTAACCGAGTTATCGGCAACTGGCAGGAGCCATATGGTTGTCGCTTTATTGTATGCAATGCAATCGCCCTGTAATTGCTTTACTTTATCACTAAGCGGTAGCGATAGTCGTAGAAGCAATAGTTGGCGAGACGACAAAGATGCTATGATGGAGATCAAGGTGTCACGCTGGTGACAATGGCGATCATGACGGGGCTTCGGAGATGGAGATCACAAGCACAAGATGATGATGGCCATATCATATCACTTATATTGATTGCATGTGATGTTTATCCTTTATGCATCTTATTTTGCTTTGATTGACGGTAGCATTATAAGATGATCTCACACTAAATTTCAAGATAAAAGTGTTCTCCCTGTGTATGCACTGTTGCCAAAGTTCGTCGTGCCGAGACACCACGTGATAATCGGGTGTGATAAGCTCTACGTTCATCTACAACGGGTGCAAGCCAGTTTTGCACACGCAGAATACTCGGGTTAAACTTGACGAGCCTAGCATATGCAGATATGGCCTCGGAAGACTGAGACCGAAAGGTCGAGCATGAATCATATATTAGATATGATCAACATAGTGATGTTCACCATTGAAAACTACTCCATCTCACGTGATGACCGGAGATGGTTTAGTTGATTTGGATCACGTGATCACTTAGATGATTAGAGAGATGTCTATCTAAGTGGGAGTTCTTAAGTAATATGATTCATTGAACTTAAATTTATCATGAACTTAGTACCTGATAGTATTTTTCTTGTGTATGTTGATTGTAGATAGATGGCCTTTGCTACTGTTCCGTTGAATTTTAATGCGTTCCTTGAGAAAGCAAAGTTGAAAGATGATGGTAGCAATTACACGGACTGGGTCCGTAACTTGAGGATTATCCTCATTGCTGCACAGAAGAATTACGTCCTGGAAGCACAGCTGGGTGCCAGGCCTGCTGCAGATGCAACTGACGACGTTAAGAACGTCTAGCAGAGCAAAGCTGATGACTACTCGATAGTTCAGTGTACCATGCTTTACGGCTTAGAACCGTGGCTTCAACAACGTTTTGAACGTCATGGAGCATATGAGATGTTCCAGGAGTTGAAGTTAATATTTCAAGAAAATGCCCGGATTGCGAGATATGAAGTCTCCAATAAGTTCTATAGCTGCAAGATGGAGGAGAATAGTTCTGTCAGTGAACATATACTCAAAATGTCTGGGGTATAACAATCACTTGATTAAACTGGGAGTTAATCTTCCGGATGATAGTGTCATTGACATAATTCTTCAATCACTGCCACCAAGCTACAAGAGCTTCGTGATGAACTGTAATATGCAAGGGATGGATAAGACAATTCCCGAGCTCTTTGCAATGCTAAAGGTTGCGGAGGTAGAAATCAAGAAGGAGCATCAAGTGTTGATGGTCAACAATACCACCAGTTTCAAGAAAAAGGGCAAAGGGAAGAAGAAGGGGAACTTCAAGAAGAACAACAAACAAGTTGCTGCTCAAGAGAGGAAACCCAAGTCTGGACCTAAGCCTGAGACTGAGTGCTTCTCTTGCAAGCGATCGGACATTGAAGCGGAACTGCCCCAAGTATTTGGCGGACAAGAAGGATGGCAAGGTGAACAAAGGTATATGTGATATACATGTTATTGATGTGTACCTTACTAGAGAATGCAGTAGCACCTGGGTATTTGATACTGGTTCTGTTGCTAATATTTGCAACTCGAAACAGGGACTACGGATTAAGCGAAGACTGGCTAAGGACGAGGTGATGATGCGCGTGGGAAATGGTTCCAAAGTCGATGTGATCGTCGTCGGCACGCTACCTCTACATCTACCTTCGGGATTAGTTTTAGACCTAAATAATTGTTATTTGGTGCCAGCGTTGAGCATGAACATTATATCGGGATCTTGTTTGATGCGAGACGGTTATTCATTTAAATCTGAGAATAATGGTTGTTCTATTTATATGAGTAATATATTTTATGGTCATGTACCCTTGAAGAGTGGTCTATTTTTGTTGAATCTCGATAGTAGTGATACACATATTCATAATGTTGAAGCCAAAAGATGCAGAGTTGATAACGATAGTGCAACTTATTTGTGGCACTGCCGTTTGGGTCATATTGGTGTAAAGCGCATGAAGAAACTCCATACTGATGGACTTTTGGAATCACTTGGTACTTGCGAACCATGCCATATGGGCAAGATGACTAAAACACCGTTCGCCGAAACAATGGAGCGAGCAACAGATTTGTTGGAGATCGTACATACTGATGTATGTGGTCCGATGAATGTTGAGGCTCGCGGCGAGTATCGTTATTTTCTCACCTTCACAGATGATTTGAGCAGATATGGGTATATCTACATAATGAAACATAAGTCTGAAACATTTGAAAAGTTCAAAGAATTTCAGAGTGAAGTAAAAAATCATCATAACAAGAAAATAAAGTTTCTACGATTTGATCATGGAGGAGAATATTTGAGTTACGAGTTTGATCTACATTTGAAACAATGCGGAATAGTTTCGCAACTCACGCCACCCGGAACACCACAACGTAATGGTGTGTCCGAACATCGTAATCGTACTTTACTAGATATGGTGCGATCTATGATGTCTCTTACTGATTTACCGCTATCGTTCTAGGGTTATGCTTTAGAGACGGCTGCATTCACGTTAAATAGGGCACCATCGAAATCCGTTGAGACGGCACCTTATGAACTATGGTTTGGCAAGAAACCAAAGTTGTCGTTTCTTAAAGTTTGGGGTTGCGATGCTTATGTGAAAAAGCTTCAACCTGATAAGCTCGAACCCAAATCGGAGAAATGTGTCTTCATAGGATACCCAAAGGAAACTATTAGGTACACCTTCTATCACAGATCCGAAGGCAAGACATTCGTTGCTAAGAATGGATCCTTTTTAGAGAGGAGTTTTTCTCAAAAGAAGTGAGTGGGAGGAAAGTAGAACTTGATGAGGTAACTGTACCTGCTCCCTTATTGGAAAGTAGTTCATCACAGAAACTGGTTCCTGTGACACTGATAACCCACAAGTATAGGGGATCGCAACAGCTTTTGAGGGTAGAGTATTCAACCCAAATTTATTGATTCGACACAAGGGGAGCCAAAGAATATTCTTGAGTATTAGCAGTTGAGTTGTCAATTCAACCACACCTGGATAACTTAGTATCTGCAGCAAAGTGTTTAGTAGCGAAAGTGGTATGATAATAAAGGTAACGGTAGCAAAAGTAAAGATAAATGTTTTTGGGTTTTTGTAGTAGTTGTAACACTACCAACGGAAAAGTAAATAAGCGAAGAACAATGTATGAAAAGCTCGTAGGCAATCGATCAATGATGGATAATTATGCCGGATGCGATTCCTCATGTAGTAGTTATAACATAGGGTGATATAGAACTAGCTCCAATTCATCAATGTAATGTAGGCATGTATTCCGTAAATAGTCATACGTGCTTATGGAAAAGAACTTGTATGACGTCTTTTGTCCTATCCTCCCATTGAAGCAGGGTCCTAGCGGAAACTAAGGGATATTAAGGCCTCCTTTTAATAGAGAACCGGACCAAAGCATTAACACATAGTGAATACATGAACTCCTCAAACTACGGTCATCACCGAGAAGTATCCCGATTATTGTCACTTCAGGGTTGTCGGATCATAACACATAATAGGTGACTATAGACTTGATAGATAGGATCAAGAACACACATATATTCATGAAAACATAATAGGTTCAGATCTGAAATCATGGCACTCGGGCCCTAGTGACAAGCATTAAGCATAGCAAAGTCATAGCAACATCAATCTCAGAACATAGTGGATACTAGGGATCAAACCCTAACAAAACTAACTTGATTACATGGTAAATCTCATCCAACCCATCACCGTCCAGCAAGCCTACGATGGAATTACCCACGCACGGCGGTGAGCATCATGAAATTGGTGATGGATGATGGTTGATGATGACGACGACGACGAATCCCCCTCTCCGGAGCCCCGAACGGACTCCAGATCAGCCCTCCCGAGAGAGATTAGGGCTTGGCGGCGGCTCCGTGTCGTAAAACGCGATGAAACTTTCTCTCTGATTTTTTCTCCCCAAGATGGAATATATGGAGTTGGAGTTGAGGTCGGAGGAGGTCCAGGGGGGCCCACGAGATAGGAGGCCGCGCCCCCTGTCTCGTGGACAGGCTGTGGGCCCCCTGGCATTAACTCTTTCGCCAAAAATTCTTATAAATTCCAAAAAGTGCCTCTGTGGATTTCCAGGACATTCCGAGAACTTTTCTTTTCTACACATAAAACAACATCATGGCAGTTCTGCTGAAAACAGCGTCAGTCCGGGTTAGTTTCATTCAAATCATGCAAGTTAGAGTCCAAAACAAGGGCAAAAGTGTTTGGAGAAGTAGATACGTTGGAGACGTATCAACTCCCCCAGGCTTAAACCTTTGCTTGTCCTCAAGCAATTCAGTTGATAAACTGAAAGTGATAAAGAAAAACTTTTACAAACTGTATTTGCTCTTGTTGTTGTAAACATGAAAAGCCAGCATTCAAGTTTCAGCAAATATTATGAACTAACCATACTAACAATAACACGTAGGTCTCACAATTACTCATATCAATAACATAATCAGCTAGCGAGCCATAATAATAAAACTCAGATGACAACAGTTTCTCAAAATGATCATAACATGATATAACCAAATGGTATCTCGCTAGCCCTTTCTGAGACCGCAAAACAAAAATGCAGAGCACCTTTAAAGATCAAGGACTGACTAAACATTGTAATTCATGGTAAAAGAGATCCAGTCAAGTCATACCCAATATAAACCAATAGTAATGAATGCAAATGACAGTGTGCTCTCCAGCGGGTGCTTTTAATAAGAAGGGTGATGACTCAACATAAAAGTAAATAGATAGGCCCTTCGCAGAGGGAAGCAGGGATTTGTAGAGGTGCCAGAGCTCGATTTTAAAATAGGGATTGAATAACATTTTGAGCGGCATACTTTTGCTGTCAACGCAACAACTATGAGATGGCTGTATCTTCCATACTACATGCATTACAGGCAGTTCCCAAACAGAATGGTAAAGGTTTATACTCCCCCAACCACCAACAAGCATCAATCCATGGCTTGCTCGAAACAATGAGTGCCTCCAACATACAACAACCCTGGGGGAGTTTTGTTTAATTATTTTGATTTGCTTTGATCTTTTTGGATCATGGGACTGGGCATCCCGGTTACCGGACCTTTCTCATGAATGAGGAGCGGAGTCCACTCCTCTTGAGAATAACCCACCTAGCATGGAAGATATAGGCAGCCCTAGTTGAAACATGAGCTGCTCGAGCATACAAAACAGAATTTCATTTGAAGGTTTGGAGTTTGGCACATACAAATTTACTTGGAACGGCAGGTAAATACCGCATATAGGAAGGTATAGTGGACTCATATGGAACAACTTTGGGGTTTAAGGAGTTTGGATGCACAAGCAGTATTCCGCTTAGTACAAGTGAAGGCTAGCAAAAGACCTGGAAGCGACCAAGCGAGAGAGCGACAACAGTCGTAAACATGCATTTAAAATTAATTTACACCGAATACAAACATGAGTAGGATATAATCCACCATGAACATAAATATCGTGAAGACTATGTTGATTTGATTCAACTACATGCGTGAACATGTGCCAAGTCGAGTCACTTAATTCATTCAAAGGAGGATACCATCCCATCATACCACATCATAATCATTCTAATAGCATGTTGGCACGCAAGGTAAACCATTATAACTCATAGCTAATCAAGCATGGCACAAGTAACTATAATCTCTAAATGTCATTGCAAATATGTTTAAGTCATAATAGCTGACTCAGGAACGATGAATCATCATATTTACAAAAACAAGAGAGGTCGAGTTCATACCAGCTTTTCTCATCCCAATAAGTTCATCATATATCGTCATTATTGCCTTTCACTTGCACGACCGAACGATGTGTATAATAATAAGAGTGCAAGTGCATTGGACTAAGCTGGAATCTGCAAGCATTCAACTCAGGAGAGAAGACAGGGTAATATGGGCTCTAAGTTAAATAAACAATCATGCATATGAGAGCCACTAAGCATTTTCAATATGGTCTTCTCGACCCCCAAAGGAAAGAAAAGAAAATAAAACTATTTACACGGGAAAGCTCCCAACAAGTAAAAGAAGAACGAGAAATCTTTTTGGGTTTTCATTTTAATTTCTACTACAAGCATGGAAATTAAACTAACTAATTTTTTTGGTTTTTCTTAAAGTTTATCAAACACACAAGAAGAAAGCTAGAAAAAGAAATTTAAACTAGCATGGATAATACAATGAAAGAGTATGAGCACCGACGACTAGTGTGTGAACATGAATGTAAAGTCGGTGAGAAATACGTACTCCCCCAAGCTTAGGCTTTTGGCCTAAGTTGGTCTAGTACCAAGGACCGCCACTACTCTCCCCGGTGTAGTGGGAAGTGTAATCAGGATACCACTGGCTGGTCATCTCCGGATCCCACTGGACAGATGATGCTCGATAAGGGTCCAGCTCAGGTTCCGGCTTAGGTTCAGGTTCTGGAGTAAAAGCTTGAGCTCGATGATTGTTCACCGCTTCCGGCGTGACAAGATGATTTTCTGCAAGCAAATCAAACAACAGAGGCGCAGGCAAAATAATAAACTCAAAGTGTTTCTTATTGAATCTAAGTCTATACAAGAGCATCTTCTCTTCATTGTCAACAATAAACTTGTGTGCTACCATGCTCTTGTAATCTAAGATGTGAGGATGCAACTTTATCTCATCCTCCTCATGGCGCCTAATGGGTATTTGAAAATGTTCAGCAAGACATGCCGCGTAGATACCTCCAAATATGGGGCCTTTTGTACGATTCAGGGCTAGCCGTTTAGCAACGGCGGCACCCATACTAAAAGTGTTGTCTCCCAGCAAAGCGTGTTGAAGAATAATAATATCTGGAACGCTCAAATTTCCACTATTTCCACGACTAATCAAGCATCTACTAGCAAATATGGCAAAGTAGCATAAAATAGGAAAGTGTATGCTAGAGCTTTTGCCTCAGAGCCCTTCTTTGGCTCTTCCACAGCAATAGTTTTAACGAAGCCATCCACATCTGCACGATGGGGTTCCTCTAATTCTCCCTCATAAGGTATCCTACATACCACACAAAAGTGACGTAAAGACATTTCTTTGAATTCATTATATAAATGAAATGATACTGCAGGCGGTGACTTCTTAGGATAATAATAAAAGTTTTGCACGAAAGTATTGGTAAGTAAGAGATACTGATCGATTCGGTCGTTGATGAAACCGGTGAGGCCTGCAGTCTTGATTAAAGTATAAAAATCTTTATGAATTCCGGCTTCTTTCAAGAAATCCTCGCATGGTCATTCACACGACCGTACTTCCGCTAAGCGAGGGAGATTATACTTGGGTTTTTCCTTCTCTTTGTCTTGTTTTTCCTTAGAGCTTTGGCTAGAAGAGCCTTTAAAGAGCCTCCTTAACATTTTCTGAAAATTTCTGAAATTTTAGTAACTTCAAAATAAAAGTGAATAAAACTAAACAAGATTGATAGCAACTACTCCTACAAGTGCCTAGAGCCTATATCATGCATTGGAATTGCTTGGGACCTCAAAAATTTAACATGCAAGCTCAAAAACATGGTCACCTATGCAGCAAAAATTTGCAATGAATAAAGCACTAGAACAAAAACTAATTGGACCAATGGAGGAGTCACATACCAAGCAACAATCTCCCAAAGCAGTTTTCTGAATGGAGCTTTGAGCTAAGAGATCGAAAATCGCAGCAAAACGAACTAGAACTCGGGCTTGAGCTGGATGGGGATTTTTTTTGGGTAGAGGATGAAGTGTGTGGGTGCTGGCATAAGTGGAGGGGAGCCACCAGGGGCCCACGAGATAGGGGCGTGCCCTCACAGGGGGGCTCCTCTCTCGTGGCCTGGTGCTTGCCCCTTCTGTAGTGTTTTCAGTGCCTAAAATCCTCAAATATTCCAGAAAAAAATCATACTAGATTTGCAGGGCATTTGGAGCACTTTTATTTTCGGACTATTTTTTAATGCACGGATAATTTAGAAAACAAACAGATAATAGTATTTTTGCTTTGTTTATTCTAAATAACAGAAAGTAAAAAGAGGGTACAGAAGGTTGTGCCTTCTAGTTTCATCCATCTCGTGATCATCAAAATGAACCCACTAACAAGGTTGATCAAGTCTTGTTAACAAACTCATTCCGAATAACACGGAACCGGAGAAATTTCGAATAACACTAAGTTACCTCAACGGGGATATGAAAATCCCCAACAATAAGAATATCACACTTTTTCTTGACAGTAGGAAGAGGAAATTCAAAACCTCCAAAAATAATTGTTGGAACCTTTTCAATAGAATTGATGCTATGCACTTGAGATTGTTTCCTCAGAAAGTGTACCGTATGCTCATTACCATTAACATGAAAAGTGACATTGCCTTTGTTGCAATCAATAACAGCCCCTGCAGTATTAAGAAAAGGTCTACCAAGGATAATAGATATGCTATCGTCCTCAGGAATATCAAGAATAACAAAGTCCGTTAAGATAGTGACATTTGCAACCACAATAGGCACATCCTCACAAATACCGACAGGTATAGCAGTTGATTTATCAGCCATTTGCAAAGATATTTCAGTAGGTGTCAACTTATTCAATTCAAGTATACGATATAAAGAGAGAGGCATAACACTAACACCGGCTCCAAGATCACATAAAGCAGTTCTAACATAATTTCTTTTAATAGAGCATGGTATAGTTGGTACACCCGGATCTCCAAGTTTCTTTGGTATTCCACCTTTAAAAGTGTAATTAGCAGGCATGGTGGAAATTTCAGCTTCCGGTATCTTTCTTTTATTTGTGATGATATCCTTCATATACTTAGCATAAGGATTTACTTTAAGCATATCAGTTAAGCGCATACGTAAGAAAATAGGTCTAATCATTTCAGCAAAGCGCTCAAAATCCTCATCATCCTTTGTCTTGGATGGTTTAGGAGGAAAGGGCATGGGTTTCTGAACCCATGGTTCTCTTTCTTTACCGTGCTTCCTAGCAACAAAATCTCTCTTATCATAACGTTGATTCTTTGATTGTGGGCTATCAAGATCAACAACAGGTTCAATATCTACATCGTTGTTTTTGCTAGGTTGAGCATCAACATGAACATTATCATTAACATTATCACTTGGTTCATGTTCATCACCTAATTGAGTTTCAAAGATCGAAATAGAAATATCATTGGGATTCTCGGTGTGTGTCTACATGAGGTTCACTAGAAGCATGCAAAGTTCTATCGTTTTCTTTTTCTTCTTTTTAGAAGAACTAGGTGCCTATAAATTATTTATCTGAGAATCTTGCTCGATTCTCTTAGGGTGGCCTTCAGGATACAAAGGTTCCTGAGTCATTCTACCAGTTCTAGTAGCCACTCTAACAGCAAAGTCATTTTTATTATTTAATTCATCAAGCAAATCATTTTGAGCTTTGAGTACTTGCTCAGCTTGAGTAGCAACCATAGAAGCATATTTGCTAACGCGGTGAAGTTCATATTTAACTCTAGCCAGATTATCGCCTATGCGACCTATCTCGAAAGCATTGTTCTTTAACTCTCTACCAACATAAGCATTAAAACTTTCTTGCCTAGCCATAAAGTCATCAAATTAATCTAAGCATGGGCTATGAAATTTAGTAGAGGGTATTTCAACTTTATCATATCTATAGAGAGAAATACCTTTACTACCTGTGTCGGGTTATCAGGACAATGTGGTTCTTCAAGCGGTATATTAAGACCATGTATTTCTTCAATACGAGGTAAATTCTTAACATCTTCAACTTTAATAACTTTTTATTTTATTGATTTCTTTGCCTCTTGCATATCTTCAGGACTGAGAAATAAAACACCTCTCTTCTTCGGAGTGGGTTTAGGAATAGGCTCGGGAGTTGGCTCAATTGGTTCAGGAATTACTTCAGGAACTGGCTCAGGAAGAGTCCAATTATTTTCATTAGTCAACATATTATTTAATAGTATTTCAGCTTCGTTGACTGTTCTTTCCCTGAAAACACAACCAGCACAACTATCCAAGTAGTCCTCGGAAGCATCGGTTAGTCCATTGTAAAAGATATCAAGTATTTCATTTTTCTTAAGAGGATGATCAGGCAAAGCATTAAGTAACCGGAGAAGCCTCCCCCAAGCTTGTGGGAGACTCTCTTCTTTGATTTGCACAAAATTATATATTTCCCGCAAGGCAGCTTGTTTCTTATGAGCAGGGAAATATTTAGCAGAGAAGTAATAAACCATATCCTAGGGACTACGCACACAACCAGGAGCAAGAGAATTATACCAAGTCTTAGCATCACCCTTTAATGAGAACGGAAATATCTTAAGGATATATAAATAACGAGACTTCTCATCATGAGTAAATAGGGTAGCTATATCATTCAACTTGGTAAGATGTGCCACAACAGTTTCAAATTCAAGGCCATAAAAAGGATCAGATTCAACTAAAGTAATAATATCAGGATCAACAGAGAATTCATAATCCTTATCAGTAACACAGATAGGTGAAGTAGCAAAAGCAGGATCGGGTTTCATTCTAGCATTAAGAGACTACTGCTTCCATTTAGCTAATAATTTCTTAAGATCATTTCTATCATTGCAAGCAAGGATTTCCATAGCAGCTTTTTCATTCATAACATAACCCTTAGGAACAACAGGTAATACATAATCATTGGGAGAACCTTCATCATCACTATCGTCAATAATAGGATCTTCAGTAATATCATTCCCCCTAACTCTAGCAAGTTGTTCATCAAGAAATTCACCTAATGGCAAAGTAGTATCACGCACAGAAGTAGTTTCGTCATGCATAGCACAAGTGGCATCATCAATAACATGCGACATATCAGAATTCATAGCAGTAGCAGGTTTAGGTGTCGCAAGCTTACTAATAACGGAAGGAGAATCTAGTGCAGAGCTAGATGGCAGTTCCTTACCTCCCCTCGTAGTTGAGGGCAAAATCTTGGTTTTAGCGTCTTTCAAGTTCTTCATAGTGATCAACAGATATAAATCCCAAGTGACTCTGAGAATAGAGCTATGATCCCCGGCAACGGCGCCAGAAATTAGTCTTGATAACCCACAAGTATAGGGGATCGCAACAGCTTTCGAGGGTAGAGTATTCAACCCAAATTTATTGATTCGACACAAGGGGAGCCAAAGAATATTCTTGAGTATTAGCAGTTGAGTTGTCAATTCAACCAAACCTGGATAACTTAGTATCTACATCAAAGTGTTTAGTAGCGAAAGTGGTATGATAATAAAGGTAACGGTAGCAAAAGTAAAGATAAATGTTTTTGGGTTTTTGTAGTAGTTGTAACAGTAGCAACGGAAAAGTAAATAAGCGAAGAATAATATATGAAAAGCTCGTAGGCAATGGATCAGTGATGGATAATTATGCCGCATGCGATTCCTCATGTAATTGTTATAACATAGGATGATATAGAACTAGCTCCAATTCATCAATGTAATGTAGGCATGTATTCCGTAAATAGTCATACGTGCTTATGGAAAAGAACTTGTATGACGTCTTTTTTCCTACCCTCCAATTGAAGCGGGGTCCTAGCGGAAACTAAGGGATATTAAGGCCTCCTTTTAATAGAGAACCGGACCAAAGCATTAACACATAGTGAATACATGAACTCCTCAAACTACGGTCATCACCGAGAAGTATCCCGATTATTGTCACTTCGGGGTTGTCGGATCATAACACATAATAGGTGACTATAGACTTGCAAGATAGGATCAAGAACACACATATATTCATGAAAACATAATAGGTTCAGATCTGAAATCATGGCACTCGGGCCCTAGTGACAAGCATTAAGCATAGCAAAGTCATAGCAACATCAATCTCAGAACATAGTGGATACTAGGGATCAAACCATAACAAAACTAACTTGATTACATGGTAAATCTCATCCAACCCATCACCGACCAGCAAGCCTACGATGGAATTACTCACTCACGGCGGTGAGCATCATGAAATTGGTGATGGAAGATGGTTGATGATGACGACGGCGACGAATCCCCCTTTCCGGAGCCCTGAACGGACTCCAGATCAGCCCTCCCGAGAGAGATTAGGGCTTGGCGGCGGCTCCGTGTCGTAAAACGCGATGAAACTTTCTCTCTGATTTTTTCTCCCGAGACGGAATATATGGAGTTGGAGTTGAGGTCGGAGGAGGTCCAGGGGCCCACGAGATAGGAGGGCGCGCCTATGGGGCGCCCCTGTCTCGTGGACAGGCTGTGGGCCCACTAGCATTAATTCTTTCGCCAAAAATTCTTATAAATTCCAAAAAGTGCCTCCGTGGATTTCCAGGACATTTCGAGAACTTTTCTTTTCTACACATAAAACAACATCATGGCAGTTCTGCTGAAAACAGCGTCAGTCAGGGTTAGTTTCATTCAAATCATGCAAGTTAGAGTCCAAAACAAGGGCAAAAGTGTTTGGAAAAGTATATACGTTGGAGACGTATCAGACACCTACACCAATTAGTGAGAAAGCTAATGATATTGATCATGAAACTTCAGATCAAGTTACTACTGAACGTCGTAGGTCAACGAGATTAAGATCCGCACCAGAGTGGTACGGTAATGCTATTATGGAGGTCATGTTACTTGACCCAGGCGAACCTACGAACTATAAGAAGCGATGGTGAGCCCAGATTCCGCAAAATGGCTTGAGGCCATGAAATCTGAGATGGGATCCATGTGTGAGAACAAAGTGTGGACTTTGGTTGACTTGCCCGATGATCGGCAAGCCATTGAGAATAAATGGATCTTCAAGAAGAATACTGATGCTGACGGTAATGTTACTGTCTATAAACCTCGACTTGTTGCGAAAGGTTTTCGACAAGTTCAAGGGATTGACTACGATGAGACTTTCTCACCCGTAGCGATGCTTAAGTCTGTCCAAATCATGTTAGCAATTCCCGCATTTTATTTTTACGAAATTTGGCAAATGGATGTCAAAACTGCATTCCTGAATGGATTTCTGGAAGAAGAGTTGTATATGATGCAACCATAAGGTTTTGTCGATCCAAAGGGAGCTAACAAAGTGTGCAAGCTCTAGCGATCCATTTATGGACTGGTGCAAGCCTCTTGGAGTTGTAATAAACATTTTGATAGTGTGATCAAAGCATATGGTTTTATACAGACTTTTGGAGAAGCCTGTATTTACAAGAAAGTGAGTGGGAGCTCTGTAGCAGTTCTGATATTATATGTGGATGGCATATTGCTGATTGGAAATGATATAGAATTTCTGGATAGCATAAAAGGATACTTGAATAAGAGTTTTACAATGAAAGACCTAGGTGAAGCTGCTTACATATTAGGCATCAAGATCTATAGAGATAGATCAAGACGCTTGATAGGACTTTCACTAAGCACATACCTTGACAAAGTTTTGAAGAAGTTCAAAATGGATCAAGCAAAGAAAGGGTTCTTGCCTGTGTTACAAGGTGTGAAGTTGAGTCAGACTCAATGCCCGACCACTACAGAAGATAGAGAGAAAATGAAAGATGTTCCCTATGCTTTAGCCATAGGCTCTATCATGTATGCAATGTTGTGTACCAGACCTGATGTGTGTCTTTCTATTAGCCTAGCAAGGAGGTACCAAAGTAATCCAGGAGTGGATCACTGTACAGCGGTCAAGAACATCCTGAAATACCTGAAAAGGACTAAGGATATGTTTCTCATTTATGGAGGTAACAAAGAGCTAGTCATAAATGGTTACGTCGATGCAAGCTTTGACATAGATCCGGACGATTCTAAATCGCAAACCGGATACGTGTTTACATTGAACGGTGGAGCTGTCAGTTGGTGTAGTTATAAACAAAGCGTCATGGCGGGATCTACGTGTGAAGCAGAGTACATAGCTGCTTCGGAAGTAGCAAATGAAGGAGTCTGGATGAAGGAGTTCATATCCGATCTAGGTGTCATACCTAGTGCATCGGGTCCAAAGAAAATCTTTTGTGACAATACTGGTGCAATTGCCTTGGCAAAGGAATCCAGATTTCACAAGAGGACCAAGCACATCAAGTGACGCTTCAATTCCATCCGGGACCAAGTCCAGGTGGGAGACATAGAGATTTGCAAGATACATACGGATCTGAATGTTGCAGACCCATTGACTAAGCCTCTTCCACGAGCAAAACATGATCACCACCAAAACTCCATGGGTGTTAGAATCATTGTTGTGTAATCTAGATTATTGACTCTAGTGCAAGTGGGAGACTGAAGGAAATATGCCCTAGAGGCAATAATAAAGTTATTATTTATTTCCTCGTATCATGATAAATGATTATAATTCATGCTAGAATTGTATTAACCGAAAACATAATACATCTGTGAATACATAGACAAACATAGTGTCACTATATGCCTCTACTTGACTAGCTCGTTAATCGAAGATGGTTAAGTTTCCTAGCCATGGACATGAGTTGTCATTTGATTAACGAGATCACATCATTAGGAGAATGATGTGATTGACTTGACCCATTCCGTTAGCTTAGCACTTGATCGTTTAGTATGTTGCTATTGCTTTCTTCATGACTTATACATGTTCCTATGACTATGAGATTATGCAACTCCCGTTTACCAGAGGAACACTTTGTGTGCTACCAAACGTCACAACGTAACTGGGTGATTATAAAGGTGCTCTACAGGTGTCTCTGAAGGTATTTGTTGAGTTGGCGTATTTCGAGATTAGGATTTGTCACTCCGAGTGTCGGAGAGGTATCTCTGGGCCCTCTCGGTAATGCACATCACTATAAGCCTTGCAAGCAATGTGACTAATGAGTTAGTTGCGGGATGATGCATTACGGAACGAGTAAAGAGACTTGTCGGTAACGACATTGAACTAGGTATTGAGATACCAACGATCGAATCTCGGGCAAGTAACATACCGATGACAAAGGGAACAAGGTATGTTATGCGGTTTGACTGATAAAGATCTTCGTAGAATATGTAGGAGCCAATATGAGCATCCAGGTTCCACTATTGGTTATTGACCGTAGACGTGTCTCAGTCATTTCTACATAGTTCTCGAACCCGTAGGGTCCGCACGCTTAAAGTTTGGTGACGATCGGTATTATGAGTTTTTGTGTTTTGATGTACCAAAGGTAGTTCGGAGTCCCGGATATGATCAGGACATGACGAGGAGTCTCGAAATGGTCGATACGTAAAGATCGATATATTGGACGACTATATTTGGGCACCGGAAGTGTTCCGAGTGGTTTCGGAGAAAACCGGAGTACTGGGGGGTTACCGGACCCTCCCGGGGAGTTAATTGGGCCTTATGGGTCTTAGTGGGAGAAGAGGAGGGGCGGCGAGGGCAGCCGCGCACCCCCTACCCCTCTAGTCTGGATTGGACAAGGAGGGGGAGCGGCGCCCCCCTTGTTCCTTCTCCTCCTCTCTCCCTTCCTTCCCTCTCCTACTCCAACAAGGAAAAGGAGGAGTCCTACTCCCGGTGGGAGTAGGACTCCCCCTTGGCGCAACCTTCTCCTGGCCGGCTGCCTCCCCCCTTGCTCCTTTATATACGGGGGCAGGGGGCACCCTAGAACAAACAAGTTGATCTGTTGATCTATTCCAGCCGTGTGCGGTGCCCCCCTCCACCATATTCCACCTCAGTCATATCGTAGCGGTGCTTAGGTGAAGCCCTGCGTTGGTGGCAACATTATCACCTTCATCACGCCGCAGTGCTGACAAAACTCTCCCGTGAAGCTCTGCTGAATCGGAGTTCGCGGGACGTCATCGAGCAGAACGTGTGCTGAACTCGGAGGTGCCGTACGTTCGGTACTTGGATCGGTCGGATCGTGAAGACGTACGACTACATCAACCGTGTTGTGCTAACGCTTCTGCTTTCGGTCTATGAGGGTACGTGGACAACACTCTCCCCTCTCGTTGCTATGCATCACCATGATCTTGCGTGTGCGTAGGATTTTTTTTTAAAATTACTACGTTCCCCAACAAGAAATGTATGTGAGACACTACTCTGTGATAATTTTGAGCGGCACAAACATTACCATTCATTCTATAAAATCAGCATGAACATTCATAGTCTGGTGTTTTCTGGTCCACTGATGCTGACTCATGAATACATGCAGCAAAAATCAACATCCAAGAGAAAATATTCATCAATTAACAAGAACACCAAATTGTTCCGTATTAATCCATTCAAACTGGAGACATCACTACTACTAGATTCTAACAAAGGCAGTACTATTGGGAAAAATTAACTTTGGGCACATTAAGCAGAGGTACAGCGTCCCTTGTAATAGCAAGTTATTCCAATAGACGGGGAGAAGGAAGAGGATGGTGCCGTTGGAGACGGGGAAGAGGTGCACTACGAGGCGACCTAGATCTGGGAATCTGGCGGTGGGGATGAGATGCAGTAGGCTGGACAGAGAGAAGCAACGGTGACCACCGGCTACCGGAAGAATCTCGAGCATGTGCGGCCATAGGGCTTTCAGGGCTAGCAGCTCGACTGGCAGTGGAGGCCGGGTGCTTGGTGGCGACCAGCGGCAGCAAAGACCACATGCTTTGACGGGTCATTCGACCACGGGCGACTGCGCTTTTTGGGCGACCTTGACCGGTGGAGAATCATGGGGACGATTGATACGTTCATTTTGTATCATGCTTTTATATTGATATTTATTGCATTATGGGCTGTTATTACACATTATGGCAAAATACTTATGCCTTTTCTCTCTTATTTTTATAAGATTTACATGAAGAGGGAGAATGCCGGTAGCAGGAATTCTAGATTAAAAAAGGAGCAAATCTGAGCGAACTATTCTGCACAACTCCAAAAGTCTTGAAACTTCACGGAGAATTATTTTGGAATATATAAAAATATTGGGCGAACAAAGCACTAGAGGGGACCCACCAGGCACCCACAAGGGTGGGGCTGCGCCCTACCCCAAGGGCACGCCCTCTGCCTTGTGGCCCCCCTGGCAGGCCTCCGGTGCCCATCTTCTGCTATATGATTTGTTTTGACTTGGAAAAAATCAAGAAAAAGCTTTCGGGACGAAGCGCCGCCGTCTCGGGCGGAACTTGGGCAGAACCAACCTAGGGCTCTGGCGAAGCTGTTCTGCCGAGGAAACTTCCCTCCTGGAGGGGGAAATCGAAGTCATCGTCATCACCAACGATCCTCTCATCGAGAGGGGGTCAATCTCCATCAACATCTTCACCAGCACCATCTCCTCTCAAACCCTAGTTCATCTATTGTATCCGATCTTTGTCTCAAAACCTCAGATTGGTACATGTGGGTTGCTAGTAGTGTTGATTACTCCTAGTAGTTGATGCTAGTTGGTTTATTCGGTGGAAGATCATATGTTCAGATCCTTAATGATAATTATTACTCCTCTGATTATGAACATGAATATGCTTTGTGAGTAGCTACCTTTGTTCCTGAGGACATGAGAGAAGTCTTGTTATAAGTAATCATGTGAATTTGGTATTCGTTCAATATTTTGATGAGATGTATGTTGTCTCTCCACTAGTGGTGTTATGTGAACGTCGACTACATGACACTTCACCATGATTTGGGCCTAGGGGAAGGCATTGGGAAGTAATAAGTAGATGATGGGTTGGTAGAGTGACAGAAGCTTAAACCCTAGTTTATGCATTGCTTCGTAAGGGGCTGATTTGGATCCATATGTTTCATGCTATGGTTAGATTTATCTTAGTTCTTCTTCCATAGTTGCGGATGCTTTCGAGAGGGGTTAATCGTAGGTGGGAGGCTTTTCCAAGTAAGGAAATCACTCAAGCACTGTTCCACCCACATATCAAATTATCAAAGTAATGAACGTGAATCATATGAGTATGCTGAAAACTAACTTCACAACAATTCCCATGTGTCCTCGGGAGCGCTTTGCTGTATATAAGAGTTTGTCCAGGCTTGTCCTTTGCTTCAAAAAGGATTGGGACACCTTGCTGCACCTTAGTTACTTTTGTTACTTGCTACTTGTTACGAATTATCTTATCACACAACTATCTGTTACCAATAATTTCAATGCTTGCAGAGAATACCTTGCTGAAAACCGCTTGTCATTTCCTTCTGCTCCTCGTTGGGTTCGACACTCTTACTTATCAAAAGGACTACAATAGATCCCCTATACTTGTGGGTCATCAGGACTCTTTTATGGCGCCGTTGCTGGGGAGTGAAGTGCCTTTGGTGAGTTGAATTTGGTATGAAAACATTTATATTACGTGCTGAAATTTACTATCACTTGTCACTATGGAAAATAATCCTTTGAGGGGCTTGTTCGGAGTATCTTCACCCCCACCGGATGAGCAAAGATTTTCTCCTCAACCTACTGCACCTACTGAAAATATTTATTATGAAATTTCTTCGGGTATGATAGGGAAACTGCTAGCTACTCATTATGCAGGAGAACGGACATTACATCCTAATATGCATCTAATCTATGTGGATGAAGTTTGTGGATTATTTAAGCTTGCATGTTTTCCAGAGGATGAAGTCAAGAAGAAGGTCTTCCCTTTATCTTTGAAGGGAAAGGCATTGACATGGTATAGGCTATGTGATGATATTGGATCTTTGTCGGGGGTTGGGTGCGACATATGCCAATGGATGGCTTATCATGGTGGGAGCGAGTAGAACGTCGCCGGTGCCCGGAAGCGGGATGAGGCGTAGACACGAACGCCGACGTACTTTACCCAGGTTCGGGGCTCTCCTAGGATATAACACCCCTAGTCCTGCTCTACGGGGTCTCCGCATTATCACTAAGGCACAAGTGAGTACAAGGGTGCTCCTTGAGCTGTATGCTAGAGGTAGGAGAAGGCAAGGCTAGCTCTCTCCTTCCTCTAGGGGCTGGTCTAGTTCTAACAGGTTGGGAACCCTTTGCATGGGTGCCCTGGGGGGGTTTATATAAGCCTACCTCCCAGGGGTACAATGGTAACCCGGCCTGGCGTAGGGGCCGGTCGTCAGTCTCTTCGGTCGCCGGCTTCTCCGCCGACTGCTGGGGCCCGCCGCCAGTGGCCCCGCCGACGGTCGATGCGGGCCGACAGGCCATCCCCGCCGCTCCTGGGTCTTGTTGGCTGCTGATCACTGTTGTCGTGTCTCTAATGACGCAGGGTTGGTCAGGGGGTCGTGGCTACAGCTCCGCCGCCTGGCGGGCGATTACTGTAGCAACTCCGTGTCTTGTCTGGTTTATGGCGTGTGGGTCCCGAGGAAGGGGCAGGCCGACTGTTAAGGGCCGACCTCCATTGGGTCCGACTGGTAGGGCTCTTGCCGCCTTCCGGGCTCTCGCTGACTGGTGGGGCCCGTCGTCCTTGGGCCGTATCGACAAACCGTCGTGGGAGTAGGACTCCGCCTGCTTGTGATCATGTCAGGGATGGCGTGGCAACGTGCTGCACCGGGCGGAGATCTCCACCGGTACGATGCACTGTGGCCACGCCTGCCTGGAAAGAGGGGGGATTGGCTATACTGTAGCCATTCCCAGTCCCGTCCCCCTTGATGAGGGCATGGGCTTCGTTGGTGCCGGGGGCCGACTCCTCGGGGCCGGCTTCTCTAGAAGCCGCCAGATAGGAGTCGGCTTGTCTTGGCCTGCCTCCAGGACTCGGCCGTTAATGGGCAGCCGACTATTCCTTCAGCCGGCCTCCAGAAGGCGGCTCTTCGTCTTGGCATCTTTGAGGGGTGCAGTCAGCCCCGATGTCTTGAAAGGTTCTAGGTTTCAGGTTAGCCTATCCGTGGCCCATTACTCCGACAGTAGTCCCCGAAGCTGGTGATGTGCCGCGGGTGATCGACCGAGGAGCCTCAGCAGTTTCTTTCTCCCAGTGCTTGAGGTAGAGCTCTGTCCGTCTTCTGCCGGGCCGACTGGTAGGAGTCGTACTCGCCCAATCTGACTCGTCCAAAATTTTCGAATGCTTCGGCGGGATACAAGTGGCATGCTAGCTAAGCTTCCAGGCCGCCACCCGTTTCGAGCCTGTCACATGGCGACGAGCGGCCGGGCCAGTCTGCCCACCCACACGCGCGACGGGACACGCCTGCCGGCGGGGCCCGCCACTACCACGCCTCGGCATGCGAGCGGATCCGCTGCGGCCGAGGTGGGCGGTTGAGGTTCCCGCGGAGTTACTGCACGCAGTAACTCGTGCGATAAACGTGGGGGCGTGGGGTAGTGGGCACAGTAAATCCCACGATCGCCCCCTCGGCTTCACAGCCCATAGGCCTATAAGTAGGGAGAGGAGGGGGAACGGCAAAGCACGCGCGCCCCTCCTCCTCACTTCCTCCTCTTTCTTCTTCCTCTCGCTGCCGCGCTTCCACGCCACGCTGAGCACCGCGGCGCTTCGCTCCAGATGAGCTCATCTTCCGCCCCTGCGCCCCCCATGGCGCGCTCTGGAGCATGGGGCGGCTCCGAAGTTCACGACAACCACGTCGATTTCCTCCGCAAGACGCGGCGGCTGCCCGGCGAGGATTTCGTGAAGGTCCGCCTCGCGCCGAAGAGAGAGATTTCACCGGCACCGGAGGAGGGCGAGCGGGTCGTCTTCCGCTCGCACTGCCTGCACGGCCTTGGCTTGCCGGCGAGCAACTTCTTCCGATCCTTCCTCGAATTCTACGGTCTTTAGCCGCACCACGTCACCCCAAACACGGTGGTGCTGCTGTCCACCTTCGTCACCTTGTGCGAAGGCTTCCTTGGCGTCCTCCCCACCATCGAGCTCTGGGGGGAGTTCTTCTACGTCAATCTCGGCACCCTCGTCGCGGGCGTGCCGGCTCAGTGCGGCGCGTTCATCGCTGTGCGGAGGCCGGGGGCCGACAATCCGTTTCCTCCCATCACGCTGATCAAGTCGGTGAAGATGTGGCAGCGGTCGTACTTCTACGTGAAGAGCGTCTTCCCGGAGGGCGACTGGGTCAACTTGTCGGCTTTCAAAGCCGGCCTGCCGGCTGGGAGGCGGCCCAACTAGTCGTACCGGGCCAAGTCGTTGTCGCCTGCTGGAGCCGTCGCCATCGCACGACTCCGAGTGCTGACGCGGTCGGAGGGTCTGACCGGGCCTGACTTGGTGGCCGCCTTCGTGGCGCGCCGAGTGCTCCCGCTCCAGGGCCGCCCTCACATGATCTGCCAGATGAGCAGGCATCAGGACCCGAGTCGGCTATGCACCAAGGAGATGCCTCACGCGGAGGTAGCCTACATGGTGAACTACCTTGTGAACTGCGAGCTCACAGAAGAGTGGCAGTTTGGCAAGGAGCCGTATTCACGCGCCGACCCTCCGCCCATGGTAAGTTGTCTTTTCTTTTTTCTCTGTCTCTTTGTTGCTGAGTCCGTCTTGTCCAGCCTTACCAATCGACCTTTGAACAGAGCCCCCTCCTCCAGCCAGCAGCCGATGTCGCGGGGCCGGAGCACGAATTCCTCCTCGACCGGGCGGAGAGCGACGTCGACGACCCTGACCTGGGGGCGGCGCCTTCGAGGACGACTCCGAGGTCCAGCCTTACCAATCGGCCTTTGAACAGAGCCCCCTCCTCCAGCCAGCAGCCGGTGCCGCGGGGCCGGAGCACGAATTCCTCCCTGACCGGGCGGAGAGCGACGCCGACGACCCTGACCTGGGGGCGGCGCCTTCGAGGACGACTCTGAGGGAGGAGGCGGTGAAGCAGGCGGCTCGAGGCTCGGAGCCAGCCTCGAGAATTGGCCTGACGACAACGCGGGGGAAGTCGCCCCGCGCCACCAGCCAAGAGCCGGCCAGCTAGGCGCGAGCTCTTCTGCCGCGCCAAACGCCCAAGGCGGCGCGAAGAAACGCAGGGCCATGCCGAGCTTGTTCGGCAGTCGGCCGAAGAAGCCCAAGGGCTTGGCCGCGGCGACCAACGGGACGAAACGGCCGCGAAGGCTAACCGCTTCCACAAGGAGGTGAAGACGCCGCAGCTGATTTCTGCGTAAGTACTACCTTCCTTTTGCGCTTTTATCTTTTCTTCATTTGACCTTGTCTGAGCTTCTTTGTTTGTTTCCTTGGTCTAGGGCTCCCCTCTCTCTTGAGAAGGTGGCTCCCGCCTCCATCATGGGGTCGGTGGAGACTTCCGCCACCACTCGACGGATCGACCCCGCCGCCGACCTCCGGGAGGCGAGGGAGCGGAATGCACGAGAAGTGCGCGAAGAGCAGGAAGCCGCCCTCCTAGAGAAGGCGGAGGCTGAGAAGGCGGAGGCTGCCACCGCGGCGAAGAAGTAGGCTGAAGAAGCCGCGCACCGCCAGTCGGCAGTTTTCTTCATTCCTCTGAACACCGCGCTGCCACCTCCGGAGTTCACGGCGCGGACTAGGGAGGCCGGCGGCGAGAACCCGATCATGGAGAGGGACGGCGGCGACACCAGCATGCTGGACGTGATCGTGCCGCCACCGCCGCTGTCCGGGAATATGCAAGGCGGGTAGCCGGCGGACCTGCCGACGCCGCCAACTGAAGATGAGGTGGAGACGGGCCTGATTCTCGAGGTCGGTACACCGACGTGTCGCCGACTTGCAAAGGCGGCTTCGGCGCCACGCCCGCTGGAGACTGGCGCCGCGAGCTCCTCGATCCCGGACACCGAAGAGGCAAGCGCCGCGCCCACTGGGTGGGTGCATGGAGGCGGGATGGGCCCGTTGAATCGGGCGCTTCTGGACGTCCAAGCAAAAATCCGAGCCGAGGGCGAAGCCATCAAGAACTGCAACAAGGCGTAACTGGCATCGCGAGAGGCCATCCGGGTACGTTTCCTCCTTTCTTTGCTTTGGTTTCTTGTGCTTCTTGGTGGGGGCGCGCCAGCGCACCCACTTGGTGTAGTCCCCGAGTTTCGGGCCGGCTGCTGAGCAGGCGGCTCGGAACTCTAATCGGCGAGTTCCAAGTACTAACGTTTATCTGGGATTTTTGTCACAGGATTACCACATTCTTCGCGTGATCGCCTTCAACTCCAACGTCCAGGAGCTGGCTCGGCGGACCGCCGACTTGTCGGAAAGCCGGAGTAAGTCCTGTTCCTTCTCTGCGGGGCGCGCTGGCGCACCTACAGGCTGTAGTCCCCAAGATTCGGGCCTACTGCTGAGAAGTCGGGCCGGATCTCCACAGCCACTATTCTTCTTTCTGTTGGTGACTCCTTTTTCGCGGGGGCGCGCTGGCGCACCCACGGGCTGTAGTCCCAGAGATTCGGGCCGACTGCTGAGCAGTCGGGCCGGATCTCCCCGGCGACTGTTCTTATTTGTTGAGAACTAAAACCTTGTTTTCTTCTTTCTTCCACAGAGGCCAACACCACCTTGCAGCAGCAGCTGGGCGAAGCCAACACCGCGTTGCGCGCTAAGGAGGGGGAGTGCAGCAAGTTGGCTGAAGAGCGCGACCGGCTGGTCACGCAACTGGCTGAACAGAAGGAGCTCCTCCAGAAGGCCCAGAAGGAGGCGGAGGACAAGGAGACCGGCCTCCTTGCTGAGTTCGCGTCTGAGTGCTCGTCCTGGACTGACAAGGAGGCGATGTTGACTTCCGGCTTCCACGAGATCGAGGATATAGTCGATGGTGAGCCTTCCTCATTTTCCTTCTTTCAGTTGCCGGCTGTTGGTCGAGCCGGCTTCTAGTCTTTAATTTGGTTTTTCACTTTCTGTTTTGGCAGACTTCTTCCCTGGCCACTCGGACGCCGCCAACCAGGCCATCGAAGCTGATCGCGAAGGGCGGAGGGTGGACGGCGTGAAGATCGCCACCGACGCCCCACGAACCCTAAGCGAACAGATTCTGAGCATCGAGGCCCGGCTTCGGCCGGCCTACCGGATGCTGCGTCGGCTTCAGCGTGCCGGCGCCCAGGCGATCACCGCCCTGTGGCTGGACATGCCGACACCGCGCACTCCCAGTCAGACTGCCGACTGGCTGGAGGTAGCGGCCGGCCGTCTTGAGGCCTGGAAGGGCTCTTTGGCCCGAGCTGGAGCACGCCGGGCCTTGGAGTTTGTCAAGGCGTGGTACCCTGGGCTGAGTCTAGCCTAGCTAGCCATGTTCCGGCTGGAAGCTCGGGAGGAGTTGGCGGTCGTGGAAGATGATCTTGTCAAGCGCGCGGCGTCCATCACCGAGTACACTGACACCAGCATCTTCGTTCCGGAGCGGGCTAAGAATGGCGCCGAGGCGCCGCCGGAGTGGTTCGGGCTGAACCCGGAAGACGGCGAGGACTCGGCGGAGGTGATTGACTCCAGCGGCGAGGAAGAAGACGAGGTGGAGGAGGGAGGCGAAGGAGGCGCCAGAGGTCGGAGCGGACGGCCAGCCTCAGCTCGACCTCGCCTCCAGCAACGAGCCACACCCAACCGAGCCAGCTGCCGCCGGAGGCGACCAAGCAGAGACCGACCAGCCGGCCGCTCCGGAAACTGGCACCGCCGACTCCTCCGATCCTCCGAACCCTTCTGCCACTTCCTAGGCCGCCATTTTATCTTTTAGTTCATCTGTCTATCAGTCTCGACAAACTTGTTAATTTTACACAATTCCACCTGCGTGGTGTATCTTGAACTTTTGCTGAAGATCGGCCAAGGGCCTTCGCTATGTAAATATTTTTCCGAGTTCTATCTTTTCTTGCTTACTCCTCTTTGGCCTTTTCCTTTGCCGCCTTCCCTTGGTTGCCGTCTTGCCAGCCAAACAGCCGCTCTGCGGACTATTGCTGGGTCAAGTACTTAGCTACTTTTGGGAAGGCAAGTACTTAGCCGTTTAGAGCTCTTCAGCGAGTTAAGTAGAAAACGGCGGGCCAGCTGCTCAATGATACGTCTCCAACGTATCTATAATTTTTGATTGCTCCATGCTACTTTATCTATTGTTTTGGACTATAATGGGCTTTATTTTCCACTTTTATATTACTTTTGGGACTAACCTATTAACGGAGGCCCAGCCTGTAATTGTTGTTTTTACCTTTTCCAATATTTCGAGAAACATAATATCAAGCGGAGTCCAAGCGGAATGAAACCTTGAAACATGATTTTCTCACGAGCGTGATCCGGAGATTTGGACCCTCGCCAAGGAACTAGAGGCGGTCACGAGGGGGCGCGCCCTCTAGCGCGCCCCTGCCTCGTGGGCCCCTCAAGCTCCACCGACGTACTCCTTCCTCCTATATATACCTCGTACCCCCAAGCGATCGAACAGGAGCCAAAAACCTAATTCCACCGCCGCAACTTCCTGTATCCACGAGATCCCATCTTGGGGCCTGTTCTGGAGCTCAGCCGGAGGGGGCATCCATCACGGAGGGCTTCTACATCAACACCATAGCCTCTCCAATGAAGTGTGAGTAGTTTACATCAGACCTTCGGGTCCCTAGCTAGTAGCTAGATGGCTTCTTCTCTCTTTTTGGATCTCAATACAATGTTCTCCCCCTCTCTCGTGGAGATCTATTCGATGTAATCTTCTTTTTGCGGTGTGTTTGTTGAGACCGATGAATTGTGGGTTTATGATCCAGCTTATCTATGAATAATTTTTGAATCTTCTCTAAATTCTTTTATGTATGATTGAGTTATCTTTGCAAGTCTCTTCGAATTATCCGTTTGGTTTGGCCAACTAGATTGGTAGTTCTTGCAATGGGAGAAGTGCATTGCTTTGGGTTCAATCTTGCGGTGTCCTTACCCAGTGACAGAAAGGGTTGCAAGGCACGTATTGTATTGTTGCCATCGAGGATAACAAGATGGGGTATTTATCATATTGCATGAAGTTATTCCTCTACATCATGTCATCTTGCTTAAGGCGTTACTCTGTTTTTAACTTAATACTCTAGATGCCTGCTAGATAGCGGTCGACGAGTGGAGTAATAGTAGTAGATGCAGAATCGTTTCGGTCTACTTGTCTCGGACGTGATGCCTATATACATGATCATACCTAGATAACCCCATAACTATGCTCAATTCTGTCAATTGCTCAACGGTAATTTGTTCACCCACCGTAGAATACTTATGCTCTTGAGAGAAGCCACTAGTGAAACCTATGGCCCCCGGGTCTATTCTCATCATATCAATCTCCATGACTTTTATACTTGCTTTGTTTTTACTTTGCCATTTACTTTTCACTTTGCATCTTTATACCAAAAATACCAAAAATATTATCTCTATCAGATCTCACTCTCGTAAGTGACCGTGAAGGATTGACAACCCCTAATCGCGTTGGTTGCGAGTAGCTATCGCTTTGTGCAGGTACGAGGGACTTGTGCGTGGCCTCCTCTTGGATTGATACCTTGGTTCTCAAAAACTGAGGGAAATACTTACGCTCTGTGCTGCATCATCCTCTCCTCTTGGGAAAACCAACGCAAGCTCAAGGCGTAGCAAGAAGGATTTCTGGCGCCGTTCTTCGGGAGTCTCTGAAAAAGTCAACATACCAAGTACGCATCACAATCCCTATCTCTCGCATTACATTATTTGCCATTTGCCTCTCGTTTTCCTCTCCCCCACTTCACCCTTGTCGTTTTATTCGCCCTCTCTTTCCCAATCTCCTCCTCTTTTTCCCGTTGCCTTTTCCTTGTCCGTTTTTTTGCTCGTTTGTTAGTTTGCTTGCTTGTTGCTATGTCTGAAATTGGGGAAATTATCGCCGATATGGGCGATAATAATATGAAAAATTCTGAAGCTCCTGTTGAAGAATCCCCTACCTATCACACAAAAAGATTTCGAATCGGTTGTGGTAATATTATTGGAAAAGGAGTTATTCAAGATTTCTTTACTTGTGCTGGTGCTTTACCCTCTATGGGTGGTTCTATTCTCCATAGAGCTAGTAGCCTTGCGGACGCTATTGCCATGCTTATCGTTCAACTTGAAAGGCAATTTATGCATATGCACCCTTCTATATAGAGAATTTTCCTAGAATTTTCTAATATTGAACACTCCTCTGTTAAGCGTGCCGCTACTATCTTTTTGGCTCATGAATTCAGGTTTATAATAAAAGAAGCCAAAGAAATCTTTGCGCATTATAGGGTGGACGATGGCCGTCCTCCCATAGAATCTATCCTTTTTGATCAAGAAGAAATAATGCGTTTTCAATCTATCGACTATGTTGCTTTCAATGAGAATCTTAGAAAAAAGGTGCCTACCAATATTTTAATTGATAGAATCTCTGAGCTTAATGATGATTTGGCTTTTCGAAATAATGAGCTAGGATGCTCTCTTGAGTATAGGCTCACCAAGTTCTGTCAAAAGAACGCTTATAATGATGAATTGGTTGTGCAATACGAAGGACCAAAAGAGGAACCTATACCTCCTAAAATTGATCTTGGGGACTTTTGTCCTATTAAATTTAGCCCTTTTGATTACTTTTGCTTGCCTCAAAGAAAACTTGCTGCCGAACGTAGAGAATATGAAATGAGTTTCACCGATCTATCTTATTACTACGACACCACTTAGATATATCCTCGCTTTTATGCCTAGCTAGGGGCGTTAAACGATAGCGCTTGTTGGGAGGCAACCCAATTTTATTTTTAGTTTTTTGTTTTTGTTTCTGTTTAGGAATAAATAATCCATCTAGCCTCTGTTTAGGTGTGGTTTTATCTTTTAATTAGTGTTTCTGCCAAGTTAAACCTATTGGATCTTCTTGGATGATACTTATTTGATCTTGCTGTAATTTCCAGAAACTTTGTGCTCAGTTCCCGAATAGTTAAAAATCACCAGAACGTGATAAAATATTGATTCCAATTGCTGCTGATCAATAAACAAATTGTCCAGGTCGTCTAATTTTGGTAGAATTGTTTGAGTTCCAGAAGTTTGCGTTAGTTACAGATTACTGCAGACTCTTCTGTTTTTGACAGATTCTGTTTTGCGTGTGTTGTTTGCTTATTTTGATGAATCTATGGCTAGTAAAATAGTTTATGATCCATAGAGAAGTTGGAATACAGTAGGTTTAACACCAATATAAATAAAGAATGAGTTCATTACAGTACCTTAAAGTAGTCTTTTGTTTTCTTTCTCTAATGGAGCTCACGAGATTTCTATTGAGTTTTGTGTTGTGAAGTTTTCAAGTTTTGGGTGAATTCTTTTGATGCATTATGGAACAAGGAGTGGCAAGATCCTAAGCTTGGGGATGCCCATGGCACCCCCAAGATAATCAAGGACACCAAAAGTCAAAGCTTGGGGATGCCCGGAAGGCATCCCTCTTTAAATCCACTTCCATCGGTAATTTACTTGGAGCTATATTTTTATTCACCACATGATATGTGTTTTGCTTGGAGCGTCTTGTATTATTTGTGTCTTTGCTTGTTAGTTTAACACAATCATCCTTTCTATACACACCTTTTTAGAGAGCCATACATGAATTGGAATTCTATAGAATACTCTATGTGCTTCACTTATATCTTTTGAGCTTGATAGTTTTGCTCATAGTGCTTCACTTATATCTTTTTGAGCGTGATAATTTTTGCTCTAGTGCTTCACTTAGATCTCTTAGAGCACAGTGGTGGATTTGTTTTAAAGAAACTTGATCTCTCATGCTTCACTTATATTATTTTGAGAGTCGTTAATAGCATGGTAATTTGCTTAATGTTAATATACTTGGTGTTCAAGATATGTGAAACTTTCTTGTTGAATGAATTAAATACTAAGACAAGTTTGATGCTTTATAATTGTTTTGAGATATGAATATGATGATATTAGAGTCATGCTATTTGAGTAGTTGTGAATTTAAAGAATACTTGTGTTGAAGTTTGTGATTCCCGTAGCATGCACGTATGGTGAACCGTTATGTGATGAACTCGGAGCATGATTTATTTATTGATTGTCTTCCTTATGAGTGGCGGTCGGGGACGAGTGATGGTCTTTTCCTACCAATCTATCCCCCTAGGAGCATGCACGTAATACTTTGCTTTGATAACTTCTAGTTTTTGCAATAAGTATATGAGTTCTTTATGACTAATGTTGATTCCATGGATTATACACACTTTTTCCCATCCTTCCACCATTGCTAGCCTCTCTAATACCGCGCACCTTTCGCCGGTATCATACACCCACCATATACCTTCCTCAAAACAGCCACCATACCTACCTATCATGGCATTTCCATAGCCATTCCGAGATATATTGCCATGCGACTTTCCACCATTCCGTTTATTATGACACGCTCCATCATTGTCATATTGCTAGCATGATCATGTAGTTGACATCGTATTTGTGGCAAACCCACCGTTCATAATTCTTTCATACATGTCACTCATGTTTCATTGCATATCCGGTACACACGGAGGCATTCATATAGAGTCATATTTTGTTCTAAGTATCGAGTTGTAATTGTTGAGTTGTAAGAAAAATAAAAGTGTGATGATCATCATTATGAGAGCATTATCCCAAGTGAGGAAAGGATGATGGAGACTATGATTCCCCCACAAGTCGGGATGAGACTCCGGACGAAAAATAAAAAAAGAGGCCACAAAAAAGAGAAAAGGCCTAAATAAAAAAAATGAGAGAAAAAGAGAGAAGGGACAATGTTACTATCCTTTTACCACACTTGTGCTTAAAAATAGCACCATGATCTTCATGATAGAGAGTCTCTCATTTTGTCATTTTCATATACTAGTGGGAATTTTTCATTATAGAACTTGGCTTGTATATTCCAATTATGGGCTTCCTCAAATGCCCTAGGTATTCGTGAGCAAGCGAGTTGGATGCACACCCACTTAGTTTCTTTTGTTGAGCTTTCATATACTTATAGCTCTAGTGCATTCGTTGCATGGCAATCCCTACTCACTCACATTGATATCTCTTGATGGGCATCTCCATAGCCCATTTATACGCCTAGTTGATGTGAGACTATCTTCCCTCTTTTTGCCTTCTCCACAACCACCATTCTATTCCACATATAGTGCTATATCCATGGCTCACGCTCATGTATTGCATGAAGATTGAAAAAGTTTTGAAAATGTTAAAGTATGAAACAATTGCTTGGCTTGTCATCGGGGTTGTGCATGATTTAAATACTTTGTGTGGGGAAGATGGAGCATAGCCAGACTATATGATTTTGTAGGGATAACTTTCTTTGGCCATGTTATTTTGAGAAGACATAATTTCTTAGTTAGTATGCTTGAAGTATTATTATTTTTATACCAATATGAACTTTTGTCTTGAATCTTTCGGATCTGAATATTCATACCATGAATAAGAAGATTTACATTGAAATTATGGCAAAGTATCACTCCGCATCAAAAATTCTCTTTTTATCATTTACCTACTCGAGGACGAGCAGGAATTAAGCTTGGGGATGCCGGATACGTCTCCAACATATCTATAATTTTTGATTGCTCCATGCTAATTTATCTATTGTTTTGGACTATAATGGGCTTTATTTTCCACTTTTATATTACTTTTGGGACTAACCTATTAAGCGGAGGCCCAGCCTGAATTGCTTTTTTTGCCTTTTTGATATTTCAAGAAAGCAGAATATCAAGCGGAGTCCAAGCGGAATGAAACCTTCGAAGCGTGATTTTCTCACCAAGCGTGATCCGGAGACTTGGACCCTCACGCCAAGGAACCGAGAGGCGGTCACGAGGGTGGGGCCCGCCCCTAGGCGCCCCGCCTCGTGGCCCTCGAGCTCAGCAGCCTCCTTCCTCCTATATATACCTACGTACCCCCAAACGATCAGAACAGGGGCCAAAAACCTAATTCCACCGCCGCAACTTCCTGTATCCACGAGATCCCATCTTGGGGCCTGTTCCGGAGCTCGGCCGGAGGGGGCATCCATCACGAAGGGCTTCTACATCAACACCATAGCCTCTCCGATGAAATGTGAGTAGTTTACTTGAGACCTTCGGGTCCATAGCTAGTAGCTAGATGGCTTCTTCTCACTTTTTGGATCTCAATACAATGTTCTCCCCCTCTCTCATGGAGATCTATTCGATGTAATCTTCTTTTTGCGGTGTGTTTGTTGAAATCGATGAATTGTGGGTTTATGATCCAGCTTATCTATGAATAATATTTGAATCTTCTCTAAATTCTTTTATGTATGATTGAGTTATCTTTGCAAGTCTCTTCGAATTATCCGTTTGGTTTGGCCAACTAGATTGGTAGTTCTTGCAATGGGAGAAGTGCATTGCTTTGGGTTCAATCTTGCGGTGTCCTTACCCAGTGATAGAAAGGGTTGCAAGGCACGTATTGTATTGTTGCCATTGAGGATAACAAGATGGGGTATTTATCATATTGCATGAATTTATTCCTCTACATCATGTCATCTTGCTTAAGGCATTACTCTGCTTTTAACTTAATACTCTAGATGCATGCTGGATAGCGGTCGATGAGTGGAGTAATAGTAGTAGATGCAGAATCGTTCAAGTCTACTTGTCTCGGACGTGATGCCTATATACATGATCATACCTAGATAACCTCATAACTATGCTCAATTCTGTCAATTGCTCAACAGTAATTTGTTCACCCACAGTAGAATACTTATGCTCTTGAGAGAAGCCACTAGTGAAACCTATGGCCCCCGGGTCTATTCTCATCATATCAATCTCCATCACTTTTATACTTGGCTTTGTTTTTACTTTTCCATTTACTTTTCACTTTGCATCTTTATACCAAAAATACCAAAAATATTATCTCTATCAGATCTCACTCTGGTAAGTGACCGTGAAGGGATTGACAACCCCTAATCGCGTTGGTTGCGAGTAGCTATCGTTTTGTGCAGGTACGAGGGACTTGTGTGTGGCCTCCTACTGGATTGATACCTTGGTTCTCAAAAACTGAGGGAAATACTTACGCTACTTTGGTGCATCATCCTCTCCTCTTCGGGGAAAACCAACGCAAGCTCAAGACGTAGCACTCAACAGTCGGTCGTAAAAGGCGAGAAGCCGGCTTAAACTATGCACATGCTTTGTGTCCTTAGCCATTTTTCATGTGGGCACCTGTTCTTCCTTGCTCCTGCCCACCAGACAGTCACTCTACGAGCTGAGGCTTCTGGCAGGAGACGGCTTAAGTGCCACACATTACTTGTCCGGCTGCAGGAAGCATTTCATAGTTCAAGGCGGCAAGTCCCCGGGCCGACTAGTCAAATCCGGTGCCAGGCGGCAAAAAAAGACATACTCATAGCCATAATTCTTATAATATAGATAAAAGAGGGCAGTCCCCGAGATCTTCTCGGGGGACCCGGAGTCTTCGTACTTTAATACAAAAGGTAGCGTGGTACATACTGCGTTAACTATAAAATCTTCGGAGGAGATTTGCATTCCATGGCCGTTCCGTCTCCTTGCCGAAGTCGTCCCTCTTGCGCGCTCGAGGCTTTTGAGCGTTGATCAGGTAGTAGGAGTCGTTGCCCAACACTTTGCTGATGATGAAGGGGCCTTACCAAAGTGGCGAGAGCTTGTCTTGACCGGCTGTTATTTGGATCAGGCGGAGCACAAGGTCTCCTTCTTGGAAATATCTCGGCTTGACCTGCGGTTGTAGTATCGGTGCAGGCTCTGCTGGTAGATCTTTGGACCGGTGAGTGCCAACAACCGGCCCTCTTCCAGCAGATCGGCGCCGTCTTGGCGTGCTTCTTACGCCTCGTCGTCTCCAACGTATCTATAATTTTGATTGCTCCATGCTATATTATCTACTATTTTGGGCAATATTAGGCTTTATTATCCGCTTTTATATTATTTTGGGACTAACCTATTAACCGGAGGCCCAGCCAGATTTGTTGTTTTATGCCTATTTGGTGTTTGAGGAAAAGGAATATCGAGGGAGTCAAGCGAACGAAATCAAGCTGGAGAAGTTATTTTTGGAAGGAAAGCCCTTTGGATAGACTTGGGCGCTATGTCGGGAAGATACGGGAGCTGGCCACGAGGGTGGGGCACGCCCACCCCTAAGGCGCCCTGCCTCGTGGGGCCCTGAGCTCCACCGGCGCACTTCCTGCACCCATATATACCTACGTATCCTAAAACTTCCAGAGAAGAGATTAGATCGGGATTTCCACCGCCGGAAACCTCTGTAGCCACCAAAAACCAATCGGAACCCTATTCCGGCACCCTGCCGGAGGGGGGAACCCTCACCTGTGGCCATCTTCATCATCCGGGCGCTCTCCATGACGAGGAGGGAGTAGTTCTGAAGGAAATATGCCCTAGAGGCAATAATAAAGTTATTATTTATTTCCTTATATCATGATAAATGTTTATTATTCATGCTAGAATTGTATTAACCGGAAACATAATACATGTGTGAATATATAGACAAACAGTATGTCACTAGTATGCCTCTACTTGACTAGCTTGTTAATCAAAGATGGTTATGTTTCCTAACCATGAACAAGGAGTTGTTATTTGATTAACAAGGTCACATCATTAGTTGAATGATCTGATTGACATGACCCATTCCGTTAGCTTAGCACACGATCGATTAGTATGTTGCTATTGCTTCCTTCATGACTTATACATGTTCCTATGACTATGAGATTATGCAACTCCGTTTACGGAGGAACACTTTGGTACTACCAAGCGTCAAGCGTAATCGGGTGATTATAAAGGAGTACTACAGGTGTCTCCAAAGGCAGATGTTGGGTTGGCGTATTTGAGATTAGGATTTGTCACTCCGAATGTCGGAGAGGTATCTCTGGGCCCTCTCGGTAATGCACATCACTTAAGCCTTGCAAGCATTGCAACTAATGAGTTAGTTGCGAGATGATGTATTACGGAGCGAGTAAAGAGACTTGCGGTGGCGAGATTGAACTAGGTATTGGATACCGACGATCGAATCTCGGACAAGTAACATACCGATGACAAAGGGAACAAAGTATGTTGTTATGCGGTTTGACCGATAAAGATCTTCGTAGAATATGTAGGAGCCAATATGGGCATCCAGGTTCCGCTATTGGTTATTGACCAAGAATAGTTCTAGGTCATGTCTACATAGTTCTCGAACCCGTAGGGTCCTTGCAACAAGGTTTCGATGGCGGTTATATTATGAGTTTATGAGTTTTGATGTACCGAAGGAGTTGAGTCCCGGATGAGATCGGGGACATGGCGAGAGTCTCGAAATGGTCGAGGCGTAAAGATCGATATATTGGACGACTATATTCGGAGTTCGGAAAGGTTCGAGTGATTCGGTATTTTTCGAGTAGGGTAGTTACGGGAGAAGTAATGGGCCTTGATGGGCTTTAGTGGGAAGAGGAAAAAGGCTGCTGCGCCCCCTCCCTCTAGTCCGAAGTGGACTAGGGAAAAGGGGGCCGGCCACCTTTCCTACTCCTCCACTTCCTTCTCCCTTCCTCCCCCTACATGGAAGGATTCCTAGTTGGACTAGGAAGGGGAATCCTACCCGGTGGGAGTAGGACTCCCCTGGCAGCATAAACATAGGGCCGGCCTCCTCCTCCTTGCTCCTTTATATACTGGGGCAGGGGCACCCCATAGACACAAGTTGATCTACGGATCGTTCCTTAGCCGTGTGCGGTGCCCCCTCCACCATATTCCACCTCGGTCATATTGTAGCGGTGCTTAGGCGAAGCCTGCGACGGTAGAACATCAAGATCGTCACCACGCCGTCGTCTTGTGGAACTCATCCCGACACTTTGCTGGATCGGAGTCCGGGATCGTCATCGAGCTGAGCGTGTGCTGAACACGGAGGTGCCGTCGTTCGGTACTTGGATCGGTCGGATCGTGAAGGCGTCGACTACATCAACAGCGTTAATATAGCGCTTCCGCTTTCGGTCTCACGAGTGCGTACGGACGACTCTCTCCTCTCGTTGCTATGCCATCACCATGGTCTTGCGTGATCGTAGGAAAATTTTTGAAATTACTCGTTACCCAACAGTGGCATCGAGCCTGGTTTTATGCGTTGATGTCATATGCGAGTAGAACACAAGTGAGTTGTGGGCGATACAAGTCATACTACCTACCAGCATGTCATACTTTGGTTCAGCGGTATTGTGAGATGAAGCGGCCGGACCGACATTACGCGTGCGCTTCGCGAGACTGGTTTCACCGCTGTGAGCACTTTCGTTGCTTAAAGGTGACTGGCGGGTGTCTGTCTCTCTCACTTTAGTTGAACCGAGTGTGGCTCGCCCGGTCCTTGAGAAGGTTAAAGCGGAGTCTATTTGACGAAATATCGTTGTGGTTTTGATGCGTAGGTAAGAACGGTTCTTGCTCAGCCCGTAGCAGCCACGTAAAACTTGCAACAACAAAGTAGAGGACGTCTAACTTGTTTTTGCAGGGCATGTTGTGATGTGATATGGTCAAGGCGTGATGCTATATTTTATTGTATGAGATGATCATGTTTTGTAACGAGTTATCGGCAATGGCGAGAGCCATATGGTTGTCGCTTTATTGTATGAAATGCAAGCGCCATGTAATTGCTTTACTTTATCACTAAGCGGTAGCGATAGTCGTAGAAGCAATAGTTGGCGAAGCGACAATGATGCTACGATGGAGATCAAGGTGTCGCGCCCGGTGGCGATGGTGATCATGGCGGTGCTTGGAGATGGAGATCACAAGCACAAGATGATGATGACCATATCATATCACTTATATTGATTGCATGTGATGTTTATCCTTTATGCATCTTATCTTGCTTTGATTGGCGGTAGCATTATAAGATGATCTCTCACTAAAATTATCAAGAAGTGTTCTCCACGAGTATGCACCGTTGCCAAAGTTCGTCGTGCCCGGACACCACGTGATGATCGGGTGTGATAAGCTCTCGTCCATCTACAGCGGGTGCAAGCCAGTTTTGCACACGCGGAATACTCAGGTTATACTTGGCGAGCCTAGCATATGCAGATATGGCCTCGGAACACGGAGACCGAAAGGTCGGCGTGAATCATATAGTAGATATGATCAACATAAGATGTTCACCATTGAAAACTACTCCATCTCACGTGATGATCGGTTATGGTTTAGTTGATTTGGATCACGTGATCACTTAGATGACTAGAGAGATGTCATCTAAGTGGGAGTTCTTAAGTAATATGATTAATTGAACTTTAATTTATCATGAACTTAGTCTGGTAGTATTTTGCAAATTATGTTGTAGATCAATAGCTCGCGTTGTTGCTTCCCTATGTTTTTATATGTGTTCCTAGAAAATTGTATTGAAAAATGTTAGTAGCAATGATGCGGATTGGATCCGTGATCTGAGGTTTATCCTCATTGCTGCTTGTGAAGAATTATGTCCTTAATGCACCACTAGGTGACAGACCTATTGCAGGAGCAGATGCGAGGCGTTATGAGCGTTTGGCTAGCTCAATATGAGCGAATCTGAGGCGTTATGAGCGTTTGGCTAGCTCAATATGATGACTACTTGATAGTTTAGTGCACCATGCTTAACGGCTTAGAATCGGGACTTCAAAGGCGTTTTGAGCGTCATGGACCATATGAGATGTTCCAGGAATTGAAGTTAATATTTTTAGCAAATACCGAGTTGAGAGATATGAAGTCTCCAACAAGTTCTATAGCTAAAAGATGGAGGAGAATCGCTCAACTAGTGAGCATGTGCTCAGATTGTGCGAGTACTTCAATCACTTGAATCAAGTGGGAGTTAATCTTCGAGATAAGATAGTGATTGACAGAATTCTCTAGTCACCATCACTAAGTTAGTAGAACTTCGTGATGAACTATAGTATGCAAGGGATGACGAAAAAGATTCTCGAGCTCTTGGCGATGCTAAAATCGGCGAAGGTAGAAATCAAGAAAAACATCAAGTGTTGATGGTTGACAAGACTAGTAGTCTCAAGGAAAATGGCAAAGGAAGAAGGGAACTTCAAATGGAGCGGCAAGCAAGTTGCTGCTCGAGTGAAGAAGCCCAAGTCTAGACCTAAGCACGAGACTGAGTACTTTTGCTGCAATGGAACTGGTCCTTTGAAGCGGAACTACCCCTGAATATTTGGTGGATAAGAAGGATGGCAAAGTGAAACAAGGTTATATTTGATATACAGGTTATTGATGTGTACCTTACTAGTGTTTATAGTAGCCCCCGAGTATTTGATACTCGTTAGGTTGCTAAGATTAGTAACTTCGAAGCAGGAGTTTCAGAATGAGCAGAAACTAGTTGAAGGGAAGTGACGATGAGTGTTGGAAGTAGTTCCAAGATTGATATGATCATCATCTCACACTCCCTATACTTTCGGGATTAGTGTGGAACCTAAATAAGTGTTATTTGGTGTTGAGCATAAATATGATTTGATCATGTTTATTGCAATACGGTTATTCATTTAAGTAAGAGAATAAATTGTTGTTACATTTACATGAATAAAACCTTATATGGTTACACACTCAATGAAAATGGTTCATTGGATCTCGATCATAGTAATACACATATTCATAATATTGAAACCAAAAGATGCAAAGTTAATAATGATAGTGCAACTTATTTGTGGTACTTGCCGTTTAGGTCATATTGGTGTAAAGCGCATGAAGAAAACTCCATCTTGATGGACTTTTGGAATCACTTGATTATGAATCATTTGATGCTTGCGAACCGTGCCTTTTGGGCAAGATGACTAAAACTCCGTTCTCGGAACAATGGAACAAGCTCTTGACTTATTGGAAATAATACATACCGATGTATGCGATCCAATGAATGTTGATGCTCGTGGCAAGTATCGTTATTTTCTGACCTTCACAAGATGATTTGAGTAGATATGGGTATATCTACTTGATGAAACATAAGTCTGAAATAGTTGAAAGGTTCAAAGAATTTCAGAGTGAAGTGGAAAATCATCGCAACAAGAAAATAAAGTTTCTGCGATCTGATCGTGGAGATAAATATTTGAGTTCTGAGTTTGGTCTTCAATGAAAACAATGTGGAATAGTTTCACAGCTCACGCCACATGGAACACCACAACATTATGGTGTGTCGAGCGTCGTAACCGTACTTTATTTTGATATGGTGCGATCTATGATGTATCTTACCCATTTACCACTATCGTTTTGGGGTTATGCATTAAAGACAGCTGCATTCACATTTAATAGGGCACCATCTAAATCCGTTGAGATGACACCGTATGAACTATGGTTTAGCGATAAACCTAAGCTATCGTTTCTTAAAGTTTGGAGTTGTGATACTTATGTGAAAAAGTTTTCACTGATAAGCTCAAACCCAAATCGAATCGTCTTCATAGAATACCCAAAGGTAACTATTGGGTACACCTTCTATCACAGATCCGAAAGCAAGATATTTGTTGCTAAGATGGATCCTTTCTAGAGAAGAAGTTTCTCTCGAAAGAAGTGAGTGGGAGGAAAGTAGAACTTGATGAGGTAATTGTACCTTCTCCCTTATTGGAAAGTAGTTCATCACAGGAATCAGTTCGATGATTCCTACACCAATTAGTGAGGAAGTTAATGATGATGATCATGAAACTTCAGATCAAGTTGCTACCAAACCTCGTAGGTCTTCGAGTAAGATCCGCACTGAGTGGTACGGTAATCCAATTCTAGAAGTCATGTTACTAGACCATGATGAACCTACGAACTATGAGGAAGCGATGATGAGCCCAGATTCGCGAAATGGTTTGAGACCATGAAATCTGAGATGGGATCCATATATGAGAACAAAGTGTGGACTTTGATGGAGTTGCCGATGATCGGCAAGCCATATTATATAAATGGATCTTCAAGAGGAAGACAGATGCGGATAGTAGTATTACTATCTACAAAGCTCGACTTGTCGCAGAAAGGTTTTCGACAAGTTCAAGGTGTTGACTACAATGAGATTTACTCAAGCAGTAGCGATGCTTATGTCTGTCCGAATCATGTTAGCAATCGCCACATTTTATGAAATCTGGCAAATGGATGTCAAAATACATTCTTTAATGGATTTATTAAAGAAGAGTTGTATATGATGCAACCAGAAGGTTTTGTCAATCCTAAAGGAGCTAACAAAATGTGCAAGCTCCAATGATCCATCTATGGTGGTGCAAGCATCTCGAGTTGGAATGTATGCTTGATGATTTGATCAAAGCATATGGTTTTATCAGACTTTTGGAGAAGCCTGTATTTACAAGAAAGTGAGTGGGAGCACTACAGCATTTCGATAAGTATATGTGAATGACATATTGTTGATCGGAAATAATGTAGAATTATTCGCAAAGCATTAAGGAGTGTTTGAAAGGAGTTTTTCAAAGAAAGACCTCGGTGAAGCTGCTTACATATTGAGCATCAAGATCTATAGAGATAGATCAAGGCGCTTGATAAGTTTTTCAATGAATACATACCTTGACAAGATTTTGAAGTAGTTCAAAATGGAGCAGTCAAAGAAAAGTTCTTGCACTGTGTTACAAAGGTGTGAGATTGAGTAAGACTCAAAACCCGACCACGGCAGAAGATAGAAAGAGAATGAAAGTCATTCCTATGCATCAGCCATAGGTTCTATAAAGTATGTCATCTTGTGTACAGATCTATTGCATACCCTACCACTAAGATTGGCAAGGAGTGCAATAGAGATCTAGGAAGTAGATCAATGGACAGCGGTCGAAATTATCCTTAGTAGAATAAGGATGTGTTTCTCGATTATGGAAGTGAAAAGGTTCGTAAGTAAAGGTTACGTCGATGCAAGTTTTAACACTAATCTAGATGACTCTAAGTCTCAATCTGGATACATATTGAAAGTGGGAGCAATTAGCTAGAGTAGCTCCGTGCAGAGCATTGTTGACATAAAGATTTGCAAAATACATACGGATCTGAATGTGGCAGACCCGTTGACTAAGATTCTCTCACAAAGCAAAACATGATCACACCTTAGTACTCTTTGGGTGTTAATCACATAGCGATGTGAACTAGATTACTGAATCTAGCAAACCCTTTGGGTCTTGGTCACATGGCGATGTGAATTATGGGTGTTAATCACATGATGATGTGAAACTATCGATGTTAATCACATGGTGATGTGATCTAGATTATTGACTCTAGTGCAAGTGGGAGACTGAAGGAAATATGCCTAGAGGCAATAATAAAGTTATTATTTATTTCCTTATATCATGATAAATGTTTATTATTCATGCTAGAATTGTATTAACGGAAACATAATACATGTGTGAATATATAGACAAAGCAGTATGTCACTAGTATGCCTCTACTTGACTAGCTTGTTAATCAAAGATGGTTATGTTTCCTAACCATGAACAAGGAGTTGTTATTTGATTAACAAGGTCACATCATTAGTTGAATGATCTGATTGACATGACCCATTCCGTTAGCTTAGCACACGATCGATTAGTATGTTGCTATTGCTTCCTTCATGACTTATACATGTTCCTATGACTATGAGATTATGCAACTCCGTTTACGGAGGAACACTTTGGGTACTACCAAGCGTCCTGGCATGCTGGGTGATTATAAAGGAGTACTACAGGTGTCTCCAAAGGCAGATGTTGGGTTGGCGTATTTGAGATTAGGATTTGTCACTCCGAATGTCGGAGAGGTATCTCTGGCCCTCTCGGTAATGCACATCACTTAAGCCTTGCAAGCATTGCAACTAATGAGTTAGTTGCGAGATGATGTATTCTGAACGAGTAAAGAGACTTGCGGTGGCGAGATTGAACTAGGTATTGGATACCGACGATCGAATCTCGGACAAGTAACATACCGATGACAAAGGAACAAAGTATGTTGTTATGCGGTTTGACCGATAAAGATCTTAAGTAGAATATGTAGGAGCCAATATGGGCATCCAGGTTCCGCTATTGGTTATTGACCAAGAATAGTTCTAGGTCATGTCTACATAGTTCTCGAACCCGTAGGGTCCCACGCAACAAGGTTTCGATGATGTTATATTATGAGTTTATGAGTTTTGATGTACGAAGGAGTTCGGAGTCCCGGATGAGATCGGGGACATGACGAGGAGTCTCGAAATGGTCGAGGCGTAAAGATCGATATATTGGACGACTATATTCGGAGTTCGGAAGGTTCGAGTGATTCGGTATTTTTGAGTGCAGGGTAGTTACGGGAGAAGTAATGGGCCTTGATGGGCTTTAGTGGGAAGAGGAAAAAGGCTGCTGCGCCCCTCCCTCTAGTCCGAATTGGACTAGGGAAAGGGGCGCCACCTTCCTACTCCTCCACTTCCTTCTCCCTTCCTCCCCTACATGGAAGGATTCCTAGTTGGACTAGGAAAGGGAATCCTACTCGGTGGGAGTAGGACTCCCCTGTGGCGCCAAACATAGGGCGGCCTCCTCCCTCCCTTGCTCCTTTATATACGGGGGCAGGGGGCACCCCATAGACACAAGTTGATCTACGGATCGTTCCTTAGCCGTGTGCGGTGCCCCCCTCCACCATATTCCACCTCGGTCATATTGTAGCGGTGCTTAGGCGAAGCCCTGCGACGGTAGAACATCAAGATCGTCACCACGCCGTCGTGCTGACGGAACTCATCCCCGACACTTTGCTGGATCGGAGTCCGGGGATCGTCATCGAGCTGAACGTGTGCTGAACACGGAGGTGCCGTACTTCGGTACTTGGATCGGTCGGATCGTGAAGGCGTCGACTACATCAACAGCGTTAATATCGCGCTTCGCTTTCGGTCTCACAGTGCGTGGACAGACACTCTCTCCTCTCGTTGCTATGCCATCACCATGGTCTTGCGTGATCGTAGGAAAATTTTTGAAATTACTACGTTACCCAACAAGTTCACCCTCGGGGCTGAGGGTATGTACCAGTAGCTATGTGTTTGATCTCTCTCTCTCTCTCTCTCTCTCTCTCTCTCTCTCGTGTTCTTGATTTGGCACGATCTTGATGTATCGCGAGCTTTGCTATTGTAGTTGGATCTTATGTTTCTTCTCCCCCTCTACTCTCTTGTAATGGATTGAGTTTTCCCCTTGAAGTAATCTTATCGGATTGAGTCTTTAAAGATTTGAGAACACTTGATGTATATCTTGCCGTGCGTATCTGTGGTGACAATGGGATATCACGTGATTCACTTGATGTATGTTTTGGTGATCAACTTGCGGGTTCCGCCCATGAACCTATGCATAGGGGTTGGCACACGTTTTCGTTGTGATTCTCCGGTAGAAACTTTGGGACACTCTTTGAGGTTCTATGTGTTGGTTTAAATAGATGAATTGAGATTGTGTGATGCATATCGTATAATCATACCCACGGATACTTGAGGTGACAATGGAGTATCTAGGTGACATTAGGGTTTTGGTTGAGTTGTGTCTTAAGCTGTTATTCTAGTACGAACTCTAGGGCTGTTTGTGACACTTATAGGAATAGCCCAAAGGAGAGGACGTGGGCATAGCCCAGTGGTTGGGGGCGCATGATTGTAAACCTAACGACCAGAGTTCGATCTCTGTCAGAGACGAATTTCTGGAATTCTCATGAGGGATGCTTCTTCTATATCAATAAACCGTGGGTGCTAGTGCCCATGGAGTTTCATTTTTTTTTTCAAAGGATTGATTGGAAAGAATAACTTTGAGGTGGTTTCGTACCCTACCATAATCTCTTCGTTCGTTCTCCACTATTTGTGACTTTGGAGTGACTCTTTGTTGCATGTTGAGGGATAGTTATACGATCCAATTATGTTATTATTGTTGAGAGAACTTGCACTAGTGAAAGTATGAACCCTAGGCCTTGTTTCCTATCATTGTAATACCGTTTACGCTCACTTTTACCACTTGTTACCTTGCTGTTTTTATATTTTAAGTTTACAAAAAACTATATCTACCATCCATATTGCACTTGTATCACAATCTCTTCGCCGAACTAGTGCACCTATACAATTTACCATTGTATTGGGTGTGTTGGGGACACAAGAGACTCTTTGCTATTTGGTTGCAGGGTTGCTTGAGAGAGACCATCTTCATCCTACGCCTCCCACGGATTGATAAACCTTAGGTCATCCACTAGAGGGAAATTTGCTACTGTCCTACAAACCTATGCACTTGCAGGCCCAACAACGTCTACAAGGAGAAGGTTGAGTAGTAGACATCAGCCTCCTCTTCGTTGTACATGGTGACTCGAGGGGAGTCGAATTCTATGTCCGTTGGGATGACGGCTTCGGCACCGTAGACGAGGAAGAATGCAGCGACCCGACCCAAATGGATCAAGTCTCTGTGCTTAAGTGTCATCCCTGGATCGGTATGCTGACACACACAATACTCGAAGGATTTATAACAGAGGTAAATCACATGTATAAAGTAACGTAAATACTATTACCTCAATCCATATAGCGGAAGCAACAAGGTTGTGGATTCCCATAAACACCAACGGCAAAGTTGAGTGTAGAAATCGTAACCCTAACGTATCACTTACTGTCGTTCGAGAAGTACGCAACATGAAAAGTTGCAGCCAGCGGGTCGACACATGGAATATTTGGCAATGTAACACATAGAGAGTAATGAAAGAATAAGCCTATACTACATGCATATATGGCTGGTGGAAAGCTCTATGGTTACAGTTTTTGCGAAAAAGCCAATTTTCCCTACTGCAAAGGAATAAATTTATTTAACTATCATGGTGGTTGTTGAACATTGAGAATGGTTGACAGCATCCTCAATCCCAATTAAAAGTACTCATTAACAAACCCAACAATATTAATTAGAAGTAACATGATGAGATTCACATGATATCCAGGTACTAGATACTCAAGATGTCCATAACCAGGGACACGGCTAACCATGATTAGTTTATACACTCTGTAGAGGTTTGCGCACTTTTCCCCACAAGACTCGATCGCCTCCGTTTGGTTTCTCGCACTACATGGTGTTTGAGAGACGGCTGCCCGAGACATAGTCTTTCAGAAGCGCTAGCACCTTACATGTGGGTAGACCGTACCAACCTACATCCCCTACATCAGCTAGCCTACCCGTAAGAGTTCGCACAACTTAGTCAACTACGCCAGAGCCCATAATGGCTTGTGGCTGCACACGGAAGTTTCTAGTTTGAATAATCTCATGATCCCTTTGAGCCTGGGTGGCGGTCCGAAGAAATACAGGCAAGTCCTGATAGAAACCAGGTGCCTCAATCCACCCAGATGTGTGTTTAAGTTGCCACCTTAAATAAACCATTAATTAACACTCTCACATCTGTCATGATACACTCACCCAATCCACGTCTACTAGCATAGCAAGGCATAATAAGCAAACGTAGAAGTAACTCCCAAGGTTTGAATGCAGGGCAATAGGTTCCTACCTCATCAACTATTTCCAAATACCCACATGTTATCAATCCTACTCATGCAAAGTTTGAGGGTAGATCTAATGCATAAAAACTGGGTAGTAGAAAAGGTATGATCAAAGTGTTACTTGCCTGCAAAGTTGATGAAGATGATTCGCATTCAAAACTCTTGATATTTCTACTCATCACACTCCGGTCAATCTATCGTAATCAAGCAATAGTAACCACACATAAGCAATCACTCAAAAGATCGGAAAGAACGAAGAAAACAATTCAGAAAGCATCAAAACCAAGCAAATAACTCTTGCAACATAAAACAATTTCTAACAGTACCAAAATTATGTGAATTTGGCCTTATCAGAAAGTTTAGGTCAAGAGCTTCGATTTGCAAAAAGAATCAACTCAAACGGAGTTATGAAACTCAAGTTATGATCAAACGAAGTTCAAATTCAAATCTGATCTAATTCAAATTTTAAACTTTTAAAAACATGTTTGAGTTGGATTACTGGATAGAGGAGATCATAACGAAGAAGTGAGCGTTGGTTCCGTTGAATTCCGACTAACGAGCAAAAAGTTATGGTCGTTTGAAGTACAAGGACTAATCTATAAAGAAAATCACCACAGATAGGTCCCTGGCCGGACTTTAAAACAGAAAAAGAAAAAAAAAGAAAACTTATCGAACGGGCGTTCGCTGCAGAGGCATATAAGATGAAAACCGTTCGCAGCAAGGACTAAAACAACGAACGTTCACTACTTAAGAAAAACAGTTGAAATAAAAAAAACTATAGATCTAATCCTAGCCCTAGGTCAACGATCGGACGGCCAAGGGAGAGAGGCGGTGGTTAACGCGGTGATCGCCGGCGGCGAGGGAGAACGGCGGCGGTGGCTCGGGCCCGGCCGGGGCGGCGGTTCAAGGCGGCGGCGCAGCGGAGTAGATGGGGAGGAGCGGCTCAGCGAGGCGAGTCCGAAAGGGGCGGTGCGTCGGGCGGCGGCGGTGGAGCGAGGCGCAACGACGGCGGATCTGGTTGGCGGCGGCGGTTTTCTGCGGCGGCGGAGAGAAGAAAGAGAGAGGGCGGGTGGCCCGGTATTTAGGAGGAGGGTGGCCTCGGAGGCGTGGAGGAGAAGCAAGGGAGGAGAAGTCCGGCGGCGGCAAGAGTCGCCGGCGACGGCGGCTTCGCTCGGGACTCTGTCCCGAGGAGGAGATGAGGCGGTGGCCTTGGCTGGGATGGCGGGCCGCGGCCTGGCAATTGGGCCGGCCCGGTCGGGCGGAGGAGAAGCTTTAAAAAAAACAGACAAATAAAAATAATAAAACCAAAGAAATAAAAATATTATATAGGCATATAATATATCAAAATTTTCAGAAAAAGATTTTCTACAACATGAACATTATTTTAGTTTTAAATAAAATCCACAAAAATTCAAATAATTCAAACAGTGCTACTGCTTTAATAAAATCCACTGAAAATCATTTTAAAAAAAATACCAAAATGACTTCAAATTAATTTCTCTCCAATTTTCGATGTAGGGAATCATGTTACCCTATTTTCCATATATTTTATTTTTAGAGAAAAATAATTTGAATAAAACTCAAATAACTCCAAATTGAAAATAAATTCAAAAGAACTTTGAATTTAATTCTTTGAAACTCCCAACTCATATTTCATATGTTTTGAAGAAGTCATTTTATCTTCGCTCGTGAAAATCATTGAGTTGCATAAAGTTTCAGAATTGGAAATATTTTCCAAATGAAATTCAAATATTTTCAACACCCCTTGTCATTTAAATAAATGGAAGAAGTCATGTCATCTTCTCAGCAGGGTTTTGTGATGAAAAGAATTTGAATTTTACGGAGAGCATAAAAGCAAAAATGAAAGTTTGGGAAAGTCCTTTTATTCCCTCTCATTTAACTTTCAAAAATTTCGAATTCACTCACTTTCAGTCAATCAATCAAACAATCAATCAAAACTATCTATTTGTTTATAACATTCCAAAATTTAGAATTTTGGGATGTTACAAACTACCACCCTTAAAATGAATCTCGTCCTTGAGATTCAGAGAGGCTAGAAAGAATAGGTTAGCGTTTGGGGTCTTCTCAAAATCCATCGATCATCGCGAGGGGTCTGGGTGCTACCACCCTTAGAAGCATGGTTACGGTTCCATCAAAACTCATATACTCCATCCTTATTACTGACAGTGTCGGTCTTCCCAGATCGTAAGGATAATTCCTTCTCTGGGCTCTTCCGGAAGCGGCATAACCTTTTCCTCAATTCTTCTGTCCTTTCCTCTTGGTAAGGTTATTCTGAGATTGGGTCTTCTTAGCTGACGGGTCTGGCGCCATTACTAAACAACTATCGATATCTCATGGTGGTCAACAATTTATGGTTTGTCCTGCAGGAAATGGGTCTGGGTTGAACCTCACCGTGTAACCTGTCGTTGGCAAAAGCTGCCTTATACAAGGGAAAATACTTATACCATTCTAAGGTTCAAACAAGGTTTTGATCGTCGTCCCTCTACTATAGGTAAGTCACTCAGATTTACCATCCCATATAGCAAGGCGAATAATAAGAGTAAGTCGGTATGGTGATCAATCCATCCCTTTTAAATCATTACCTTGTACTGGTTTAGCGAATCTCGCATTCTAACACTCGGTCATCCTCACAAGCATTGCAGAAATTCTCTTGTCGACGAACCAAGTTTGGATAAATCCATTGATTCTGCAAGCCAAACAAACATCTATCGTTCCTTAACAACTCTCAGGTTTTGCGTAAACTCCTATAGAATCGTCGGTTGATAAAGACGTATCCTCTTCCAGGGGTTTTTTCCTTCAGCAAAAATGTGCTTGCTTCTTGGCAGGTCCTGGGGCCTGTGGGTTATGGCCCATCTCATCACTTGTAGTCCTTGAACTTATCCTCGAGCTTCTGATCATTGTTCCAACTTCCAACTTCCTAGTATTCTTAAATCCATCCAATTGTACTGTCTTCCTTCCTTCTATTGGCACCAGACTAGGACATGATTACTCAGACTCATCATGGAATTTCCATTGATCCATATTTCCAACATCATACCTCCTTTATATCCAATAGTAATTCATCTCTTCATCCTCGTGGGATATCCCACATACCGAGATAAAAACTTATACTTATGAAATCCATACTCCACTTCGTGGAACATAATTATCCTTTCCAGGGTCAAGCATCCTTAAAAGGAAATATTGGCCATCTCTGCATGGCACTTCTTCAACTGGGAATCGTGAAACACATCATGAACTCCTGACAGTCCTTCGGGTGACTCCAACTTGTTAGCCAATTCTCCCATACGTTCCAAACTCGGTATGGTCCTACAAATCTCGGGGCTAACTTTCCCTTAACTCCAAATCGTTTAACTCCTCACAGAGGGGACACACGAAGACATGCTCTGTCTCCAATTTCATAGACTACCTCCTTGCGTTTTTTTTTGAGTCTGCATAACTCTTCTGCCTGGACTGAGCTACCTTCAGTCTATCTCGATCAACTTTAACATTCTCTTCTGACTCCTTTATCACATTTGGTCCAAATAACTGACGGTCTCCAACTTCATCCCACATCAACGGTGTCTGGCTCCTTCTCCCATACAAAGCTTCAAAAGGGGCCATCTTCAAACTGGCTGGGTAACTTTTGTTGTATGAGAACTCCGCGTAAGGTAGATTATCATCACTACTATATCCATAATCTAACGCACACGCTATCAATATGTCCTCCAGAATCTGATTGACTCTCTCGATTTATCCATCTGTCTGCGGATGAAAGGCTGTACTGAACTCTAGCCTAGTACCCAAAGTCTGGTGCAGCTGATTCCAAAACTTTGTGGTGAACTGTGTTCCTCTATCTGATACGATGGTCCTCGGAACTCCATGCAGACATACGATCCTGGTCAAATATTACTTGGCCAACTTTGCACTTGTATAGGTGGTTTTCACTGGGATAAAGTGAGCCACTTTGGTCAAGCGAGTCAACTACTACCCAGATAGAATCATATCCCGATCGGGTTCTGGGAAATCCGGTAATGAAATCCATGCCAAGCTTATCCCACTTCCATTCGGGTATCGGCATAGGCTGTAGAAATCTGGCTGGCTTCTGATGCTCTGCTTTTACTCCCTCTGGCATACATCACTTACGGCTACATACTCCGCAATATCCTTCTTCATACCATTCCACCATAAACACTCTTTCAAATCCAAATACTTCTTGGTGTTTCCAGGGCGAATCGAGTATGGGGAGTCGTGAGCCTCCTGAAGTATTAACTTCCTGATCTCTGCATTATTGGACACATATACACTATCCTCAAATCATAAGGTGTCGTGCTCATCCTTACGAAAACCTTTGGCCTTTCCTTTACTCATCCTTTCTTTTATCTTAGCAATCTCTTTTTCATCCTTCTGAGCTTCACGGATCTTTCCCAACAATGTATACTAAACTTCCATTGCTGCAATAAAACCTTTGGGAACAATCTCCAATCGAAGTTCCCTGAGATCCTCAGCTAACTCCTTTGATAATCCTCCGATTATGAGGGTATTCGTCCTTGTTTTCTTTATGGTTGTGTCCTATTTCTCCACAAAGCTTGTATGCACAAGGTTTCTTCATAACATTTCCATACGGCTCCAATTTTTGGGACACGAACCTAGACTTTGACAAAGTCAACTTAAATTCTTTCCAACTGGTTACTCCTTGCCATCCATTGATGGTTTGGTACATCCTCCACTTAGTGGCATCTCTTTCAAAGCACTCAAGAGCATGCTGGGTCATATTATTTCCGGCTATAGGGTTATTCTCCATGTGATCCTCCATGTTCTAAATCCATCGGTCCATCTTCGATTGACTCATCGGTCCAGAAAAATACAAGCTCATCTCCATTCATCCTCTATTGGGTCCATGGGTTTTTGGGGTGAGATAAGAGAGATAGAGAGGGATACACACAATACAAACAATAGTTTTGAAAAGACAGGTTTTATTGTGGCTGTCGGAAAAACAACAAACAAATGACAGCTCACAATCAGCGCATCTAACGTAAGTATGTAACAGGGGTTTTGGTCTTCTAAAGGTCTATAGATCTCAACGTCATCAAACTCTTCAGGTCTTGGTCATGTCTCCGATGACTCCTTCTGATCATGCTTGTCCTTCTCAAGTTCTTATGCCAATTATCTGTTGTCGCGAAGTCTCTTAGTGACATCCTTTAATATTTCTGGAGTTGGGTTCCAAACTTCCGGTTTTCAACCTCCTTGACATGAACCATGATCCAACTGTCCTTCAGTATTTGACAAACCTCCGGTATCTCGAAGTTTTGTTCCCCCAGTTTGGCTACTTCAGCTTCTGGTTCCTGAGTTCTTCACTAATTGCCTCCTTGTCAAATACCGCTTCTTGTAGGTCCATCTTAACTTCTTGATGTAACACTCCAGATCCTGGTGATACACCGGCTAAGGTTAAAACTTCATCTTGCTGATAGGTGCTCCGTCAGCCTTCTACCATCCAATCCTTCCATGCATATGCATGCTTAACTCAGCACGGTGACAATAGCATAAGCAGGCGATAACATCATGGATAGCCGTGTTTCTGCTCTTGTCATTTCCATGAGCTATCTCTCCATAGTTGATATCTCCTGCATTGGGGTTTCCTTGACAAAACTTTGAGTTCTGATGCTCCATGTTCCGGTCTTTCTCCGATACACCTTGATCTTGGGTATTGACAGCTTCCATAGTCAGTCAAATTCCATAAAGGTAGCTTTGCTAGGTCATACAAATCCGGAAATTCTTCAAAGCCTTCAAATTCTCCTAGTCTTCGGAGTCTTCAACAGTTGTAGTTTCCATTTACACGGTAAAATCCTCTTCATTCCAAATGGTCTTAGTTGTCCGATATCTTGTCTCCTTGGAGTGGTCTCATCGATCAAATCTTGAGTGGTCAAAAGGGAAAAGGGTATGGTCTCACTAAAAGGAATATTTGAATAAGCTCAGAAGAGAAGAGAGGTAAGAGATCTTTTTGAAAAGAAAGTTGTAGAGAAAAATCTTTCCTATGGGCTTGTCAGTTTCTAGGGTCACGTCCTACAGTCAACATGTGCTCTGATACCATCTTGTAGCAACCCGACCCAAATAGATCAAGTCTCTGTGCTTAAGTGTCATCCCTGGATCGGTATGCTGACACACACAGTACTCTAAGGATTTAAAACAAAGGTAAATCACATGTATAAAGTAACGTAAATACTATTACCTCAATCCATATAGCGGAAGCAACAAGGTTGTGGATTCCCATCAACACCAACGGCAAAGTTGAGTGTAGAAATCGTAACCCTAACGTATCACTTACTGTAAGTTCGAAAAAGTCGCAACATGAAAAGTTGCAGCCCGAAACGGGTCAACACATGGAATATCTTGGCAATGTAACACATAGAGAGTAATGAAAGAATAAGCCTATACTACATGCATATATGGCTGGTGGAAAGCTCTATGGTTACAGTTTTTTGCGAAAAGCCAATTTTTCCCTACGCAAAGGAATAAATTTATTTAACTATCATGGTGGTTGTTGAACATTGAGAATGGTTGACACATCCTCAATCCCAATTAAAAGTACTCATTAACAAACCCAACAATATTAATTAGAAGTAACATGATGAGATTCACATGATATCCGGTACTAGATACTCAAGATGTCCATAACCGGGACACGGCTAACCATGATTAGTTTATACACTCTGCAGAGGTTTTGCACTTTTCCCATAAGACTCGATCGCCTCCGTTTGGTTTCTCGCACTACATGGTGTTTGAGAGCGGATGACCGAGACACAGTCTTTGAAGCGCTAGCACCTTACATGTGGGTAGACCGTACCAACCTACATCCCATACATCAGCTAGCCTACCCGTAAGAGTTCGCACAACTTAGTCAACTACGCATGAGCCCATAATGGCTTGTGGCTGCACACGGAAGTTTCTAGTTTGAATAATCTCATGATCCCTTTGAGCACGGGTGGCGGTCCGAAGAAATACTGAGCAAGTCTGATAGAAACCAGTGCCTCAATCCACCCGGATGTGTGTTTAAGTTGCCACCTTAAATAAACCATTAATTAACACTCTCACATCATCATGGATACACTCACCCAATCCACGTCTACTAGCATAGCAAGGCATAATAAGCAAGCGAGAAGTAACTCCCAAGGTTTGAATGCGAGGCAATAGGTTCCTACCTCATCAACTATTTCCCAATACCCACATGTTATCAATCCTACTCATGCAAAGTTTGAGGTAGATCTAATGCATAAAAACTGGGTAGTAGAAAAGGTATGATCAAAGTGTTACTTGCCTGCAAAGTTGATGAAGATGATTCGCACTCAAAACTCTTGATATTTCTACTCGTCACACTCCGGTCAATCTATCGTAATCAAGCAATAGTAACCACACATAAGCAATCACTCAAAAGATCGGAAAGAACGAAGAAAGCAATTCAGAAAGCATCAAAACCAAGCAAATAACTCTTGCAACCTAAAACAATTTCTAACAGTACCAAAATTATGTGAATTTGGCCTTATCAGAAATTTTACGTCAAGAGCTTCGATTTGCAAAAAGAATCAACTCAAACGGAGTTATGAAACTCAAGTTATGATCAAACGAAGTTCAAATTCAAATCTGATCTAATTCAAATTTTAAACTTTCAAAAACATGTTTGAGTTGAATTACAGGATAGAGGAGATCATAACGAAGAAGTGAGTGTTGGTTTCGTTGAATTCCGAGTAACGAGCAAAAAGTTATGGTCGTTTGAAGTACAAGGACTAATCTGTAAAGAAAATCATCACAGATAGGTCCCTGGCCGGACTTTAAAACAGAAAAAGAAAAACAAAACAAAACTTATCGAACGAACGTTCGCTACAGAGGCTTATAAGATGAAATCCGTTCGCAGCAAGGACTAAAACAACGAACGTTCACTACTTAAGAAAAACGGTTGAAATAAAAAAACTATAGATCTAATCCTAGCCCTAGGTCAACGATCGGACGGCCAAGGGAGAGAGGCGGTGGTTACATGTGATGATCGCGGCGAGGAGAACAGTGGCGGTGGCTCGGTCCGGCAGGCGGCTCTCAAGGCGTCGGCGGCGCCGGAGTAGATGGGGAGGAGGCTCGGCGAGGCGAGTCGAAGGGGTGGTGGCGTCGAGGCGTGGCGGCGGTGGAGCGAGGCGCAATGGCGGATCTCGCCGGTGGTGGCGGTGGTTTCTTGGGTGGCGCGGCGAGAGAGAGAAAGAGAGGGGCAGGGGTGGCCCGGTATTTAGAAGGAGGGTGGCCTCGGGAGGCGGAGGAGGCGCAAGGGAGGAGAAGTCTGGCGGCGGCACGAGTCGCCGGCGACGGCGGCTTCACTCGGGACTCTGTCCCGAGCCGAGATGAGGCGGTGGCGGTGGCTGGGCTGGCGGGCATGGCTGGCATTGGGCCGGCCGGTCAGGCGGAGGAGAAGCTTTAAAAAAGCAGACAAACAAAAATAATAAAACTAAAGAAATAAAAATATTATATAGGCATATAATATATCAAAATTTTCAGAAAAAGATTTTCTACAACATGAACATTATTTTAGTTTTAAATAAAATCCACAAAATTCAAATAATTCAAACAGTGCTACTGCTTTAATAAAATCCACTGAAAATCATTTTAAAAAAATACCAAAATGACTTCAAATTAATTTCTCTCCAATTTTTGGATGTAGGAATAATGTTACCCTATTTTCCATATATTTTTTGGAGAAAAATAATTTGAATAAAACTCAAATAACTCCAAATTGAAAATAAATTCAAAAGAACTTTGAATTTAATTCTTTGAAACTCCCAACTCATATTTCATATGTTTTGAAGAAGTCATTTTATCTTCGCTCATGAAAATCATTGAGTTGCATAAAGTTTCAGAATTGGAAATATTTTCTAAATGAAATTCAAATATTTTCAACACCCATTGTCATTTAAATAAATGGAAGAAGTCATGTAATCTTCTCTCTAGGGTTTTGTGATGAAAAGAATTTGAATTTTACGGAGAGCATAAAAGCAAAAATGAAAGTTTGGGAAAGTCCTTTTATTCCCTCTCATTTAACTTTCAAAAATTTCGAATTCACTCACTTTCAGTCAATCAATCGAACAATCAATCAATCAAAACTATCTATTTGTTTATAACATTCCAAAATTTAGAATTTTGGGATGTTACAAAGAAAGGCGTGAAGTCGGTTGGCTTGTTTGGAGTAGTCTGTGAGCTCAGAGGACGGTGGCAGCTCGTCGAGCCGAGAGTCGCCAACGCGCTCGAGGCTCGACCAGTCGAGGCTTGATGCCGGACAAGATGAGGCCATTTGCTCGCTCCACCTGGCCGTTTGACGGCGGATGGGCTACGGACGCCAAGTCCAGTCGGATGCCCTGCGTCGTGCAGAAACGAGCTAAGGCGCCTTTGGCAAAGTTTGTGCCATTGTCGGTGATGATGCTGTGTGGTATGCCATACTGGACTTAGTAGTTGTTTAGCTTTATCTTTGCTAGATATGCCTTGTCTCTAAAATATAGGGGGAGTGTTGATCCTAGTTTTGTGCTATGCAGTCCAAAGCATTCATCTAGGGGGAGCCAAATATCGAAAGATTCGCTTGACCGCCACATAGTGGATTTCCTTAGGTGCGGCTTGAAACCGTGCACAAATTCCCACACTCAACATGATATCCGGTCTAGATGCACAAAGGTAAAGCAAGGATCCAATCATGGAGCGATATACCTTTTGATCCACCGCTTTACCATTGGGATCGATGTCAAGTTGACACTTAGAGGGCATTGGTGTGGAAGCCGGATTGACATCGCTTAACTTGAATCTCTTGAGCATGTCTTGAGTGTATTTGGCTTGGTTGATGAAGGTACCTTCTCTTCTTTGCTTCACTTCGAAACCTAGAAAGAACTTCAACTCTCCCATGGAAGACATCTTGAACTTTGAGGTCATTAGTGCGGCAAATTCATCATTGAAAGCTTTGTTAGGGGAACCAAAGATAATGTCATCAACATATAGTTGGCACACAAACAACTCCCCATTGACCTTCTTAGTAAAAAGAGTGGGATCGATGAGCCCAACTTCAAACCCACGATCTTGTAGCAACTCGGTAAGGTGGAAATACCACGCACGCGGGGCTTGTTTAAGGCCATAGAGTGCCTTATCGAGTTGGTACACATGATCGGGAAAGTAGGGATCCTCGAACCCGGGGGGTTGTTTGACGTAAACCAACTCATTAATAGGACCATTAAGAAAGGGACAATTGCATTTTTACCCCTAGTTGGTTCCTACCCACGGGTTTTGCCCTTACTTTTCGAGCTTGCTCAGTTTTGTCCTTACTTTTTCCATCGAGGTCCCTCGAATGCCCTTTGACCGTTTGACCAAAACTTTGAAAATTCATTACTAATTCATATGAACTCAGAAAAATGCAAATAAGATATAAAAATGTTCAGATAAACATTACCTTTATGTGCATATCATTTGCATTCAGGACAAAAGCACCCTTTAAACTACCTGAGGTAATTAATGTTATTAACATTATTAAAAATAAAAAGGTATAAACAATATTTTTTTCATGAATAAAAATTACATGCAAATGTAGGTGATGTTTTCTGAACATGCTGATATCTTATTTGCATTTTTCTGAGTTCGTATCAACTTTTTGTGAAGTTTCCAAATAATGGTCAAAGTCGTTAGAACATTCTTAACAAGATGATACGAACTCAGAAAAATGCAAATAAGATATCTGGATGTTCAGAAAACATCACCTACATTTGCATGTAATTTTTATTCCTGAAAATAATATTGTTTATACCTTTTTATTTTTACTAATGTTAATAACATTAATTACTTCAGGTAGTTTAAAGGGTGATTTTGTCCTGAATGCAAATGATATGCACATAAAGGTAATGTTTGTCTGAACATTTTGATATCTTGTTTTCATTTTTCTGAGTTCATATGAATTAGTTATGAATTTTCAAAGTTTTGGTCAAACGGTCAAAGGGCAGTCGAGGGACCACGACGGAAAAAGTAAGGGCAAAACTGAGCAAGCTCGAAAAGTAAGGGCAAAACCCGTGGGTAGGAACCAACTAGGGGTAGAAATGCGATTGTCCCATTAAGAAAGGCACTCTTCACATCCATTTGTTGCAACTTAAAGTTGTGATGAGAGGCATAAGAAATTAACAAACGAATGGATTCAAGACGAGCAACGGGAGCAAAGGTTTCACCATAGTCGATACCCTCGACTTGGGAGTAACCTTGTGCCACCAATCTTGCCTTGTTGCGAATGATGGTTCCATGAGCATCTTGTTTGTTCTTGAAAATCCACTTGGTCCCAATGACATTGTGGTTCCCCGTTGGCCTTGGCACCAACCTCCACACCTTGTTGTACTCGAAGTTGTTGAGTTCTTCATGCATGGCATTAAGCCAATCCGGATCTTTGAGTGCCTCATATACCTTTTGGGGTTCAACACAAGAAACAAACGCGTGATGTTCACAATAGTTTGCCAATTGTCTACGAGTGCTTACCCCCTTTTGGATGCTTCCAAGTACATTCTTCATGAGATGACCCTTGGTGGTGAGCTTGGAAGCAATCTTGGCGGCACGACGCTCCAATTCCTCCTCGGAAGTGAGACGAGGAGGGGTAACTTGATCATCTTGAGCGCCGCCTTGAGCTTGTACTAGATCTTGAGCTTGCTCATGATCTTGGACTTGCTCGAGGGGAAGAACTTGACCTTGGGCATCATTTGGTGGTTCACCACCCTCTTGAGGTTGATCTTGCCCTTGATCTTGTTCACAAGGTTGAGGGCCTTCACTTTGTTCTTCGGAAGCGTGTGGGCCTTGGGTTGGTGATGGCTCCACTTGAGTGGAGCATTGTCATTCTCCTTCGGCCACAAGGGGTTCCTCAATGGGTAGGATAAAGCCAACACCCATTCTTCTTATGGATTGAGGAGGAATTTCATCACCTACATCACAAGTGCCACTTTGCTCCACTTGGGAGCCGTTATTGTCATCAAACTCCACGTTACACGTCTCCTCAATAAGTCCCGTGGATTTATTGAGGACACGGTAAGCATGAGAGTTTGTAGCATAACCAGCAAATATGCCCTCATAAGCTCTAGCCTCAAACTTAGACAACCGAACACCTTTCTTGAGAATGAAACACTTACACCCGAACACCCGAAAGTACTTGAGGTTGGGCTTGTTACCGGTGAGTATCTCATATGGAGTCTTTCTCAAGCCCTTGCGGAGGTAGAGCCGATTGGATGCATGACATGCGGTGTTGATGGCTTCGGCCCAGAAGTTGTATGGAGACTTGAACTCCGCCATCATGGTCCTTGCCGCATCCATCAACGTCCGGTTCTTCCTCTCCACGACACCGTTTTGTTGAGGGGTGTATGGTGCATAATATTTATGCTTGAGCCCCTCATCACTAAGAAACTCATCCAAGGTGTAGTTCTTGAACTCGGTGCCGTTGTCACTTCTTATTGTCAAGATCTTTGCATTGTGTTGACGTTGTGCTTCATTTGCAAAGTCAATGGCGGATTGTTGGGTCTCGCTCTTCCTCTTGAAGAAATACACCCAAGTATATCTTGAGTAGTCATCCACAATCACCAAGCAATACTTCCTACCCCCAAGACTATCAAAGGATGGAGGCCCAAAGAGATCCAAGTGAAGGAGCTCCAAAGGCCTCTTCGAGTAGATGATAGTCGTGGGAGGGTGAAACCTTTTCATGAAGCTTTCCTTGATACAAGCACTTGCAAGCACGATCTTTAGCAAAACTAACATTCGTTAGTCCACGGACATGGTCCCCTTGAGAAGACTTTGCAAATACCTCATATTGACATGGGCTGAGCGGCGATGCCAAAGCCATCCCACATCAACTTTAGCCATTAGGCATGTCGCGGTCTTAGTGGGTACCTCCGAAAAGTTAATCACATAGAGACCATTCTCGACATGCCCAACAAAGGCTACTTTAAGAGTCTTGCTCCACAAGAGGGCCACGGTATCAATATCAAAGAAAGTGGCAAAGCCCATGATTGCAAGTTGACGAACGGAAAGTAAATTGTATGCAAGGGACTCCACAAGCATGACCTTCTCGATCGTGAGATCATGAGAAATGACAACCTTGCCGAGTCTCAATACCTTAGAAGACGAGGCATCACCCCACTCGACATTGGTGGCCATAGAGGGAATCTTGTGCACGTCCACCACCAAGTCCTTGCTTCCGGTCATATGATTTGTAGCTCCACTATCGAGCAACCATGATCCCCCACCGGAAGCAAACACCTACAAGAGATCAATGCTTGGTTTTAGGTACCCACTTTGTAATGGGTCCTTTGATGTTAGTAACAAGGGTCTTTGGAACCCAAATAGACCATTCAATGTACTCATGAGGAGAACCAACAAATTTGGCAAAAACGTGTCCATCACTAGCACGGCATAACACATAAGAGGGATTAAAGTCGCCGGCTTTGTTGGGAGGGGTGACATTGCCCTTCTTGGCATCGCCACCCTTTGCGTTGTTCTTCTTCTCCTTGGAGGCACACTCTCCCTCCCTCACAAATGTTTGCTTGAGAGGAGGAGGTCATTTGGTCTTGTCATTCTTCTTCTTGTTATTGGGCTTGGGTGCGAACCCAATCCCCTCCTTGGCCACAACTTCCTTTTGATTACTCAAAAGGTCGTTGAGGTTCTTTTCACCTTGTATGCATGTGACAAGGCCTTTCTCAAGTTGATCCTTCAACTTAGCATTCTCCTCAACAAGATGCACATGCTCACAACAAGGGCTAGTAGCATTTGCATTATCAATCAACACCATATGAGGAAAAGTGGCTTTCTCCTTGGTTAGCTTCACTTGGAGTTGGTCATGAGACTCTTTGAGGCTAGCATGAACACCCTTCAAGACTTTGTGAGCCTTGTCGAGAATGTCAAACTCCTCGTTGAGTCTAGCAAGATCAACCCCAAGGTTCGCCTTCTCGGAGCTTAGCACACGAGACACAACAAGAGCATGATCAAGATCTTTCTTTAATTTAGCATGATCATCGTTGTATGACTCCTCAAGAGCCAAACAAAGACCACGCTCCTCCTCAAGAGCATTGGAAAGATCTGAAATCTCATCGGCATAGTCACGACTATGCCCCTCCATCTTAGAGATGGTTTCTTCGTGAGCCTCGATCATGTCATTGGCTTCACCAAGTTGTTCCAAGAGAGCAACGAAGTGCTTCTTGGATTTTCCCTTGAGTTTACCCATAAAGGCCTCAAACTCATTATCCTCCACATTAGTTCCCTCATGTTCATCAATGCAATCCGTCAAAGAAGAATGATTGATGATGTAGTTTTGATGTTGGGGGTTACCTTGTTGGTGGCTTTAGCCATGAGGCACTTGGCGGTGATGCTCTCATTGGGTGAGTCACAGAGAGACACCCGGGGAGTCGTCGCAATGGCAACGGAGGCCATGGCAATCGACTCACCATCTTCATTATCATCGTCATCCTCATTGTACTCTTCTTGTACCACCAAAGCCTTGTGAGGAGTCTTCTTGGTGAAGTTGCTCTTGTTGGGGAAAGACTTGGCCTTGTCCTTATGTATGAGCTTGCCACCATTGTCCTCCCTCTTCTCATACGGGCACTCCGCAACAAAATGACTCACATTGCCACAATTGAAGCAAGTCCTCACTCGTTGCTTGCCCTTTGCGCCACTTGAGCTGCTCTTGTTGAAGTTGGGCCTTGAGTTCTTCTTGCTCCAAAATTGCCTTGAAGCAAGGGCCATGTGTTCATGATAGGCATACTTCGTATCTTCGAGGTTGCTCTCCTCTTCTTCCTCCCCTTATTCTTCTTCTACACAAATCTTGGCCTTCAATGCAAGGTTGGGCTTCTTTGCTCTTTGGGAGCGAAGCACCGCATTGTCGGCGGTCTCGTCCAATATGCTCATAGCCACAAACTCATCCAACACATAACTTGAGGACAAGGTGTGAAAGTCCGCCTTTGACGGATGACGGAGGACATGGCTTTGTGGTAGGGCATCATTGCCTTGAGGAATTTGCGCTTGATCCAATTGTCATCCGTGTCCTTACTTCCATGATCCCGGAGAGAGATCGCGAGCTTGGTGACTCTCCGATAGAGCTCACGAGGTTCTTCATCTTCTTTCATTGCAAACTCATCGGCTTCATCTTGTACCACTTCGTAATTGGAACGTTGGATGCTTGCGCTTCCCCGATAGAGGGAAACCACTTTGTGCCAAGCTTCTTTGGCCAATGAGTAGGGCCGAAGATGCAGGAGGTCTTCGGGAAGGATTGCTTCTTGGATGATGAAGAGAGCATTTTCATTGAATTGATCATCCACGGCTTCTCTAGGAGTAAAGTTGCTCCGGTCATGCAGATAAAAACCTTCTTCAATGATTCTCCAAAGGTTAGTGTTCACATGATTTAAATGACGCTTAAAATGATAGACCCAAGAATCAAAATCCTCCTTTTTATCAATCTTGGGGAGAGGACCGACATGATTCAAATGAGTAGAAGGAATCGGTCCACCATAAACGGGTGGAGGTTGCACATCGGCAAAGATGCCGGTGCCATTCTTACCACTAGACATAGGAGCTTTCTCACTAGTAGCTTCCCCCTTCTCGGGGTTAGCATCCGTCTCCGTGTTGGCGGGATCATCCACTTTCACGGGCGCGGTGGAAAGTTTAAGCCCTTCTAAGAATTCCTTAAACATGTCTTTGACCTCGCTCGTCATGGAGGTTTTCAATGTGTCCAACGCCACATTGAATTCCTCACGTGAGATCGAGTTACCCCATCTCCGTGAGCGATATCGGATTCGCACCGGAGTGCTCTCCCACATCGTCTTCGACGTCAACCATACTCTTCGGACGGTAAAGTCCCTAAAAAGAGACGAGGCTATGATACCAATTGAAAGGATCGATATAGTTGACTAGAGGGGGGGGGGGTGAATAGGCAACTAACCATTTTTAGCTTTTCTTTACCAAATTCAACTTTGCATCAAAGTAAGTTGTCTAGATGTGCAACTAGGTGGACAACCTATATGATGCAACAATCACAAGCACACAAGCAAGCAATGAATGTAACACAAATAAGCTTGCACAAGTAAAGGGATGATATAACCAAGAGTGGAGCCGGTGGAGACGAGGATGTTTTACCGAAGTTCCTTCCTTTTGAGGGGAAGTACGTCTCCGTTAGAGCGGTGTGGAGGCACAATGCTCCCCAAGAAGCTACTAGGGCCATAGTATTCTCCTCACGCCCTCACACAATGCGAGATGCCGTGATTCCACTATTGGTGCCCTTGAAGGCGGCGACCGAACCTTTACAAACAAGGTTGGAGCAATCTCCACAACTTAATTGGAGGCTCCCAACGACACCACGAAACTTCACCACAATGGAATATGGCTCCGCGGTGACCTCAACCGTCTAGGATGCTCAAACACCCCAGAGTAACAAGATCCGCAAGGGATTAGTGGGGGGAATCAAATTTCTCTTGGTGGAAGTGTAGATCGGGGCCTTCTCAACCACTCCCGAGCAAATCAACAAGTTTGATTGGCTAGGGAGTGAGATCGGGCGAAAATAGAGCTTAGGAGCAACAATGGAGCTTAGGGTTGGAAGAGGTGGTCAACTAGAGGTAGGAGACGACCCTTTTATAGTGGTGGACGAAATCCAACCATTATCCACTTAACCAACGAGAATAAACGGGGAATGCTCCATAGTGCAAGGGAAAGGTGGAGACAAGGAAGGGAACATGTATGTGATGATTCCACCCAAACCTTTCCGACGCGGACCCCCTCTTAATAGTACGGCTTTCCTATGACTCAAATCCACCAAAAAGAAACGTAGAGAAACGTCGTCTTCAATAGTCTTCGAGGGGCACCAAACCGTCTTGTACCTAGTGAAGAAATGTCTGAGAAACTCAAAGGCACACGATTAGTCCGCAAAAGCATTGTCATCAATCACCAAAACACCTAAGGGATAAATATGCACTTACACCTTGTTTACCAGGAAATTGAGGATGGGCTGGGCCCATGAAGGTGCTGCGATTTCTTCGACTGTCAGGACTGCAACTTGGACGAGGGCGGTTGGGCCAGGGGGCAGCGGGTTGGAGTCGGCAGCCGCTTGCTGGGTCGATGAATTCCCCGGTCCGATTGGTGCAGTCCCCGGGCTGGTCGCTCGATCCCGGGCCGGTTCGAAGTCCCGGGCGGGTGCGATCGCCGCTGCTCCTGTGCCGCTGCCAAAATTTTTGTGCCGGCTGCTGAAGCTCTCAAGTCGGATCCGACTGCTTCAGGAGGAGCTGGCACGAAGATAGAATCCGACTCTGGCGATGGCTTGACAGATGGCTTGAGGAGGCATTGAAGGGCGATGCCGGTCGGTATTGCTTGACGGGTGGAGCCGATTCTTGCCAAGGCATCTGCTTGCTCGTTGTTGTTTCTTGGCACATGGAGAAACTCGCACCCTTCAAAATATCCGTTGGGTTGCTGTACGAGGAAGCGGTAGCTCGCCATGTTTGCATCTTTGGCATCCCAGTCGCCTGACGACTGCTGGACCACCAAGTCAGAGTCACCATAGCACAGGATCCGGCGAATGCCGAGCTCTTTAGCAAGCCGGAGCCCGTGAATGAGTGCCTCGTATTCAGCAATGTTGTTGGAGGCGGCAAAATGGATTTGCAGCACATATCTAAGCTTGTCGCCTTTGGGAAAGGTGAGGACGATGCCGGCTCCCAAACCTGTGCGCATCTTGGAACCATCAAAATGCATCCGCCAATGGGTGGAGTCGGCCGCTGGCGGCAGGTACGACCCAGTAGACGAGGAAGTCGGCTAGCGCTTGTGACTTGATGGCGGTGCAAGGCTGGTAGTAGATGGTGTAGGGGGCCAAATCTATGGCCCATTTGGCCACTCTGCCCGAAGCATCTCGGCTTCCGATGATCTCGGCTAGTGGAGCTGTGCAGACCACAGTGATTGGGTGCTCTTGAAAATACAGCTTCTATTTCTTGGCGGCAAAGTGCACGCCGTAGCACATCTTCTGGTAGTGGGGGTAGTTTTGCTTGGAGGTTGACAACACTTCACTCAGCTAATACACCGGTCTCTGGACTGGTAGTGCCTTGCCTTCCTCCTTGTGCTCTACCACTATGACTGTGCTGACCACTCGGCTAGTGGCGCCGATTTAGAGGAGCATGGGCTCCATAGGAGTCGGAGCCACCAGGACAGGTGGAGTAGTCAACATCTTCTTGAGCTGGAGAAAAGCTTCTTCCGCCTTGTCGTTCCACTCGAAAAAAGTGGTCTTCTTCCTGAGCTGGTACAGGGGAAGAGCCTTCTCTCCCAGTCGACTGATGAAACGGCTGATGGACGCCAAACAGCCAGTGAACTTCTGCACATCTAGCAGTCGGGTGGGTACTTCCATCCTCTCGATGGCCTTGATCTTCACAGGGTTGCACTCTATGCCGCGTTCTGAGACCAGGAATCCAAGAAGCTGGCCAGCTGGTACTCCGAAGACGCATTTCTCTGGGTTGAGCTTGATTTGAAATCGGCGCAAGTTCTGAAAGGTCTCCTTGAGGTCTTCTAGCAGCGTTCCGCGCTTCTCCGTCTTCATCACCACATCGCCCACATAAACGTGGGTGTTTCTGCCGAGTTGCTTGAGGAGAAACTTCTGCATGCAATGTTGAAACGTGGCGCCGGCATTCCTCAAGCCGAACGTCATGGTCAAGTAGCAGAAGGCTCCAAATGGTGTGATGAAGGCGGTCTTCAGTCTGTCGGCCGGGTTCAGCTTGATCTGGTGATATCCTGAATATGCATCCAAGAAACTCAACAGCTCGCATCCGGCTGTGGAGTCTATCACTTGGTCGATTCTCGGCAAAGCGAACGGGTCCTTGGTGCATGCTTTGTTGAGGCTGGTGTAATCAATACACATACGCCACTACTTGTTTTTCTTCAGCACGAGGACTGGGTTGGCCCGACACTTTGGAAAGAACACCTCCATGAAGAAGCCGGCTGCCAGCAGCCGGGCTATCTTTTCTCCAACGATTCTTCTCTTACCTTCTGACAGACAGTGCAAGGGCTGCCTGACTGGCTTGGCATCTGACCGGACATGTAACTTGTGCTCGGCGAAATCCATCGGGACACCCGGCATGTCTTTGGGGGACCATGCAAAGATGTCCCGATTCTCACGGAGGAAATCGATGAGCTCGCCTTCCTATTTGCTGTCGAGGTTTGCACCTACGACAGCGTACCTCTCTGGGTGCTCCGGGTCCAAGGGTATCTTCTTTGTTTCTTTGGCCGGCTTGAACGAGCCCTCGGCTTCCGACTCCTTGGGATCTGGCGACATCTCCAGCTGCTTGCCTGCCATCGCCACAACCCGGTCGAGGAGCCGCTTCTCAGCAGCGATCACGAGGGACTCGGCCAACCGACTGCTCTCAGCTGCGCAGGCGGATGACTTCTTGTAGTCGCCGACTATGGTCAGAATCCCCTTGGAACTCGGCATCTTCATCTTGAGGTAGGCATAGTGGGGGACCGCCATGAACTTGGCCAGAGCAGGCCGGCCAAGTAGGGCATGGTATGGGCTCTCAAGGTCCACCACCTCAAACCAGATGGGCTCTCGTCGGAAGTGATCCTTGTCTCCAAATAGGACGTCTATCTGGATCTTGCCGATTGGTGAGTAGGAAAGGCCAGGAACTATGCCATGGAATACAGTCCGGCTGGACTGAAGCTGCCTTTGTTTGATTCCAAACTTCTCCATGGTATCTTTATACAGGATATTGATGTTGCTGCCGCCATCTATCAGAACTCAGGAGAAGCGAGCAGCTCACCTATCTGTGGCAAAGGTGGCATCCAAAACCAGGGCATAGGAGCCGGGGTTGGGCATCACTTCCGGGTGGTCGGATCTGCTCCAGCTGATGGGCTTCTCGGACCAATGCATGAACTCTGGGGTCTCTGATGCTACCGTATTCACTTCTTGTTGCTGCAGCCGCCTGCTGCGTCGGTCATCGGCCACGGTAGTGAACACGACATAGGCTTCGTGCTCTTCTGGATACTTGTCTTGTATGGCTCCGGTCGGTCGACCGCCCGGCTCCGGGCGGAGGAGGCGGCTGCCCAGCCCGGCGGGGAGGCAAGAGGCCGTCTCCTTGGCGATCTGGTGAGCCAATGGCACTTCCGAGTAGTGTGGTTGGACGGCTTCGCACCACTATGGAATTTACAGGGTGCATCCAGAGTCTACTCATATGAGAAAGCCGACAGCCAATTGGGCGTGCCGCCCTTCTGGCGCTTGGATGGAGGCTGCCCTTCCGGCTGCTGGTCTTAGACTGTCGCCACCTGCCGGCTTGTGGAAGCCGGCTGCATGGCCTTGTGCTTGTTGTCGCTTGGTTGCTGGCGCCGACTGGTGTCGCCAACCGGGGTTTGAGGAGCCTGAGGGGCCACTTTGCCAGACGCATCGACTTGGATCTCTGCCTTCATGCAGGAGTCGGCCGTGGCGTATTTGTCTGCTATGATCAGCAACTCGTCGAGGGTCGCCGGCTCGTCGCAGAGGAGTCGGTGCTTGAGGAGGGTGCCTTCTCGGCACCCGGCGGTGAAGTACTCGATGGCCTGCACCTCATGCATGACTTCCCAAGAGTTGCGGAGCTTGGCCCAGCGCGTGAGGTAGTCGCGAGTCGACTCGTTGGGGCCTTGAACGCACAATGAGAGCTGGCGGGGCTTGGGCGGCCGCTTGTACGTGCTGGTGAAGTTGCGGACGAAGGCCTCGGTGAAGTCAACCCAGCTGTTAATGATGCGGGGCTTCAGACTATTCAGCCACGTCCGAGTCGTGCCCTGGAGCATGAGCGGAACGTACTTCACAGCAAGGCACTTGTTGCCGTTTGCTATGCTGACTGCCATGGAGTAGTCGACCAGCCAGTCCTCCGGCTTCAGGGAGCCGGTGTATTTGGACGTGTCTCTTGGTAGCGTGAACCCTTTGGGGAAGGGTTCGTCTCGGATGCGGGGGCCGAAACAAGGCGGACCCAACTCATCTTCCTCTTCTAGCGCCATGGACTGATGGAGGCGGTTGATCCGGTGGCGGGCATCGTTCTCTCCGACTCCCTCTTGAAGGCCAAGGCGGTCGCCGAGTGTCGGGTGATCAATAGGCGGCGGGGAGACGCGCCTTTCCCTACGAGGTGGAGGAGGCGGACAGTCATCCTGTCGTTCCACTACTCCCGGGCGGCCGTCTTGGTCGCATTCTATGGTGACGCGAGTCCGACTGCGGCTGGCAGCCGGCTCCTTGTCTCTTCTTCCGCGGACGCCACCAGTCGGCGTCCGAGATGTCGCGCCTTGATCTTGGCGGCGGGGAGGTCGTCGTTTCGCCGGTGTGGCGCCTCAGTGCGGGAGCCGGCCTCGTGCTGCTCGGCAGCCGTGTCGAGGAGCCATTGGACGCGCTCCGCCATCTGGCGACGTTCTTCTCCCTCGAATTTGTCCAGTTCTTCTGCTGCCACCTGGGCAGCTCGGATGTTTTCCGCAGGCGTGGTGTAAACGGGGCGATCTACCCCGAACAGGTTGGTGATGGCCATGCCGCGCTGCTGGACCGTGCCAAGGCGGCTGGGCCCATCTGGAGCCGGCGTGCCACCCACAGCGCGGTCCATCTCGCGCTGCTAGGCTTCCGACAGGCGTCTCATGCTGGCAAGCCTCTTGGCACCCTCGACGAGCTGGATGCGGCGTGCTTCCAACATCTCGGCATCGGCGTCTTCTGGGATGGGCGCCATCAGGTCTTGCAGCGCCGCGTCGAGCGGGTCGCGAGCACCTCCGCCGGAGTGCTCGCCGTGACCGATGACAAGCACCTCCATGACGGTGCTTCCGCCGCTCTCCGTGTGAGGGAGCGGCTCGTCGTAGACCACCACGTTGGTGGGGAACGCGTCAAGCGACGCAGTGTCGGAGTCGACCAACATCGGAGCGGTGGAGCCTACAGACTCCAGGTCCACAGTTGGCTCGCTGGTGACGTGGAGTTGATCGAGGAGGCCCGCGAGGTGGCTCTCGGGGCCGTCTGTGCCCACGTCAGACGCGGGCTCGTCGGAGAGGTGGACCTCGCCAATGAGATCGGCGAGGCAACTTGCCGTGCAGGCGACCTCCGCGCCATGCAGCGCGTCGGCGCAGACTCCGTCTGGTGTGCCGAGCTGGCTGCGCTCGCTAGGGAGAAAAAGGGTTCCCGTCCAGAACAGGTCTCCGGACGACGGTGCACCTCGCCCCACGGTGGGCGCTAAATGTCGGGGGTTGGGTGCGACATATGCCAATCGATGGCTTATCATGGTGGGAGCGAGTAGAACATCGCCGGTGCCCGGAAGCGGGATGAGGCATAGACACGAATGCCGGCGTACTTTACCCAGGTTCGGGGCTCTCCTAGGAGATAACACCCGTAGTCCTGCTCTGCGGGGTGTCCGCATTATCACTAAGGCACAAGTGAGTACAAGGCTGCTCCTTGAGCTGTATGCTAGAGGTAGGGGAAGGCAAGGCTCGCTCTCTCCTTCCTCTAGGGGCTGGTCTAGTTCTAACAGGCTGGGAACCCTTTGCATGGGTGCCCTGGGGGGGGGGGGTTTATATAAGCCTACCTCCCAAGGATACAATGGTAACACGGCCGGGCGTAGGGCCCGGCCGTCAGTCTCTTGGGCCGCCGGCTTCTCCGCCGACTGCTGGGGCCCGCCGACTGGTCGGGTACGGGGCCGACAGGCCGTCCCCGCCGCTCCCGGGTCTTGTCGGCTGCTGATCACGGTTGCCTTGTCTCTAATGACGCAGGCTTGGTCAGGGGGTCGTGGCTACAGCTCCGCCGCCTGGCGGGCGATTACTGTAGCCACTCCGTGTCTTGTCTAGTTTATGGCGCATGGGTCCCGAGGAAGGGGCGGGCCGACTGTTAAGGGCCGACCTCCAACGGGTCCGACCTGTAGGGCTCTTGCCGCCTTCCGGGCACTCGCTGACTGGTGGGGCCCGTCGTCCTTGGGTCGTACCGACAGGCCGTCGTGGGAGCAGGACTCCGCCTGCTTGTGATGGTGTCAGGGATGGCGTGGCAACAGTGCTGCGCCGGGCGGAGATCTCCGCGATGCACGGTGCTCGTGGCCACGCCGCCTAGAAAGAGGGGGATGGGCTACATCAGAGCCATTCGATCCCCGCCCCTTGATTAGGGCATGGGCTTCGTTGGTGCCGCAGGCCGACTCCTCGGGGCCGGCTTCTCTAGAAGCCGCGAGATAGGAGTCGGCTTGTCTTGGCCTGCCTCCAGGACTCAGTCGTTAATGGGTAGCCGGCTATTCCTCCAGCCAGCCTCCAGAAGGCGGCTCTTCGTCTTAGCATCTTTGAGGGGCGCAGTCAGCCCCGATGTCTTGAAAGGTTCTGGGCTTCGGGTTAGCCTACCCGTGGCCCATTACTCCGACAATCTTGGAACTACAACCAATTGAAATTGGAATTTCATCAGAAGTTTTATCCTATGCATCTAGTTCATCGTGATCGGAATTATATTTATAATTTTTGGCCTCGTGAAGGAGAAAGTATCGCTCAAGCTTGGGGGAGGCTTAAGTCGATGTTATATTCATGCCCCAATCATGAGCTCTCAAGAGAAATTATTATTCATAATTTTTATGCTCGACTTTCTCGTAATGATCAATCCATGCTCGATACTTCTTGTACTGGTTCTTTTATGAAGAAGACTATTGAATTCAAATGGGATTTATTGGAAATAATTAAATGCAACTGTGAAGATTGGGAACTCGAGAAGGTAATGAGTCAGGTATAAACCTTAAGTTTGACTGTGTTAAATCTTTCATGGATATCGATGCTTTTCATGATCTTAGCACTAAATTTGGACTTGACTCTGAGATAGTAGCTTCTTTTTGTGAATCATTTGCTACTCATGTTGATCTCCCTAAGGAGAAGTGGTTTAAATATCATCCTCCCATTGAAGTGAAAGTAGTAGAACCTTTTAAAGTTGAAGAAGAAGTTGTTACTTATAATGTTCATCCTATTGTTCCTACTGCTTATATTAAAAACCACCTTTTCCTGTTAGAATAAAGGAACCTGCTAAAGCTTCAGTTGTGGTTTGTAAGAGTTATACTAGAACACCTACACCCCCGAACAAATTAAAGTTGAACCTAGTATTGCTATGGTTAAAGATATCTTTGTTGATAATATTGATGGGCATGTTATTTATTTCTGTGATGAAGCTGCTAGAATTGCTAAACCCGATATTAAAGATAAACATAGACCTATTGTTTGCATGCATGTTGTTTCTGTTAAAATAGGAGATCATTGTTATCATGGATTATGTGATGTGGGTGCTAGTTTGAGTGCAATTCCCTTTAGTTTATATCAATAAATTATGAATGATATTGCACCTACTGAGATAGAAGATATTGATGTTATATTAAGCTAGCCAAAAGATATACTATATCACTAATTGGGATTAATAGAGATGTTGAATTCTTGTGTGGGAAAGTAAAATACCCTACTGATTTTCTTGTTCTTGATTCCCCAAAAGATGATTTTTGTCCCATTATATTTGGTAGACCTTTCTTGAACACTGTTAATGCTAAGATAGACTGTGAGAAAGAAATTGTTACTGTAAGTTTTGGGGATTTGCCTCAAGATTTTAATTTCTCTAAATTTTGAAGACAACCCCGTGATAAAGAATTGCTTAATAAGGATGAAATAATTGGTCTTGCTTCTATTGTCGTTCCTCCTACTGATCATTTATAACAATATTTGCTAGACCATTAAAATGATATGTTTATGAAAGAAAGAAAGGAATTAGAGGAAATATTCTTTAATCAAATGCCTGTTTTGAAGCACAATTTGCCTATTGAAATCCTTGGAGATCCTCCTCCACCCAAGGGTGATCCCGTGTTTGAGCTTAAACAATTATCTGATACTTTGAAATATGCTTATCTTGATGAAAAGAAGATATATCCTGTTATTATTAGTGTTAACCTTTCAGAGCATGAAGAAAAGAAATTATTGAAAACTCTAAAGAAGCACCGTGCTGCTATTGGATATACTCTTGATGATCTTAAGGGCATTAGTCCCACTCTATGTCAGCACAAAATAAATATGGAGCCTGATGCTAAACCAGTTGGTGATCATCAACGACAGTTAAATCCCAAGATGAAAGAAGTGGTAATAAATGGAATACTAAAGCTTCCGGAGGCAGGTATAATTTATCCTATTGCTGATAGTAGATGGGTAAGTCCCATTCATTGTGTCCCTAAGAAGGGAGGTACTACTGTTGTTCCTAATGATAAGAATGAATTGATCACACGAAGAATTGTTACAGGTTATACGATGGTAATTGATTTCCGCAAATTAAACAAAGCTACTAGAAAAGATCATTACCCTCTACCTTTTATTGATCAAATGCTGGAAAGACTGTCCAGACATACACATTTTTTCTTTCTTGATGGTTATCTGGGTTTTCTCAAATACCTGTGTCAAAAGAGGATCAAGAAAATACCACTTTTACTTGCCCTTTCGGTACTTTTGCTTATAGACATATTCCTTTTGGTTTATGCAATGCACCTGCTACCTTTCAAAGATGTATGACTGCTATATTCTTTGACTTTTGTGAAAATATTTTTGAGGTTTTCATGGATGATTTCTCCATTTACGGAACTTCTTTTGATGATTGCTTAAGAAACCTTGATCGAGTTTTGCAGAGATGTGAAGAAACTAATCTTGTCTTGAATTGGGAGAAGTGCCACTTTATGGTTAATGAAGGTATTGTCTTGGGGCATAAAATTTCTGAAAGAGGTATTGAAGTTGATAAAGCTAAAGTAGATGCTATTGAAAAGATGTCGTGTCCTAAAGATATCAAAGGTATAAGAAGTTTCCTTGGTCATGTCGGTTTCTATAGGAGGTTTATTAAAGACTTCTCTAAAACTTCTAGGCCTCTCACTAATCTCTTGCAAAAAGATGTTCCATTTGTTTTTGATGATGATTGTATAGAAGCATTTGAAATACTTAAGAAAGCCTTGATTTCTGCTCCTGTTGTTCAACCACCTGATTGGAATTTACCCTTTGAAATTATGTGTGATGCTAGTGATTATGTTGTTGGTGCTGTTCTAGGACAAAGAGTTGATAAAAAAATGAATTTTATTCATTATGCGAGTAAAACTCTTGACAGTGCCCAGAGAAATTATGCTACTACTGATAAGGAAATTTAGCAGTTGTTTTTGCTTGTGACAAGTTCAGGTCTTATATTGTTGATTCCAAAGTAACTGTTCACACTGATCATGCTGCTATTAAATAACTTATGGAAAAGAAAGATGCTAAATCTAGACTTGGGTTCTCTTGCTGCAAGAATTTGATTTCCATATTATTGATAGAAAGGGAACTGAGAACCCCGTTGCAGACAACTTGTCTAGGTTAGAAAATGTTCTTGATGACCCACTGCCTATTGATGATAGTTTTCCTGATGAACAATTAGTTGTCATAAATGCTTCTCATAATACTCCATGGTATGCTGATTATGCTAATTACATTGTTGCTAAATTTATACCACCTAGTTTCACATATCAGCAAAACAAAAAGTTTTTCTATGATTTAAGACATTACTTTTGGGATGACCCACACTTTTATAAAGAAGGAGTAGATGGTGTTATTAGATGTTGTGTACCTGAGTATGAACAGGAATAGATCCGACGCAAGTGCCACTCAAAGGCTTACGGAGGACACCATGCTGGAGATAGAACTGTGCACAAGGTACTGCAATCTGGTTTTTATTGGCCTACTCTCTTCAAGGATGCTCATAAGTTTGTCTTGTCTTGTGATGAATGCCAGAGAATTGGCAATATTAGTAGACGTAAGAAAATGCCTATGAATTATTCACTTGTTATTAAACCATTTGATGTTTGGGGCTTTGATTATATAGGACCTTTTCCTTCCTCTAATGGGTATACACATGTTTTAGTTGTTGTTAATTACGTTACTAAGTGGGTAGAAACTATTCCAACTAGTAGTGCTGATCATAACACTTCTATTAGGATCCTTAAAGAAGTTATTTTTCCGAGGTTTGGAGTCCCTAGATATTTGATGGCTGATGGTGGTTCACATTTTATTCATGGTGCTTTTTGTAAAATGCTTGCTAAATATGATGTCAGCCATAGAATTGCATCTCCTTATCACCCTCAGTCTAGTGGTCAAGTAGAATGTAGCAATAGAGAGATTAAATTAATCTTACAAAAGGCTGTTAATAGATCTAGAAAGAATTGGTCTAAGAAACTTGATGATGCACTATGGGCTTATAGAACTACTTATAAGAACCCTATAGGTATGCCTCCGTATAAAATGGTTTATGGAAAAGCATGCCACTTACCTCTTGAACTAGAACATAAAGCTTATTGGGCAATCAAAGAGCTCAACTATGATTTCAAACTTGCCGGGGAGAAGAGATTATTTGACATAAGCTCGCTTGATGAATGGAGAACCCAAGCCTATGAAAATGCCAAGTTGTTTAAAGAAAAAGTTAAAAGATGGCATGACAAAAGGATACAAAAGAGTGAGTTTAATGTAATTATGTCTTGCTATACAACTGTCGTTTAAGATTTTTTGCAGGAAAGCTTCTCTCTAAATGAGAAGGTCCTTACATGATGTATTGTATAACCCTAGTTGCCCGATCTTTCACGAAAGGAGCAGATCCCAATGAGGAACATGAAGAACACAAGGGGAAACACGAGGGAAAACACAAGAGAATCACTCAAACCAACAAGATTCGGTCACACATATGCTAGATCCTCAAAACACAAAGAGATACACGATCCAAATCCAACAAAGGATGTTACAAGGGGTAACTAGTTCATCTCCATGAGGAGGCCTTGAGGGGTCATCCCATGAAAGGGGTCTTGAATCCAAGGTGGATCTTCTCCGTAGAGGCCGCGGTCTCTCTGGATGGAGTAGATCCGTATGGATGAGCAAAGGTCTATCTCAAGTATGAGCTAAACCAATGCTAACCCTAACTAGAGGTAGGGGAAGGAGTACTTATAGTCTAAGCCACAAAGGGGTAAGTGGGAAAGGGGATACATGGGCCTCGGGCCCGACTTTGCGTTCACGCAGGCAACTGATGTCCAGGCTGGGGGCCAGATGTCCGGCTGTTCGCGGGAGGCCGGATGTCGGGCCTGGAACAGGCCATTCCGGTCTTCTTCTGATAGTCATCACCGGATTTTTGGGGGTGGCCGCCGGATGTCCGGGCGTTGCTGAGGCGCCGGATGTCCGGCCATTGAAGCTCTTGGCCGTTTGTTGGTGTAGCTCCTGGGCAGCCGCACAGGCGCCGGATGTCCGGCCTCTGGCCCAGATGTCCGACCATTGTAGCTTCAGCAGCTCCGTCTTCTTCCGTCGTTGCAGTTGGGTTCTACCATAGGGTGCGTCGGCTGCAAATTAAAATTTTCCTATGCGCAGAACAACGAGGAACATGCTACGGGAATGGATCACAGATCGTTACCACTAGACGCGCAGTGTCGTGCAGCGGAAGAAGAGTTGGGGCAGCGTGTCCGCATGGATCCTCTCCTCCTTGTCCGATCTCCCTCGAACAGCCGGTCGTCGGTTCCCACGTACAAGTTCGCCGGAGCGGCATAGGTGCACCGCCTCAAATGGTATCCGCGCATGCAGGAGGAACACCGTGCGGCGGACTGCTAGGTCCGATCACATAGTCGGCGACAAGCGGAGGTGTCTATTTGCAACACATGCAAACCCTAGTGACAGCACCGAAGCGATCAACCGCATGAGTGTGTCGCACCTCCACTTTATATAGGCGTCCGTCGCGGGCTCAACACATGGGCCTCGCACGGACCCTAAAGCCCATTAGTCTACTCGGCCACAATCCGAATATAGCTCGGATCACATCCGACTAGTGTCCTCGGATCCAACCTCGTAGGTTCCTTCCCTTAAGTGCGCGACATCTTAGGTTCAAGCCGGCTTGGTCGCAGTTCGGATCACCTCCGAACTGCACGGTTGGTAGCGGCCTCTAGCAAGGCATGCCAAACACCAAGCAGACTATGAAGCTGGTTAGACGAACCTGTACATCACACTTACATTCCTTTTGCCACACGATATATGTTGTCGGGCTCAAGGCGAGTCTGTCATCCTTGTGCTAGCCCGACCTCTTTCTCGTTCCACTGATGTCGACCACAAACCGGATTATCTCATATTCCTTGTCGCATGGCCATGCTTATCCTGGTCGTATCACACGAGGGGCCCAGAGTATATCTCTCCTGATCGGAGGGGAAAATCCCATCTTGCTCGACCACGTCTCGCAGCATGGGTATAGACAAGCTCGAAACCTACCTTTGTAACTACCCAGTCACGGAGTAGCATTTGGTTGGCCCAAAGCAGGTCTGTCACCATCCCGAGTACATGTGCCAGCTCAGGTCTTAGGACATAGAACGTATGTTGTACTAGAGACTCACAGATGACATATCGATGGTCTCATAGTTGGGTCTGTCCGACTCAGACCTTATCTAGACTCGGATCCGACTACGTCGAATATGACCAGATCCTTCCAAGTCCATATTATCCGGTTAGCATGCAATGCTCCATGGCTAGTGAGACCAAGCCATCGACCGTGTCATTTGCTAGTCTACTCGGCTACGCGTCCACACAGCCCTTTCGACTAGGGACCTTTTAGGACAATCATCATACAATGCATAGTCCCACAAACAAGTCACGTACTTGTTGATACACATCATTGATAATGTCCAAGGACTATCTTTATTCATAAACACATAGGAAATATTATCATACATGATTGCCTCTAGGGCATATCTCTAACAGTCTCCCACTTGCACTAGAGTCAATCAAATAGACATCGAATGCCCATAGCTCTAATATGCCCCTCATTCTTGGGTTGTGGAAGCGGCTTAGTCAACGGATCTGCAACATTTGTATCCGTGTGAATTTTGCATAACTCTACATCACCGTTCTTTACGATCTTTCATATCAGGTGATATTTTTGATCTATGTGTCTGACCTTGTGGTGATTCCTCGGCTCCTTGGCTTGTGCGATGGCACCAGAATTATCACAATAAAGGTCCAACGGTTTTACCGAGGCTAGGAAAATACCAAGATCATCCAGAAAGTTCTAGATCCAAACACCTTCCTTTGCAGCTTCACCAGCCGCAATGTATTCGGCTTCTGTGGTAGAATCGGCCACCGTATCTTGCTTGGAACTCATCCAGCTCACTGCTCCTCCATTCATGACATACACGAATCCGGACTGTGATCGACAATCATCTCTGTCGGTTTGGAAACTAGCATCGGCGTAACCCCTTACAACGAGCTCTTTCTCACCTCCATAAACTAGGAACATCTCTTTAGTCCTTTTCAGGTACTTCAAAATAGTCTTTACCGCCGCCCAGTGACTCTCACCTGGGTTGGCCTGGTATCTGCTTGTTAGGCTTGTTGCAAAAGCAACATTGGGCCTTGTACATATCATGGCATACATGATGGATCCGATTGCCGAGGCATACGAAATCCTACTCATCCTGCTTCACTCATCAGATGTCGAAGGACTCTGAGTCTCGCTTAGCCTTATACCATGTGAGAGTGGCAAGAACCCTTTCTTCACCTCACTCATGTTGAACCGCTTCAACACTTTATCTATGTACGTGCTCTGGCTTAAGCCGAGCAGCCTCCATGATATATCTCTATAGATCTTAATGCCTAAAATATACATTGCCTCACCAAGGTCTTTCATCGAAAACTTTCCATTCAATGACTCCTTGACCGAGTTTAGCATTGAGACATCATTTCCGATCAGTAGTATGTCATCCACATACAAGATCAAACACACTATCGAGCTCCCACTTAACTTATTGTATAAACAAGCGTCCTCTTTGCTTTTGATGAAACCGAGACCAGTGATGACCTCATCAAAACGAATGTTCCAGCTCCGAGATGCTTGCCTCAACCCATAAATGGATCTCTTGAGCTTGCATACCTTACTAGCGTTAGTTGGATCAACAAAACCCTCGGGCTGTATCATATACACGTCCTCGGTTAAATTTCCATGAAGGAAAGCCGTTTTGACATCCATCTGCCATATCTCGTAATCGAAATATGCAGCTATAGCTAGTACGATCCTCACCGAATTCAGCATCACTACCGGCTAGTAAGTCTCGTCGTAGTCAATTCCTTGAACTTGTCCATAACCCTTAGCGACAACCGAGCTTTGTGGATCTGAAAATTTCCATCCACATCGGTTTTCTTCTTAAACACCCATTTGCAACCAATGGCTGTTACGCCAGGCAGCGGATCAACCAAGTCCCAGACTTGATTCTCATCCATGAACTTTAACTCGGATCTCATGGCCTCTAGCCATGCTTCGGAATCTGGGCTCACCTCGCTTCCGCATACGTGGTCGGCTCATCGCTTTCTAGCAACAATACATAACGCACTCTATGCAATCTCTCGGACCTCCGTGGTTCCGGTGCCGCTTCCACTACGGGTTCCCTAACTGACTCCGGTATGATCTCATCACCAGCTGAGCCGTCCCCGAGTGGTCCTCAAATTTCTTCGAGCCAGACCGTCCTCCCACTGGCCTCTCAACTGAGAAACTCTTTCTCAAGGAAAACCCCATTCGGAGCAACAAACACTTTGTTCTCCTCACGGTTCTAGAAGCTATATCCCAAGGTTTCCCTCGGATATCCATGAATATGCATTTATCTGACTTGGGTGTAAGCTTGTCTGACATAAGTCGCTTGACAAATGCTTCACAACCCCAAATCTTTAGAATAGACAAACCGGGACTCTTCCCGGTCCACATCTCATGTGGTGTCTTGTCTACGGATTTTGATGGTACCCTGTTAAGTGTGAAATCTGCAGTTTCTAGAGCGTATCGCCAGAATGACAAGGGTAAATCCAATTTGCTCATCATAGACCGAACCATGCCTAACAACGTACGATTCCTCCGTTCCGACACTCCATTTCTCGGTGGCGTACCCGGAGGTGTGAGCTGAGGTAATATACCTCGGCTTTTCAGATGATCATCAAACTCCTGGCTCATGTACTCACCTCCATGATCTGATCGTAGAAGCTTTATAGTCTTGCCGAGCTGATTTTCAACCTCGTTCTGAAACTCTTTGAACTTCTCAAAAGTTTCCGACTTGTGCCTCATCAAATAGATATATCCATATCTACTCAAGTCGTCAGTAAAAGTCACAAAGTACTCATAGCCACCTCTGGTAGTTGTGCTCATTGGTCCACACACATCACTGTGTATCGGTTCCAACAGCTCGGACACCCTCTCGCAACTCTTTGCGAAAGGAGACTTAGTCATCTTGCTGAGAAAGCATGATTCACATGCCTCGAACGACCCGAAGTCGGACGAAGTTAGGATCCCATCATCATGGAGCTTCTTCATGCGTTTCAGATTAATGTGTCCAAGCCGGCAATGCCAGAAGTATGTCGGATTTATCTCATTAGGCTTATGCCTCTTGACATTCACGTTATAGACCGGCTCCTGTTCCAGATTCAATATAAATAGCCCATCAACAATGGGTGCATAGCCGTGGAACATACCATTCAAATAAAACGAACAACCATTGTCCTTTAAATTGAATTCATAACCCTGACTCGTCAAACATGAGGTAGAAATAATGTTCCGACTAAGTGCAAGAATGTAATAACAATTATTCAATTCCAAAATAAATCCAGAAGGAAGCTGGAGTTGCATCGTGCCGACCTCCAACGCAGCAAATCTTGCTTTGTTGCCGACCCTGATGTCAATCTCCCCTTGTGCCACATGCCTAGTTCTTACCAGCCCCTGCATCGAGTTGCAAATATGAACAACCGATCCGGTGTCAAATACCCAAGAGCTACTAGGTATGTCAGCAAGGTAAATGTCTATAACATATGCAACAAGTGTACCTTTTCCTGAAGCAGCATTCCCGGCCTTCTTGCCATGCTCTGCAAGTCACTTGCTACAGTTCCTCTTCCAGTGACCGGTCTCCTTGCAATGATAGCAAATGGTCTTCGTGTCCGGTCCAGACTTTGGCGCAGCAGCGGAGGTTACCGTCTCTGTGCCCTTTTCCTTAGCATTTTTCATGGACCAACTCTTCTTGAACTTAGCCGATTTCTGCACCATCAACACTTGATGTGTGCCTTTCTTAATATCCTGCTCTGCCACTTGGAGCATCCCATGCAATTCAGTGAGCTTCTTATCCATGCAATGCATATGATAGTTCGAGATGAACATACCATAGCTGGGCAGAAGAGAACCCAGAACTGCATTAGTAGCCAACTCATCCAAGAGCGGGAAGCCCAACCGATCCAAAGCTTGCACATATCCGATCATCTTGATCACATGTGGGCTCAATGGATCACCTTTCTTCAGCTTGCAAATCCATCAAGGATCGCCAGACGTTGAACCTTTCGGTCCTAGCCTGTGTCTGAAACATGCTCTTGAGACTCTCGATCATATCGTAAGCCTCAACATTTTTGAAATGTTGTTGCAAATCGGGCTCCATATAAGCCAGCATCAGACAGCTGATCTCCATTGATTCATCAACGAGTTTCTGGTAGGCATTCTTAGTTGTGGTATTAGCATTATCGGCAGGTTCCTCTGGAAGTGGATCCTCTAGAACATGTTCCTTTTTATCATGCTTGAGAACAATTCTCAAATTTCTATACCAGGTGGTAAAGTTTGTTCCATTCAGTTTATCCTTTTCCAGAATTGATTTCAATGCAAAGTTGGGTTGAGCAGGTGGTGCCATTGATCTACAACAGAAAAATATGCAATCACTAAGCAATGTGTTTATGTAGAGTAATTCAAGCCTAAACAGAAATACTCTCACTGAAGTCAGCATCTCTTCGCAGACTCTCAGTGATTCAGGATCCAACTAGCACATGCGACTAGTGAGCTTTAGCATCACTGCTAGACAACATGCCTATCCGGTAAGCAACTCCTTGCTAATCGTATCTCTATCGACTCACAGCCGGTCGGTAGGTATCTAATACCCGCCCCAACCTTCTTTGCCACAAGGCCTAAAACCGCTTTTGATAGCCTTGTCAAGTTAACCTGATGAAGTGCATGTTCGTGTCTGACACGAACCCTTCAGTTCAAGGACACCCAGCAGCACCCCAAGTTTATGAGCCCATTACTAGACGTACTTGAAGTGCAAAGGTGCAATATCGGGGATGGCAATTCGCTTGATATTCATGAGGGATCTTTCTACCATTCTAACATGCATAGAAAACAAGAAGCATAACAATCACAAATAAACATATATTGTGAAATAGTATGTCTCCTTCATGGATGTTCTTCCAGGTCGGCTCCGACTCCGATGACCATCTAGGAACTCCATCTTGTTTGTCACGCCGGGACGCCAAACCACCAACCTGATCTCTATAATCCAACTACTACAACTAGTAATGAATCTTACAGAGAATCACAAGTTGACACGCACGTTGTTATACATTATAATGATAGCACTTTGGCTCCTGCTGGCTGACAAAATGACGTGTGGGCCATGTATAAATTACACACATGCATCACATACACATGAGCCATACTATTCACATCAAACCTGCAAAACAAAGTTATGCATAGAATCGCATTACCGGTTTGTGTGTCGGGTATGAAATACAAGGCTCTACGCACACGACGGTCCCATCTAAACTCCGATCACGCCGAATTCTCTGATCTGACCGATCTCATCGATCATCGCGAATCTGATTCGGATTTACATTTCACTGTTAACCCCGATGGCGGATAACCGACCGGTAGGAGTAGATCGTGTCACGACCTCATCGATCCTGATTGATAGAAAACATAGCCTCATCGATGCCCATGTGCAGTTGATGTCATCAACCGTGCACATAGCCAATCCCATAAACATCGACAAATCTCATCTGCCGCCTCCACATATCTAATATGCATATGATCTGAAACCAAGTCCTATATCAGTGGCTCTGATACCACTGTTGGGTTCTACCGTAGGGTGCATCGGCTTCAAATTAAAATTTTCCTACGCGCAGAACAACTAGGAACATGCTACGGGAATGGATCACAGATCGTTACCACTAGACATGCAGTGTCATGCAGTGGAAGAAGAGTTGGGGCAGGGCGTTCGCGTGGATCATCTCCTCCTTGTCCGATCTCCCTCGAACAGTCAGTCATCGGTTCCCACGTACAAGTTCGTCGGAGTGGCGCAGGTGCACCACCTCTAACGGTATCCCCGCGTGCAGGAGGAACACCGTGCGGCGGACTGCTAGGTCCGATCACACAGTCGGCGGCAAGTGGAGGTGTCTATTCGCAACACATGCAAACCCTAGTGACAGCGCAGAAGGGATCAACCACATGAGTGTGCCGCACCTCCACTTTATATAGGCGTCCGTCGCGGGCTCAAAACTTGGGCCTCGCACGGACCCTAAAGCCCATAAGCCTACTCGGCCACAATCCGAATATAGCTCGGATCACATCCGACCATTGTCCTCGGATCCGACCTCATAGGTTCCTTCCCTTAAGCCCGCGACCCCTTAGGTTAGGTTCAAGCCGGCTTGGTCGCAGTTTGGATCACCTCCGAACTGCACGGTTGGTAGCGGACTCTAGACAGGCATGCCGAACACCAAGCAGACTATGAAGCTGGTGAGGCGAACCTGTACACCACACGTCCATTCCTTTTGCCACACGATATATGTTGTCGGGCTCAAGGCGAGTCTGTCATCCTTGTGCTAGCCCGACCTCTTTCTCGTTCCAGTGATGTCGACCATAAACCAGATTATCTCATAATCCTTGTCGCATGGCCATGCTTATCTTGGTCGGATCACACAAGGGGCCCAGAGTATATCTCTCCTGATCGAAAAGGAAAATCCCATCTTGTCCGACCACGTCTCGCAGCATGGGTCTAGACAAGCCCGAAATCTACCTTTGTAACTACCCAATCACGGAGTAGCGTTTGGTCGGTCCAAAGCAGGTCGGTCACCATCCCAAGTACATGTTCCAGCTCAGGTCTTAGGACATATAATGTATGTTGTACTAGAGACTCATAGATGACATATCGCTGCGTCTCATAGTTGGGTCTATCTGACTCGGACCTTTTCTAGACTCGGATCCGACTACGTCGAATCCGACCACAGATCCTTCCAAGTCCATATTATTCGGTTAGCATGCAATGCTCCCTGGCTAGTGAGACCAAGCCATCGACCGTGTCATATGCTAGTCTAGTCGGCTACGCGTCCACACAGCCCTTTAGACTAGGGACCTTTTAGGACAGTCATCATACAATGCATAGTCCCACAAACAAGTCACATACTTGCTGATACACATCATTGATAATGTCCAAGGACTATCTTTATTCATAAACACATAGGAAATATTATCATACATGATTGCCTCTAGGGCATATCTCCAAGAGTCGCTTCCATGCTTCCCTCACGGATGGTGTAGTTGTTCCTTGGCGCTTGCACTCCTCCTCAACATCTGTGAAGCTCCGACAATACCTATGCATGCACAAGGGAGAACTGACAAGTAGTATACCATCCTCGAAGGGGTCAAGTGAGCACGTCTAAAGGAGATGATTCACCTCTGTGTATGTGAAGTAGATGTCGCACATGTCACTTGCCGAACGGACTCTTGACATGGTGATGTCCATAGGATGCTCCGGATCATCTCCCCCCCCCTGGTAAAGATCTGGCCTTGGATCGAAAACCAAATCACCATGGGAAAGAGATGGCTTCGACGTGTATGAGTGGACGTTCACCAAGTACTCGTCATCTTGAAGCTCGAGATGGGCACTCTCCAATGTCGCACTGTCTTGTGATTCCTTCAAAATGAGTAAGGACAACAAACTCTTGGAAAAACAAATGTGGTTAGCGTTAGTGCAAAACCAAGCATTCAAGAGGTGATTCACCAAACAAGTGTCGTCATCAAGCATAGCATAGGGGGTGACAAAGGATTGTGACATGGCATGTAAGCATATCAATCGAGCACAAGCAAAGATAGCATGGGACAAGTATGCAATTGTGAGGTAGTGATGCATATATGTGTGTCAAGAGAATAAGCATCTACCTCGAGGTCATAGAAAGCATTCACAAATTGCTGAATGAAAGGTCTATGGTAAGCATATGAATCATTCACAACACCAAAGAAGATGAGATGTCTAAACACATGGGTCAAGTGCAAGACAATCCAAGCATAACGTGCATAGGGTGTAGTGAAAATCGTGTGGCACTCAACACAATAGAAAGAGCAATTGTTCATCATGTGTGAGGCAATCAAGTCAATTATGTGACAAGCAATGGAACATGGCATATGTGAAGTGATGAAATTTTTGCAACCAATCATATGATAGTAACAAGTAATCCAAGAATTGGATGCAACACACAAGGCATATATATCATGATGCATGGAACGGTGAAAATGACAAGTTGAAGCAAGATATCTAACATGTGTGCAATCAAGTGGTCCAAGATGAACAATAAGTCTCATGGGGCAAGAAACACAAGTAGTATGATCCATAATATCCATGCTCATGGTTTTGGTGTTCTCAAAAGAGAAGGATATCACCTTGAAAGCATATCCTTGTGCGTCGATCATAATGCCGAAACACAAGCAAGTGCGATGTAGAATCGTCGTGGTAGAAGGTGGTTCACTCTCAAGAGCTTGGATTGTCAACTCACGTGACGTGGAAGTTGACACGAAGTTGAAGTATCCTACACATGCACAAAAGAATGCAAAGAACGTATGTGCATGGTAGATAAACACATCATCCATCATGATGGTTCTCTAATCTTGCACATAACCATTAGAAGCACAAGTGCATGAATAATGTGATGCAACAATGGCTATATTCATGGCACTAGGTATTTGGTGCAAAGAGGTAAGACAAGCATGCTTCACAACAAGTATGTCAAAATCTCCAAATATATGCGAGAATGCTATGGGGGCAATCTCATTAGCAAGACTAAAAGCATTGTTGCACTCATTACATGTCAAATCATCTAGAATGAGAGAGGAAACACATGGAGATATATGACAAGAAGCAGTAACAATCATGTGAAAAACATGTAGATGGTTGTCATCACCCGCATGAAATGAGCAAGTGTGAATCATTGGTGATGCAACATAAGCAAGCATATCAATCATGTCGTGCAAACTAGTGGAGCGAAGATGCAGCACACTAGAGAAAATCATGGCAATCATATCATGTGAGAAAATTATAGGCATAGGCAATGCACATGACATATCGCAAGCACGAATAAAAAGCAAGATCATAGTATCATCATAGGAATGGGTCATGAATGGAACATGGCAATAACAAGCAATATCTCCACCAAGCTTGCAAATACACATACAAGTAGTAGAATCAATCATCATGTGTAATGCAAAGCATGGGTCACAAATGCGTAGTAAAGGCAGATGAATAAGCCTGTCATGCAAAGTGAACATGACAAGATGGGCATATAATATGTAATGGAAAATAACCCATAGCCAAGTGAGGGCCATGTAGAAGAAATACGCAAAGTCTTTGTGCGAAGAGAGCGGTGGCAAAGACAATCCATGGGATCCCAAGTCATCATTGCTCTATAGAGCTCGTTTTGTCAACTCGTGGGATTGCAAGGTTGACAAGTATTCATGGGTACCTACACAAAAGAGACACAAACCGAAGAAATTGTGTGTGTGGTAAATGTACACATCATCTATCATGATGTGTATGTGCATGTGAGAGTAGCACAAGATAAGCATCACTCAAACATGATGTGACCTAAAGAATTATCACAAGAAATCATATGTAACATGGCATCACAACTAATAGACTCCACATGGCAATCATCAAACTCATCATAAATCAGTAAATAATCACATGGGGAAATCATACTAGCATGAAGCATGGTAATAGGTTGATCAACATCATGCAAGAAATCAATGTCAAGAATGTCCACTAGTGAGACAAGAGCATCACCTTCACCTATGTTACCTTGTTCATTCCACTCAAGTGGTGTAGGTGAGGTGGTAAAGACCAAATGGTGGTCATCATCATCAACTTGATGGAACCATGTCGGGGGTGCATCATATTCCACCATGGCCATCGTCCTGTCCAAAGGCAGGACATAGTCGTCGCGAATCGGCGCGTCATCATATATGGGACCTAGCACCAAATGAGAAGACACAATAGAGGTAGAGGTCAAGTCGTTAGAGTTCAAAATGTCCTCACAAGACCTATAAACTATCACACTCTCTCTATGTAGAGGTTCACTCACTCCCTCAAGGTAGGTGCACTCAAACTCGCATATGGTGGAGTCACTCATCTCACTCAAGTGGTGGGGGTTGTGGCTCTCCTCGCATGGGAATTGGGGCAACACATCATATATGGGGCTAGTGGTGAAGTCACTCTCACTCTCAATATGGTGGCAAAAGTCACTCAAGTCATCATACGTCGCCGTGGTCGAGGTGAAATACTCAACTATCTCATCACCGTCACTGTGGATAAAAGGCCAAAGATGGCACATCATCACTCTCCTCCATGACCGAAGGGAAAATCCCATGCCAGATCATCTCGTCACCGTCGCCATGGATGAAGGCCGAAGATGGCACATCATCACTCTCGCCTCCTAAGATGGAAGCATCATCCTTGATCATCACCGTGTTGCTCGCCTCCAAAGCTTGGTCCTTGATGGTCTCCATAGTCGTAGTCGTCGCTGCATCATCTTGAAAAAGAGTCGTGGAGGACTCGGCATCATCAATGCCACAAATAGGGATGGAGGTGAAGTCGAACTTGGGAGCATCGTCTTGGAGCTCGTCGGGCTTGGACATCATGGTGGTACTAGCCTCATGCTCGCCGTCTTGGAGCTTGGTCTTCGGGAAGTGTGCTTCGGGTGGAGAAGCCTTAGCCTTCATGAGTTCTTGTTCCGCCTTGAGAGCACCAATGCAGTAGTCGTCGAGGGACTTGTAATTCTTGAGGAAGATAGTCTTGGAGATGTCGTTGTGTAATCCCATCATGAAGTGGAACTTCATTGAAATGGGGTCGTGCACGCCGGCTCGTCGCGAGGCATTATTCATCTCCTTGAAGTACACGTAGATGGACTTGGATCCTTGGATGGTGTTCTCCAATTGGCGTAGAAGTTGTTCCGTGTAGGTTGGGGGCACAAACTCTCGCCGCATAGCTCTCTTTGTCGTGGGCCAACTCATGTCGTAGCTCTCCGAAGGTGTGTGCAACCACCATGTTGACGCGTAGTCGCAGAAGCTTCTTGTGGCGAACTTCACTTGATCTTGAGGAGGAACTTGATGTAGCTTGAGGTATTCGTCCATCAAGTGCTCCCACTCGAGATACTCCTCGGGTTATAGAGTTTCATAGAAATTAATCTCATGGTCGATGCCGAGGTCGTAGTAGCTCGTGGAAGTCGCGAACTTGAGCTTGGTGAGCTTCTCTTGAGTGTGGTCTTGGGGTGCTTGTTGGCGAAGATGTCGTATGTCCGTAGGCGAAGATGCCTTTAAGTCGCTTGGGGAAGATGCCAAGGGAGATGGTGAAGTCGTAGAGTGGTGTTTGGTGTTGAGCTCTTGACCTTTATGTTCTCGTCGGTGGTGGTGTCGATGCTGATGTGACCTTGCTAGAGATAGTAGCTCGGAAGCATGTGCATTTGAACGTCTTCTCGAAGATGAGGAATATCTCTTGTAGGACTTGATGAGGGCCTTGGTCTCTTCCATTTGAGCATCCATCTTGGCGTCGAAGTTGTTTTTCATGGCACCAAACTCGTCGTTGTTTTTGTAGAACGGAGATGAAATGCCTTGCCTATCCATCACAAGACTAGAGCAAATGTGAGTGGGATAAAGAGAAGAACTAGACCGAGTGTACGTTAACCAATGTTGAAGATGGATCAATGGCCACTCAATAATGTAACAAGGAAATAGCACAATTGGTACCGGATCTTGTCAATTCTCACACCTACACAAGTAAGGCTAATGGAGTAGCTTGGTGAGGATAGTGGCACAAAAATTTGATGCAAAATGTTAGCAAGAGTCAATAATGTTGAAAGAGATTCACAAATTCGCAAGTGAAACAAGTAGACTAATAGCAATATGTGGCACACAGAAACGCACACACATATAGATAAATGGGGTCGCGCAACCAAGGAATGAGCTTAAAATGTGGAATCCATGGAAAATGCTCTTGTTGCACAACTCTAGAGAGATGCTAGCATGATTGCTCAATAGGCGGATACGACACTTGTGCACAACCTATAGGAGACAAAAAATGCAACGACTTCTATCCCAATTATGCTATGTATATATGGTTCCCGGTGTTCTTCTCAAGATGATCCAAGATGATCTTATATGCAATGTGGTATGATGCTATGTCACTTGGTTACAAGCTTCTTTGTTCTCTTTTTCTTTTGCTTAAAAGCTTTTTTTATGGCCACTATGCGAAATGTACAAACCAAGATAGCAATCGTGTATATGCTGGAACAAACTTGTGGCACACAATATGATATGATACCAAAATGATATGGTATGTATGCAGTGGAAGGTGTAGATCACTAATGTGCACAAGTAAAGTTGCCGGCAATACTCAAAGTCTAGTATCGATAGGCAAGTGATGCAAAATGGGCTAGGGGTTATCAATGCAATTGCAAGGGGAATATACAATGGCGTCGTCGAGGCTACCGTCCATGGTGATGATGATTGGCGGTGTTCTTGATGTCGAATCGTTCCTAGTTAGCCGAAACACCATAGGAAACGGAAAAACCACGAACTCAAAATCTCAAATGTCAAATGTCAAATGTCCCTAGAACAGAGAGTGCTAAGCTCCGTACCAGGGGTAGCAGCAGTACAAAGGATTTCGATCTACACGGATGATGTGGCCCTCTTCATCAAACCTACGGCCCAAGATCTTGACTTTGTCAGAGCGGCGCTTGGTGCTTTTGTGGAGGCCTCGGGATTACATGTAAACTACCGGAAATCATCGGCGATAGTGATAAGAGGAGACCTGGAGGATAAGCAAAGGGTGGCAAACTTACTGCAATGCGAACTGGCGGAATTCCCTTGCAAGTACCTCAGACTCCAACTAGCCATTAAGAGTCTCACAAGGGCTGATTGGCAACCCATGTTGGACCAAGTGCGTCACCATGTCCCAGCTTGGCAGAGAGGAAGGATACATCGCCCTGGCCGACTCATTCTTGCCCAGTCAGTGATTTCAGGAAGGCCTTTTGATCACCTCATGGTCATGGATGCTCCGGCTTGGGTGTTTGACGAGATAACAAAGTAGATGAGATCTTTTTTCTGGGCTGGCAAAGAGAAGGTGAACGGGGGCCAGTGCCTTGTCGCGTAGGATACCATCTGTAGACCCAAAAGCTACGGTGGGCTGGGAATCAAAAACATGAAGCTACAAGCAATGGCATTAAGGGTCAGATGGGAGTGGCTTCAGAGAACTGACCTACACAGGCCATGGCAGGGACTACCAATGGTTGAAGACAGATAAGCTCGGGCGGTGTTCGATGATAACCCACAAGTATAGGGGATCACAACAGTTTTCGAGGGTAGAGTATTCAACCCAAATTTATAGATTCAACACAAGGGGAGCCAAAGAATATTTGAAGGTATTAGCAGTTGAGTTGTCAATTCAACCACACCTGGAAATTAATTATCTGCAACAAGTAATCAGTAGCACAATAGTTTGATAGTTTTGATAGTAGTGACAGCAGCAATAGTAATAGTAACAGTGATAGCAGTAATTTTGTAGCAAGTGTAACAGTGATGATAGCAGTAATAACGCAGCAAGATCAATATAAATAAATTCGTAGGGATTGGATCGGTGACTTGTTGGATGATATTCATCATGTGACAGTTATAACCTAGGGCGATACGGCACTAGCTCCAGTTCATCGATATAATGTAGGCATGTATTCTGTAAATAGTCATATGTGCTTTATTAAAAGAACGTGCATGCCATATTTTGTCCTACCCTCCCGTGGCAGCGGGGTCCATATTGGAAACTAAGGGTTATTAAGGCCTCCTTTTAATCGAGAACCGGAACAAAGCATTAACACATAGTGAATACATGAACTCCTCAAACTACGGTCATCACCGAGAGTGGGCCCGGTTGTTGTCATGCCGGGGTTGTCGGATCATAACACGTAGTAGGTGACTAGAACTTGCAAGATCGGATCTAAAACATGGATATAATGATGAATTTATAAACGGTTCAGATCTGAGTTCATGGCACCGGGGCCCAAAGTGACAAGAATTAAGCATAGCAGAGTCATAGCAACATCAATCTAAGAACATAGTGGATACTAGGGATCGGGCCCTAACAAAACTAACTCAATTACACGATGAATCTCATCCAACTCCTCACTGACCAGCGAGCCTATGAAGGAATTACTCACTCCCAGTGGGGAGCATCATGGAATTGGCGATGGAGATGGGTTGGTGATGACGAAGAACGAAGAACCCCCTCTCTGGAGCCCCAAACGGACTCCAGACCTGCCCTCCCGAGGAAGAACAGGGCTTGGCAGCGGCTCCGTCTCATGGATCGCGATAATTCTTTCTTCCTGATTTTTCTCTCAAAAATAGGAATTTATAGCGTCGGTTTAAGGGACAGCGGGGCCACCAGGTGGGTACAACCCACCTGGGCTCTCCAGGAGAGGGCAGCGCGCCCTAGTGGGTTGTGCCCACCCAGGGGCCCCTCTCCGGTAGGTCTTGGCTCCAGAAATTCTTATTTATTATATAAAACTTCCTCGCGAAGTTTCGTTCCATGCCGAGAACTTTTATTTCTGCACAAAAACAACACCATGGTAGTTCTGCTGAAAACAGCGTCAGTCTGGGGTTAGTTTCATTCAAATCATGCAAATTAGAGTCCAAAACAAGAGGAAAAGCGTGAGAACAAGTAGATACGTTGGAGACGTATCAACTCCCCCAAGCTTAAACCTTTGCTTGTTCTCAAGCAATTCAATTGATAAACTGAAAGTGAGAAAGAAAAAACCTTTACGAACTCTTTTGCTCTTGTTTGCATAAATAAGCTTAAACAGCACCCAGGTTTTCAGCCAACATTATAACTAACCATGTCAAGAATAACATTTAATGATTATATTAACTCATATCAAAGACATAATCAGCTAGCGAGTGCTAATAAGAGATCTCAAACAGCAACATGTTGTCAAAACAACCATGATATAATATGACAATAGCGGTATCTCGCTAGCCCTTTCTGAGACCGCAAAACATAAATGCAGAGCACCTCCAAAGTTCAAGTAGCGACTAAACATTGTAATTCATGGTAGAAAAGATCCAGTCATGATGCACCCAACATTAGCTACACAGAATGCATAAATCATGACAGCTATGCTCTACTCTGTTTCTGGCGCTTGTTTTAGAAGGTGGTGACACAACATAAAAGTAAATAGATAGTTCCTTCGCAGAGGTAAGCAGTGATTTGTAGAGGTGCCAGAGCTCAATTTTTAAAACAGAGATGAATGATATTTTGAAACATGCACCATTCTTATTATAACATCCCGATTCTCGGAATGTTTAAGAAAACGTTTTCCAAAAATCAGGACGAGAAAATTTCGTTTGTTTTATTTGTTAATAAAAGCTTAAATTGAGTTTTCATAAAATTAGTGGATTTAATTTGAACTAATGTCAACTTAAATTAAATTTGTGTTTTGATCTTTTGTTTTAACTGGTTTTTGAATTTGTCTTCGGCATATTTAAATATGCGAGTCTACACTTTCTTGGATATCTCAGTTCATTTGATATGTATTCGAGCTTTTAATTTCTTTCTAGATTTTCTTTTTCTTGTTGTCATACTCTGTACAGAATTCCTACCCAGCATCTTCTCTCTTCCGTGTGTGCGCATCTTACATTTTTCCTCCCAACCGAATTGGGCCAAACCCATATCTCTCTTTTGTTTTTATTTTGTTTTCTCTGTTTCCTACCCAACCACTCCTTCTCTATATTTTTTCTTCCCCATGGGCCTGGCCGAAGTGGCCCATCTCTCCCAACCAACGAACCCCTCTCCTCCTTGTACGTTCACAACTCACGGAAGATGAAATCTCAACAGCCACCTACCTGCACACATAGAAACTCCGCACCTTCCTTTAATTCCTCCTCCCTTCCTATTCCTCTCACGCCTCCTCTTCTTTCCTTCCTCTGTACGTTCACAATCTACAGAGAGTAGAAACGTAACGTACAGAAGAGAAACAACCCCTCCTCTAACTTTCCTTAAATCTCATTCCTTTCCAAAACTGCAGGCACCATGCTATGCGCCTCCACCTCCTTTTCCAATTCTCCTGACACCCAGCCTTCTCCCTTCCTCTCTGTCTCCAGAAACTCTGTCCAAAGAATGATGCACCATGGACACCAATGCTCCATCCCGTTGATGCAGGCCCTCCCCATCCATGCCCTTGCGCCAGAAGGTTCCCCTCGACACCATGATTCCATTCAGTGAAGAAGGAACGCGATCCGTCAAGCACACACGAAGAATTCTGCATGCCTGCGTACACTGTTCATCAAGTTCGTCGCACTTTTCCATCAAACTCGGTGAGCCTCTATCAAATTCCTTTTGCATGCATACTTGTCATCACCTAGTGTATCCCATAGACATCATGATTCAACCTATCTCTGTCGTTGGCCGCGTGTGTCCAAAACCGAATTCGATTCGATGGCATAAGCATAATTCTTTAGTTTTGTTCATCATATGACTTTGAGTCCAATAGATAAAATTCTCCATATGACCGTAGAAATCCAGTGATGGGGTTAGATTGTGGGTTCTATCTTGTGATCAGTAGAAGAGATATAATCTTAGTCGTTTTTTTTTCTGTATGGAATCCAAATAGGTTTTGTGTTGGTAAAACTTTTCTATTGGTATGTTATTTCTATGTCTCTCGTTATGCCTAGGAGTATCAAATGGTTTACTCGATTGATTTGAAGGTGCATTTTATTTTTTTTGTAGCATTTCGTGTAGATAACTTTGTGCATCATCTAAAAGTATGATATGCCTTTCTATTAGTTCCTTCGAGTTATTACATTGTGTAGGAGTTGATTGGTGCATTAGTTATCATCCCTCATACATGATTGCCGCGTGTTATTATTTTAATTAGATTTGGAGCATTATTAATGTAATCTTATTATCATTATTTTGGTTATGTTTGATACTTATTGTTTGCGAGCGTACAATATTTGGTGAACGCTCGACATGGTTATATTGATGTGGAATTATTCTAAACTTTGCATTATGTATCGAATAATGGAATATTTCATGTTTCGATTATTTCTTTTGTTTAGCATGAATATATCTTAGATATATTTTCTATATTCATTTACATCCATGTAGCATGTGTGTTTTATATATTCTAAATCATGTCATGCCTATGATAGTGGTCCGTTAATCTATTATTTTGTTGTTTAGTTTCCTTATAGTAGTTGTCTTGAATTGGCATGTTAACTTAGAACATAGCCATGGTTGTGATGAATTACTTGTTGTAGGCACTCTATTAGCATTTTAATTATCTATCGCGTCATGCGTGGTTCAAGATCACTTTCTCACTTTCCTAAGTTGTGTGACATGTCATGTTTTATGTGTTATTTTAGTAGCAACTTTTAAGTAATTGTTAGCGCGATTTTGTAGATGTTTATTGTTTAGTATTGCATGGATAGTTGCTTTATGTCATTGTTATATTTGCATTCTATATAGAATTTATTCGTTGTGACATAGAGTTCAGTTCATTGTTTCTTGGTAATTAGCAAACGTGTTATATTTACCTAGGATTGTAGCTATGCATGCTTAGTTGATTGACATGTCATATTAATATTTACTCAAGTAGAAGGCATATTTGGTTTTATGCCTACCATGTGTTATATCATTGGTAGTTTGTACCTTATGTTCATACATTTGGTTAATGTTTACTTGGAAGATATATCACAGTGATTTGTTGATACCATACATTCTTTTATTTAGGAATTTCTTGCCTTATCAATACCATGTCATGATGATCGATTGTATAACTTGATTGCATAACGCGTGTGTGTACCAATCTATGTGTTGTATGATGCTTAGTTGTGTACCTTTTATATATTTGCAAGTGTATGATGACTACATAGAAATGCATGTCATCTTGTTATTCATGCTTCTATAACACATGTTGATTTGGTTGATGAGATGATCTAGTTGTATACTTTCCTACATGCTTAGTATGCTTCCATGTTCTCATTTATCATAACTAGCATGGTAGTGTTGTATGCTAACGTCGTGCTTGATCTTTAGGTCACTTTTTATCAACTAGGTTATCTCATAGTTACACGTTGCATTTTATTAGTAGCATATTTTGGTATCTCGTGTCATGATCTTCCATGCTTAGCATCATATCTGGTTTAGCTTACTGTTGCATTTGTGGTATGCCTAAGTCTAGACATCAAGTCATGCTAGTTATCTTTCATGTGTTATTATATTCCATGTGTTATAGTTGTACTTGTGTTGGTCATATGTGCTTGACTTATCTCATGTTAGTGTTATGAGTGTTTGGCACATGTGGCATTAGCTCATCACATGATTAGGATAGTTCACCTTTCAATAGTTGAGTTGTGTCTTTCTCATATGCTTAGTGCACATTGTTGCTTTGTTGTTAATCATGTTGTGGTAATATTTTTGCTAGAGGTCATTTGGATATTAGTTGTTTCCTTTATTATAAAGAGTGTCCTAGTTTAGTATCTTCTCATGGTCACTCATATGTTTAATGCTTTTGTTATTAGATAAGACCTCTTCACGATTCTATACTCACATGCCTTGTATGATGTGTCTGTTTATTTAATTTTCCAATTATTTTTGTGATAGCATTGGTTTGTCTTTTTTCATAGAAATGCTTGCTAATAGTTGTTATGATTGGTGTTTAGTCTTTGCTTATTGTTAACCATTATAAAATATTTGGATACATCCAAATATTTACTTGTGGTTGATTATTAATCTTAATCATATCATGTCTGGATAGTAGTTCACTCTTTTATAGTTTCTTGTTAATTGTTTGACAAATGACTTGGTTTGTTATAATAGAGTTGATCCTATTTTATATTAATAATGTTATAGGGTTAGACCTAGGTCAATTCGATTCATGTTGTTGAGTGATGTTTGATTGCTTAACTAGTATGGTTTGTAATGTTTGTTCGTTTGTCTTACAGAACTATTGCCTTTCGAATTATTATATAGTTGATGTATATGTTTGACTACTATTGACCATTATAAATATTTAGATTCTATCTAAATATCTATTTGTGGTTAACTATTACCTTCATCATGTCATGTTGTAATTGTGTGGTTAAATGCATAGGATGGTTCCTTTTCATGTGTGTTGATGCCATTGTGTTTGTTAGATAGTAGTTTCCTATATAGTTTGTCGAGATGTGTAGTGGGCATTACTAGTGTTTAATTGCATATTCGTATTGGAACGTTAGTCTTGATCGCCAAGTATTTCTTAGTTGCGTCAACCTCAACCATGTCACTTCAATGAATCCTTTCTCTTACATCCTAATCAAACTCATTTCGAAGTCTCCATCTTGATCAATATCTTGTTGTCCATCCAATTTTAAATTGTTTTGGATGTTATTTGGATTTACTTTTGTTTTGGTATTTATTGTTTGTCTTTTGCTATCGTTCCGACGAGTAGGGAGTGACGATATCGATGTTGGACATGGACAGAACAGGTTACTGAAGGACTCAACAACGAAGGCATGCCTTCTTCTTTGATCATACTTATCCTATGGTTTACAAAATTGCATTGAGTTTTATTGTTTCTATGTGCATGCTATTTTAATTCTCGTAGCTAGCGTGTCGATTGACACATTACCTTGATCCGCTTCTCGCCTATTCACTTGACACCTGAGTAGAATTATAGTATTCTTGTAGAGTAGAAATGCTTAGCCATGTTTATTACCCTATAGGTGCTTTGTTGAATGACCTCTGAGTCATTGACAGTTGAAACTTACCGCTGAGCTAGGCCAGATGGCCTTATTGATATCCTCTACTCTCTTCTACTCTGGGTGAAACTTACCATCTAAATACTGGTGCGGGTGACAGCTGAATCAAGGATTGAAGGAGTGATTGGCTGCCCTTCACGAGTTGAAGGGGGCAATCAGTCGTCCGTGCCGCTTAAGGCCTAATAAGTCTTGGATTTGAAGATTGTGATAACAGTACAGCCACATGCTATATGGGCACTGGCTTGGTCAAGTAAGCTAGTCAGCCTTAGGTGTCGAAGTCGTTGTATCGCAGATGGGATAGCTGCCTTGCGAGGAGTATCCTCGGCACAGATGGGGGGGACCGGTTTGAGGATGCACTCTTAGTTCCGTGCGCCAGACCCGGTGGGCATGTCACATCTTTGGGGGATCTAGTCTAAAGACCTCGTCACAATCTCCCTGCCGGTATACTAGATGGTGTACTACGCTAGCGGCGGCTAGTGGCAACAAGTCGGGATTGTGTCGTGTGGGTAAAGTGTACAACCTCTGCAGAGTGTAAAACTATTTGAATAGCCGTGTCTCGGTCAAGGACAACACATGAATCTTTCTCGACATACAGGACCTGTCTTGCTTATTCCCTCTTTGCCCCTATTTTCGAAACCTATGAAGGACGTGAGTTGATCGAGGATCCTCACTTGAAGAAATTTATTCTGGAGATAAAACATGTTTTCATCTAAAACTACTTTTATCCAACTGCTTTATTTGTCAAACAAAATTAGCTTTTTTTGACAAATAGCTTTTCCCCTAAAAAAATTAGCTTTATGCAAATGAGCCATATAGCCTTCCTTTGAAGCCACATGTAGCTATTAGGTCCTTCCCCGTGGGAGGCATGTTGAGTACGTAATGTACTCATGGCAATAATTTTGTTGACAACAGAGTTCCATGAAGACGAAGGTGATGAGTACGACTACTATGGTGATCTGTAGGAGTGAAGTCACGTGGACTACATCGAGTGCCTGTGGCTGAGATGGAGTCACTATGCATTTTACTTTCCGCTGTTTTCTGATTGTAAATGTCATGAGACATCTCACTAGGTATGTCTTGTGACAAATATACTACTTGTAATGCTTTTACGTATTCTGCAATGGTATCATTTCACTGTGTTGTCAACAATGATCCTGGGGTTCACAAATATACACAGGAGGATCTGGAAGTTAATTCCGGGTTCTCACACTTATTCACTTCACGACCATCAGTTATCAACATCTTCCATGCTAAGCAGCTAGTGGCGGTTCCCAAGCGATAAAAGTAAAGGTTTACTCCCCCTCCACCATCAATCACACTCCACAGCTTGTCCGAAACAACGGGTGCCATCCATACCAACATCAGTCCCGGGGGAGTTTTGTTTAATTATTTGCATTTTTTAGTTCGGGACTGGGAATCCCTATTATCGCCCATTTTCTCGTGTGATGGCGAGTGAATGAACACTCGACCTGAGAATAACCCGCTTAGCATGGCAGATATCGACCACCTCCTGTCGTTCCATGAACGATCCAGGCACATAAAAAGGATAATTTTTAGAAGTTTTTAGAGGTGGCACATGCAAATTTACTTAGGACGGCAGGGTAATACCGTATATAGGTAGGTATGGTGGACTCATCTGGAATACCTTTGGGTTCAAGGTTTTTGATGTAGAAGCAGAATCCCCACTTAGTACAGGGGAAGGCTAGCAATTTAGATTGAGAAGCGGCCAGCTAGAGAGCAACAACGATCATAACCATGCATTATGCATAAGTAACATTGGACACTAGCGTGAGTAGGATATGAACACCATGAACATAAATATCATAGAGGCTATGTTGGTTTTGATTCAACTACATGCATGAACATGTACCAAGTCAAGCCACTCGAACATTTAGAGGAGGATACCATATCATCATACTACATCACAATCATTTTAATGCTATGTTGATATCCAAGATAAATCATTATCAACTCCCAACTACTTATGCATGGCATGAGAAACTATAATCTCTAATTGTCATTGCAAACATGTTTAATCATAATGGGCTGAAGCCTGTATACTAGGTTAAACATATTTACACAAACAGAACAAGTCGAGTTCATACCAGTTTCTCTCTGCCATGGCCAGTTCATCGAATGTCATCATTATTGCCTTTCACTTGCATGACCGAACGATATGAAAATAATAATAGTGCAAGTGTGCCATGGACTAAGCTGGAATCTGTAAACATTTTATTCAACAGGAGAAGACAAGGTAAAATATGCTCTTTATTAGTTCAACAATTATTCATATGAGAGCCACTCAAAATTTTAATCGTGGTCTTCTCCTCGGTACAACTCGAATAAAAAAGAAAAGAAATTCAGAGAAACACACTGAAATATTTTTGGAGTTTTTAGTTTTCTTCAACAAGCAAAAAACGAGAAAAACTATTTACACGGGAAAGCTCCCAACAAGCAAAAGAAGAACAAGGAAATCTTTTTGGGTTTTCTTTTCAGTACTACTACTAAGCATGCATAGAAAGTTAATTACTACAACTAATTTTTTGGTTTTTTTCTAAAGTTTTTCAAACACACTAGAAGAAACCAAGAAAAATAAAACTAAGCATGGATGATACAATGAAAAAGTGTGAACACCGACAAATGAAATAAGTGGACATGAATGTGATGTCGGTGAGAACACGTACTCCCCCAAGCTTAGGATTTTGGCCTAAGTTGGTAATCAATCAGTAGCTTAGAGGGTAGTAGGGATCCTGAGGAGCAGGCATCCACTCGTCCCACTGCTGGGGCTCCTGTTGTGCTGCCGCCGCAGCAGCTTGAGTGTTTTGGTAGGTGATGATATCTGCAGGCATAATCATATATCCTCCCCTGGTAGAAGAATCAAACAAAGCAGGTGCAGGCAATGGAATAATATCACGAGTTTTAATGCTAAAGACCAGGTTATAAGGAATGGGAATGCCAGGAGAGTTATTATGAATGAAATGGTGGTGATCCATGGGTACTCGGTCTAGGTAAACATTGGTCAAAGGATAATCATGAGGGCGTATCTCAACCTCGAAGTGAGACGCAAAACGAGTAGCAAAATTCCCACCATGTATTTCACCCTGTGATTTATTAAGATGGAGGCGACGAGCCACAATAGCTCCCAAGCTATAAGTGTTGTCACCCTCTAGTGCTCGGCGAAAAACAACAAATTCTGGTGCACTGAGCGCACCTACTTTCTTCCTAGCAAGCAGGCACTTAGCAACAAATAAAGCAAAATAATGTACAGCAAGAAAGTATAAGCTAGCAGCCGTGGTGGCTGACACTCCTCTCTCATCTCCCACTGTAAGAGTGCGATAAAAAGCCTCAAACCCAGCTGGCCTAGGCTCAGCCAGACTCCCATCGGAAGGGATCATGCATATGTCACAAAACTCAGTAAGTGGTAGCTGATGGTTTTCAGCATATAAATCAAAGCTCACTTCAGGAGGATTATTTCTAGGCAAGAAAGTAAAGCTCTGAACAAAGATGTTTGTGAGGATTTGGTGCTGGTCACACTCATCTGCGATGAAGTCGGTGAGGCCGGCATTAGAAATATATTGCATGAACTCCTCATGAATTCCAGCCTCTTGCAGGAACAGGGTGTGCGGCCATTCGCACAGCCGTTCCTCCGTCAACCTCCGAGGGTGGAGATCACTGTCAGAAGACTCCCCAGTAACACCCTTGGAGTTCTTCTTAGAGCCAAACTTCCTAAAGATATTCATGTCCGCGTACAATTTTCTGAAAATAAAAATTTTGGGGTGACAAAAATTTGTCAACAAAATTTTATAAAATTGATAGCAACTACTCATAGGGATGCATAGAAGCCATAGCAAGCATTCAGACTACTTAGAACACTAAGAATTCAACATGCAAGCACATCTACAACAGCACCAAGAGTAGCTAATTATTCAAAATATAAACCACTAAAGCAAAAACTAATTGGACAAACGGTGGAGTCACATACCAAGCAACAATCCCCCAAAACAGTTTTGGAGATGGAGCTTCGAGCAAAGAGATCGAAATCCGCGGGTTTGAGCTCAAGAACATGGGAGAGAGAGCAATGGAGATTTTTTTTCTGAAGGTAATGATGATGTGGGATGAAGAGGTAAGTGAGGCGGGCCACGTGGGGACCACAACCCACCAGGGCGCACCTGGGGGTCCTGGCGCGCCCAGGTGGGTTGTGCCCACCTGGTGCACCTCCCTCTGGTATTATTTGCACCAGAAATTCAGAAATATTCAGAAAAAAATCGTGTAAAATTTTCAGGGCATTCTGAGAACTTTTATTTTTGGGTCATTTTTTATTGCACGAAAAATTCAGAAAACAGACAAAACATGGCATTTTATTTTATTTAACTAATAAAACCAGAAAACAAAAGGTAAGGACAGAAGGTAGTGCTTACTAAATTCATCAACTTCATACCGTTCAAAAATGATCCATTAATAAGGTTAATCAAGTCTTATTAATCACCACTTTCGATTAGCATGAAACCGAAGAACTTTCGTAAAGTCACTAAGTTACCTCAATGGGGATATGCATTTCCCCAACAATAAGTATTTCATATTTCTCTTTGACAGTAGGTAGAGGTATTTGAAAACTTCCAATAGTGATTGTCGGAGATTTTTCAATAACATTAATACCATTCACTTGGAATTGTTTCTTCGGAAAGTGCATCGTATGCTCATTACCATTTGCAAAGATATTTCAGTAGGTGTGAGTTTATTCAAGTCAAGTCTTTTATATAAAGAGAAATGCATAACACTAACACCAGCTCCTAAATCACACAAAGCAGTTTTCACATAATTCTTTTTGATAGAGCAAGGTATAGTTGGTATTCCCGGATCTCCAAGTTTTCTAGGTACTCCATCTTTAAAAGGGTAATTAGCAAGCATAGTGGAGATATCAGCTTCCAGTATTTTTCTCTTATTAGTGATGATGTCTTTCATGTACTTTGCATAAGGAGGCATTTTCAAGATATCAGTCAAGCGAGTACGCAAAAAGACTGGCCTCAACATTTCAGCAAAGCGTTCAAATTCTTCATCATCATTCTTTTTAGTTGACTTGGGTGGAAAAGGCATAGGTTTTTGAACCCACGGTTCTATTTCTTTACCGTGTTTCCTAGCCAAAAAGTCTCTTTTATCATAGCTTTTATTCTTAGGTTGTGGGTTATCAAGATCAACAGGTGGTTCTATCTCAACATCATTATCTGGTTCTTTTTCATTTGGTTGAGAGTCTGCCTGAACCTCATCGTTATCTTTTTCGTTATCACTAGGTGAGTGTTCATTACCAGACTGTGTTTCAGCATCAGAGATAGAAGTTTCATTATCATTATCAGGAGGTTTTTCTATTTTAGGTTCACTAGAAGTGTGCAAAGTCCTATCTTTTTTCTTTTTCTTTTTCTTTCTAGAAGGACTAGGTGCACTACTGTTATTTCTTTGTGAATCTTGTTCAATTCTTTTTGGGTGTCCCTCAGGATAAAGTGGGTCCTGAGTCATTTTACCTCCTCTAGTTGCAACTCTAACAGCAAAGTCAAGCATATTATGATTAATTTCATCAAGTAATTCTCTTTGTGACTTAGCAACTTGTTCTAGTTGAGTTTGAACCATAGAAGCATGTTTTTCAACACCTCAAACATCATTTGATATTCTAAATAACAAGTCACTCAAGCGAGCAATCACATTAGAATTATATTTCAATTGTTTCATAACATTTGCATTGAAGTGATCTTGTTTTGTAATGTAGTTTTCAAACTCATAAAGGCATTGACTAGGATGCATATTGTGAGGATTATCATTATCACTGAACTTCATAAGAGAATTTACCTCTACCACCTTAGGAAGTGGTGGTGTATTAAGCCCATGTATTTCTTCAATAGGAGGTAAATTTTTAACATCCTCGTCTTTAATACCTTTTTCCTTCATAGATTTATTTGCCTCTTGCTTATCTTCAGGACTCATATATAATATACCCCTCTTCTTCGGAGGGGTTCAGCCGGTGGTTCAGGAATAGTCCAATCATCATAATTTTTCAATATGTTATTCAATAATTCTTCAGCTTGTCCAACAGTTCGTTCCCTGAAAACACAACCAGCCAACTATCTAGGAAGTCCCTAGAAGCATCGGTTAGTCAATTATAGAAGATATCAAGTATTTCATTTTTCTTAAGAGGATGATTAGGCAAAGCATTAAGTAACTAGCAAAGCCTCCGCCAAGCTTGTGGGAGACTCTCTTCTTTAGTGTGAACAAAGTTAAATATTTCCTGTAAGGCAGCTTGTTCCTTATGAGCAGGAAAATATTTTTCAGAGAAGTAATAAATCATATCCTGGGGACTACGCACACAACCAGGAGCAAGAGTATTGTACCAAGATTTAGCATCACCCTTTAATGAGAAAGGAAATAATTTGAGAATAAAATAGTAGCGAGTTTTCTCATCATGAGTAAAAAGGGTGGCTATATCATTCAACTTAGTAAGATGTGCCATAACAGTTTCAGTTTCATAATCATGGAAAGGATCAGATTCAACCAAAGTAATTAACTCTGGGTCGACAGAGAATTCATAATCCTTATCATCAATAAAGATAGGTGAAGTAGCAAACTTAGGATCACATTTCATTCTAGCATTCAGAGATTTTTATTTATACTTGTGTAGTAATTTGTCTAGATCATCTCTACCATTGCAAGCAAGAATATCTCTAGTTATTTCTTCACTAATAACATAACCTACTGGTACCTTAGGCAATTCATATCTAGGAAGGCTAGTTCTAGCAGGTGTTTCAGGAGATTTAGTTTCAAGCTCATCATCAGATTCAATAACATCATGTTGTATTACTCTAGCAATTTGTTCATCAAAAAATTCACCAAGTGGCACATCATAATTAGCAAGCAAGGTACTAGCATCATCATATGCATCATTCATACTAGAAGTAGCATCATCAATAACTTGCGACATATCAGAATTAATAGCATGGGGTTTTGTTGCAAGTTTACTCAAAAAGAAGGTGAATCTAAAGCAGAACTAGATGGAAGTTCCTTACCTCCCCTCGTCTTTGAGGGATAAATCTTAGTCTTATGACCCTTCAGATTCTTCATAGTGATAATATGATAATAATCCCAAGTGACTCAACAAATATATCCATGCTCCCCGGCAACGGTGCCAGAAAAAGGTCTTGATAACCCACAAGTATAGGGGGTCGCAACAGTTTTCGAGGGTAGAGTATTCAACCCAAATTTATAGATTCGACATAAGGGGAGCCAAAGAATATTAGAAGGTATTAGCAGCTAAGTTGTCAATTCAACCACACCTGGAGATTAATTATCTGCAGCAAGTAATCAGTAGCACAGTAGTTTGATAGTTTTGATAGTAGTGACAACACCAATAGTAACAGTAACACTGATAGCAGTAATTTTGTAGCAAGTGTAACAGTGATGATAGCAGTAGTAACGCAGCAAGATCAATATAAATAAATTTGTAGGCATTGGGTCGGTGACTTGTTGGATGATATTCATCATGTGACAGTTATAACCTAGGGCGATACGACACTAGCTCCAGTTCATCGATATAATGTAGGCATGTATTCCGTAAATAGTCATACGTGCTTTATTAAAAGAACTTGCATGACATCTTTTGTCCTACCCTCCCGTGGCAGCGGGGTCCATATTGGAAACTAAGGGATATTAATGCCTCCTTTGAATAGAGAACCGGAACAAAGCATTAACACATAGTGAATACATGAACTCCTCAAACTACGGTCATCACCGAGAGTGGGCCCAGTTGTTGTCACTCTAGGGTTGTCGGATCATAACACGTAGTAGGTGACTATAACTTGCAAGATCGGATCTAAAACATGGATATAATGATGAATTCATAAATGGTTCAGATCTGAGTTCATGGCACCCGGGCCCAAAGTGACAAGCATTAAGCATAGCAAAGTCATAGCAACATCAATATAAGAACATAGTGGATACTAGGGATCTGGCCCTAACAAAACGAACTGGTTTACATGATGAATCTCATCCAACTCCTCACCAACCAGCGAGCCTATGAAGGAATTACTCACTCCCGGTGGGGAGCATCATGGAATTGGCGATGGGGATGGGTTGGTGATGACGAAGAACGAAGATCCCCCTCTCCGGAGCCCCAAACGGACTCCACATCTGCCCTCCCGAGGAAGAACAGGGCTTGGCGGCGGCTCCATCTCGTGGATAGCGATAATTCTTTCTCCCTGATTTTTTTCTCCGAAAATAGGAATTTATAGCATCGGTTTTAGGGTCAGCGGGGCCACCAGGTGGGTACAACCCACCTGGGCGCGCCAGGAGAGGGGGCGCACCCTGGTGGGTTGTGCCCACCCAGGGGCCCCTCTCCGGTAGGTCTTGGCTCTAGAAATTCTTATTTATTATATAAAAATTCCTCATGAAGTTTTGTTCCATTCCGAGAACTTTTATTTCTGCACAAAAACAACACCATGGTATGTAACATCCCAAATATCCTATTTGGAATGTTTTACAATTATAGCTAAGCATCTATGCATTCTGTTTGAATTTGAGTGGCATTTGAAGTTTCAGAAGTTTTGAAGTTGTTGGCATTTGAATTCAAATTTTGGCAAGTGGAAATTATTTCAAAACTATGCCTGATAAATACTTGAGAAAAAGTATGAGAGGAGTAAACATGACACTCCAAAAATATCAGAGGAAAAACATTGCCAAAAAGTTTGAATTCAAATTTGAATTTTATTTGGAATTTTAGAAAATGATTTTTTATAAAGTTTGGATTTTGCCCCTCGAAAAATGTTCAAATGATAGGGAATATTCCCCTGATCATTTTGATATATATATGTCCTATATAAAATATTTATATTTTATTTATTTTCTCTCCTTTTATTTCAAAAAAAAGGAAAAGCCGAGGCGCCCGGCCAAAGCCAGCCCAACCCGGCCAGCGCCGAGGCCCACCAGCCACCACGCTGCCCACGCCCGAGCGATCGAGCCTCGCCGAAAACCCTTCGGACCGCCACCCGCCTTCCCTCTCTCCTCACCACTGACGGTGGACCCCACCCTTCTTCCTCACAAGACGCCACCCGCCCGCGCCGCTGATCGCCGGATCGCGATCTCCGGATCTCATCCCGATCCTCCGATCGCCCCTCGCAAGTCGTGCCCCCCCTATTTATACCCCCCCCCCGACCCGTTTTCCCCTCGCTCCCCTCGCCCGACCGCTCCCTCTCGCCAGACGCTCGCTGAGCAACCGAGCCGCCGCCGCCATTAACACCGCACCTGTCGCCTGCCACCCCGAGCTCCATCGACCCCACCCCGGACTCCCCTCGCCCGTCCGCACCCGCCGGAGGTCCCCGCCGACGTCCCCGACCACCGGAGCCGCCGGAGTCGTCGCCGCCCGAGCTGCCGTCGCCGTCGCCACCACGGTGAGTCGCCGGACCCCTCTCCGCCATCCGATCTAGCACGAACGGCATAGATTAGATCCCCCCGAAGGGGTATGATATTTCAAATAAACCGGTTTTTGTCCCGGTTAGTTCCCGTTTATTTTTAGTTAGGTTTTTTTTTAGTTGAACCGTCCGACTCGGTTTAAAACCACTAGGGCCGATTTAGTTATATTACGCCCGAAGCGTTATATAGGCCCATTATCCCGTTTTTCTTTAATTTTCGTTTTCTGTTTTAACAGAATAGTTTCAGATTTGAAAAATTCATATCTTTTAATCTACTTAACATTTTTAAGTGATTCTTTTTTTGTTGGTCTGCAAATTTCTTATAGTTTCTGTAGCAAATATAATTTGCCATGTTAAAATTATTTAAAATAGCTTTATTTTAGATTTAGACAGAATAGTAATTCTGCTATAAAATGAGTTAGGAATATTATTTTTTAATGATTCTTTTTGTCACAACTTTGTTTTGACATTTCCTAACCGTAGGCATTTATTTGGGCATTTTAGGATTAATAAAAAATAGTTTTAACCAGAATCATGTGATTCTTAATTATTTAGCTAGCTACTGTTTTCCTATTGTTTTAACTAGCAAATAAATTTATTTTTCCTATGTGATAGATTATTTTAGGATAGTTTCTGTAACTTTAGAGCATGAACTTTTATTTATAATAAATAAAACTTTTATTTTATTTTTCTTACTAGAATTTGCTTTAGGCCTAATAGGAGTTTTATAATAGATTTTAAGGTGATTCTTTTTGCTCCTAGTTGCTTGATGAATTCTTTTCTGTTAGGTAGCATAAACCCATGCTTAGGTTCTGTTAAGAAAATTTTTGTTATGTAAAACTATTTTTAGTTGTTGCTTGAAGTAGGAAAACATTGAGTTGGATTTCTTCGAGTTTTCCTTTGGGTTTTGATTCGTTTGTTTTGGTGTGTTATGTTAGCATGCTATTATGTTAAGTGGTCATATGTTATATGCTTATTATGATTGTTGTTTGCCTCGGTAGAATTTCCGGAGTGCGAAGCTTGCTACCACGAATCCCTAGCTTACGAAGATCGTCAGCAAGGCAAGCCATTGATCATGTTCTTTACAATACCTATGATTTCTATTGCATTAGAATTATACCTCCCCACCATGCATGCAGTAGGTGAAATTTTGAAGTTATGTTCTTGAGTAGTATCATGAGATAGGATGAACCCAATTCCCCTTGTTACCATGACCCGGGACGAAGTAGTTTAATTTTGCTATGCTCGTAGACGGGATTGGTTGAGTGAGTTCATAAGGGAGATGTGAGAGTCAAGATGATGACAACCCCATGAACTTCAAGCTCAAGATGGACTTCGGAATTCACTACTGGGTGGAGGACGGTTGACGGGCACCCTGGAGAACCCAGTGGTTGGCCGGGATGCATGGAGAAGTGCCATGACATCTTTGGAAAGCTTCACCCAGCCACGAAGAGATGGATGTATACCCCATTGACCGGAAGCTTACTGTGCAGCCGCAAGCCATTATGGGCTCGGCTTGGTCAACCCTAGTTGTGACTCGGCGGACGGTACTACGAGATGTAGAAGAGCGGTAGGATTGGATGGGTACGGCGGTGGCGGAGGAACTCTTTGGAAGACCCTGTTTCGTTTGTCCGTCTTCAAACACCATGAAGTGCGAAGACTTAAAAGGAGGAACGATTCTTGCGGGTAAAGTCATAAACCTCTGCAGAGAAAAGATCTAATCGATTAGCCGTGTCCCCGGTTACGGACAATTTGAGCCTCTGGAACTTGGAAGTATTCGGAAATCTCAACACTAAAAATTAATAAATTAATTGAGGGGGTTATGACTTAATAATTTGGGAATGAGACATTGGTTGGCGAAACCATCTCAATAACTACCAACAATTTTGTAGTATTTGCAAGCAAGTCCACTGTAGTAGGGAAAAATTGGCTTTTCGCAAAATGATGAAACTTAGAGCCCCACAGCCAAATTGCATATAGTGTTAGTAATTTTTATTATTATTTCTCTCTTCATGACTTGCCAGCATATTCAAAATGCTGACCTACACGGCTGCAACGTCTTATGTTGCAGAGGAGTATTCCGATCAGGATTGAGGCTACAATCCGCGCTTGGCGATTGCCCTTTGGAGTCGGATGGACTCGCTATTCTTCTATGTTTCCGCAGCTTTACTTAGTTTATTTCTCATGAGTTGGCCTTCGGCCGAATTTATTCTATTGTAATAAAGACTCGATATGAGAACCGTGTAATAAATCCAGGTGTGATTGAACTTTGATTATTTCATCAATGTACTGTGAGTGCCAGCATGATCTTGGGATGGTACAGACACAGAGACTTGACCGATTTTGGGTCGGGTTGCTACAGAGATGGTATCAGAGCACACGCTGACCGTAGGACGTAACCCCTAGGATCGGAAAGCCATAGGAAGAGACTATGTATTTTATAACCTTATCATTCCGTAATTCTCCCCTGTTCATTTCTGACTTCTCTCTGATTTTTCAACATTCTAGATGGCCGCCGAGTTCACCCCAGTTTTGCTACCGGAGTTTTGCCAGCCAGATGAGACGATGCCTTTCGGCAGGAAGCTGGTCCAGATGGTGAAGAAGCTGAAGATTGCCCTGCCCTCGATCACCGGGAAGCCTACCAATGCACTTCCGACGGATACCCGCTACAGGATTGAAGTGCATATTCCAGGGAGAACCTTCGGAGGGCATCTGAGCCAATTGACTTTGAGTTTACCGACTTCAACTGGATCCTCGGAAGAGACATGGCGATATATCGTGCACTTGGACATCTCCGAGAAGAGTACAGGGCCAAGCTCGATCCATCAGACCTCGCCATGGTTTCTCGCAGAGCAAGGAATGGAGATATCATCCGTGCCGTGAGAGGACGACTCCATTCTCTCGTATGTCCAAGACTTGGAGTGTCTCCTCAGAAGCGGAGATCCGGACTCGCCGAACTTCGAAGGTACACAGGAGGCTGTTGTTCCGTGAAGCTGGGAACTGGAGGAGAAGGCACACGCAGACTTCCTTGACCATGAGGAAGAAATCGCGGACTTCATGGAGAGAGTCGACGACCTGAAGATGAAGGTTGCCGCATTAGAGGAAAAGATGGACTTGGGAGAGGACCTTTTTCCGAGTGGAGATGACGGACCCCTCGTGAGCAATGATCAGGATTATGAAGGGAGCTCCACTGGAGAAAGCCGCAAGAGGAGGCGCCGCAACAGAGGACGCCACACCGGAGGACATCGCACCAGAGGACGCAAGGATTATTGATGAAGACATTTAGCCGACCACCATGTTATTTTATTTTCCGTCGATCAGTTAGGCCGTTATTTTCGAGCATTTTGTAATCGAGATTGAACCATGTTTGAGATGATTGAATAAATGATTGGTGTGATTATGATTGTGCATTCATATGGGTAGTGTTATTTCTCATTAGACCATTGTTCTATTCTAATTTTCTCACCCACTCCAAAACACCAGATGCCTCCGAGACGTGACCGGTCTCAACTTCCCGCCGGAGCTCACCCAGCTGATCCAGCAGCAGAATGCTCTCATGCAGATGCTCATTCAGAACCAGAACAACAACAACAACAACAACAATCCACCGCCACCACCTCCTGTTGACAACTTGACTCGATTCCTAAGGCTGAATCCGCCGGTGTTCTCTAGCACCTTGAGCCGATTGTGGCCGATGATTGGCTCCGCAAGGTCGGAAGGAGTTAGTCACTGTTGGATGCACTGATGCAGAGAAGGTGCGCTTTGCGCGACACCAACTTGATGGACCTGCAGCTTCTTGGTGGGAGAACTACACCGCCACTTATCCCATCGGCACCATCATGTGGGATCAGTTCCAGCAGAAGCTTTCCGCACCGCTCATGTTTCAGCTGGAGCCATGAGTGCAAGAAGCGTGAGTTCCGCAACTTACGCCAGGGGAACCGTACTGTGGGGCAGTACGTGGATGATTTCAGCAAGTTAGCTCGCTATGCCCCGGATGATGTGGGCACAGATGCCACAAAGCAGGAGAAGTTTCTCGAGGGACTCAATGACGAGCTGGGTATGCAGCTTATGGTGGCTACCTTCACCAACTACCAGGAGCTGGTAGACAAGGCCACCATACTTGAAGGCAAGCAGCAGCAAATTGATAGCCGCAAGCGGAAGTACAGCCAGGGGAAGTACAACTCTGGAGCTCAGCAGAAGCCCCGTTATGCCCCATACTCAGGAGGGCATACCCATCACAACCATGGAGGACATAACCATGGAGGAAATGGGAACAACCGCCACTAGGACAACAAGTCAGGCAATGGAAACGGCAATGGCAACCAGCATCGTCCTGCCCCGGCTCCGAAGGATCTGAGTCACATCACCTGTTTCAAGTGCCAGAAAATAGGGCACTATGCCACCGACTGCCCGGAGGCCAAGCAGAGGAATGGAAACAGCAATGGAAGCTCAGCGAAGAAGCCCAACCCTTTTCCTCATGCTCAGGTGAACCACATTGACGTGGAGGACGTCTATGATCAGCCAGACACTATGGTTGGTAAGTTTTTATTGAATTCACGTTCAGTATTGGTACTCTTTGATTCTGGTGCAACGCATTCATTCATATCAAGGGTAGTTTTGGAAAAGTACGGGTTGCCCACTAAAACCCTTAGAAGCCCCCTTCGCATCAGTTCCGCAGGAGGAGAAATGATGGCAGGTTTAGGCTGTCATGCAACCCTCAACATCGGGAACGATAAATTTCCCGCAGACCTCATAGTATTGGAAACCCAGACCTTGGATGTAATCCTAGGCATGGATTGGTTGACGAATTTTGAAGGAAACATAGGCTGTGCTCAAGAAGTCGATTCTGCTCACCACCCCGGAGCGAAGAGGATCAAGTATGTATCCGGGCATAGCCGGATGAAGAATCGGTAAATTCCCTCACGGAGTTGTTCGGGAGGAAGTGCCGATGGTGCAAGATTTTCCGATGTGTTTAGGAGGAATTACCAGAATGCCACCGGATAGAGACATTGAATTTCTGATTGAGTTATTGCCCGGCACAGCCCCAATATCCAAGAGACCCTATCGGATGCCCCCGAACGATTTGAAAGAGATCAAGAAACAAATTAATGAGTTATTGGAGAAAGGATATATTCGGCCAAGCTCATCACCTTGGGGAGCCCAGTTCTTTTGGTAGAGAAGAAGGATGGAACCCTGAGAATGGTTGTGGATTATCGTTCGTTGAATGACGTGACCATCAAGAACAAGTACCCTCTGCCGATGATTAATGACCTATTTGATCAGCTAGTTGGAGCCAAGGTATTCTCCAAGATCGATCTTGATCGTGGTATCATCGATTGAAGATCCGTGAAAAGGATATACCCAAAACAGCATTCACTACTGGTATGGTTTATATGAGTATACCGTCATGTCATTTGGATTGACTAATGCCCCTGCATACTTCATGAATTTGATGAACAAGGTATTTATGGAATATCTGGACAAGTTTGTCGTGGTGTTCATCGATGATATACTGATTTTCTCCAAGAGCGAGGAAGAGCATAAGGAACATTTGCGTCTAGTTCTGGAGAAACTTTGAGAACATCAGTTGTATGCCAAGTTCAGCAAATGTGAATTTTGGCTGAAGGAAGTCGGATTCCTCGGACATGTTATTTCAGGAGAAGGAATAGCAGTTGACCCGCCAAGGTTGAATCATCACCGATTGGCGATCACCCACCTCGATCAAGGAGATCCGCAGTTTTCTCGGACTCGCAGGATATTATCGGAGGTTCATTGAGAATTTCTCGAAGATTGCCAAGCCCATGGTGAGCTGTTGAAGAAGGAAGCCAAGTACATTTGGACCAAGGATTGTGAAGCCAGCTTCCAAGAATTGAAGAAACGTTTGGTTACAGCCCCAGTGCTGATTTTTTCCGGACATACACAAGGATTACCAGGTATATTGTGACGCTTCTCGTCAGGGACTCGGAGGAGTACTCATGCAGGAAGGAAAAGTTGTAGCTTATACCTCCAGACAGCTACGACCTCACGAGATGAATTACGCCACCCATGATTTGGAGTTAGCAGTAGTAGTGCATGCACTCAAGACCTGGAGACATTTCCTTATCGGAAACAGTTGTGATGTTTACACAGATCATAAGAGCTTGAAGTATATTTTCACGCAGAAAGAGTTGAACCTCAGGCAGAGGAGATGGCTAGAGTTGATCAAGGACTATGACATGAGATTGCATTACCACCCAGGTAAGGCTAATGTTGTAGCAGATGCTTTGAGCCGTAAGAGTTATGTGAATACTCTTATAGCAGGAGGATTACCCCAGGAGTTAGTCGATGACCTCAGAGATCTCCGACTGGAGATAGTTCCTAGAGGATATGTTGCAACTCTGGAAGTTCAGTCCACTTTGGCTGAAAGGATTCATGAAGCCCAGAAGTCGGACAAGGAAATTGATGAGATAAAGAAAAAGATGAATGAAGGAAAAGCTAAAGGGTTTTGTAAGGACGAATACGGAGCTATATGGTTCGAGGATCGTATTTATGTGCCCAATGATCCCGAACTCAGGAAGCTAATTCTTCAGGAGGCTCATGATTCACCGTACTCGATTCACCCCGGTAACACCAAGATGTATCTGGATTTGAAGGAAAGTTTCTGGTGGACAGGTATGAAGAAAGATATTGCCGAGTACGTAGCAGTATGCGATGTTTGTCAACGAGTAAAGGCAGAACATCAGAAGCCAGCAGGGTTACTTCAACCTTTGCCGATTCCCGATTGGAAATGGGAAAAACTTGGAATGGATTTTATCACAGGATTACCCAGGACCCGTTCAGGTTATGATTCCATCTGGGTAGTGGTTGATCGTTTGACTAAGGTAGCTCACTTCATTCCCGTGAAGACTACCTATACCAGTGCTAAGTTAGCCAAGATATACATGACCAGGATCGTATGTCTGCATGGAGTTCCGAGGAGTATCGTGTCAGATAGAGGAACACAGTTTACCTCAAAGTTTTGGAATCAGTTACATGAAACTTTGGGTACGAGGTTGGAGTTCAGTACAGCTTTTCATCCGCAGCATGATGGATGACCGAGAGAGTCAACCAGATTCGGAGGACATGTTGAGAGCTTGTGTGCTAGACTATGGATCTTGCTGGGATGATAATTTGCCATACGCAGAGTTCTCATACAACAACAGTTATCAGACTAGTCTGAAGATGGCCCCTTTCGAAGCTCTATACGGAAGGAGGTGCAGAACACCATTGCTGTGGGATGGTGTTGGAGATCGAACACTTTTCGGTTCCGATCTTATCGAGATTCAAGAGAAAGTCAAACTGATTCGAGATAGGCTCAAGATAGCTCATCGAGGCGAAGAGTTATGCCGACGATGGCGCAAGGAAGTAACTTACGAAGCGGGAGACCGAGCATATCTTCGTGTGTCCCCACTTCGTGGAATCAAGAGGTTCGGTGTTAAAGGAAAGTTAGCACCCGATTCATTGGCCCTACAAAATCCTCGAACGTCGGGAGAAGTTGCTTACAAGTTGGAATTGCGGAAGGATTGTCCGGAGTTCATGATGTCTTCCATGTTTCTCGGTGAAGAAGTGTCATGCCGACATGGCCGATATTCCGTTGAGAGACACAAGTGCCCCTAGAGGCCATACAGCTCGACGGTGATCGGCTTATAAGGAGAAACCCGTCCGAATTCTCGAGACTGCAACAGAGTCACCCGCAGCAAGATCATCAAGTTTTGCAAGGTGTGTGGAGTCACCACTCCGAGGAGGAAGCCACGGGAGCGAGAAGAAGACCTCCTTCGAGACCACCCGCACCTATTTGTTAGTTAATCCGAATCTCGAGGGCAGATTCATCTTAAGGTGGTAGGTTTGTAACATCCCAAATTTCCTATTTGGAATGTTTTACAATTATAGCTAAGCATCTATGCATTCTGTTTGAATTTGAGTGGCATTTGAAGTTTCAGAAGTTTTGAAGTTGTTGGCATTTGAATTCAAATTTTGGCAAGTGGAAATTATTTCAAAACTATGCCCGATAAATACTTGAGAAAAAGTATGAGAGGAGTAAACATGACACTCCAAAAATATCAGAGGAAAAACATTGCCAAAAGTTTGAATTCAAATTTGAATTTTATTTGGAATTTTAGAAAATGATTTTTATAAAGTTTGGATTTTGCCCTCGAAAATGTTCAAATGATAGGAATATTCCCTGATCATTTTGATATATATATGTCCTATATAAAATATTTATATTTTATTTATTTTCTCTCCTTTTATTTCAAAAAAAAATAAGGAAAAGCCCGAGGGCCGGCCAGCCAGCCCTGCCCAGCCCAGCCGAGGCCCACCAGCGCCACCACGCCTGCCCACGCCCGAGCGATCGAGCCTCGCCTGAAAACCCTTCGGACCGCCACCCGCCTTCCCCTCTCTCCTCACTCACCGACGGTGGACCCCACCCTTCTTCCTCAAGACGCCACCGCTGCGCCGCCGCTCGCCGGATCGCGATCTCGGGATCTCATCCCGATCCTCCCGATCGCCCCCTCGCGCAAGTCGTGCCCCCCTATTTATACCCCCGACCCGTTTTCCCCTCGCCCCTCGCCCGACCGCTCCCTCTCGGCAGACTTTTCGCCAGATCAACCGACCGCCGCCGCCGCCATTAACACCGCACCCGTCGCCCCGGCCACCCCCGAGCTCCATCGACCCCACCCCCGGACTCCCCTCGCCCGTCCGCACCCGCCGGAGGTCCTCGCCGACGTCCCCGACCACCGGAGCCACCGGAGTCGTCGCCGCCCGAGCTGCCGTCGCCGTCGCCGCCACGGTGAGTCGCCGGACCCCTCTCCGCAATCCGATCTAGCACGAACGGCATAGATTAGATCCCCCCGAAGGGGTATGTTATTTCAAATAAACCGGTTTTTGTCCCGGTTAGTTCCGGTCTATTTTTAGTTAGGGTTTTTTTAGTTGAACCGTCCGACTCGGTTTAAAACCACTAGGGCCGATTTAGTTATATTACGCCCGAAGCGTTATATAGGCCCATTAGCCCGTTTTTCTTTATTTTTCGTTTTCTGTTTTAATAGAATAGTTTCAGATTTGAAAAATTCATATCTTTTAATCTACTTAATATTTTTAAGTGATTCTTTTTTTGTTGGTTTGAAAATTTCTTATAGTTTATGTAGAAAATATAATTTGCCATGTTAAAATTATTTAAAATAGCTTTATTTTAGATTTAGACAGAATAGTAATTCTGCTATAAAATGAGTTAGGAATATTATTTTTTAATGATTCTTTTTGTCACAACTTTGTTTTGACATTTCCTAACCGTAGGCATTTATTTGGGCATTTTAGGATTAATAAAAAAATAGTTTTAACCAGAATCATGTTATTCTTAATTATTTAGCTAGCTACTATTTTCCTATTGTTTTAACTCGCAAATAAATTTATTTTTCCTATGTGATAGATTAATTTAGGTTAGTTTCTGTAACTTTAGAGCATGAACTTTTATTTATAATAAATAAAACTTTTATTTTATTTTTCTTACTAGAATTTGCTTTAGGCCTAATAGGAGTTTTCATAATAGATTTTAAGGTGATTCTTTTTGCTCCTAGTTGCTTGATGAATTCTTTTCTGTTAGGTAGCATAAACCCATGCTTAGGTTCTGTTAAGAAAAATTTTGTTATGTAAAACTATTTTTAGTTGTTGCTTGAAGTAGGAAAACATTGAGTTGGATTTCTTCGAGTTTTCCTTTGGGTTTTGATTCGTTTGTTTTGGTGTGTTATGTTAGCATGCTATTATGTTAAGTGGTCATATGTTATATGCTTATTATGATTGTTGTTTGCCTCGGTAGAATTTCCGGAGTGCGAAGCTTGCTACCACGAATCCCTAGCTTACGAAGATCGTCAGCAAGGCAAGTCATTGATCATGTTCTTTACAATACCTATGATTTCTATTGCATTAGAATTATACCTCCCCACCATGCATGCAGTAGGTAAAATTTTGAAGTTATGTTCTTGAGTAGTATCATGAGATAGGATGAACCCAATTCCCCTTGTTACCATGACCCGGGACGAAGTAGTTTAATTTTGCTATGCTCGTAGACGGGATTGGTTGAGTGAGTTCATAAGGGAGATGTGAGAGTCAAGATGATGACAACCCCATGAACTTCAAGCTCAAGATGGACTTGAATTCACTCTTTGGGTGGAGGGCGGTTGTGGGCACCTGGAGAACCCGGTGGTTGGCGGGATGCATGGAGAAGTGCCATGACATCTTGCGGAAAGCTTCACCCAGCCACGAAGAGACGGATGTATACCCCATTGACCGAAGCTTACTGTGCAGCCGCAAGCCATTATGGGCTCGGCTTGGTCAACCCTAGTTGTGACTCTGGCCGGACGGTACTACGAGATGTAGAAGAACGGTAGGATTGGATGGGTACGGCGGTGGCGGAGGAACTCTTGGAAGACCCTGTTTTGTTCGTCCGTCTTCAAACACCATGAAGTGCGAAGACTTAAAAGGAGGAACGATTCTTGCGGGTAAAGTGCGCAAACCTCTACAGAGAAAAGATCTAATCGATTAGCCGTGTCCCCGGTTACGGACAATTTGAGCCTCTGGAACTTGGAAGTATTCGGAAATCTCAACACTAAAAATTAATAAATTAATTGAGGGGGTTATGACTTAATAATTTGGGAATGAGACATTGGTTGGCGGAACCATCTCAATAACTACCAACAATTTTGTAGTATTTGCAAGCAAGTCCATTGTAGTAGGGAAAAATTGGCTTTTCGCAAAATGATGAAACTTAGAGCCCCACAGCCAAATTGCATATAGTGTTAGTAATTTTTATTATTATTTCTCTCTTCATGACTTGCCAGCATATTCAAAATGCTGACCTACATGGCTGCAACGTCTTATGTTGCAGAGGAGTATTCCGATCAGGATTGAGGCTACGATCCGCGCTTGGCGATTGCCCTTTGGAGTCGGATGGACTCGCTATTCTTCTACGCTTCCGCAGCTTTACTTAGTTTATTTCTCATGAGTTGGCCTTCGGCCGAATTTATTCTATTGTAATAAAGACTCGATATGAGAACCGTGTAATAAATTCAGGTGTGATTGAACTTTGATTATTTCATCAATGTACTGTGAGTGCCAGCATGATCTTGGGATGGTACAGACACAGAGGCTTGACCGATTTTGGGTCGGGTCGCTACATGGTAGGTCTGCTGAAAATAGCATCAGTCCGGGGTTAGTATTATTTAAATCATGCAAATTAGAGTCCAAAACAAGAGGAAAAGCATGAGAAAAAGTAGATACGTTGGAGACGTATCATTCAACAGACTCGTGTGGATAAAGGTGGGAAGGGAGACTGCGTCCTGTTCTGGCGTGATTGGTGGATCAGCGGACTAGCTATGGCGGATATTGCGCCGCTGGTTCTTGCTACGGTGCAAACAAGAATTGTCAACACGCGCACAATGCAGCAAACGGTACAGGAAAATAGATGGGAGGCTGACTGCCAGCCGGAAGTTTCATTCATGGCCCAGTTGTAGTGCATGCACTTGTGCCAGGCCATAGGAACGGTGTGGAGGAACACACAGGAGCCGGGCAAATTCAGTTGGACTTGCTCGGCGTCAAGCCAATACTCTGCCCGCTCGATGTACAAAAGCCTCTGCTCAACCTTGCTGAGATCACTGATGGCAAAGTGCATCTGAAGGAGCTGGGCACCACTTAAGTGCAAGATCTATGCATGGCTGGCAATGCAATACAGGATCTGGACGTCGGACTGGCGCGCACGGCATGGTCTGCAGGACGAACCCTCCCCTTGCTACACGTGCTTGCAAGACCAAGATGATGCCGATCACATTCTGTCCCACTGCACTTACGCAAAGGAGGTCTGGTGTACCATTTGGGATACTACACATAGATGGAAATGACCCATCTCTGAATGACACAATGTTGCAATGGTGGCTCAAAGAGAGGGAAAAGTACCGTAGAACGGAGAAGAGAGGCTTTGATACCCTATTCATCACGACAATTTGGGCCCTTTGGAAACCAAGGAATGCGAGGGTGTACAACAGGGCAGAGCAACAAAGGAGGCCAAGGGAGGTGGCCACGATGATCCTTGCGGAACTGGCAGAATGGAAGCAAGCGGCTGGCAGAGTTGGAGGACTACAACATTTCGTGAGAGAGTAGCCTAGAGTGTATTTTGTAGGTGTAGGAGTTTGGGTTTGTGTCTCACCCGATTGTGCGCAATTGGGTGACACTTCTTGTAAATACTCTTTCTACCTTCTATAAAAATATGGTACGCCATTGGTGTACTCTCAAAAAAAATGTCAAAAGATGATAGCGGGAATGCGGTGGTGGCTGCGGAAGTATTGGTGGAAACCTGGTCAAAATGGGTTATGGTGGTGGAAGGGTATGGTGGGGTTATACACGTTAACGGAGTTGAAGTCATGATCCCTAAGTAGCCGAAACACCTTAGGAGACACAAGCCACAACTCAAACAAAATTGGGTTAAGTTGGGGTGGCGGAAGTGTATGGTGGGCAAGCCTATGCGGAAATTATGGTGGTGGTTGATGAAGAAGCAACCGTCCCTAAGTAGCCGAAACACCTTAGGAGACTCGAATCGCAACTCAAGCAACCACTAAGGCTATGGGAACAAAAATTGGTTAGGTTGCGGAATGGTATGATGGTTTTGCGAAGATATGGTGGAAGCCCTAGGCAAAGATGCCAAAGTTGCAAACATTTGATGGAGTCAATTGGTGATGGTAGTATTTTTATGTGATGGGGGATGTCAATAGCTTCAAAACGAGATAAAGAACGTCAAAATCGGACTCCGGATGAATTAGTTATGGACAAAACGGTGAAATGGGAAAGGCTGAAGTTACAGGGGCCGGATGTCCGTGGCCAAGGCCGGATTTCCGGGACCCTCTATCCAGAGAAAACGCGATTTTGCGCTACAGGGGCTAGATGTCCGGCCGGGGACCCGGATGTCCGGCCCGATGGCCCGGATGTTCGGCCTATAGCCCGGATGTCCGGCCCGACATTCCAGATCTCGTTCGGGGCGGAAATTTTCGAATTGGGGGCGGAAATTGATGATTCTAAGATCAAAGTTGGAGAGATTTCGTGGATGGAAAGTGGGGAAACTTGGGGAGAATCTAGATCCTCTTGAAACCAAGCAAATCCATGGATCAAAATCAACAAAACTTCATCAAACCAACAAATCACAAAAAAATTGAGGCTATTTTTGGTGGGGATTTTCGTATTTAGGACGAAATCAAGCAAAAGAAGGCTAGAAAAAGAGGGGTAGGGGCTCCAAATTCGTGATCAACCTCGCTCTGATAAAAAAATGATGTAGGGTAGAACCCTAGTTGCCCGATCTTTCACGAAAGGAGCGGATCCCAATGAGGAACACGAAGAACACGAGGGGAAACACGAGAGAATCACTCAAACCAACAAGATTCGGTCACACATATGCTAGATCGTCGAAACACAAAGAGATACACGATCCAAATCCAACAAAGGACGATACAAGAGGTAACTAGTTCATCTCCGTGAGGAGGCCTTGAGGGGTCATCCGATGAAAGGGGTCTTGAATCCAAGGTGGATCTTCTCTGTAGAGGCGCGGTCTCTCTCAGTGGAGTAGATCTGTATGATTGAGCAAAGCTCTATCTCAAGTATGAGCTAAACCAACGCTAACCCTAACTAGAGGTAAGGGAAGGAGTATTTATAGTCTAAGCCACAAAGGGGTAAGTGGGAAAGGGGATACATGGGCCTCTAGCCCGACTCTTCACGCAGGCAGGCGCCCGATGTCCGGCTGTTCGCGGGAGGCCAAATGTCAGGGGCACGGGCCGGATGTCCAGCCTGGAATAGGCCATTCCATTCTTCTCTGGATAGTCGTCCCCGGATTTCCGGGGGTGGCCACTGGATGTCCGGCCACTTAAGCTCTTGGCCGTCTGTTGGTGCAGCTCCTGGGCGGCTGCATGATACGTCTCCAACGTATCTATAATTTTTGATTGCTCCATGCTATATTATCTACTGTTTTAGGCAATATTGGGCTTTATTATCCACTTTTATATTATTTTTGGGACTAACCTATTAACCGGAGGCCCAGCCCTGATTTGTTGTTTTATGCCTATTTCAGTGTTTCGAGGAAAAGGAATATCATACGGAGTCGAAACGGAACGAAATCAACTGGAGAAGTTATTTTTGGAAGGAAAGCCACCGGATAGACTTGGACTCTACGTCAGGAGATACGAGAGGTAATCACGAGGGTGGGGGGCGCGCCCACCCCCCTAGGGCGCGCCCCCTGCCTCATGGGGCCCCCGTAGCTCCACCGACGTACCCCCTGCACCCATATATACATATGTATCGTAAAACTTCCAGAACGGAGAATAGATCGGGAGTTCCGCCGCCGCAAAACCTCCAGAGCCACCAAAAACCAATCTAGACCCGTTCCGTCACCCTGCCGGAGGGGGGAACCCTCACCTGTGGCCATCTTCATCATCCCGGCACTCTCCATGACGAGGAGGGAGTAGTTCACCCTCGGGGCTGAGGGTATGTACCAGTAGCTATGTGTTTGATCTCTCTCTCTCTCTCGTGTTCTTGATTTAGCATGATCTTGATGTATCGTGAGCTTTGCTATTATAGTTGGATCTTTTGTTTCTTCTCCCCCTCTACTCTCTTGTAATGAATTGAGTTTTCCCCTTGAAGTAATCTTATCGGATTGAGTCTTTAAAGATTTGAGAAGACTTGATGTATGTCTTGTCGTGCGTATCTGTGGTGACAATGGGATATCACGTGATTCACTTGATGTATGTTTTGGTGATCAACTTCCGGGTTCCGCCCATGAACCTATGCATAGGGGTTGACACACGTTTTCGTCGTGATTCTTCGGTAGAAACTTTGGGGCACTCTTTGAGGTTCTATGTGTTGGTTGAATAGATGAGTCTGAGATTGTGTGATGCATACCGTATAATCATACCCACGGATACTTGAGGTGAAATTGGAGTATCTAGGTGACATTAGGGTTTTGGTTGATTTGTGTCTTCAGGTGTTATTCTAGTACGAACTCTAGGGCTGTTTGTGACACTTATACAAATAGCCCAACGGATTGATTGGAAAGAATAACTTTGAGGTGGTTTCGTACCCTACCATAATCTCTTCGTTTGTTCTCCGCTATTAGTGACTTTGGAGTGACTCTTTGTTGCATGTTGAGGGATAGTTATATGATCCAACTATGTTATTATTGTTGAGAGAACTTGCACTAGTGAAAGTATGAACCCTAGGCCTTGTTTCCTATCATTGCATTACCGTTTGTGCTCACTTTTATCTTAGTTACATTGCTGTTTTTATATTCTCAGATTACAAAAACCTATATCTACCATCCATATTGCACTTGTATCACCATCTCTTCGCCGAACTAGTGCACCTATACAATTTACCATTGTATTGGATGTGTTGGGGACACAAGAGACTCTTTGCTATTTGGTTGCAGGGTTGCTTGAGAGAGACCATCTTCATCCTACGCCACCCCCGGATTGATAAACCTTAGGTCATCCACTTGAGGGAAATTTGCTACTGTCCTACAAACCTCTGCACTTTGAGGCCCAACAACGTCTACAAGAAGAAGGTTGCGTAGTAGACATCAAGCTCTTCTCTGGCGCCGTTGCCGGGGAGGCTAGGTAAGTGAAGTTATATCTTTAGGTCTTGCAATTGAATCTTTTTGTTTCTTGTTTTAGCACTAGTCTAGTTTATAAAAGAAAATTACAAAAAAAATGGAGTTAAGTTTGTCTCATACGCTTCGTCTTTTTAATATCTTTCGTGAGTATGATGGAAAGGAAAATTGTGGCAAAGTGTTAGAAGAAGAATGCATTAAAATATTTGGCACTAAATAATTGAATGATGAGCATCATTGAAATGTTGTTAGTATGAACTCCTTGAATATCCATGATGCTAATGATATGCAAAGCCACAAGCTTGGGGAAGCTATGTTTGATGAAGATGATATTTTTTGTCCCCCAAGCTTTGATGAGCAAATTTACTATGATGAAAGCATGCTTCCTATCTATGATGATTATTGTGATGACACGTATGCTATAAATAATAATTATAACCTTGAAACTTTCCATCTTGATCTTAATTTTCAATCACATGATAGCTATTTTGTTGAGTTTGCTCCCACTATTATTCATGAGAAGAAATTTGCTTATGTGGAGAGTAATAAGATTTCTATGCTAGTAGATCATGAAAAGAATGCTTTAGGTGCTGGTTATATTGTTGAATTCATTCATGATGCTACTGAAAATTATTATGAGGGAGGAATATATGCTTGTAGGAATTGCAATGATATCAAGTTTCCTCTCTATGTGCTTAAAGTTTTGAAGTTATGCTTGTTTTACCTTCCTATGCAAGTTGATTATTGTTCCCATAAGTTGTTTCCTCACAAAATCCCTATTCATAGGAAGTGGTTTAGACTTAAATGTGCTAGTCATATTCTTCATGATGCTCTCTTCATGTTTCAATTCTTATCTTTTATGTGAGCATCATTGAAATCATAATGCCTAGCTAGGGGCGTTAAACGTTAGCGCTTGTTGGGAGGCAACCAACTTTATTTTAGTTTCTTGCCTTTTGGTTCTGTTTAGGAATAAATAATCCATCTAGCTTCTGTTAAGATGTGGTTTTATGTTTTAATTAGTGTTTGTGCCAAGTAGAACCTTTGGGAAGACTTGGGTGAAGTCTTTATGATCAAGCTGTAAAAACAGAAACTTTAGCACTCACGAGATTAGATAGAACTGTTTATTGGAGAGTGATATTTAGTTGATTCTTTTTGCAGATGATTAGTATACAAATTCCTCAGGTCCACCAATTTATTTTAGAATTTTTGTAGTTCCATTAGTTTGCGTTAGTTACAGATTACTACAGACTGTTCTGTTTTTGACAGATTCTGTTTTCATTGTGTTGTTTGCTTATTTTGATGACTCTATGGCTAGTAAAATAGTTTACAAACCATAGAGAAGTTGGAATACAGTAGTTTTAACACCAATATAAATAAATAATGAGTTAATTACAGTACCTTGAAATGGTGTTTTGTTTTCTTTCTCTAACGGAGCTCACGAGATTTTCTGTTAAGTTTTGTGTTGTGAAGTTTTCAAGTTTTGGGTAAAGATTCGATGGACTATGGAATAAGGAGTGGCAAGATCCTAAGCTTGGGGATGCCCAAGGCACCCCAAGGTAATATTCAAGGATAACCAAGAGCCTAAGCTTGGGGATGGCCCGGAAGGCATCCCCTCTTTCGTCTTCGTTCATCGGTAACTTTACTTGGAGCTATATTTTTATTCACCACATGATATGTGTTTTGCTTGGAGCGTCATTTTCTCTTGTTAGTATTTGCTTGCTGTTATTTAGAATAATGTTTTGCATATTTAGTTTCAATAAAAAAAAGTCAAGGATAGCCTTTGCCATGCTTATTTTGCTACTATACATGTTGCTGTTTAAAAACAGAAAGTTTACCGCTGTTGCAAAAAATCCCTAGAAAAGTAAGAGAGTGGAATAATGTTGAATCCTTTTGCATAATGAGATCTGGTAAATTTATTACAGTGGGAATTTTAGTTCATAATTTTTGGAGTTAGGGAAGTATTGATACTCTTGCATTCTTCACAGACTGTACTGTTTTGGCAGATTGTTGTTATGTTTGCATTGTTTGCATATGTTTGCTTGTTTAATGATTCTATTTAAGGATAGGAGTACTAAATATGCAGAGGCATTTAGTATGCAATGTTGAATAATAATTTTTGTGATTTGTTACAGTAGAAAATGATAAGGTTTTGCATTGGTTTATACTAACCTATCTCACGAGTTCTTGTTGAGTTTGTTGTGAATGAAGCTTTTGATAAAAAGAGAAACCATGATATGAGAGGAATTAAGGAGACACAAAAGTTCAAGCTTGGGGATGCACAAGGAACCCCAAGATAATATTTCAAGAAGTCTCAAGCATCTAAGCTTGGGGATGCCCCGGTAGGCATCCCACCTTTCTTCTTCAACAACTATCGGTTAGTATCGGTTGAGCCTAAGTTTTTGCTTCTTCACATGAGTTGTGCTATCCTTGCAATGTCATTTTGTTTTGCTTTGCTTGCTGCTTGATTACAATACCAAGATCTGAATTTATTAAATGTTAGAGAGTCTACATAGTTGCATAATTATCCGACTACTCATTGATCTTCACTTATATCTTTCGGAGTAGTTTGTCATTTGCTCTAGTACTTCACTTATATCTTTTAGAGCATGGTGGTAGTTTTATTTTGGAGAAATATATGAACTCCCATGCTTCACTTATATTATTTTGAGAGTCTTAAATAGCATGGTAATTTTCTTAAATAATCCTAATATGCTAAGCATACAAGATTTGTAAGAATTCTTATGAGTGTGTTGAATACTAAGAGAAGTTTGATGCTTGATGATTGTTTTGAGATATGGAGGTAGTAATATTAGAGTCATGCTAGTTGAGTAGTTGTGAATTTGAGAAATACTTGTGTTAAAGTTTGTGATTCCCGTAGCATGCACGTATGGTGAACTGTTATGTGATGAAGTCAGAGCATGATTTATTTATTGATTGTCTTCCTTATGAGTGGCGGTCGGGGACGAGCGATGGTCTTTTCCTACCAATCTATCCCCTAGGAGCATGCGCGTAATACTTTGCTTTGATAACTTGTAGATTTTTGCAATAAGTATATGATTTCTTTATGACTAATGTTGAGTCCATGGATTATACGCACTTTTCCTTCCTTCCACCATTGCTAGCCTCTCTAATACCGCGCACCTTTCACCGGTATCATACACCCACCATATACCTTCCTCGAAACAGCCACCATACCTACCTATCATGGCATTTCTATAGCCATTCCAAGATATATTGCCATGCAACTTCCCACCGTTCCGGTTATTATGACACGCTTCATCATTGTCATATTGCTTTGCATGATCATGTAGTTGACATCGTATTTGTGGCAAACCCACCGTTCATAATTCTTTCATACATGTCGCTCATGAGTCATTGCACATCCTGGTACACCGCCAGAGGCATTCATATAGAGTCATATTTTGTTCTAAGTATCGAGTTGTAAATCTCGAGTTGTAAGAAAAATGAAAGTGTGATGATCATCATTATTAGAGCATTGTCCCAGTGAGGAAAGGATGATGGAGACTATGATTCCCCCACAAGTCGGGATGAGACTCCGGACGAAAAATGAAAAAAAAAGAAAAGAGGCCATAAAAAAAGAGAAAAGGCCCAAATAAAAAAATGAGAGAAAAAGAGAGAAGGGACAATGCTACTATCCTTTTACCACACTTGTGCTTCAAAGTAGCACCATGATCTTCATGATAGAGAGTCTCCTATGTTGTCACTTTCATATACTAGTGGGCATTTTTCATTATAGAACTTGGCTTGTATATTCCAATGATGGGCTTCCTCAAATGCCCTAGGTCTTCGTGAGCAAGCGAGTTGGATGCACACCCACTTAGGTTCTTTTGTTGAGCTTTCATATACTTATAGCTCTAGTGCATCCGTTGCATGGCAATCCCTACTCACTCACATTGATATCTATTGATGGGCATCTCCATAGCCCATTGATACGCCAAGTTGATGTGAGACTATCTTCTCCTTTTGTCTTCTCCACAACCACCATTTTATTCCACCTATAAGTGCTATGTCCATGGCTCACGCTCATGTATTGCATGAAGATTGAAAAAGTTTTGAGAATGTCAAAAGTATGAAACAATTGCTTGGCTTGTCATCGGGGTTGTGCATGATTTAAATACTTTGTGTCGGGAAGATGGAGCATAGCCAGACTATATGATTTTGTAGGGATAACTTTCTTTGACCATGTTATTTTGAGAAGACATGATTGCTTTGTTAGTATGCTTGAAGTATTATTATTTTTATGTCAATATGAACTTTTGTCTTGAATCTTTCGGATCTGAATATTCATACCACAATTAAGAAGAATTACATTGAAATTATGCCAACTAGCATTCCACATCAAAAATTATCTTTTTTATCATTTACCTACTCGAGGACGAGCAGGAATTAAGCTTGGGGATGCTTGATACGTCTCCAACGTATCTATAATTTTTGATTGCTCCATGCTATATTATCTACTGTTTTAGGCAATATTGGGCTTTATTATCCACTTTTATATTATTTTTGGGACTAACCTATTAACCGGAGGCCCAGCCCAGATTTGATGTTTTATGCCTATTTCAGTGTTTCGAGGAAAAGGAATATCAGACGGAGTCGAAACGGAATGAAATCAACTGGAGAAGTTATTTTTGGAAGGAAAGCCACCGGATAGACTTGGACTCTATGTCAGGAGATACGAGAGGTGCTCACGAGGGTGGGGGGCGCGCCCCCTGCCTCGTGGGGCCCCTGTAGCTCCACCGACGTACCCCCTGCACCCATATATATCTACGTATCGTAAAACTTCCATAACGGAGAATAGATCGGGAGTTCCGCCGCCGCAAAACCTCCAGAGCCACCAAAAACCAATCTAGACCCGTTCCGGCACCCTGCCGGAGGGGGGAACCCTCACCTGTGGCCATCTTCATCATCCCGGCGCTCTCCATGACGAGGAGGGAGTAGTTCACCCTCGGGGCTGAGGGTATGTACCAGTAGCTATGTGTTTGATCTCTCTCTCTCTCTCTCTCTCTCTCTCTCTCTGTTGTTTGATTTGGCACGATCTTGATGTATCGTGAGCTTTGCTATTATAGTTGGATCTTATGTTTCTTCTCCCCCTCTACCCTCTTGTAATGAATTGAGTTTTCCCCTTGAAGTAATCTTATCGGATTGAGTCTTTAAAGATTTGAGAAGACTTGATGTATGTCTTGCCGTGCGTATCTCTGGTGACAATGGGATATCACGTGATTCACTTGATGTATGTTTTGGTGATCAACTTCCGGGTTCCGCCCATGAACCTATGCATAGGGGTTGACACACGTTTTCGTCGTGATTCTTCGGTAGAAACTTTGGGGCACTCTTTGAGGTTCTATGTGTTGGTTGAATAGATGAGTCTGAGATTGTGTGATGCATACCATATAATCATACCCACGGATACTTGAGGTGAAATTGGAGTATCTAGGTGACATTAGGGTTTTGGTTGATTTGTGTCTTCAGGTGTTATTCTAGTACGAACTCTAGGGCTGTTTGTGACACTTATAGAAATAGCCCAACGGATTGATTGGAAAGAATAACTTTGAGGTGGTTTCGTACCCTACCATAATCTCTTCGTTTTTTCTCTGCTATTAGTGACTTTGGAGTGACTCTTTGTTGCATGTTGAGGGATAGTTATATGATCCAACTATGTTATTATTGTTGAGAGAACTTGCACTAGTGAAAGTATGAACCCTAGGCCTTGTTTCCTATCATTGCATTACCGTTTGTGCTCATTTTTATCATTAGTTACCTTGCTGTTTTTATATTTTCAGATTACAAAAACCTATATCTACCATCCATATTGCACTTGTATAACCATCTCTTCGCCGAACTAGTGCACCTATACAATTTACCATTGTATTGGGTGTGTTGGGGACACAAGAGACTCTTTGCTATTTGGTTGCACGGTTGCTTGAGAGAGACCATCTTCATCCTATGCCTCCCACGGATTGATAAACCTTAGGTCATCCACTTGAGGGAAATTTGCTATTGTCCTACAAACCTCTGTAGTTGGAGGCCCAACAACGTCTACAAGAAGAAGGTTGCGTAGTAGACATCACTGCACAGGCGGCGGATGTCCGGCCGTTGTAGCTTCAACAGCCCTGTCTTCTTCCGTCGTCGCTTCCATGCTTCCCTCGCGGATGGTGTAATTGTTCCTTGGCGCTTGCACTCCTCCTCAACATCCGTGAAGCTCCGACAATCCCTATGCATGCACACAGGAGAAGTGTCAAGTAGTATACCATCCTCGAAGGGGTCAAGTGAGCACGTGTAAAGGAGATGATTCACGTTTGTGTATGTGAAGTAGATGTCGCACGTGTCACTCGGTAACAGACTCTTGACATGGTGATGTCCATAGGATGCTCCGCATCACTACATTATCACAGAGGTCCATCGTTCCGGTGCCATAAAAAACAACAACACCCAAGGCACAAACCCGAAGGTGGTAAACGGTCAAAGAATCAAACATTATATCTTAGGTACTCTCATAAATGTTGAGACCAATATAATTAATACCATAACACCGGAGGAGTACATAAGGGGCACTTTCCAGAACGTTTCAGACTCCGAAAGGAATAGGTATGTGGTACGGTAAGTAAACCAACTCCAAAACGTTTCCAATGGCAATTTTTCTCTGTTTTGGAATATTTAAAAAAATTAGGAAAATTAAAAGTAGTCTGAAGATTGCACGAGGAGGCGGCAAGGCAGGGGGCGCGCCCCTTTACCTTGCCGCCACCTCGTGTGCCCTCCGGACTTTGTTTTCTTGCACAACACTTCTTTTGGTCGGTAAAAATTCATTATATAATCTCCCGAAGGTTTTGACCACATACCACGGCAAAATCCTCTATTCTTGTTTCGTGTTGTTTTCCTGGCAGATCTGAAAATATGTCGTCTCAAGATTCGGAGGGAGAAAGCTACATTGTTGATTTCATCGCTAACCCCAAGGTCTATGAGGAGGTGGAAATGGGTACGGGCTCTCCCCTTGGCAACTGCCAAGCTTGGGGGGGTGCCCCGGTCGTATCACCATCACACCTTTACCTTTATCATTTTTCTTAGTTCGATCCTTTATCTTGATGTAGTAGAATAAAGTTTTTAGTATGATCTAGCTTTGAGTTTTGTTTTGAGGTCTATCTATGTAATCGAGTCCGTGAGTTATATATAATAAATAGTAGTCTTGAGTTGAGGGTTTTGCTTTCTTGCTATGATCTTGAGGGAATGAAATAAAAGAAAGAACAAAAAGAAATAAAAAGATCATATAATGATCTTATGGAGAGTAATAACTTCACATATAAAGAGTATGATGAATAAAATTTGTTGAGGGTTGACAAACAAGTTTTGGTCATTGCTGCAATCAATAGGAAGTAATAAAGAAAGATAGGCTTCACATATAAATATACTATCTTGAGCATCTTTTGTAATTGTGAGCACTCATTAAAATATGACTTGCCAAAAGGTTGACGTTGGACAAGGAAGACAACATAATGGGTTACGTTTTCTTATATCCGAATAGAAGTTATATTGTCATGGATCTCGAACATATTGAGCATGCCTTTCTCTCTTATTCTAGACAAATCCTTTGCACCAAGTAGAGATACTACTTGTGCTTCCAAACTTCCCTTAAACACGTTTTTCCATGAGAGTCCACCTTACCTACCTATGGATTGAGTAAGATCCTTCAAGTAAGTTGTCATCGGTGCAAGCAATAAAAATTACTCTCTAAATATATATCATCTATTAGTGTGAAGAAAATAAGCTTTATACGAACTTATGATATGGAAGAAATAAAAGCGACAGACTGCATAATAAAGTTCTTTATCACAAGCGGCAATATAAAGTGACGTTATTTTACATTAAGATTTTGTGCATCCAACCATAAAAGCGTATGACAACCTTTGCTTCCCTCTGCAAAGGGCCTATCTGTTACATTTATTTTCTACCCTTATACAATAGTCATGGTGATCTTCACCTTTCCTTTTTATACTTTTCCTTTTTGGCAAGTCATACGTCTCCAACATATCTATAATTTTTGATTGCTCCATGCTATTATATATTCTATTTTGGATGGTTAATGGGCTTTATTATACACTTTTATATTATTTTTGGGACTAACCTATTAACCCAAGGCCCAGTGCAAATTGCTGTTTTTTTTTTTTTGCCTATTTTAGTGTTTCGCAGAAAAGGAATATCAAACGGAGTTCAAACTGAATGAAACCTTCGGGAGCGTGATTTTTGGAAAAAACATGATCCAGAGGACTTGGAGTGCACGTCAATAAACATACGAGGAGGCCACGAGGCAGGGGGGCGCGCCTACCCCCCCCCCCCCTCCCCGGGCACGCCCTCCACCCTCGTGGGCCCCTCGTGGCTCCACCGACGTACTTCTTCCTCCTATATATACCTACATACCCCGAAACCATCGAGGAGCACCACGAAACCTTAATTCCACCGCCGCAACCTTCTGTACCCGTGAGATCCCATCTTGGGGCCTTTTTCGGCGCTCCGTCGGAGGGGGAATCAATCACGGAGGGCTTCTACATCAACATCATAGCCTCTCCGATGATGTGTGAGTATTTTACCACAGACCTTCGGGTCCATAGTTATTAGCTAGATGGCTTCTTCTCTCTCTTTGGATCTCAATACAAAGTTCTCCTCGATCTTCTTGGAGATCTATTTGATGTAACTCTTTTTGCGGTGTGTTTGTCGAGATCCGATGAATTGTGGGTTTATGATCAAGATTATCTATGAACAATATTTGAATCTTCTCTGAATTCTTTTATGTATGATTGGTTATCTTTGCAAGTCTCTTAGAATTATCAGTTTGGTTTGGCCTACTAGATTGATCTTTCTTGCAATGGAGAAGTGCTAGCTTTGGGTTCAATCATGTGGTGCTCGATCCCAGTGACAGTAGGGGAAACGACACGTATTGTATTGTTGCCATCGAGGATAAAAAGATGGGGTTTATATCATATTGCTTGAGTTTATCCCTCTACATCATGTCATCTTACCTAATGTGTTACTCTGTTCTTATGAACTTAATACTCTAGATGCATGTTGGATAGCGGTCGATGTGTGGAGTAATAGTAGTAGATGCAGGCAGGAGTCGGTCTACTTGTCGCGGACGTGATGCCTATATACATGATCATGCATAGATATTCTCATAATTATGCACTTTTTTATCAATTGCTCGACAGTAATTTGTTCACCCACCGTACTACTTATGCTATCTTGAGAGAAGCCACTAGTGAGACCTATGGCCTCCGGGTCTATTTTCCATCATACTAATCTCCCGTCAACAAGCTATTTCTATCACCATTTATTTTGCTTTCTTTACTTTTAGTCTTTATCATAAAAATACCAAAAATATTATATTATCATCTCTATCAGATCTCACTTTTGAAAGTGGTTGTGAAGGGATTGACAACCCCTTTATCGCGTTGGTTGCAAGGTTCTTATTTTTTTGTGTAGGTACGAGGGACTTGCGCGTGACCTCCTACTGGATTGATACCTTGGTTCTCAAAAACTGAGGGAAATACTTACGCTACTTGCTGCATCACCCTTTCCTCTTCAAGGGAAAAACCAACGCATGCTCAAGAGGTAGCAAGAAGGATTTCTGGTGCCGTTGCCGGGGAGTCTACACACAAGTCAATACATACCAAGTACCCATCACAAACTCTTATCCCACGCATTACATTATATTCCATTTGCCTCTCGTTTTCCTCTTCCCCACTTCACCCTTGCCGTTTTATTCACCCTCTCTTTCTGTTCGCCTCTTTTTCACTTGCTTCCTGTGTGTTCGTTCTCTGTATTATTGTGATGTCTGAAACGGGGGAGGTTATCATTGATAAGGATAATAGTATGGAAAACTTTGATGTTTTTGTTGATCCTCTTGAAGATTCTACTATTTTACACACTAAAAAGTTTCGGATTGGTAGCGGTAGTATTGTTGGGAAAGGAGTTCTTCAAGATTTCTTTACTTGTGCCGGTACCTTACCCTCCATGGGTGGGTCTATTCTTCATAGAACTAGTAGTCTTTGGAGGCTATATCCTTGCTCATAATTGAACTTGAAAGACAATTTATTCATTTGCATCCTTGCATACAAAGGATCTTTCTAGAGTTCTCCAATATAGAGCATTCTTCTGTTAAGCGAGCTGCTACTATCTTTTTGGCACATGAGTTCAGATTTATAATGAAAGAGGCCAATGAAATATTTGCGCATTATAGGGTGGACGCTGGTCGTCCTCCCATAGAGGCTATCCTTTTTAATCAAGAAGATTTAATGCGCTTACGATCCATAGATCATGTGCTTACAATGAAAACCTTAGAAAAAAGGTTCCTACTGATGTTCTAGTTGATAGAATTTCCGAACTTAATGATGACTTTGCTATTCAGAACAACGGGTTAGGTTTTTCTCTTGAACAAAGGCTCGTGACTTATTGCCAAAAGAATGCTTATAATGATGATTTGGTTGTGCAATATAAGGGGCCAAAGGAGGAACCCATACCTCCCGAGCTTAACATTGGGGACTTTTGCCCTATTAAATTTAGCCCTTTTGATTACTTCTGCTTGCCACAAAGAAAACTTGCTGCTGAACGTAGGGAATATGAGATGAGTTTTTGTGATTTACCCTACTATCATTATGGCAATACCTAGATCTATCCTTGCCTTTATGCCTAGCTAGGGGCGTTAAACGATAGCGCTTGTTGGGAGGCAACCCAATTTTATTTTATTTTTTTCTTTTTGGTTCTGTTTAGGAATAAATAATCCATCTAGCTTCTTTTTAGATGTGGTTTTGTGTTTTAATTAGTGTTTGTGCCAAGTAGAACCTTTGGGAAGACTTGGGGAAAGTATTTGCAATCTTGCTGTAAAAAACAGAAACTTTAGCGCTCACGAGATTAGCTACAACTTTTTAGTGGAGAGTGCTATTTAGTTTATTCTTTTGAAGATGATTAATAGATAAATTCCTCACATACAACACTTTATTTTAGATTTTTGGATTTACAGAAGTTTGCGTTAGTTACAGATTACTAGTTTACTACAGACTATTCTGTTTTTGACAGATTTTTTTTTTCGTGTGTTGTTTGCTTATTTTGATGAATCTATGGCTAGTAATGGACTTTATGAACCATAGAAAAGTTGGAATACAGTAGGTTTAATACCAATATAAATAAATAATGAGTTCATTACAGTACCTTAAAGTGGTGTTTTGTTTTCTTTCGCTAATGGAGCTCACTAGATTTTCTGTTAAGTTTTGTGTTGTGAAGTTTTCAAGTTTTGGGTAAAGATTTGATGGATTATGGAACAAGGAGTGGCAAGAGCCTAAGCTTGGGGATGCCCAAGGCACCCCAAGGTAAAATCTAAGGACAACTCAAAAGCCTAAGCTTGGGGATGCCCCGGAAGGCATCCCCTCTTTTGTCTTCGTCCATCGGTAACTTTACTTGGAGCTATATTTTTATTCACCACATGATATGTGTTTTGCCTGGAGCATCTTGTATGATTTGAGTCTTTGCTTGTTAGTTCCCCACAATCATCCTTGCTGTACACACCTTTTTAGAGAGACACACATTATTCGGAATTTATTAGAATACTCTATGTGCTTCACTTATATCTTTTGAGTTAGACAATTTTGCTCTATGTGCTTCACTTATATCTTTTAGAGCACGGTGGTGGTTATATTTTATAGAAATAATTGATCTCTCATGCTTCACTTATATTATTTTGGGAGTCCTTTAGAACAGCATGGTAATTTGCTTTGGTATAAAATTAGTCCTAATATGATAGGCATCCAAGATAAAAACTTTTAAGTGCATTGAATACTAAGAGAAGTTTGATACTTGATAGTTGTTTTGAGATATAAAGGTGGTAATATTAAAGTTATGCTAGTTGAGTAGTTGTGAATTTTAGAAATACGTTGAAGTTTGCAAGTCCCATAGCATGCACGTATGGTTAAAGTTGTGTAACATATTTGAAACATGAAGTGTACCTGGCTTGTGCATCCTTATGAGTGGCGGTCGGGGACGAGCGATGGTCTTTTCCTACCAATCTATCCCCCCTAGGAGCATGCGCGTAGTGCTTGGTTTTTTATGACTTGTAGATTTTTGCAATAAGTATGTGAGTTCTTTATGACTAACGTTGAGTCCATGGATTATACGCACTCTCAACCTTCCATCATTGCTAGCCTCTTTGGTACCGTGCAGTGCCCTTTCTCACCTTGAGAGTTGGTGCAAACTTCGCCGGTGCATCCAAACCCCATGATACGATACACTCTATCACACATAAACCTCCTTATATCTTCCTCAAAACAGCCACCATACCTACCTATTATGGCATTTCCATAGCCATTCCGAGATATATTGCCATGCAACTTTCCACCGTTCCGTTTATTATGACACGCTTTATCATTGTCATATTGCCTTGCATGATCATGTAGTTGACATCGTATTTGTGGCAAAGCCACCATGCATATTATTCATACATGTCACTCTTGATTCATTGCCCTTCCCGGTACTCCACCGAAGGCATTCATATAGAGTCATACTTTGTTCTAGTATCGAGTTGTAATCATTGAGTTGTAAATAAATAGAAGTGTGATGATCATCATTAATAGAGCAATATCCCAAATAAAAAAAGAGAAAGGCCAAAAAAGAAAGGCCCAAAAAAGAGAAATAAAAAGGGACAATGCTACTATCCTTTTTTCCACACTTGTGCTTCAAAGTAGCACCATGATCTTTATGATAGAGAGTCTCTTGTTTTGTCACTTTCATATACTAGTGGGAATTGTTCATTATAGAACTTGGCTTGTATATTCCAACAATGGGCTTCCTCAAATGCCCTAGGTCTTCGTGAGTGAGGGAGTCCTGGATTAGGGGGTGTCCGGATAGCCGAACTATCACCGTTGGCCGGACTCCTGGACTATGAAGATACAAGATTGAAGACTTCGTCCCGTGTCCGGATGGGACTTTCCTTGGCGTGGAAGGCAAGCTTGGCGATACGGATATGTAGATCTCCTACCATTGTAACCGACTCTGTGTAACCCTAACCCTATCTGGTGTCTATATAAACCGGAGGGTTTTAGTCCGTAGGACGAACAACAATCATACCATAGGCTAGCTTCTAGGGTTTAGCCTCTCTGATCTCGTGGTAGATCCACTCTTATACTACCCATATCATCAATATTAATCAAGCAGGAGTAGGGTTTTACCTCCATCGAAGGGGCCGAACCTGGGTAAAAACATCGTGTCCCTTGTCTCCTGTTACCATCCGCCTAGACGCGCACGATTCGGGACCCCTACCGAGATCAGCCGGTTTGACACGACATTGGTGCTTTCATTGAGAGTTCCTCGTGTCGTCATCCTTAGGCCCGATGGCTCCTTCGATCATCAACAACGGCGTGGTCCAGGTGAGACTTTTCTCCCGGGCAGATCTTCGATTCGGCGGCTTTGCTGCGGGCAATTCACTTGGCCATCCGAGCAGATCGAAGCTACGCCCCGCCATCGAGTCAGGTTTGGGAGTTTGAACTACACGGCCGACATCCGCGGAGACTTGATCTTCGACGGATTCGAGCCACGCCAAGCGCGCGCCTTGTCTCGATGGGCACGATCTAGCTCTGCCGCGAGCGATTGCCTCGAGGTCGCACCAGCGTCCGCTCCGACCCTTAGCTCGAAGCCGACTCCGCCGATCGAGGACGAGTGGTTGGACACCGCCTCGGGGGCTACAATCTCTATGGCGATTGAGCCGAACTCCATCCCTGTCCTTTGCGAAGACCGTGACTCCAAGGTGCTGGACTCCTCTCCGGACTCCGAACCCTCCGCGCCCCTGCCAATCAAATCCAATTGGGCGCCGGTTATGGAGTTCACTGCCGCGGACATCTTTCAGCAGTCGCCCTTTGGCGATATCCTGAATTCACTAAAGTCTCTCTCTTTATCAGGAGAGCCCTGGCCGGACTACGGTCAGGAAGGTTGGGATGCGGACGACGAAGAAATTGAACGACCACCCACCGCCCACTTTGTAGCCACTGTCGAAAGCTTAAACGACGTGCTTGATTTCGACTCCGAAGACATCGATGGTATGGACGACGATGTAGGAGACAACCATGAACCAGCACCTATAGGATACTGGACAGCCACCTCATCCCACGATGTATACATGGTGGATACACCTAAAGAAACCGGGACACTACGAAGGATAAATCCCTCGAAAAGCAGTCAAAACGGCAACGTAAACGCCGCACCAAGTCCCGCCTCGACAAAGACGGCAGCCGCACAGACCCAGCCATAGAGCAGGGCGAACCGGTGGACGACGAACATGCTATCGAGCAACCGTCCAAACATGAAAACTTGGATAAACAACCCGTCCCCGGCGAAGATAACAGTCCGGACGATTTCACGCCGGACAAATTGTTGGAGCAGAAGAACCTCCACAAAAGGCTCGTCGCCACTGCGCCTAGCCTGAAAAAGCAGAAGCGGAAGCTTAAAACAGCGGAAGATGCACTCAGAACCAGATGGAGCAAAGTACTCAACACAACAGAGAAATACGGCGACAGACGCCAAACAAAGAGCTACCCGAAGCGCAAATTACTGCCCGAATTCGATGAGGAGGCCGTAGAGCCCCCGCAATCAAAGAACAAAGAGGCCGCCCGGCGGATAGACGACCACATGGCAAACATGGAGCGGCAAGCGGCGCGCAAGACACAAGCCGCACGCGATCCGCATAAGGATTCGCATCAAAAGGATGGCCCGATTAGGTCCATCTATGGGCGAGAAAGCAAGCTCTTCCAAGCAATGCAACACGCCAAATATCCAAACATCACGGCACACCCAAATATAGGGGTGCCGCACACCCCTGTGTTTCACCGATGAGTCTTTGGATCACAATTCCCAGCGGATTCAAACCCGTAAACAAAGAGGCATCGACGGAACAACAGACCACGAGTGCGGATTAAGGATTACATCCTCCACATACACATGGCTAGAGGAGATGATCTCCATGCCATAAAATACTTACCCCTCAAGCTCAAGGGGCCAGCCCGGCATTGGCTCAAAAGCCTCCCTAAAAATACCATTGGAAGTTAGGAAGAGCTCGAGGATGCTTTTCGGGCAAATTTTCAAGGGACTTATGTCCGTCCTCCGGATGCAGACGATTTAAGTCACATAACTCAACAACCCGGAGAGTCAGCCCACAAATTCTGGAACAGGTTCCTCATCAAAAAGAACCAAATAGTCGACTGCCCGGACGCCGAAGCCTTAGAAGCTTTCAAACACAACGTCCGAGACGAATGGCTCGCCATACACCTCGGCCAGGAGAAGCCGAGAACAATGGCTTCATTAACAAGCCTCATGACCCACTTTTGCGCGGGAGAGGATAGTTGGCTGGCAAGATGCAGTACCAGCGACCCAAGTACATCCGAAGTCAAGGATGGAAAGGGAAAACCACGACGCAGCAAGGACCAGCGCCGGACAAAGGGAAACAGCCCGAAGAGCACGGCAGTCAACGCCGGATTCAGAAGCTCCCGGCAGAATCATAAAAAACTGCCCCTCAAGGACAACAGTGACGAGCTATCCAACCTAAACAAAATCTTGGACAAAATATGCCAAATCCACAAGTACTCGGGAAGCACGCAAACCATACCCACAGAGATTGTTGGGTCTTCAAGCAGTCCGCAAACTCAATGCCAAAATGAAGGGGCTCGACACACCAAGCGAGGACGATGACGAACCCCACAAGCAGAGCACCGGAAAACAAAAGAATTTCCCACAAAAAGTCAAAACAGTGAACTCACTTCAAGTGACAAAAGGGAAAAACAGAGCGGCGCCCATAGAAACACGCGCCGCACGGTCTATCCCAGCAGAGTCCCAACGATGGTTGTCAAAACCAATCACCTTCGATCATCAGGACTATTCCGGAAGTATCCGGAACGCAAGATGGACTGCCTTGATATTAGATCCTATAATCGACGGACTTCAATTTACACAAGTCCTAATGGACGGAGGTAGCGATCTAAACCTGCTATATCAGGACACAATCCGCAAAATGGGGATAGACCCAACCAAAATTCGCCATAGCAACACCTCCTTCAAAGGGGTAATGCCAGGCCTATATGCCCATTGTACGGGCTCCCTACTGCTAGAAGTTGTGTTCGGCTCATCCGACAACTTCCGCCGCAAAAATTTAACCTTCCACATCGCCCCATTCAAAAGTAGCTATCAAGCACTACTGGGACGTGAAGCTTTCGCCCGCTTTATCGCAATACCGCATTATGAATCTCTTACATTTAAAATGCCCGGTCCAGGCGGCATCATCTCATTAAAAGGGAGTATCAAGTGTTACTCGAGCATGGAAGAACGTGAGACTGCCTTGACAGCCCCACACTAATCCGGCTCCGCTAATCAAAGCACCTGAATAGGTCATTCGAACCCCGGACATGGCTAGACGAGTCCGGCGCAAACATATAAACGCTTACCAGCAGCATACCCCCGTACAAGGGGCTGGACGCATGTATAACAAGAGACAATAAAGCTCCATTTTATTCACTTTTCGAACCGTACTCTGTTTATTTAATATAAAGTACATTTTTCGCACGATCTTTTTTTCTTTTCAACTAAGTTCTTCTCTTTTACAGATGAACACCGTGCTACACCCATCCAGGATACGGCACAACGGAGACATAGGCGCAAACGTGCAGTAGGGACCCGTTGCAAGGATTCTTTTCAGATTAAGACCCTGCGTAAACCTTTTTTACTGTCTCTTGTTGATACACATCCCCCGGTTTCTTGCTATAACCAAGGAGGAGGCTGGCGTTTTGGCATCGGCCGCACCAAAATTTTTGCGCGTACCTGGACACCAGGGGCTTAGGGCATTATTCTGCCCGTTTTCATAAAGACCGAATACCTTAGGGACTGTTCGGCGTCTCGAGTTAGGCCTTATATGCATCAGCTCCGAATCATGTCTTTGGTCAAATGTTGGGTTTGCCCGGCTCCTGTGTTTTGCTCCCTTACATTCCGTTCTATCGGCTAACGCGGCACCAGGAGAACTACTGCGATTGTGCCCCGGTTCGGCCAGGTGAGCACCTCAGTAGAGAAAGCCGAAAACTGACTGTCATGATATAGCGTGAGACTGGTCAACCACTCGATGACCCACCGGAATGTTTAGAATTCCCCCGCATTAACGAAGGACCGTTTCCCGGTCAGGCACATACGCGCCCCGAATTCGGGAGAGCGCGGTGCCCCTAGGGGCTATATAGTAGCCCCACCATCGAACTCCTATGGCTAAGTGAAAGTGATAAAGCATTATAGTCCGGCTGCCTAGTTTGCTACGCTATCACCTCCTTTACAGGACCAAGACGTTGGATTAAGTGTGAAAATCGCCTTTTGCAAACACCCCGCACTATGTGCGTGGGGCTGAAGTCAAGACTGCCATCTTTCAAAGTTATATACACATATACATCAACGGCCGACAGAGGTGTTTTAATACTTGAACGCACAAGTATAAAAAGCTCTTATATTATATTGAAACATTGTTTTCACAAATCATACATGTCATTAAAACATAATATCCTTGAGCATCGTGTCTCTATTAAAGAAGCGCCTGCGCAGACTTCCTCAAAATAGTGCTCGGCATGTACTCGACTTCTGTCCGAATCTTGGGATGCAACGTCGGTGGCCTTCATCTCCGCCCAGTATGTCTTGACACGGGCAAGAGCCATCCGTGCACCCTCTATGCATGCTGACCGCTTCATTGCATCGATATGCGGCACCGCACCAAGGAACTGTTGCACCAAGCCAAAATAACACTTCGGCTCGGGCCTTTTCGGCCACAAATGAGTCACGACAGCCTTCATGGCAAGTCCGGACAACCTATTCAGCTCAGCCCATTCGGCCAAACGATCGGTTAATGAAAGTGGACGCTCCGGACTATGGAACTGCGACCAAAAAAGCTCTTCCATTCCATGATCCTTTTGACCTCGGAAGTGTTCGGCTGCGTCTGCGGCACTCGCCGCCAAGTCTAGATAAGCATCCTCCGCACCCCACAGCCGGTCCAATTGAGCGTACTTAGGATCCGTGAATTTTCTCTGCATCAGAAAGGGCTTTCCAGCCGCAATATCTCCGGCCTGACGTAGCTCCTCCTTCATAGCTCTCATCGCAGAGCGAGTATCCTTGGCCTCGGTGGCGGCCTTTTTCAGGTCCTCTTGTTTCACTCGATCTTGTTTTTCAAGAAGCTCGCAACGGTCAGTAGCATTCTTCAATTTCACGGCCATCTCGGCCATTTCTTTCTTGCTTCGGCAGTGAGCAGTCTGTTTGGCTTTTAGCTCTACGGCCGCCTTTAAGGCCGCCGCATCACTTTTTCTGGCTTGCTCCTTGGCTCGGGCGAGCTCTGCCCGAAGGTTCTCCATAGCAGCGGCACCATCTGCATTAAGCATACATGTTGTAAGGCACGGGTGTCAAGCTCCCTTACCAGGTGTCCGCGGAGAAGTTGCATACCTTGTGACTCGTCAAGCCGTTTATTAACAAGCGTGATGTCCACATCCGCCACGTCAAGTTGCCGCTTCAGTTCGGCAAATTCATCATCCCGGCTAGCCACCGGACGCTTCGCCATCTACATAGGAAGAGTGCATATTATACCTGGGGTTATGATCCTCGGCGCGCCGTCATTTTTGACACCGCACCAAGTCTCAGGGGCTACTATCTATACATGGCGCATTTTATATGCAAAACTGTCAGAAGGTACATCATTTTGCGTACCTCAAAACCCGTCAGTAAACTTACGCCGGCTTCATGCAATCCGCTCTCAGCGGATGAAATCCTTTCAATCACCGTACCCATTAACGTACGGTGATCTTCCGAGATAGACACTCGCCCGAGCAGATCCTTCAGCTCCTCCGACCGTACACCTGTTGGTGCCGGACTCGTCCGGTGGCCTTTTTCAAGGCCGGACAAGGAGGGCTTTGAGGGACATACGGCTGCCTTCTCGCCCGCCAGATTCGGAGGCGCCCTCCGTGGCGACACCTCGTGGTCGCCCACCTCGCATCTTGATACGGCAGGCGGAGGCGTTTCGCTCTCCATCATCTCCGGACCAAGATCCCCTGAAGACGAGCTCTGCTGTGAAGGGCTGAGATCCGAACTACAAGGTAAACTTTCGGTTACCTTCAGAAATAAAACGGGATGTCTCTTTAAAAAACGCCCCATTTACTTACGGCTCCTGGAGGATGATCTCCTTGGGGAAATAGTGCGGTGGGGCATCTCCCGCCGAGACCCTCTGGTGAAGATTTCTTCCCCGCTTCGACGCTTTGGTCTCCGGATCTTGAGCGGTCCTCTTCTCCCTTGGAGGGAGGGATTCTCGATCCCCTTTCTTGATAGCCTCCTTCACGGAGGTAGTAGTTCCTTGTTCCCCTTCGCCTTCTTCAAAAGGCACAGCCTCTAGCATCTTGGTTATCAGATCCGGCGTGGTCTCGGGGAGGGGGCGGACACTGATCAGTTTTGCTTTTGCTATCCACTCCTGTTTAAAGGATAGCTTTTTTAAGGGCGAGTGTATGATAAATATGTGGATAGCATGTCCGGGTACAGGACTACTTACTTGAGTATCCGGGCGATTGCAGCTCAGACCTGCGTCCTCGGTTAAGTCCGGACACATTGTTTGTGATCCGAAGAACAGTTGGTACATCTCCACGGGCGTTACGCCCATAAAATGTTGGAGAGCTCGTGGTCCCTCCGGATTAAACTCCCACAGGCGGAGGGGCGACGTTTGCAGGGCAAGGTGCGACGAATCAGCATGACCTGCGCTACTACGACCAGATTGATCTCTCTCTCTCGGAGGTCTCGAATACGGTCCTGCAACAGAGGTACGTCCTTGGACGGTCCCCAGTCGAGCCCTTTATTGACCCATGACGCCCGCAGCAGTGGAGGACCCGAGCGGAAGGCAGGTGGCGCCGCCCATTTGGTGCCCCTGGGAGCGGTGATATAAAACCACTCCTGTTGCCATAAATTGAGCTCCTCTTGAAAAGAGCCCTCGGGCCATGGAGCGTCCGCATTCTTGCTTATAACAGTCCCTCCGCACTCTACCTGATGCCCCTTGATCATCTTCGTCTCCACTTTGAAGGTCTTGAGCCACAATCCGAAGTGAGGGGTAATGCGGAGGAAGGCTTCACATACGACAATGAACGACGAGATGTGGAGGATGGACTCCGGATCCAAGTCATGGAATTCCAGCCCATAATAAAACATGAGCCCCCTCACAAAGGGGTCCGTCGGGAAGCCTAAACCCCAAACGAAGTGAGACACGAATACCACGCTCTCACCAGGCTCGGGAGTGGGAATAACCTGCCCTTGGGCAGGCAGCCTATGCGAAATTTCGCCGGTTAGATACCTGGCGTCTCTCAGCTTTAGCACATCTTCTTCCGTGACGGAGGGAGACATCCACCGGCCGTGCAGGTCGGAGCCGGACATCGTTGAAGGTCCGAAGCGCCTAAATCTAGAGCTTTGGGTGTTGGAACTCGAAGCGAGGGGCGGATTCGATTGAGATTGAAAGAAAGGAGCGGGCCTTGGTCTCGTTATAAAGAGGTTGAATACCAAGAGCCCTCCCCGTGAGCGTTCGGGACTCGCCTTCAATGGAGGAGGCGTGCCAACGGGCACGACTGGGTTACCCACACCCGTATTGATGAGGATCCCGGAATAAGGGGGCACGATCTCCGCTCTGATAAGACGTGCCAAGGAAACCGCCTCGCTAAACGCGCTGAGGTGGAACAGTAAAAACGATTCGTATAAAGGCCTGGCCGTGGTGTGATGTCACGCCGCGGAATACGTCAGTAGATCTGTGCAAAGGTTATTCTCTCTACGGTGGTATGTGGAACTTGTTTTGCAGAGCCGGACACAATCCTTGTGTTCAAAATCTTCTACGTATTCGGAGGAGGAACCCGCCTTGCAATGTCGAAGACAATATGCACGCCGAATTCGTCGTCATTGAAGCCTAGTTCAGGGGCTACTGAGGGAGTCCTGGATTAGGGGGTGTCCGGATAGCCGAACTATCACCGTTGGCCGGACTCCTGGACTATGAAGATACAAGATTGAAGACTTCGTCCCATGTCCGGATGGGACTTTCCTTGGTGTGGAAGGCAAGCTTGGTGATACGGATATGTAGATCTCCTACCATTGTAACCGACTCTATGTAACCCTAACCCTATCTGGTGTCTATATAAACCGGAGGGTTTTAGTCCATAGGACGAACAACAATCATACCATAGGCTAGCTTCTAGGGCTTAGCCTCTCTGATCTCGTGGTAGATCCACTCTTGTACTACCCATATCATCAATATTAATCAAGCAGGAGTAGGGTTTTACCTCCATCGAGAGGGCCCGAACCTGGGTAAAAACATCGTGTCCCTTGTCTCCTGTTACCATCCGCCTAGACGCACAGTTCGGGACCCCCTACCCGAGATCCGCCGGTTTTGACACCGATAGTGAGCAAGCAAGTTGGATGCACACCCACTTAGTTTATTTTGTTGAGCTTTCATACATTTATAGCTCTAGTGCATCTGTTGCATGGCAATCCCTACTCCTTGCATTGCCATCAATTGATGGGCATCTCCCTAGCTCGTTGATTAGCCGCGTCAATGTGAGAGTTTCTCCTTTTTTGTCTTCTCCACACAACCCCCATCATTATATTCTATTCTAACCATAGTGCTATATCCATGGCTCACGCTCATGTATTGCGTGAAAGTTGAAAAAAGTTTGAGATTACTAAAGTATGAAACAATTGCTTGGCTTATCATCGGGGTTGTGCAAGATGAGAGCATTCTTGTGTAACGAAAATGAAGCATGGCCAAACTATATGATTTTGTAGGGATGAGCTTTCTTTGGCTATGTTATTTTGAGAAGACATAATTGCTTGGTTAGTATGATTGAAGTATTATTATTTTTATGTCAACATTAAACTTTTATCTTGAATCTTTCGGATCTGAACATTCTGTTTTTATCATTAACATACTCGAGGACGAGCAGGAATTAAGCTTGGGGATGCTTGATACGTCTCCAACGTATCTATAATTTTTGATTGCTCCATGCTATTATATATTCTGTTTTGGATGTTTAATGGGCTTTATTATACACTTTATATTATTTTTGGGACTAACCTGTTAACCCAAGGCCCATTGCAAATTGCTTTTTTTTTTGCCTATTTCAGTGTTTCGCAGAAAAGGAATATCAAACGGAGTCCAAACAGAATGAAACCTTCGGGAGCATGATTTTTGGAACAAACGTGATCCGGAGGACTTGGAGTGGACGTCAAGAAACATACGAGGAGGCCACAAGGCAGGGGGTGCGCCTAACCCCCCCTGGGCGCGCCCTCCACCCTCGTGGGCCCCTTGTGGCTCCAGCGACCTACTTCTTCCTCCTATATATACCTACGTACCCCGAAACCATCGAGGAGCACCACGAAAACCTAATTCCACCGCCGCAACCTTCTGTACCCGTGAGATCCCATCTTGGGGCCTTTTCCGACGCTCCGCCGGAGGGGGAATCAATCACGGAGGCCTTCTACATCAACACCATAGCCTCTCCGATGATGTGTGAGTAGTTACCACAGACCTTCGGGTCCATAGTTATTAGCTAGATGGCTTCTTCTCTCTCTTTGGATCTCAATACAAAGTTCTCCTTGATCTTCTTGGAGATCTATTTGATGTAACTCTTTTTGCGGTGTGTTTGTCGAGATCCGATGAATTGTGGGTTTATAATCTGGATTATCTATGAGCAATATTTGAATCTTCTCTGAATTCTTTTATGTATGATTGGTTATCTTTGCAAGTCTCTTTGAATTGTCAGTTTGGTTTGGCCTACTAGATTGATCCTTCTTGCAATGGGAGAAGTGCTTGTATTTGGGTTCAATCATGCGGTGCTCGATCCCAGTGACAGTAGGGGAAACGACACATATTGTATGGTTGCCATCGAGGATAAAAAGATGGGGTTTATATCATATTGCTTGAGTTTATCCCTCTACATCATGTCATCTTACCTAATGAGTTACTCTGTTCTTATGAACTTAATACTCTAGATGCATGCTAGATAGCGGTCGATGTGTGGAGTAATAGTAGTAGATGCAGGCAGAAGTCGGTCTACTTGTCGCGGACGTGATGCCTATATACATGATCATGCCTAGATATTCTCATAATTATGCACTTTTCTATCAATTGCTCGACAGTAATTTGTTCACCCACCGTAATACTTATGCTATCTTGAGAGAAGCCACTAGTGAAACCTATGGCCCCCGGGTCTATTTTCCATCATATTAATCTCCCGTCAACAAGCTATTTCTATCACCGTTTATTTTGCTTTCTTTACTTTTAGTCTTTATCATAAAAATACCAAAAATATTATCTTATCATCTCTATCAGATCTCACTTTTGCAAGTGGCCGTGAAGGGATTGACAACCCCTTTATCACATTGGTTGCGAGGTTCTTATTTGTTTGTGTAGGTACGAGGGACTTGCGTGTGGCCTCCTACTGGATTGATACCTTGGTTCTCAAAAACCGAGGGAAATACTTACGCTACTTTGCTGCATCACCCTTTCCTCTTCAAGGGAAAAATCAACGCATGCTCAAGAGGTAGCAGCAAGCACTATGTGTTGGAGAAAGATCCAGATATATATATCCACTCAGATTTAGGTTATCATAAAGTATTATTGTTGACATTACCCTTGAGGTAAAAGGTTGGGAGGTGAAACTATAGGCCCATATCTTTCTCTGTGTGTGACTGAGGCTTTGAACCCATAAATATCGAGTGTTAGCAATTGTGAAAGACTAAATGATAGTTGAGTATGTGGACTTGCTGAAAAGCTCTTGAATTGACTCTTTCCCATGTTATGATAAATTGCAGTCGCTTCGGTGACTGAGATCATAGTTTGTTAGTTTTCAATGAAGTTTATGATTCATACTTTACCTTGTGAATGAATTGTTACTTTAGCATAAGAAATTATATGACAATATATGTTGTTGTTCTAAAGATGATCATCATGCCCTCATGTCCGTATTTTATTTTATCGACACCTCTATCTCTAAACTTGTGGACATATTTTTGATATCGGCTTTCGCTTGAGGACAAGCGAGGTCTAAGCTTGGGGGAGTTGATACGTCCATTTTGCATCATGCTTTTATATTGATATTTATTGCAGTATGGCTGTTATTACACACTATGGCACAATACTTATGCCTTTTCTCTCTTATTTTATAAGATTTACATGAAGAGGGAGAATGTCGGCAGCTGGAATTCTGGACTAGAAAAGGAGCAAATCTGAGATACCTATTTTGCACAACTCCAAAAGTCCTAAAACTTCACGGAGAATTATTTTGGAATACATAAAAAATATTGGGCGAAGAAAGCACCAGAGGGGACCCACCAGGCATCCACAAGGGTGGGGGCGCGCCCTAGCCCCTGGATGCGCCCTCTGCCTTGTGGGCCCCCTGGCAGGCCTCCGGTGCCCATCTTCTGCTATATGATGTGTTTTGACCTAAAAAAACAAGAAAAAGCTTTCGGGATGAAGCGCCGCAGTCTCGAGGCAGAACTTGGGCAGAACCAATCGAGGGCTCTGGTGGAGCTGTTCTGTCTGGGAAACTTCCCTCCGGGAGGGGGAAATCGAAGCCATCGTCATCACCAATGATCATCTCATCGAGAGTGGGTCAATCTCCATCAACATCTTCACCAGCACCATCTCCTCTCAAACCCTAGTTCATCTCTTATATCCGGTCTTTGTCTCAAAACCTCAGATTAGTACCTGTGGGTTGCTAGTAGTGTTGATTAATCCTTGTAGTTGATGCTAGTTGGTTTATTCGGTGGAAGATCATATGTTTAGATCCTTAATGATAATTATTACTCCTATGATTATGAACATGAATATGCTTTGTGAGTAGTTACGTTTGTTCCTGAGGACATGGGAGAAGTCTTGTTATAAGTAATCATGTGAATTTGGTATTCGTTCGATATTTGATGAGATGTATGTTATCTCTCCTCTAGTGGTGTTATGTGAACGTCGACTACATGACACTTCACCATGATTTGGGCCTAGGGGAAGGGATTGGGAAGTAATAAGTAGATGATGGGTTGCTAGAATGACAGAAGCTTAAACCCTAGTTTATGTGTTGCGTCGTAAGGGGCTGATTTGGATCCATATGTTTCATGCTATGGTTAGATTTATCTTAATTCTTCTTTTATAGTTGCAGATGCTTGCGAGAGGGGTTAAGTGGGAGGCTTGTCCAAGTAAGGATAGCACCCAAGCACCGGTCCACCCACATATGAAATTATCAAAGTAACGAACGTGAATCATATGAGTATGATGAAAACTATCTTGACAACAATTCCCATGTGCCCTCGGAAGCGCTTTGATTTATATAAGAGTTTTTCCAGGCTTGTCCTTTTCTACAAAAAGGATTGGGCCACCTTGCTGCACCTTAGTTACTTTTGTTACTTACTACTCGTTACGAATTATCTTATCACACAACTATCTGTTACAGATAATTTCAGTGCTTGCAGAGAATACCTTGCTGAAAACCTCTTGTCATTTCCTTCTGTTCCTCATTGGGTTCGAAAATCTTACTTATCGATAGGACTACGATAGATCCCCTATACTTGTGGGTCATCAACAATCTACGACAGGAGAGAGGCGGTGGACCAACATCGGAAATGTCTAGGCAGAAGATGCTCCAGCAGCTGCCATGGTCGCCATGTTTGTGTGAGAGAGAGGCGCAAGGAGTGGCGGCTAGGTTAGGAGTAGCCCATCTCCACACCTCGGGCTTCCTAAAGTATCGTGAAGCAAAGGGAACATCACATGGTAACCAAAGGTTCACCCAAATGTCATTTGTGTAATCATAGGAATTGAATGGGCGTCCATAGTTCCGCTAACGGTCATTGAGCGAAGGGGTTTCGTTCATGTCTATGATTTACCGAACCTAAGGGGTCACAAGCTTAAGGTATATAATCATGATATGCTAAGTGTTAGTAGGACGGGAGTATCGAGGATTTATTTGTGGAATTGTTTCATTAATATTCGGGATAGTTTTGAGAGGAACCGTGAGCGTTTTGGGGTCACCGGAAGGGTTTCGGAGTTTATCGGGCTATACCGGGTATTACCGATAAATAATATATAGGTGTAAAATGTTTCCAGAGACATTAAATTATATATATAATGCTCCAATAATTGTTAGAAGGCTTTTATATTTAATTTAGTGTCAACGAGCATTAAAAGGCCTAGTGGTGGAAGAAATATTGGGCCACCTTGGCCAAAAGGAAGTAGCGCCCCAACCCCCCCCTTCCTTGTGGGGGACCGAATTAGAGTGGGGGAGGAGTCCAACTCCTCCCCCTTGGTTGGCGCCCCAAGAAGGGCCTTTCCCTCCTTGGTGGCTGCCCCTCCTGCCCCTCTAACCTATATATACTAGAGGATTTTGCCCTTTGGGACACACAAGTTTTAGAGCCTCCTCTAGTTCATCTAGTTCTAGTTCTAGTTTGTCCTAGTTGACTAATTAGAGATAGACCTAGTTCCCCTAATACTCATAATTATAAGTCCAGTGTGTTTCTCATATCCTCCCTCTAATTCTCCGTTGACGGTAGGTTTTGGACGGCGAAGCGCTGTCGGATTGTGAAGATCGTACGCTTGCAACCAAGTAGAGATGCCATGCTTTTGGTCTTCCGTTCAAGGGATCATTTCAGGGCAGTTTGTGGGATCGTCATCAATGGTTCGAGGGACTCCAAGTACGATCTACACCGACTTGTCTACTTCCGCTGCACTCCAGAGTTGGTAACGATCGTTGATCCAACCCCTATATGCATCTTCATATTGTTCCTGGTTGACTGTAGGGCGATTTTTTTTCCTACTACGTTTCCCAACAGTGGCATCATGGGTGGTTCTATGAGTAGATGTAGGTTTCGAACTAGAAAACATGTAGATGTGAGGGTTTGATGTTCTTGTTATGCTTCTCTCGAGTGTTGCTCCGGTTCAGTTCATTAATGGCATGATGTCATTTTTACAAGGTTCCGACAATCGATCGGCTCTGGCTGTCGACGATCTGCTAACAGTTCCTTGGGCTTCATCATAGTCAAGAATAGTGAACCGTCACATACGCAAGAGGGCAATGAAGATGAACGATCTTCTAGGGTGTCACGCGTATTTGATGAAGTTTAGTGTGGGGGACGAGATTTTTAAATAACTATTCTTTAACACACACCCAAAAGTTAATCTAGCAACAATAATTATCGCCTTAATGTTGTGTGTAGGTAGCTAATGTTAGCCGGAAACCCTAGAGGCCACGTAATTAAAAATTGCCAAATCGATCAGAGCACATCTAACTTGGTTTTGCAGGGTTGCATATGATGTGGTATAGCCTTCTTCCTAATAATGAGTTTATGTATGAGATGGTTATATGTTGTAATGTTAATTTTAGCAATGCTTTGCCTGGGTGCGTTTAGTTGGGCTACTATATAGAATCGGCTGGTTTATGTATATTTAATTTCAGAAAAAACTAAAAAACTTGCACATGCTATAACTAATTAACTGTAACTCGGATCACAAAACTTTATGGCTTTGGATCGATTCTATGAGGAGGCGGCGCCCCGGGACTTGCACTATGCCAGGGACTGGTAGTAGAAATTAGTGGTAAAGTTACATCTTGAAGAATGTGTCAATGTTCAAAAGGTCACTTATTTGTCAAATGGAGAGAGTACAAAGTAGTGAGGGATGTTGCTTCGCTACCCTTGCAAGCGTATCAACTCACAACACTTAAGGAGCACACTTCTAAAGGCTCTTGAGCATGACATCCATATCTTGACGGGGTCGACACACTGCAACTAGCGGCACATACATGTGCATGGTGAGCCCAGAACCCTCGCTCATGTCCACCACCTTCTCTCCCACCCGTCCCCACTCGAAGCATTGCAACATCCCCGCCAATGCTACTCCCACCGTCCTCCAAGCGAGTCCCTCGCCGGGGCACTTTCGCCGGGCCATCCCAAATGGCATCATCATTCGCTTTCCACCTTGTCCACAAACATTGCCACCCATGAATCTCTCTGGCATGAACATGTCTGGATCATCCCACGAGGCAGGGTCCCGTTGTATGGAGTACACGTCGACTAAGACCATGGTTCCACGTGCAATGATGTATTGCCCACTAGTGATGCTGCAGTCGCGCGACGCCTCATGTGGTACGAGGTTAGGTGCGAGAGGGTATAGCCGGAGGGTCTTAGTGATGATGCATCGGAGGTAAGGGAGCACTTCCAGGTCACTCTCCTGGATCAGGCGAGACGTGCCCACGACGGCGTCGATCTCAGCCTTCGCCTTGGCCAACACGTCTGGGTTATTGAGCAGAAGTGCCATCGCCCACTCAATCGCGCAAGATGATGTGTCCGCTCCTGCTTGTAGCATGCTCTGTGCACCAAAGTTGAAATAAGATTAGTAATTTCACAAATTTTACAAAACTAGAAAAATTATCTAACCAAGCAATTAGTTGCATATGTCAACTCAACTAGATCAATTAGCAATTTATATGTTAACAATGGTTGTGCTATACTAGGTAATTAGAGAAGTTTCTAGATGAGTGGATCATAGCTATCGACATTAGTTTCTTGCTCGCTACAGCATACACTAACTTATTGTCGTTCGACGGTAGCCAAGCAAATGGAATGTTATACACCGTACACGTCAGATTAATTACTTGTTCTCATTAACAAATTATTACAAGTGGCACACTCTGTCAACTAGCACTGCACCCACACCCACTTTTTAAAACTTGTAGTGATTGGCTTCACCGTGCTTAAACAAACATACTGGATCACTGTCACCAGTTACTAATAATTTGCTAATGCACATTAATTCCTCTGTAAACTAATATAAAAGTGTTTAGATTACTAAAAATAGTAATCTAAATGATTTTATATTAGTTTACGAGGGAGTAGTTAGTAGGTCTCCCTCCAGCCCACCAGCCGTGAGATGCATGCATCAGGTAAACACTTCGCACCGTCCGAACCCGAGTCAGCGGCTGGTAGCAGGTACGCTCACGTACACCACACAGCCGGCCGTGTCGTGTTCGAAAGACAAAAATCATCTAGTCAGTGTAACAACTACCTGACGCATGCGACTTTGGCGTAGCAACTCACCATACAGAGGGTGCGGATGACCACGTCGGGGTACGACTCCGGCGACCGCTCCTGCTGCCGGAGCACGTCGCCGAGCAACGTCCTGGGCGCCGACGACGTCTCATCGCCACGGGGGTTGAGGCGCCTGTACTCGTCGATGAGCCGCTGGCCTAAGTCACGGCGCTCCTTGGCGATGCCGGCAAGACTTCTCCTCGTCCTTCCGAAATCCAGCAACCGCAGCACCGGCAGGAAGTCCTGGCGGTTGGCCGATCCGGCCGCCGCTAAGCCAGCCTCCGTCAACGCCATGAACCAGCGCACGTCCTCCTCCTCCATGCGCCTCCCGGAGACCATGGCCATGATCACGTTGACCACGAACTCGTAAGCCGTCTCCCTCACGCTAACCGGCGTGGCGCCGGCGCGCCCGTAGAGCCGTTTTACCATGGCGCGTACCTCGGTCGCACGCACGGCAGACTTCAGCGAGAGGCGGTGCGCGGAGAGCGCGTGCACGGTGACGATGCGGCGGAGGTTGCGCCAGAGAGGGCCGTAGTTAGACAAGGCGATGCTGGGGCACTCGTCCGTGAGGAGCCACCGTGACGCGAGCCCGGGGCGATCCGCCAGCGCGACGTCGTGGACGGTGAAGCACTCCTCGGCGATGGCCGCGGAGGAGACGAGGAGGACCGGCCGGGCGCCGAACCGAAGGCTCAGGAGACCGACGCCGTCACGGCCACCGCCGTAGCGGGCAGCGAGCGCGGAGAGGGAGCGGTGCAGCGGCTTCTTGAGGAGGTGGAGGTAGCCGATGACGGGGAGGGCGGGCGGGCTTGGGATACTCTTGAGATGGCCATGTCCATTAAGGTCCTTTTTTTTTAGAAAAGAAAGACGACCCCCGGCCTCTGCATCTGGTAGATTCATATAGCCACTTTATTAATTATATTTGAAGACCTTACAAAGTATTACAGACAATATTCCTGAATTCATCATCTCGGCAACATATGCCGTTATTCTTATCCATATAATAAAGGGATGCTAGTTGGGCCACTACCCAAATCACTCACCTAAACCTAATATCAAAAGCCGGAAGCCCCAGCCGAGCCACATACCGGGTCTGGGGCACGATCCGGTCAGACACACTCTTGTGTCTTCGCAGCCATCTTCCACAGGTCCGTCTTCAGAATATATTGAGTCTTCTACCTTGTGTAGGCCACTCCGCTATCGACGTCACCATGACGCCAGACAGCTACCTCCACCTGCGCGAGTCCATCTCCGCGCATCGGGCGGCGAGCCTCCACAGCATCATGCCGCTGATCTTCGCCGCCATCAATGAGTGAGATGAAGTACCGCTCCACCACGGCATGTACAAGGTGAGGAAGGCGAGGTCCCATCGAGACACGGCGGGAAAAAGCACCGCAGCCACGAGACACCGCCCGGCTGCGACGCGTAGATCGACGGGCCGCCACGTGGAACTGGACAAGCTCGCCATGCACACCCAGCATCCCCATGCCCAAATCGGCGCCTTCAAGAAGGTGGCGACAACGTGGCGCCGCCGCCGCTTAGCCACCGGGCTAGGGTTTTCACCGGCGCGGGGAAGGAGAGTCGAGGAGGTTTAGCCTCGGCGCCGCCACCAAGGAGGAATGGCTTCGGACGCCATCGACGGCGTGACCGCCACCGGCGGCAAAGGGTTTCTCGGCCAAGCACCGCCGCCACCTCCGAACCAAGCAACAACATCGCGCGTGCACGCCGGAGATCCAGCCGGCGGAGGTCATGCATCACGAGCGGACCGGATCGCCTCAATCGACATGGGGAGCGGGGCCTCCCGCGCCATGACCAGCGCCATCGAAACCTCGCTGCCCGCGGGCGGGATCCGCCTACCTCACCGACGAGCACTCCCCGCCGCCGGAAGAGTGCCGTCCGCACCAACGAGGCCGCCGCCTCAGATCCAGGCCCTCACCGGCGAAGACCATGGCAGCCAGAGCCGGATGCATCAGATCGCGCGGATCCGGACACCAGCGCCATGACAACGCGCAGATTACCGGGAGACGATCCGCCGTGCCGAGTGCCCCCCAGCACCACGAGCAAGGTCCCCCGCCGCCGCCGTCGGCCGTGAGGCTTCGCCTTGCGGAGTTGCGGCGTCCTCCGGCGGCGGTGGAGAGGGGTGGCCGGGATACTGACGGCGGCGGCTAGGGCTGCAGAGTCCGCCCGTGTCGCTCGCAGGGGAGCGACGCGGGGGCGTTTTCCACTCTGATTGATGACATACAAGAGGAGGAGAAGAGAAGCTACAAGGAAGGCATGCGTGAGCGAAATCTCCATTGGTATAGTACCTTTGTGCTTAGCATGGAGGAGCTCAACAATGTCTTGGTTTTCCTGAAGGCTTATGTAACCATGGACCACCCATGATTGATGCTTCGTTTTCATGGGAAACTCTTATTTTTATTGGAGTGTGTTGGGACTGCTCCACTCCACAACTTCAGCCTATCCAAAGAAATTGGATAGTTACAGTTATTTATTTTTCTTTGCAGGGTGGATAGTTACACTTCTTAAAATTGTCTAAAACTTATAAACGATTCTATACTCCCGACCGGCCAAGCCTTGCGCCGGTCGCCTCCCACGACGCACGCGCCTTCTGAGGCTCACACATCGCTTTCTACCTTTTCCGCCTTATCTCTTCATGAAAGTGAAAGTGAGCATTTGAGCCAAAAGTTCATAGATTTCAATAGAGCTCACGAATATAGAAAGTTTGAAAAAAAAAACGTATGGATTTTGAAAAGAAATGCGGATTTGAAAAAAGTTCATACATCTTAAAAACAAAGTTTGTGAATTTAAGAAAAGTTTGCGGATTTTGAAAAAAATTCATGTATTCAAAAAGCTCACGGATTTGAAAAAGTTCGCCGGTTTGGAAAAAAAGGTTCACTAATTTGTAGAAATTTCGCACATTTTTTAAATGTTCATAATTTTTTCAAAGAGTTCACAAATTAGAAGAAATACAAACTACGAATTAGAAAAATATTGAAAACATGAATTTTGAAAAAAAGTTCACAAAAATTTAAAAAGTTTCACGTATTTGGAAACATATTGATTTAAGAAAATAAAATAAAAGAAGAAAAATGAAAAAAAAAACTTGAACAAAACCCGGTCCAGAAAAGTCAAAAGAAGAACAAACCACACTAAAATTTTCCCAAAACTGGTTTGGGAAGATTCCCATAATTAGGAGTGCTTCCCGCGAAGTCGTGCCTTATAGGTTCGCCAAATACGATCGAAGAGGTGTGCACCTTGCATCGATATAATTAGAAGTGCTGCTATAAGAGTCAGCACGTCCTGAACCCGGGTACATACAAACCCGCTTTTTAAAAATGTATTCCAAACGCGATTTGTAATGTTAAAAAATTCAAAACAAAATTTCGTGCATACATGTTTGCAAAAATATGTCGCGGCACAAAGTTTTTGTGAAAAAAGTATTTTTATTTTGTCTCCGCAAAAATATAGTGAGTCTAAATAGCGTTCCGCGACACAATGTTTTTTCTTTGTTGCACAAGCCACAAAAAGAGTTGTTTTTACATGAAACGTTCTGCACGAACATAGAATATGGAGATGTACGCGTGCACATTTTTTCAAAAAATTTGGCATTTTAAAATGTGTTTTTCAAAGTAGGTTCATATGTACCTGGATTCATCCATACACTTCCTGATACTATAAGCCTTAAATAGAAAATAACAACCTCGACTAGTTGGGCAAGGTGGGAACGCCTCGACTGGTTGCCACGTACGGGTGGCAAATAGGATTGGCCACAAGTGGCATCTTACTAAAAACAACCGTGGGGGGTCTGTTACTAGGCTCTATACACATCATCTTTCCCATAACATTGTTGTGCCGGTAATTCTTCTTGCACCAACTAGCCGAGAGCTCATATACGGCGCCGTTAACACCGATTCTCCACCTGGCGAAACGCACTCTCTCGCCTGGGCCTGGCCCAACAAGGTAACAGAAACAGGTTGCTCGGTCATAGGTCTCCTTCGGTCACTCGCTCGATGGTTGACCAGTCAACCATTAACTTTTGAGAAAAACAAACCTAGAAAAATCATTAAAAACACAAAATTTAATCAAAATCATGGACTTGGAAAATTTTCATAAATTTTAAGACAGTTCACAAATATTGAGAAAATCATGTATTTTGAAAAGAAATGCGGATTTGAATCTTAGACTTTAAAACAAAGTTTGTGAATTTGAGAACAGTTTGCAGATTTTGAAAAAAATCGTGGATTAAAATAGTTAACGGGTTTTGTAAAGGCTCATGAATTTAAAGAAATTTCACACATTTTAAAAATGTTCATAAATTTTGAAAGGGCTGACAAATTATAATAAAAATTACGAATTTAAAATTTTAACAAAATTCGTAAAAGTTTCAGGAATTTAATAAAATTGATGAAATAAGAAAACTGAGAAAAACTAGGTCCAGAAAACTCAGAAATAAGAAGAAAGAAACCATGCTAGAAGCTTCCCAAAAACCTGGTTGGAAAGCTTCCCATAACTTCTTTTGAGGGGTGGGATGGGAAGCTTCCCATAACTGGGAGAGCTCCCCGCAACGACGTGCCGTATGGGTTGGCGCAATACGATCGAAGGAAGTGTGCCCTCCACAGATATAACTAGAAGTGGCGCTATAAACCCTGAATAGGAAGCAACAACCTAGCCTAGTTAGGAGAGCTCCTTGTCGCAACCCACGTGCGTCGGGTACAGGTGGTTTCGCTGAAGCCAAGACAATTGGGTTTTCCAATCTGCCCCGTGATTAAATTTTTTATAAGTTTTCCTCCGTTTTTTACAAAAAAAGGTTGTTGTTTTTAGTAGCTAGATATTTATATACCTACTAACAAAAAAATAGAAAGTTGTTCAGTATTTTTCATATATAAATAAATCATTATAAAAAAAAGTAGCACCACATATTAAAAATATTTTGTGTGTACAAACAAAAATGTGCTTCATATAATTAAAAAGATCATCATATATGAAGAATATTAAATGTATATAAAAATGTTCATTGTATATCAAAAAATGTTCAGTGAGTATTTTTAAAATGTTCAACATATATTAAAAACAAGTCAGCGTGCATTTGAGTAAAAATGTTCACTTAGGGTGTAACTATAAAATAAAGAAAACCTAAAATAATAAAATGGAAATCCAAATATGTAAAAATAAAAGGAAAATAGGAAAAGCAAAGAAAAAAACAAAGACAGAAAACTAACTAAAAACACATACACAAAAAAGCGAAACGACAAACGAAGCCAGAACACAACGCGCGACCATCGAATGGACCAGCCCATGCTGGTGTTCGTGTCAGCAAAGCCACGCCTATATGACGCACGTGGGCGTTATATAGGATTGGCCCCTAGCTAGTTTTTTGCTCTTTGAGATGGCCCCTAGCTAGTTTTTTTTTCATTTGACAATAATACACTTTATTTCCCAAATAATAGATAGGTCATTTGCAAGCATATGAGAAATAGAGTCAGGAGGGTTGAAATCCCAAAAGTGAAGAAGCTCTAGAACTAAAGCAAAGCTTTGCTAAATAGTCTGCTATCTCATCTGCTTCACGGAAGCAATGATCATACGAAACTTTCTCAGACTCATTAGCAAGGTTATGGCATTCCCTTACCATCACAATTTCAGGGCCGAAGTAGTCCTCATGCTGGTTCAAGGTTTGTACCGTAAATGTATTATCTGATTCAACAATCACTCTTACCTCCAACATTTGTTGGTAGATAGAGCCCGTTATGAAGAGCGTCAGTTCTGCACAATCAACATTGTTAACATGTGGTAAAAACCAATTAGCTGCAGCCAGAAAATTCCCCTTATCATCATGCGCGACAGCTCGTGTAAGCACCTGATTGCATGTCATGATGAAATGCGGCGTCCACATTAATCTTAACTAAACCCTGAGGCGGTCTCTACCACATGTGATCATGCTTTCAAACTGGTTGATTGGGAGTCGTTGCTCTTATAAAGTTTGTGGCCGGTACTTTGATAGAAACACTCGTACGATCAGGATCGGGCGATTGGATAGTCTCACACTTCACAGACTAGCATCGTTGCCATCGGGCGATCAGATAGTATCACGCAATCTGCTCCGCCTAGCTAGTTAGCCCGACGCAGGTTAACTCTAGCGGTCAATCCAATCAGATGAGTCCAACACGTACCCCTCAAAAAGAAGATGAGTCCAAGACGTTTTGCTCTGCGGCATCTCCAAAGAGAAGAAAAGTGATTCTACAGCCAACCAGACTAGTTTTTCTAAAAGAAAAAAATAACTTCTACCCAATCAGACTAGTAACCCTGGCGCATTATCGAGCCATGAAAGTAAAACAGCAGCTGGTTTGTCCACGCATGTGCAGAGGATTCCCTTCCCGCAGGCATGGGATCCTTCCCAATCCATGAACTACGTGCCGTGATCCTCCACTTGACCACTTCAGGGCTACTACTACAAGTCTCTACCATAACACTCGCAGTGTCTCCGACTGCCTAGCACTACTACGTGCCGTAGTAGGGACGCCACGAGCCATGGACGCCACCACGGAGGGAATGGCCAGCGGCGGCGTCTTCCTGCTCCTACTCCTCCTCGTCGCCGGTGTCGTCGCCGTCTTTTTTCGGATGAGGCGACGGCGAGGGGACAGGAGCAGCAGCGCGCCGAGCCCGCCGTCGCTCCCGCTGCTCGGCCACCTGCACCTGCTCAAGAAGCCGCTGCACCGCTCGCTGGCCGCGCTCGCCGGGGCGGCGCCGCTCCTGTCGCTGCGTCTGGGCGCGCGCCGGGCGCTGGTCGTGTCCACGTACGCAGCGGCTGAGGAGTGCTTCACGGCGCACGACGCCGCGCTGGCGGGCCGGCCGCGGATGCTCGCCGCGGAGCACCTAGGGTACGGGCGCACCACCGTCGTCTGGGCCTCCCACGGGGGCCACTGGCGCGGCCTGCGCCGGTTCCTCGCCGTCGAGCTCTTCTCGACCTCCCGCCTCGCCGCGCTCGCCGGTGACCGCCGCGCCGAGGTCGCGTCCCTCGTCCAGAACCTGCTCCACGACGCCAGCGCAAGCGCCGGGGCTGGGATTGTTACCCTCCGGCCCAGGCTCTTCGAGCTGGTGCTTAACGTGATGCTGCGCGCGCTCACCGCGCGCCGGCTTGCCGGCGACGTGCGTAGGATCCAGGAGATCGTCGAGGAGACGTTTGCGGTGAGCGGCGCGCCAAGCATCGGGGACTTCTTCCCGGCGCTTCGCTGGGTCGACCGTCTCCGCGGCGTCGAGGCGGCGCTTGTAAGCCTTCAGACAAGGCGTGACGCGTTCGTCGATGCCCTCATCGATGGCCATTGGCGAACGCGCAATGCCGGTGGCGGAGACGTGGAGAAGAAGGGCGCAATCGACGTGCTCTTGGAGCACCAAGAAACCGATCCTGGGTATTACACTGACACCGTCGTCAAAGGCATCGTCTTGGTGAGTACTACTCCCTCCATTCCATAATGTAGTGCCTATAGATTTTTATAAAAGTCAAACATTACAAACTTTGACCATGTTTATAGAGAAAAGTAGGTACATCTAAAATACCAAATGCACATGATTAGATACATCGTGAGTTATATTTTCAGAATCTACATGTTTGGTATTGTAGATGTAGACTGTTTTCTCTATACACTTGATCAAAGTTGGCAAAGTTTGACTTTCACAAAAATCTATAGGCACTACATTGTGGAATGGAGGGAGTAGCATATTTTGCAAAACTGCCTGTGTGACACCAGCACCATGATGTGTGCCATTTTGGCGATCTGTGAGAGTGAGACTGTGACAACATGGTTGCTATGCCTATGCTGATATTCAGGTACTGCTCACCGCCGGCACCGACACATCGGCGCTGACCACGGAGTGGGCGCTGGCGCTGCTTGTGAAGCACCCAGAGGTGATGCGGAAGGCGAGGGCTGAGATAGACGCCAAAGTCGGCATCAGCCGACTGGTTGAGGAGTCGGACATCACCAACCTACCTTACCTGCAGTGCGTTGTCAAGGAGACTCTTCGGCTGTGCCCCGTCGGCCCAATCATTCCTGCGCACGAGGCCATGGAGGACTGCACGGTGGGTGGCTTTCATGTCCAGCGCGGCACGATGATCCTCGTGAACGCATGGGCGATCCACCGGGACGTCAAGATCTGGGATGCGCCAGAGGAGTTCCGGCCGGAGCGGTTCTTGGACAAAGACGCGGTCACCACGCCCATGCTGCCGTTCGGGCTTGGCCGGAGGCGATGCCCCGGGGAGGCGCTGGCGATGCGCCTTGTAAGCTTGACTGTGGCAGCACTCGTGCAGTGCTTTGAATGGGATGTTGGTGAAGGCGACACCATCGACATGACCGAAGGTGGCGGGCTCACAATGCCAATGGCGACGCCGTTGGCGACTGTCTGCCGGCCCCGGGAGTTTGTCAAGAGCGTGTTCTCTGCCTCCACTTGAAGGAGACAGGTTTCTGAAGAAATAGAAGACGCTGGATTAAAATTGTTTAGCAATGGTGCACTGTTGCGTGATTCCTTTAGATGATATCTGAGCATTACAAGTCCATTGGATGATATTGAACATTACAACCCATTTCTTTTTCAGTGAATCAGTAACGCGCAAAAGCCTAAAACCAGTTCGATATGACAAGTAATGCAGTAAGTTTATACTTTGCATTTCTGTGTATAAAATAGGAACAAATGAAGCATTACCCATGGAAGCGCTAGCAAAATCAACAATCAAATTTTACAAAAGCGGTAGCCCTACAACATCATGCAAGTTAAAGAAATGGTCACGGTCATACAGAACTTGAGTTTTTAGCAGCAGAAAAATCTTGGGAGAGGCAACACATTAGATCATCTCCAACAGGCGCACAAAAACTGCTCCACGTGTTAAAATTCAGGTTTTTTTGGCGTCGGACAGCTCCAACAGAAATAAAATAGTGCACGCGTAAAAAAAGATTGGGCACGCGCTAAAAAAACGCTATCGGAAACTGTAAATTTAGAGCGCCGGATTACGCACGCTTCATAATTTGCACGGTGTGTTTTCTTGTGCGCATGTTTTGGGGCTTCTGCTAAACCAATGTTGGATCCGAGGCGCTAAAAGTGCTACAACGGCGCGCTAAAACTATTTTAGCGCGCGAAACTTTTATGCGTCTGTTGGAATGCTCTTAGTCGGCTGACTTTTTCAGTTAGGGTCAGCCGATTTGTGGAGCGTTAGATGATGATCGTGTGGCGTCTGGACCTTCTTCCTCCCCTCCCACAACGCCAAACGTGCCGCCGGCTGAACCACCGGCCACCGCCACCCGCGGCCGGCGGCGCTCCCGCAAGTGCCTCGCCGCCCGCCTCCCGAAACTGCCCCGCGCCCGGTCGCGCCGTCCCGGCCATCCCTCTAGCCCTGCCCACGATTGGAGTTTTTCTCTGGCGAGGTGCACCACCGCCCCCACCCCTGAACCCTAAGATGGATACTCGGGTGATGATGGCGAGCTCCTTCCTTCTCTCCGGCGAGGTCATCCCTTCTTCTTCTTTCTCCTTCCTTCATTCAAGAATCGACTGACCCCGAAGTCGATAATCAATTGACTGATATGTAGCTAAACTGAAAAATCTTCTGAATCAGAGATTGAGAAATGCTCTGATGGTTAACATGAGTGCTTTTATTCAGAGATTAACACTCTTTATTGACTGGTGATTTCTGGATGCAAACACATCAAGTATACCTACAAGACTAGAATGTGCACAACCAATATGAAAAAGAAAATTCCACAAGGGACAAGGTGAGGCGAACAACAACTGTTTGAACAACACGAACTTCATTGCCAATACAGGAATGCTTTCTATTTGGATAACGATGACAATGCACGCAGAGATGGGCGTTTTGGAGCTCCGCCTTCATGGAGGCCGAAATTTCACGGTTTCAGAAAAAACTGAAAAAAAATCTACAAGTAAAAAAGGATGTGATTGTATGTGCGTAAAATTTTAAGGATAAAATACCTTGAAATATGGCATGTGCAAAAAAAACTCATGGACTTTGAGGATGAATAGTGCATCTACTAAAAAGCCTCGGATTTATTTTTTGTGTAGCACTCATTTTTTTAGGATAGTGTAGCACTCATTTAACGTATTTAGTTCTGAAAATTTACACACTTGTGCATTATGTCTCAAAGTATACGTGCATTTATTTTTCTGAAACGAGCAATTTGAATTCTATCATTTCAAATTCGGCCTCCATGGAGGCTGAGCTCCATTGAGCATTTTCGAATGATAGACCTCTATAAGGATCAAGTGGCTTCAGGAGCTCTAGTGAATTCCCAGCAAGTTATCCCAGATAAAAGAATCATTGACATTGGGTTGGGCCATCTTTGCAAGTTGTAAAACTTCTGTTAGATGCTTACTCTTTGCACTGTGGCTCTAGAGCTGCTACCGGGGACGTTCTACAAAACATCAACTCCTACTACCGATGTTGACAACGAGAACAGTGACGCTTTCAGCAAGGTAACGATACATGGACGGTGATGGAGGGTACATTGGGGTGGCGGTGGGGTTGGCCTTCGGATTCGCCCGAGGGCACGGCCCAGGAGGATAGGTTTCACTGAGATTAATGTCTTTGTGACGGGTTTTTTTTTTAATGAAATCTAACTGCCATCGGATGTTCCAGAAGGGATCGCACACGAGGAATTTACTCAAGTTCGGGCCCTCATGGTCGATGTAATACTCTAGTCCTTCTTTCATTGATTAATGGTGGGAAACGCCTCGTGTGAGAGGGTTACCAGTATGAGGTGATGATTGATACCGAGATAATAAAAATGTGTCAGATGGATCTTGAAATACCCCCTAGCCTCGCCTTATAAAGGGGGTCGAGGTCTAGGTTTTCCTAGCCTAGCCTCGACTTAGAGCGCCAATGGGTAAGGGGTCCTTTGTTTGCACGCCAAGATGAAGAGCTTTTGTCAGAGTAGAATCTTGTAGTTCCCTCCGAAGGGTATAGATCGAAGCGGAAACAGGAGACCGAATTTACCCTGATTCAGGGCCTCACAAAAGAATCGGATTTACCCTGATTCAGGGCCTCACAAAAGAACTGGATTTGGTGAGACGAATGGCTCACAAGCTGATACCTTCCTTCGGTCATTTAGCACGAACTTCACTGCCACGGGTTTTTTTTAACACCAATGTTGGTATAGGAATTGCTTTCTATTTGAGTAACAAAGACAATGCACGCAGGGATCTTGTTAGCCAAATGATAGACCTCTATAAGGATCAAGTGGCTACTGTTCCAGCAAGTTAGCCGAGATAAAGGAATCATTAACATTTGGTTGGGCCATCTTTCCACGTTGTATAACTTCTGTTAGACGCTTACTCTTTACCTTGTGCCTCTAGAGATGTTGCCGGAAACACACTGCAAAATATAACTCCTACCACCGATGTTGACAACACCTGGCAACGAGAAGGTTACCCAATAGTGACGCTTTCAATAAGGTAACGTTGCATGAACGGTGATGGAGGGTACATTGGGGTGGAGGTGGGGTTTGCCTTCGGATTCGTCTGAGGGCGCGGCTTGGGAAGATAGGTTTCATCGAGATTAATGTCTTCGTGATGGGTTTTTTATGAAATCTAACTGATGGTAACGAAAACCGTTAGTAGATTCGGTAGGGCACAACCGGATGTTCCAAAAGGAGGAATTTACTCAAGTTCAGGCCCTCAAGGTCGAGGTAATATAGATCATGGCAATTTTAATTTTAAGACCATGGCATTTTTCATTTTAAGCTCATGTCATTATTTGTTGTCATGGAATTTCTTTGTTTATCTATTTTTGTAACATTTATTTTTTAGGATAAACTTTATGATGGCATTTTAGTTAAAATGCTATTTTTTTCACGTTTGCAACTAGCAGTTTTTGCTATACATACCTTTTTTTTCTTTTTTTCTTGTGTTTATTAGCTATGTGCTATATATGAAATCATAGAGATGTGGTAGTTTATATAAAATAAAATAAAAATAGCATGTCGAATTCTGTAATTTTTTCCTGGATGTACAATTCCTTTTTTCTAGAGAAATGTATAGTACATGTCAATTTTGAACATGACGGGGTTTTGTTTCTATACATCATGACATTTTTCCGTGTTCACTTTTTAATTGAGGTCCAAATTTTCAGTTTTTAATGTTTAACAGTGTCATAGGAAAATGGATTATTTTTTGCCTAATCAGAGGTTTAGTAGATACATATATATAGGAGGGGGTTCGCTGGGAGGGGACTCCGGACTACCTCTAGCAAACGTCGCTGGAACAGAACCAGGGAACAATGGGTGTCCTCCTCTGAGGAACATTTCCAGTTATTCGGGTCCAACAAAAATCGTTGAATACAACTAGTTTTGCAGTAATGCACGGGTATTTTATAAGAGGTTCTGGCCAATACTCGGAGGTGATCTGGTTATGGAGGTCTTGCAAGCGGTCAATAGTCGAGTAATACCACAAGGGTGGAATAATACTACAATTATCGCGATCCCTAAGGTACAGACACCAGAAAAAGTGACACAATTTAGACCTACAGTTTATGTACTGTGGTGTACAAGGTTATATCGAAAATGATAGCGGCTAGGCCACAAGGTTATCCTTCCACAGATAATCAGTCCTACACAAAGTGCTTTTATTCCAGGGAAACTGATTACATATAACATCCTTATTGTGTATGAAAGTCCCCACACCATTAAACAGAAGAAGGTAGGGAAGGAAGGATGGTGTGCAATGAAGATGGATATGCACAAGGCCTGTGATAGGGTTGAGTGGGTTATTTTGGAAGCAATACTTTCGAAACTAGGATTTCATGTTGATTGGGTAAATCTGATTATGACATGTGTGTCATTAGTGGAATATAAAGTGAGATTTAATTCTTTTGAAACAGAGACTATCATACCATCTTGAGGTCTTCGACAAGGGGACCCTTTATCCCGGTAACTTTTCCTACTATGTACTGAAGGACTTACGGCCTCTTATTTCATGTTGAATTAACTGGAGAGCTGGATGGAGGAAAGGTTTGTCGTGACGCACCTGCGGTTGCAGATCTTTTATTTGATGACGACTCAAAGATTTTAATGAAGGCAAATGAGACGAATGTTTCATGCTTGAAATCCATACTTGGTTCTCCCTCCGTTTTTTTTTTACTCCGCATATAAGATTTGGTCAAAGTCAAACTACACAAAGTTTGACCAAATTTATATAAAAATATATAAACATCTACAATACTAAAACTATATAGTATGAAAATACGTTTCATGGTGCATCTGATAATATTGATTTCATATTGTGAATGTTTATATTTTTTAATATAAAATTAGTCAAACTCTACAAAGCTTGACTTTGACCAAACCTTATATGCGGACTAAAAAGAAACCGAGGGAGTACATATTGCTCAGCGTCGGGACAACTTGTTAGTGTGGATAAATCAAGTAATCTTTTCAGTCTCAGTTTAGAATTTAATATGAAGGCAACTATTCTTTTCAGTCTCAGTTTCAGTCTCAGCCTTGATAAAAGTGACAGTTTTCAGTATTTGATTGATCGTCTCATTCAAAGATCGATGGGATGGAAGGAGAAGTGTTTATCATCAGGAGGTAAAGAGATTTTATTAGAATCAGTTGCTCAAGCTATACCAACTTATGTGATGTCGATCTTCAAATTTCCTAAAAAAATTGCAAAGGAATTAGATATGTTTTTGGTGGGGTGATGATGCAACACAAAAGAAGATGCACTGATTCGCGTGGCGGAAGATGTGCATTTCAAAAAAGCAAGGAGGCATGGGTTTCAGAGATACCCACTATTTCAACCTCGCAGTGTTAGCTAAACAGGCATGGCAATTGATTGACAACCCTGGCGCATTATGTATTGTAATTCTTAAGGCCAAATATTTTTCTGAGGGAGATTTGATGAGTGCTACTTTGAAGAGGAAAGCATCCTACACATGGCAAAGTATTATGGGAGTGGTGGATACGTTACAGAGAGGCTATATTTGGAGAATCGGTGATGGTGTGAGCGTTAACATAAGGAATGACCCCAGGATTCCCCAATCACCCTCCAAAAATTTCTAACTATTCATGGAAATAATCTCTTGTCTCGTGTATGTGACCTCATAGATCCTGTATCAGGAGATTGGGATGAACAATTGGTGAGACAAACGTTTTGGCCAGTTGATGCTCATAGAATTTTGGCTATATCCGTCCTTTACATGATATGACAGACTTCGTGGGATGGAACCCCTCGAGAATTGGGATATTTACGTTCGGCCTATCATGAGGAGTGGGAGTTTATGTTTGGTGATAAACTTCATACAAATGTAGGATCATCCACCAACACAGATATATGGGATTCAGTGTGGAAATTTTCATGTCCGGCCAAGATTAAGATTTCTATAAGGAGAGCACTACATAGTGTCATTCCATGTCGGGCAATATTAGCAGCGAAGCATATGAAGGTAAAGGTGCACTGCCCAGCATGCAATTTTGGTCCTGATAATTTGAAGCACTTGTTTTTTGAATGTCATAAGGCGGCGGTAGTATGTAACTTGTTAGGAATCTATGATATTATTAAAAAAAAGCGTGTCGAGCCAATCTTACCGAAGAAAATATACTGGAGCATTTTCTGTCTTCCAGATCATGGTGTGCATGTTCTCGGCCTCCCAATCTTACGAGAAACTATGGGTACTGACGGGTGGTATTTATGGTATGAAAGAAGGAAGCTTACTCATGGTGAACAGACACAAAGTGTTCCCAAAATAATCTAGCAATAAGAGGGATGGCAGCAAACTTTGTTATCGGATGCAGTCCAAAAGCAAAAATCCATAAGGTTGCTTGGACGAAACCTAGGACGGGTTACATGAAAAATGTTGATGTAGGGCGGAACCCTAGTCGGAGATCTTTCACGTTTGGAGGGGATCCTACGGGGAGAAAAAGATGAACGAGCGGAAGAACACAAGGAGAAACACACAAGAGAAACACTAAACCGACAAGTCTCGATCACACAAGGGCTAGATCACCGAACACATAAGGTAGCACAAGATTCAAAATCAACAAAGGAAAGATACATGAGTAGCCGGTCTTCTCCGTGAGGAGGTCTTGATGGGGGTCCACCCTAGAAGGGGGTCTTGAATCCTCTTGGAAGGATCTTCTCCTAGGAGGCGCGATCTCCGAGGAGAAGGTAACCAAGTGGATGAGCAAAGCTCTCACACAAATATGAGCTAATCCTTTGCTAACCCTAACTAGGAGGAGGAGGAGTTCTATTTATAGTCTTAGTGCAAATGGGGGCGAAGTGAAGGGGTACAAGGGCTCCAGCCTGCGGCCGCGGTCACACAGGTGTCGGACGTCCGGAAGGCGCCGGACGTCCGGGGCTTCGGGACGGTCTGGACGTCCGGAGGCTGTCGGAGGTCCGTAAATCCGGCTCGGGTGCTGGTCGTTCGGTCGTCCGGGAACTTCGGTCTTCCGTAGATTTGGCTCTGATCAGGGTGCGTCGGACGTCCGGAGGTGGCCGGTCGTCCGTAGCTTTGGCTCTGGATGCCAGGTACCGGACGTCCGGAAAGCTCGGTCGTCCGTACCATGGGTCTCGTCGGACGTCCGGGCGCAGTCGGTCGTCCGACGCCTGTAGCTTCCGCAGCAGCTCTTCTTCTTCTTCATCACGCTTGGGGTCCTCGCCATCTTGGCTCTTGTATGTAGCTGTACCTTGGCTCGTTCCCAAGTACCTGATTACACATAGAGTTTCCGAATGAGGTAGTAGCCATGTCTCATGATTAGGAAGAGGGAGTTCGGAGAGGAGCGAGTTCACCTTATCTTCAATAGCCTTAGCTCAAGCTCGAGTCATGGGTCCACGTGGTGTTGAGGAAGATGTAGGTGCGTCCATGGGGATGAGTGAGGGATGCTCCGCATCATCTCCCCCTTGAGAGAGATCCGACCTCGGATCAAAAGCTTCATCTCCATGGTATGGTGCGAGGTCCTTGACGTTGAAGATGTCGCTCACATTGTACTTGTCTCGAGGTAGGTCGATCTTGTAGGCGTTGTCGTTGTAGCGTGCTAGCACCTTCAAAGGTCCATCGGCTCGAGGGAGAAGCTTGGACTTGCGTTCTTTGGGGAAACAGTCCTTGCGAAGGTGTAGCCACACTAGATCACCAATGTTGAAGACCATGGGTTGCTTGTTGACGTTGAGCTTGGTCGCTAGTCGTTGTACTTGGCGCTCGCTGGTTTGTCTTGTATCCTCATGCACCTTCTTGATGTAGCTTGCACGTGCACTCGCATCCATGTTGGTGCGCTCTTGTAGAGGAAGAGGTAGAATGTCCAATGGGGACAACGGGTTGAAGCCGTAGACGACCTCAAAGGGGGACTTGCCGGTAGTCGAATGTCTTGCACGGTTGTAGGCGTACTCGGCGATGGGTAGACATGCTTCCCACTCCTTGATGTTCTTCTTGATCAAGACACGAAGTAGAGTAGATAGTGTGCGGTTCCACCTCCGTTTGGCCGTCGGTTTGAGGATGGTATGCGGATGAGAACAAGAGCTTGATTCCGAGCTTGGCGCATAGGGTCTTCCAAAAGTAACTCAAGAACTTGACGTCACGGTCGGAGACGATTGTCTTTGGTACTCCATGGAGTCGCAAGATTTACCTACAAAAGAGATTTGCAATGTGTGAAGCATCGTCTATCTTGTTGCAAGGAATGAAATGTGCCATCTTAGAAAATCTATCCACAACAACAAACACGGAATCCTTTCCATTTTGAGTTCTAGGCAAACCAAGTACAAAATCCATGCTAATGTCTTCCCAAGGTTGATAAGGAATAGGAAGAGGCATGTAAAGACCATGAGATGGAGCTTTAGACTTAGCTTTGCGACATGTAGAGCATCGGTTGGTGAAGCGTGAGACGTCGCGGAACATCTTGGGCCAAAAGTAGTTCTTGGAGAGCGTGGCGAATGTCTTGTCGCGTCCAAAGTGTCCCATGAGTCCGCCTCCATGAGCTTCTTGCAAAAGGAGCAAACGAAGAGAAGACTCGGGAATGCATAGTTTGTTACCTCTCATAAGATAACCATCCTTGATGTAATATTTTTCCCAAGAAGTATGCGTCAAACACTTAGCATAAGGAATAGCAAAAGATGGGTCGTTAGCATACAAGTCTTTTATGTGCTCAAAGCCAATAACATTCAAATCAAGTTTAGTGACAAGCGTGCAAATGCGTGAAAGGGCATGGCAACTACATTTTCTTTACCCTTAATGTACTTGATCACATAGGGAAAAGATTCAATAAATTCACTCCATTTGGCATGACGCTTGTTCAACTTAGTTTGACCTTTTAAGTACTTAAGCGTTTCATGATCGGTATGGATGACAAACTCATGCGGTCTAAGGTAATGTTCCCAAACATGTAGCACACGCACTAAAGCATACAATTCTTTGTCATAGATGGGATAGTTAAGTTGAGCACGGATAGTTTTCACTAAAATATGTAATGGCTCGTTTTCTTGCATCAAAACTCCGCCAATTCGGTACCACTTGCATCACAATGGACCTCAAAAGTTTTGTCAAAATTAGGCAAAGCAAGAATCGGAGCATGAGTAAGCAAAGACTTGAGCTCATCAAAAGCGGTGGATTGCAAAGTTCCCCAAACAAAAGGAGTATTCTTTTTACTCAAAGCATGCAAAGGAGCGGCAATTGTGCTAAAATCTTTTACAAAACGACGATAAAAAACCGCAAGACCAAGAAAGCTACGCACTTGTTGAAAATTGGTGGGTTGGGGCCAAGTTTTAATTGCTTCAATTTTAGATTCATCAACATGGACACCCTTTGAGGATACAACAAAACCCAAGAAAACCACTTTGTCAACACCAAATGTGCATTTTTTTCATGTTTGCATAAAGATTTTCCTTTCGAAGGGTTTGCAAAACAGTCCTAACATGATCAATATGCTCTTTCATGGTTTTGCTAAACACAAGAATATCGTCGAAGTAAACCACAACAAAGACTCCAATATAAGGCCGAAGGACATAATGCATGAGACACACGAAAGTACCGGGAGCTTCCGATAAACCCATAGGCATGACTAACCACTCATATAAACCAAATTTGGTTTTGAAAGCAGTTTTCCATTCATCACCCTCTTGTATGCGGATTTGATAATAGCCACTTTTAAGATCAATTTTTGAGAAAAAGTTGGCTCCACTAAGTTCATCAAGCATATCATCTAAGCGAGGAATGGGATGCCTATAGCGAATGGTAATAGCATTTATAGGTCTACATGTTGGGGAACGTTGTAGAAAATTAAAAAATTTCCTACGGTTTCACCAAGATCCATCTATGAGTTCTACTAAGCAACGAGTCATGGGAGTGAGTTTGCATCTACATACCACTTGTAGATCGCGTGCGGAAGCTTTCGAGGGGATGGTGATGATGTAGTCGTACTCGGATCACCGATGACCAAAGCGCTGAACGGACAGCACCTCCGCGTTCAGCACACGTACGGTACGAGCAACGTCTCCTCCGTCTTGATCCAGCAAGGAGGAAGGAGAGGTTGAGGAAGAAGGCTCCAACAGCAGCACGACGGCGTGATGATGATGGAGTGACTGTTCTCGGCGCAGGCTTCGCCAAGCTCACGCGGAGGAGGAGAGGTGTTGGGAGGGAGGGCTGCGCCTTCAAGTTGTGTATGCAGCCTCCCTCACCCCTTTATTTATAGGGGAAGGGAGGAGGGGCGGCCCCTCTAGATGCATCTAGAGGGGGGCGGCGCCAAGGGAGGGCTTGCCCCCAAGCAGGGGCGCCCCCAAGGTTCCCCTCAACCCTAGGCGCATGGGCCAAGGGGAGGTGCGCCCAGCCCACTAGGGGCTGGCTGCCTCCCACGCAGCCCAAGTGGCCCCGAAGGGGTGGCCCCTCCCGTGGTCCTCCGGAACCTTTCGGTGGACCCTCCATAATACCGATATGACCCAAAACTTTTCCGATGTCCGTTTGACAGCTTCCCATATATAAATCTTTACCTCCGGACCATTCCGAACTCCTCGTGACGTCCGGGATCTCATCCGGACTCGAACAACATTCGGTAATCACTTACAAGTCTTCCTATTAACCCTAAGCGCCACCGAACCTTAAGTGTGTAGACCCTACGGGTTCGGAGACATGAACATGACCGGGACGCTCGGTCAATAACCAACAGCGGGATCTGGATACCCATGTTGGCTCCCACATGCTCCTCGATGATGTCATCGGATGAACCACGATGTCGAGGATTCAAGCAACCCGTATACTATTCCCTTTGTCGACGGTATGTTACTTGCCCGAGACTCGATCGTCGGTATCCCAATACCTCGTTCAGTCTCGTTACGGCAAGTCACTTTACTCGTCCGTAATGCATGATCCCGTGACCGGACACTTGATCACTTTGAGCTCATTATGATGATGCACTACCGAGTGGGCCCGGTGATACCTCTCCGTCATAAGGAGTGACAAATCCTGTCTCGATCCGTGTCAACCCGCAGACACTTTCGGAGATACCGTAATGCACCTTTATAGTCACCCAATTACGTTGTGACGTTTGGTACACCCAAAGCACTCTCACGGTATCCGGAGTTACGATCTCACGGTCTAAGGAAGAGATACTTGACATTGAAAAGCTCTAGCAAAACGAACTACACGATCTTTGTGCTATGCTTAGGATTGGGTCTTGTCCATCACGTCATTCTCCTAATGACGTGATCCCGTTGTCAATGACATCGATGTCCATAGTCGGAAACCATGACTATCTGTTGACCAACGAGCTAGTCTACTAGAGGCTTACTAGGACGTATTGTAGTCTATGTATTCACACGTGTATTACGATTTCCGGATAATACAGTTATAGCATGAATAAAAGACAATTATCATGAACAAGGAAATATAATAATAATGCTTTTATTATTGCCTCTAGGGCATATTTTCAACAGTCTCCCACTTGCACTAGGTTCCTTGCCGGGATTACTTTGGTACCTTCCTACCAAACTTACGGCAAGGTTTACATCAGGTCTGGTACACAGCATGGCATACATAATAGATCCTATGGCTGAGGCATAGGGGATGACACTCATCTCTTCTTTATCTTTTGCCGTGGTCGGGCATTGAGCTGAGCTCAATCTCACACCTTGCAATACAGGTAAGAACCCCTTCTTGGACTGATCCATTTTGAACTTCTTCAAAATCTTGTCAAGGTATGTGCTTTGTGAAAGACCTATGAGGCGTCTCGATCTATCTCTATAGATCTTGATGCCTAATATATAAGCAGCTTCTCCAAGGTCCTTCATTGAAAAACACTTATTCAAGTAGGCATTAATGCTGTCCAAGAATTCTATATCATTTCCCATCAAAAGTATGTCATCTACATATAATATGAGAAATGCTACAGAGCTCCCACTCACTTTCTTGTAAACGCAGGCTTCTCCATAAGTCTGCATAAACCAAACGCTTTGATCATCTCATCAAAGCGAATGTTCCAACTCCGAGATGCTTGCACCAGCCCATAAATGGATCGCTGGAGCTTGCATACTTTGTCGACATTCTTAGGATCGACAAAACCTTCCGGCTGCATCATATCAGCTCTTCCTTAAGATAACCGTTAGGAACGCTGTTTTGGCGTCCATCTGCCATATCTCATAATCATAGTATGCGGCAATTGCTAACATGATTCGGACGGACTTAAGCTTCGCCACGGAGAGAAAGTCTCATCGTAGTCAATCCCTTGAACTTGCCGATAACCCTTAGCGACAAGTCGAGCTTTATAGATGGTGACATTACCATCGCGTCCGTCTTCTTCTTAAAGATCCATTTGTTTTCTATCGCTCGCCGATCATCGGGCAAGTCGGTCAAAGTCCACACTTTGTTTTCATACATGGATTCTATCTCGATTTCATGGCTTCTAGCCATTTGTTGGAATCTGGGCCCGCCATCGCTTCTTCATAGTTGAAGGTTCACCGTTGTCTAACAACATGATTTCCGGGACAGGGTTGCCGTACCACTCTGGTGCAGAACGTGTCCATGTGGACCTACGAAGTTCAGTAGCAACTTGATCCGAAGTACCTTGATCATCATCATTAATTTCCTCTTCAGTTGGTGTAGGCATCACAAGAACATTTTCCTGAGCTGCACTACTATCCTGTTCAAGAGGTAGTACTTCATCGAGTTCTACTTTCCTCCCACTTACTTCTTTCGAGAGAAACTCTTTTTCCAGAAAGGATCCGTTCTTGGCAACAAAGATCTTGCCCTCGGATCTTAAGTAGAAGGTATACCCAATGGTTTCTTTAGGGTATCCTATGAAGACGCATTTTTCCGACTTGGGTTCGAGCTTTTCAGGTTGAAGTTTCTTGACATAAGCATCGCATCCCCAAACTTTTAGAAACGACAGCTTAGGTTTCTTCCCAAACCATAATTCATACGGTGTCGTCTCAACGGACTTAGATGGTGCCCTATTTAAAGTGAATGTAGCTGTCTCTAGAGCGTATCCCCAAAATGATAGCGGTGAATCAGTAAGAGAAGTCATAGACCGCACCATATCCAATAGAGTGCGATTACGACGTTCGGACACACCGTTACGCTGAGGTGTTCAGTGGCGTTAGTTGTGAAACGATTCCACATTTTCTTAAGTGTGTACCAAATTCGTGACTTAAATATTCTCCTCCACGATCTGATCGTAAGAATTTTATCTTTCGGTCACGTTGATTCTCTACTTCATTCTGAAATTCCTTGAACTTTTCAAAGGTCTCAGACTTGTGTTTCATCAAGTAGACATACCCATATCTACTCAAGTAATCTGTGAGAGTGAGAACATAACGATATCCTCCGCGAGCCTCAACACTCATTGGACCGCATACATCGGTATGTATGATTTCCAACAAGTTGGTTGCTCGCTCCATTGTTCCAGAGAACGGAGTCTTGGTCATCTTGCCCATGAGGCATGGTTCGCATGTGTCAAATGATTCATAATCTAGAGACTCCAAAAGTCCATCAGCATGGAGCTTCTTCATGCGCTTGACACCAATGTGACCAAGGCGGCAGTGCCACAAGTATGTGGGACTATCGTTATCAACTTTACATCTTTTGGTATTCACGCTATGAACATGTGTAATACTACGCTCGAGATTCATTAAGAATAAACCATTGACCATCGGAGCATGACCATAAAACATATCTCTCATATAAATAGAACAACCATTATTCTCGGATTTAAATGAGTAGCCATCTCGCATTAAACGAGATCCAGATACAATATTCATGCTCAAACTTGGCACCAAATAACAATTATTAAGGTTCATAACTAATCCCGTAGGTAAATGAAGAGGTAGCATGCCGACGGCGATCACATCGACTCTGGAACCATTCCCGACGCGCATCGTCACCTCGTCCTTTGCCAGTCTCCGCTTATTCCGCAGCTCCTGCTGTGAGTTACAAATATGAGCAACGGCACCGGTATCAAATACCCAGGAGTTACTACGAGTACTGGTAAAGTACACATCAATTACATGTATATCAAATATACCTTTGGTGTTGCCGGCCTTCTTGTCCGCTAAGTATTTGGGGCAGTTCCGCTTCGGTGACCCCTCTGTTGGGGGAACGAGTAATTTCAAAAAATTCCTACGATCACGCAAGACCATGGTGATGGCATAGCAACGAGAGGGGAGAGTGTCCGCCCACGCCCTCGTGAGACCGAAAGCGAAGCGTTATGACAACGCGGTTGATGTAGTCGTGACGTCTCCACGATCCGACCGATCCAAGCACCGAACGCACGGCACCTCCGAGTTCGCACACGCTCAGCTCGATGGCGATCCCGGACTCGATCCAGCAAAGTGTCGGGATGAGTTCCGTCAAGACGACGGCGTGGTGACGATGTTGATGCTCCACCGACGCAGAGCTTCGCCTAAGCTCATGACGATATGACTTCTCCGCGCAGGGCTTCGCCTAAGCTCGCGACAATATGACCGAAGTGGAATATGGTGGAAGGGGCACCGACACGGCTAAGGAAAGATCCGTAGATCAACTTGTGTGTCATGGGGTGCCCCTGCCCCGTATATAAAGGAGGCAAGGGAAGGTGGCGGCCCAATGGGAGGCGCGCAAGGAGGAGTCCTACTCCCAGGAGTAGGACTCCCCTATCCTAATTGGAGTAGGATTGGGGAGGGAAAGAGGGAAGGCGCCGCCCCTCTCCTTGTCCTATTCGGACTGGAAGGGGGAGGGGGGCGCGCAGCCCACCTGGCCGGCCCTTCTCCTTCTCCCTTGAGGCCCATGAAGGCCCATATACCCCGGGGTTCAGTAACCCCGGTGTTCCGATAACATCCTGTTTTCACTCGGAACCATTCCGAAGTCCAAACATAGGCTTCCAATATATCAATCTTTATGTCTCGACCATTTCGAGACTCCTCGTCATGTCCGTGATCACATCCGGGACTCGAACAAACTTCGGTGCATCAATACTTATAAACTCATAATGAACTGTCATCGAAGCGTTAATCGTGCGGACCCTACGGGTTCGAGAACTATGTAGACATGACCTAGAACCATTCTCGGTCAATAACCAATAGCGGAACCTGGATGCCCATATTGGTTCCTACATATTCTACGAAGATCTTTATCGGTCAAACCGCATAACGACATACGTTGTTCCCTTTGTCATCGGTATGTTACTTACCCGAGATTCGATCGTCGGTATCCAATACCTAGTTCAATCTCGTTACCGGTAAGTCTCTTTACTCGTTCCGTAATACATCATCTTCACAACTAACTCATTAGTTGTAATGCTTGCAAGGCTTAAGTGATGTGCATTACCGAGAAGGCCTGGAGATACCTCTCCGACAATCGGAGTGACAAAACCTAATCTCAAATCGCCAACCCAACAAGTACCTTTGGAGACACCTGTAGTACTCCTTTATAATCACCCAGTTACGTTGTGATGTTTGGTAGTACCCAAAGTGTTCCTCCGGTAAACGGGAGTTGCATAATCTCATAGTTATAGGAACATGTATGGGTCATGAAGAAAGCATTAACATACTAAACGATCAAGTGTTAAGCTAACGGAATGGGTCATGTCAATCAGATCATTCAACTAATGATGTGACCTTGTTAATCAAATAACAACTCCTTGTTCATGGTTAGGAAACATAACCATCTTTGATTAACAAGCTAGTCAAGTAGAGGCATACTAGTGACATACTTGTTTGTCTATATATTCACACATGTATTATGTTTCCGGTTAATACAATTCTAGCATGAATAATAAACATTTATCATGATATAAGGAAATAAATAATAACTTTTATTATTGCCTCTAGGGCATATTTCCTTCATCTCCCACTTGCACTAGAGTCAATAATCTAGATTACAAAGTAATGATCCTAACACCCATGGAGTCTTGGTGCTGATCATGTTTTGCTCGTGGAAGAGGCTTAGTCAACGGTCGCAACATTCAGATCCGTATGTATTTTGCAAATCTCTATGTCTCCCACTTGGACTTGGTCCCGAATGGAATTGAAGCGTCTCTTGATGTGCTTGGTCCTCTTGTGAAATCTGGATTCCTTTGCCAAGGCAATTGCACCAAGATTGTCACAGAAGATCTTCATCGGTCCCGATGCACTAGGTATGACACCTAGATCGAAATGAACTCTTTCATCCAGACTCCTTCATTCGCTGCTTCAAGCAGCTATGTACTCCGCTTCACATGTAGATCCCGCCACGACGCTTTGTTTAGAACTGCACCAACCGACAGCTCCACCGTTTAATAAAAACACGTATCCGGTTTGCGATTTAGAATCGTCCGGATCGGTGTCAAAGCTTGCATCGACGTAACCATTTACGACTAGCTCTTTGTCACCTCCATATCGAGAAACATATCCTTAGTCCTTTTCGTATTTCGGGATGTTCTTGACCGATGTCCGATGATCCACTCTGGATTACTTTGGTACCTTCCTGCCAAGCTTACAGCTAAGCATCGTCAGTCCGGTACACAACATTGCATACATGATAGAGCCTATGGCTGAAGCATAGGAACATCTTTCATTTCTCTCTATCTTCTGCTGTGGTCGGGCATTGAGTCGACTCAATCTTACACCTTGTAAACAGGTAAAAACCTTTCTTTGCTGATCCATTTTGAACTTTTTCAAAACTTTATCAAGGTATGTGCTTTGTGAAAGTCCAATCAAGCGTCTTGATCTATCTCTATAGATCTTGATGCCCAATATGTAAGCAGCTTCACCGAGGTCTTTCATTGAAAAACTTTTATTCAAGTATCCTTTTATGCTATCCGAAATTCTATATCATATCCAATCAATAATATGTCGTCCACATATAATATTAGAAATGCTCTGAGCTCCCACTCACTTTCTTGTAAATACTGAAGCTTCTCCAAAAGTCTCAGACAAACCCATATGCTTTGATCACACTATCAAAGCGTTTATTCCAACTCGAGAGGCTTGCACTGGACCATAAATTGATCGTTGGAGCTTGCACACTTTGTTAGCACCTTTTGGATCGACAAAACCTCTTGGTTGCATCATATACAACTCTTCTTCTAGAAATCCATTCAAGAATGCAGTTTTACATCCATTTGCCAAATTTCATAATCATAAAATGCGGCAATTGCTAACATGATTCGGACAGACTTAAGCATCGCCACGGGTGAGAAAGTCTCATCGTAGTCAACTCCTTGAACTTGTCGAAAACCTTTTGCAACAAGTCGAGCTTTGTAGACAGTTACATTACCATCGGCGTCAGTCTTCTTCTTAAAGATCCATTTATTTTCAATGGCTTGCCGATCATCGGCAAGTCAACCAAAGTCCATACTTTGTTCTCATACATGGATCCCATCTCAGATTTCATGGCTTCCAGCCATTTTGCGGAATCTGGGCTCACCATCGCTTCTTCATAGTTTGTAGGTTCGCCATGGTCAAGTAACATGATTTCCGAATAAGATTACCGTACCACTCACAGTGCGTATTTTACTCTGGTTGACCACGAGGTTCAAGAGCAACTTGATCTGAAGCTTCATGATCATCATCATTAGTTTCCTCACTAATTGGTGTAGTTGTCACAGAACCATTTCTTGTGATGAACTACTTTCCAATAAGGGAGCAGAATCTGATTATCTCATCAAGTTCTACTTTCCTCCCACTCACTTCTTTCGAGAGAAACTCCTTCTCTAGAAAGGACCCGAATTTAGCAACGAAAATCTTGCCTTCAGATCTGTGATAGAAGGTGTACCCAACATCTCCTTTGGGTATCCTATGAAGACACATTTTCCGATTTGGGTTCGAGCTTATCTGGTTGAAGTTTCTTTACATAAGCATCGCAGCCCCAAACTTTAAGAAACGACAACTTTGGTTTCTTGCCAAACCACAGTTCATAAGGCGTCGTCTCAACGGATTTTGACGGTGTCCTATTCAACGTGAATGCGGCCGTCTCTAAAGCATAACCCCAAAGCGATAGCGGTAAATCGAAATAGACATCATAGATCGCACCATATCTAGTAAAGTACGATTACGAGGTTCGGACACACCATTTCTCCGTGGTGTTCGGGTGGCGTGATTTTGAAACTATTCCACATTGTTTCAAATGTAAACCAAACTCGTAACTCAAATATTCTCCTCCACGATCAGATCGTAGAAACTTTATTTTCTTGTTACGATGATTTTCCACTTCACTCTGAAATTCTTTGAACTTTTCAAAGCGTTTCAGATTTGTGTTTCATTAAGTAGATATACCCATATCTGCTTAAATCATCTGTGAAGGTGAGAAAATAACGATACCCTTGGCGTGCCTCAACATTCATTGGACCACAAACATCGGTATGTATGATTTCCAACAAATCAGTTGCTCGCTCCATAGTTCCGAGAACGGCGTTTTGGTCATCTTGCCCATGAGGCACGGTTCATAAGTACCAAGTGATTCATAATCAAGTGATTCGAAGCCCATCAAGATGGAGTTTCTTCATGCGTTTTACATCGATATGACCTAAACGGCAAGTGCCACAAATAAGTTGCACTATCATTATCAACTCTGCATCTTTTAGCTTCAACATTATGAATATGTGTATCACTACTTGTCGAGATTCAACAAGAATAGACCATTCTTCAAGGGTGCATGACCATAAAAGATATTACTCATATAAATAGAACAACCATTATTCTCTGATTTAAATGAATAACCGTCTCGCAATAAACAAGATCCAGATATAATGTTCATGCTCAACGCTGGCACCAAATAACAATTATTTAGGTCTAAAACTAATCCCAAGGTAGATGTAGAGGTAGCGTGCCGACCGCGATCACATCGACTTTGGAACCATTTCCAACGCGCATCGTCACCTCGTCCTTAGCCAATCTTCGCAATCCGTAGTTCCTGTTTGAGTTGCAAATATTAGCAAGAACCGGTATCAAATACCGTGTACTCTGCGAGTATTAGTAAGGTACACATCAATAACATGTATATCATATATACCTTTGTTCACCTTGCCATCCTTTTTATCCGCCAAATACTTGGGGCAGTTCCGCTTCAAATGTCGGTCGCTTGCGGTAAAAACACTCGATTTCAGGCTTAGGTCCGACTTGGGTTTCTTCTCTTGATCAGCAACTTTCTTGCTGTTCTTTTTGAAGTTTCCCTTCTTCTTCCCTTTGCCCTTTTTCTTGAAACTAGTGGTCTTGCTGACCATCAACACTTGATGCTCTTTCTTGATTTCTACCTCCGCAGCTTTTAGCATTGCGAAGAGCTCAGGAATTGTCTTAGTCATCCCTTGCATATTATAGTTCATCACGAAGCTCTTGTAGCTTGGTGGCGTGATTGGAGAATTACATCAATGACACTATCATCCGGAAGATTAACTCCCAGCTGAATTAAGTGATTGTTATACCCGGACATTTTGAGTATGTGCTCACCGTGAACTATTCTCCTCCATCTTGCAGCTATAGAACTTATTGGAGACTTCATATCTCTCAATCCGGGCATTTGCTTGAAATATTAACTTCAACTCTGGAACATCTCATATGCTCCATGACGCTCAAAACGTCGTTGAAGACCCGGTTCTAAGCCGTAAAGCATGGCACTTGAACTATTGAGTAGTCATCAGCTCTGCTTTGCAGACGTTCACAACTTCGGCTCGGCATCTCGCAGCAGCCTGTCACCCAGCGGTGCTTCCAGGGCGTAATTTTTACGTGCAGCAATGAGGATAATCCTCGTTACGGACCCGATCCGTGTAATTGCTACCATCATCTTTCAACTTTGCTTTCTCAAGGAACGCATTAAAATTCAACAGAACAACAGACGAGCCATCTATCTACATCAAACATAGACAAGCAAAATACTATCGGTACTAAGTTCATGATAAATTTAAGTTTGATTAATCATATTAAAACCTCCCACTTAGGCAGACATCTCTCTAGTCATCTAAGTGATCACGTGATCCAAATCAACTAAACCATGTCCGATCATCACGTGAGATGGAGTAGTTTCAATGGTGAACATCACTATGTTGATCATATCTACTATATGATTCACGCTCGACCTTTCGGTCTCGTGTTCGAGGCCATATCTGTTATATGCTAGGCTCGTCAAGTTTAACTTGAGTATTCGCGTGTGCAACTGTTTTGCACCGTTGTATTTGAACGTAGAGCCTATCACACCCGATCATCACGTGGTGTCTCAAACGAAGAACTTTCGCAAGCGGTGCATACTCGTGGAGAACACTTCTTGATAATTTTTAGTGAGAGATCATCTTATAATGCTACCGTCAATCAAAGCAAGATAAGATGCATAAAGGATAAACATCACATGCAATCAATATAAGTGATATGATATGGTCATCATCATCTTGTGCTTGTGATCTCCATCGCCAAGCACCGTCATGATCACCATCGTCACCGCGCGACACCTTGATCTCCATCGTAGCATCGTGGTCGTCTCGCCAACTATTGCTTCTACGACTATCGCTACTCCTTAGTGATAAAGTAAAGCAATTACATGGCGTTGCATTTCACACAATAAGCGACAACCATATGGCTCCTGCGATTGCCGATAACTCGGTTACAAAACATGATCATCTCATACAATAAAATATAGCATCACGTCTTGACCATATCACATCACAACATGCCCTGCAAAAACAAGTTAGACGTCCTCTACTTTGTTGTTGCAAGTTTTACGTGGCTGCTACGGGCTGAGCAAGAACCGTTCTTACCTACGCATCAAAACCACAACGATACTTCGTCAAATAGACTCCGTTTAACCTTCTCAAGGACCGGGCGTAGCCACACTCGATTCAACTAAAGTGAGAGAGCAGACACCGCCGGTCACCTTTAAGCAACGAGTGCTCGGGCGGTGAAACCAGTCTCGCGTAAGCGTCACGCGTAATGTCGGTCCGGCCGCTTCATCTCACAATACCGCTGAACCAAAGTATGACATGCTGGTAGGCAGTATGACTTGTATCGTCCACAACTCACTTGTGTTCTACTCGTGCACATGACATCAACGCATAAAACCAGGCTCGATACCCATTGTTGGGGAGCGTAGTAATTTCAAAAATTTCCTACGATCACGCAAGACCATGGTGATGGCATAGCAACGAGAGGGAGAGTGTCCGTCCACGTACCCTCGTGACCGAAAGCGAAGCGTTATGACAACGCTGTTGATGTAGTCGACGTCTCCACGATCCGACCGATCCAAGCACCGAAGCGACGGCACCTCCGAGTTACGCACACGTTCAGCTCGATGGCGATCCCGGACTCCGATCCAGCAAAGTGTCGGGATGAGTTCCGTCAAGACGACGGCGTGGTGGCGATGTTGATGCTCCACCGACGCAGAGCCGCCTAAGCTCGCGACGATATGACTTCTCGGCGCAGGGCTTCGCCTAAGCTCCGGCGATATGACCGAAGTGGAATATGGTGGAAGGGGGCACCGCACATGGCTAAGGAAAGATCCGTAGATCAACTTGTGTGTCATGGGGTGCCCCCTGCCCCCGTATATAAAGGAGGCAAGGGGAAGGTGGCCGGCCCAATGGGAGGCGCACCAAGGAGGAGTCCTACTCCCACCGGGAGTAGGACTCCCCCCCCCCCTATCCTAATTGGAGTAGGATTGGGGAGGGGGAAAGAGGGAAGGGGCGCCCCCCCCTCTCCTTGTCCTATTCGGACTGGAAGGGGGAGGGGGGCGCGCAGCCCACCTGGCCGGCCCTTCTCCTTCTCCCTTGAGGCCCATGAAGGCCCATATACCCCCCGGGGGGTTCCGGTAACCCCCCGGTGTTCCGGTAACATCCTGTTTTCATTCGGAACCATTCCGAAGTCCAAACATAGGCTTCAATATATCAATCTTTATGTCTCGACCATTTGAGACTCCTCGTCATGTCCGTGATCACATCCGGGACTCGAACAAACTTTGGTGCATCAATACTTATAAACTCATAATGAGCTGTCATCGAAGCGTTAGCGTGCGGACCCTACGGGTTCGAGAACTATGTAGACATGACCTAGAACCATTCTCGGTCAATAACCAATAGCGGAACCTGGATGCCCATATTGGTTCCTACATATTCTCTGAAGATCTTTATCGGTCAAACCGCATAACGACATCGTTGTTCCCTTTGTCATCGGTATGTTACTTACCCGAGATTCGATCGTCGGTATCCAATACCTAGTTCAATCTCGTTACCGTAAGTCTCTTTACTCGTTCAGTAATACATCATCTTCACAACTAACTCATTAGTTGTAATGCTTGCAAGGCTTAAGTGATGTGCATTACCGAGAAGGCCTGGAGATACCTCTCCGACAATCGGAGTGACAAAACCTAATCTCGAAATCGCCAACCCAACAAGTACCTTTGGAGACACCTGTAGTACTCCTTTATAATCACCCGATTACGTTGTGACATTTGGTAGTACCCAAAGTGTTCCTCCGGAAGCGGAGTTGCATAATCTCATAGTTATAGGAACATGTATGGGTCATGAAGAAAGCATTAACATACTAAGCGATCAAGTGTTAAGCTAACGGAATGGGTCATGTCAATCAGATCATTCAACTAATGATGTGACCTTGTTAATCAAATAACAACTCCTTGTTCATGGTTAGGAAACATAACCATCTTTGATTAACAAGCTAGTCAAGTAGAGGCATACTAGTGACATCTTGTTTGTCTATATATTCACACATGTATTATGTTTCCGGTTAATACAATTCTAGCATGAATAATAAACATTTATCATGATATAAGGAAATAAATAATAACTTTTATTATTGCCTCTAGGGCATATTTCCTTCACCCTCCCCTTGCAATAAAAGCACTCAGTCTCGGGTTTGGGTCCATTCTTTGACTTCTTCCCGGCAACTTGCTTACCGGGGGCGGCAACCTCCTTGCCGTCCTTCTTGAAGTTCTTCTTGCCCTTGCCCTTCTTGAACTTAGTGGTCTTATTGACCATCAACACTTGATGTTCTTTCTTGATTTCAACCTCGGCTGACTTCAGCATAGAGAATACTTCAGGAATGGTCTTTACCATCCCCTGCATATTGTAGTTCATCACAAAGCTCTTGTAGCTTGGTGGGAGCGACTGGAGGATTCTGTCAATGACCGCCTCATCAGGGAGGTTAATATTCAGCTGGGTCATACGGTTGTGCAACCCAGACATCTTGAGAATGTGCTCACTGACAGAACTATTTTCCTCCATCTTACAACTATAGAATTTGTCGGAGATGTCATATCTCTCGACCCGGGCGTGAGCTTGGAAAACAAGTTTCAGCTCCTCGAACATCTCATATGCTCCGTGATGCTCAAAAACGCTTTTGGAGCCCCGGTTCTAAGCTGTAAAGCATGCCGCATGAACGAGGAGTAATCATCAAGAGAGACTGCCAAGCATTCATAATGTCTTGGTTCTGCAGAGACAGGGCGTCACCTAGCGGTCCTTCTAGGACATATTGTTTCTGGCAGCTATGAGGATGATCCTCAAGTTCGGACCCAGTCCATTATAGTTCTTGCCGTCATCTTTCAGCTTGGTTTTCTCTAGAAAGCGTTGAAGTTCAAGTTGACATGGCGTTGGCCATTTGATCTACAAGACATATTATGCAAAAAGTTTTAGACTAAGTTCATGACAATTAAGTTCATCTAATCAAATTATTTAAATGAACTCCCACTCAGATTAGACATCCCTTTAGTCATCTAAGTGTTACACGATCCGAGTTGACTAGGCCGTGTCCGATCATCACGTGAGACGGACTAGTCATCATCGGTGAACATTCTCATGTTGATCGTATCTTCTATCGACTCGTGTTCGACCTTTCGGTCTCCGTGTTCGAGGCCATGTGCGTACATGCTAGGCTCGTCAAGTTAACCCTGTGTTTTTGCGTGTTTAAATCTGTCTTACACCGTTGTATGTGAGCGTAAGAATCCATCACACCCGATCATCACGTGGTGCTTAGAAGCGACGAACTTTAGCAACGGTGCACGTTAGAAACACTTCTTGAAATTGTTGTAAGGATCATCTTATTTACTACCGTCGTTCTAAGTAAACAAGATGTATAAACATAATAAACATCACATGCAATTATATAGTAGTGACATGATATGGCCAATATCATATAGCTCCATTGATCTCCATCTTCGGGGCTCCATGATCATCTTGTCACCGGCATGACACCATGATCTCCATCATCATGATCTCCATCATAATGCCTCCATGAAGTTGTCACGCCAACGACTACTTCTACTTCTATGGCTAACGCGTTTAGCAATAAAGTAAAGTAATTTACATGGCGTTCTTCAATGACACGCAGGTCATACAAAAAAATAAAGACAACTCCTATGGCTCCTGCCGGTTGTCATACTCATCGACATGCAAGTCGTGATTCTTATTACAAGAACATGATTTCATACATCACAATGTGTCATTCATCATTCATCACAACTTGGCCATATCACATCACATGACAATTGCTGCAAAAACAAGTTAGACGTCCTCTAATTGTTGTTGCATCTTTTACGTGGCTGCAATTGGGTTCTAGCAAGAACGTTTTCTTACCTACGAATAACCACAACATGATCTTGTCAACTTCTATTTACCCTTCATAAGGACCCTTTTCATCGAATCCGCTCCAACTAAAGTAGGAGAGACAGACACCCGCCAGCCACCTTATGCAACTAGTGCATGTTAGTCGGTGGAACCGGTCTCACGTAAGCGTACGTGTAAGGTTGGTCCAGGCCGCTTCATCCCACAATACCGCGGAAGCAAGATAAGACTAGTAGCGGCAAGTAAGTTGACAAGATCCACGCCCACAACTAAATTGTGTTCTACTCGTGCAATAGAGAACTACGCATAGACCTAGTCATGATGCCACTGTTGGGGAACGTTGTAGAAAATTAAAAAATTTCCTACGGTTTCACCAAGATCCATCTATAAGTTCTACTAAGCAACGAGTCATGGGAGTGAGTTTGCATCTACATACCACTTGTAGATCGCGTGCGGAAGCTTCGAGGGATGGTGATGATGTAGTCGTACTCGGATCACCGATGACCAAAGCGCTGAGCGGACAGCACCTCCGCGTTCAACACACGTGCAGTGCGAGCAACGTCTCCTCCGTCTTGATACAGCAAGGAGGAAGGAGAGGTTGAGGAAGAAAGGCTCAACAGCAGCAGACGACGGCGTGATGATGATGGAGTGATTGTTCTCGGCAGGCTTCGCCAAGCTCATGCGGAGGAGGAGAGGTGTTGGGAGGGAGGGCTGCGCCTTCAAGTTGTGTATGCAGCCTCCCTCACCCCTTTATTTATAGGGGAAGGAGGAGGGCGGCCCCTCTAGATGCATCTAGAGGGGGGGCGGACGAGGGAGGGCTTGCCCCCAAGCAAGGGGCGCCCCTTAGGGTTCCCCTCAACCCTAGGCGCATGGGCCAAGGGAGGGGTGCGCCCAGCCCACTAGGGGCTGGCTGCCTCCCACGCAACCCAGGTGGCCCCGAAAGGGTGGCCCCTCCAGTGGTCCTCCGGAACCTTTCGGTGGACCCTCCATATCTTGATATGACCGAAACTTTTCCGGTGTCCGTTTGACAGCTTCCCATATATAAATCTTTACCTCCGGACCATTCCGGAACTCCTCGTGACGTCCGGGGTCTCATCCGGGACTCCGAACAACATTCGGTAATCACTTACAAGTCTTCCTATTAACCCTAGCGTCACCGAACCTTAAGTGTGTAGACCCTACGGGTTCGGGAGACATGCAGACATGACCGGGACGCTCTCAGGTCAATAACCAACAGCGGGATCTGGATACGCATGTTGGCTCCCACATGCTCCTCGATGATGTCATCGGATGAACAACGATGTCGAGGATTCAAGCAACCCCGTATACTATTCCCTTTGTCAGACGGTATGTTACTTGCCCGAGACTCGATCGTCGGTATCCCAATACCTCGTTCAGTCTCAAGTTCTTGGCAAGTCACTTTACTCGTACCGTAATGCATGATCCCGTGACCAGACACTTGATCACTTTGAGCTCATTATGATGATGCACTACCGAGTGGGCCCAGTGATACCTCTCCGTCATAAGGAGTGACAAATCCCTGTCTCGATCCGTGTCAACCCAACAGACACTTTCGGAGATACCTGTAATGCACCTTTATAGTCACCCAATTACGTTGTGACGTTTGGTACACCCAAAGCACTCCTACGGTATCCGGGAGTTACACGATCTCACGGTCTAAGGAAGAGATACTTGACATTGAAAAAGCTCTAGCAAAACGAACTACACGATCTTTGTGCTATGCTTAGGATTGGGTCTTGTCCATCATGTCATTCTCCTAATGACGTGATCCCGTTGTCAATGACATCTGATGTCCATAGTCAGGAAACCATGACTATCTGTTGACCAACGAGCTAGTCTACTAGAGGCTTACTAGGGACGTATTGTAGTCTATGTATTCACACGTGTATTACGATTTCCGGATAATACAGTTATAGCATGAATAAAAGACAATTATCATGAACAAGGAAATATAATAATAATGCTTTTATTATTGCCTCTAGGGCATATTTCCAACACTACAATCGGAACACAAGCGGAAACTTCCATCGGGCTTAGGCACAAGTATAACGGGAACGGCACAAGGGCTTAGGCTTTCACGTACATGACCGTTGTCGATGAGTTGTTGTACTTGCCGTTGAATCTCCTTGGTTTCTTCGGGATTGACTCGGTATGGAGCTTTGTTTGGTAGAGGCGCTCCGGGGATGAGGTCGATTCGATGCTCAATGCCTCGAAGAGGAGGTAGACCCGGAGGTAGCTCATCGGGGAAAACATCTTGGAATTCCTGCAAAAGAGATTTAAACACTAAAGGTAGCTCATGAGAGGTGTTAGTTGTTGGCTCTCCATCCTTGCACACAAGGACAAAGTGCATCACACTAGATGGGTTCTCACACACTTCTCTCATCTCACTTTTGGTGGCAAATAGGATGAGGTTTTTCTCTCTAGGCGAAGAGGCGCTCAAGTTTGGCTTGTGGCTCTCACTCACTTTTTGGTGGATCACTTTCTCACTCTTGTCTCTATGATGGGTGGCTTGCTTGTCGGCTATCACTTGACTAGGAGACATAGGTCGTAGCACATATTCCTTCCCTTTCATCTTGAAGCTATAGTGATTGGTGCCCCCGTTGTGGAAGACACCACGGTCGAATTGCCATGGTCAACCAAGAAGGAGGTGGCAAACCGTCATTGGGACCACATCACATTCCAAAGTGTCCTCATATGCACCAATTTTGAAGGAGACTTGGACCGTATGTTCAACTCGTATAGTGCCGGAGTCACTTAGCCATTGAACCTTGTAGGGATTCGGGTGCTTCCTCTTGACCAATTGAAGCTTGGAGCATAGTTCTTCACTTGCCAAGTTGTGACAACTACCACCATCGATGATGACCTTGACGGACCTTCCGTTGATGCCGGCCTTTGTGTGGAAGATGTGGCATCTTTGGTCGTCTTCTTGTTGATGATGAAGAGCCAAGACCTTGGAGACAACGAGAGCGGGGCTCGAATCCTCATCACAAAAGACTTGGTCATCTTCATCTTCGTTCACTCGCAGGTGCATGGCCACTTGCTCAAGAGCTTCCATCTCCTCATCACTCATTGAGTCATAGGTGCCGTCGTCGTTGAGGATCATGGTGCGCTTGTTGGTGCATTCATAGGACTTGTGGCCTCGGCCGCCGCAAGTGAAACACTTGAAGGAGCTTGTCTTGATGGTCTCATCGATCGGAGTAGATGACGAAGCACGCGGCTTGAAGTTGCTTGTAGTAGGAGGAGGACGACTTGAGCTTGTCGAAGTTTTCTTGTAACTTGGCTTGTCGTCGTTGTTTGTAGAAGGTTTGGTTGAGGTAGAAGTTGGAGGAGGTGTTGAAGCTTGGTTGTTGGAGAAGCCGTAGGTCTTGGGCGAGTACTTGGCGTGCTTGAAATCATCTTGCACTTGACGTTACGCCTTTGTAGCTTGATGCACGAGCTCAATGAGGGTGGAGTATGGTTGGAAGTCGGCGATCTTCTTGATGGGATGATTGAGTCCATTCAAGAAACGTGCCATAGTTTGCTCATCATCTTCCTTCACATTGGCTCGAATCATGGCTATCTCCATTTCCTTGTAGTATTCTTCAACACTCTTTGTTCCTTGCTTGAGGAGTTGGAGTTTCTTGAAGAGGTCGCGGTTGTAGTAAGTGGGCACAAAACGTGCTCGCATCACCTCCTTCATTTGAGCCCAAGTGGTGATTGGAGGTTCACATCTTGCTTGTCGCCTCTCAAGGATTTGTTCCCACCATATGAGCACATAGTCTTGGAACTCAAGTGATGCCATAGCGATCTTCTTCTCTTCCTCATAGTTGTGCAAACGAAAGATTTTGTCGACCTTCAATGCCCATGAGAGGTACTCTTCGGGATCATTGCTTCCATTGAACTTGGGCATGGTAAATTTGAGCTTTCCATAGTGTTGCTCTTCATTGTGTTGTTGGTGATGGTGATGATGACGCCCTTGACATGGATTGCAATCGTCTTCATGTTGCTCTTGGCGTGGAGGAAGACCGTGATCAACTTGCTCTTGTTGAACTTGAGGTTGAGGTGGAGCTTGATGAGCTTGTGGAGGAGCTTGAGGAGCTTGACGTTGTACATGGGGTTGGTAGTTCCTCTCTTGGATTTCTTCTCGAAGGGTTTCCTCTTGATTTCGCCGTTCACGATTGCGGTTGGCGATGGCTCGACTTGATTCTTGAAGGGCACGTTGCGCCTCAAGAGCTTGCGCTTCACGTTGTTGTCGTTGAAGACGTTGCGCCTCGGCGTCTTGTTCTTCTTGGTGTAGACGCGCTCGTTCTTCCTCTTGGTGCCGTAGTCGTTGTCGTTCTTGAGCTTGGGCAAAAGCGGCTTGGTTTGATTGAGGACGAGGGACTTGCTCATCGACTTGCTCTTGTGACTTCTTCTCATGTAGCGGGTTGCGAGATGCATGACGGTCTTGACGCGCGGCTCGTCGGAGAGTGTTCGATGACGGTGTACTTGAGTCATAGAAGGTGTCGTCGGAGTGTCGACTCGAGCGGCTCCGTCTTGAGGATGAAGAAGTGGAATGATGCCAGTTCCTCATCAAGACGCGGATCTCGTCCATTCTTGCATCATTCTCTTGCTTGTGAGCGTCGAACTTGTTGTCGAAGTAGTCTCTTGTACGTTGCTCGGAGAGTCGCAAGTCGGTGGCGAGGTTGTTGATGCGGTTGCTCATTGCTTGTTGCTCTTGGTGCAACGCTCGTTGTGCACCAAAGAGGTGGCTCTTGGTGACGTATGAAGACATGTCGTCGTCTTGCTCGAGGAAGAGTGGATTGGTAGAAGTACTTGGCCTATCCATCATTCCAAGCAAAAATATGTGAGTGGTAGAAGGAGAAGAACTTATACCAATGTACCTTTGACCGATGTTGATGATGAATCAAGTTCGCTCAAATGCGGACAATGAAATAGCACTATTGGTACCAATCCTTGTCGGTTCTCATACCTACACAAATAAAAGCTTATGGTGGAGCTTGGTAAGGATGGTGGCACAAAATTTGATGCAATTGTAAGTGAGCGTCAATAATGTTGAAAAAGGTTCACAAATTTGCAAATGCAACAAGTAGACCAAGCAAATAATGGTACACGGAAACACACACGCAAATAGATAAGTGGGATTGTGCAAACCAAAAGTGAGCTAAAATGTGGAATCCACGAAAATGCTCTTGTTGCACAATACTAGAGAGACGCTAGCACGATTGCACAATAGGCGGATACGGAACTTGTGCACAACCTACTAGGCCAAAATGCAACTACCTCTATCCCACGTATGCTATATGTATGGTATTTCGGTGCTATGATCCAAGATGATCCAATATGACAATCTTAATGTAATATGATGCTATGGTTCTTGCTCATAAGCTCTTTGCTTATCTTTCCTCTTTGCTTAAAAGCTTGGGTGGCTCTTTCACTTTTGAGCTCTTTTCTCATGCAAAACTTCACGAACCAAGATAGCAATTGTGTATGCTATGACAACTTTGTGACACACAAATGGATCCCAAGATATGCACCACGGTGGTATGGTATGTATGCTATGGAGTATGGTCACTAATGTGCACAAGTCACGTTGTCGGCAATACTCAATGGCTAGTCTCGATGGGTAAGCTACGCAAAAGTAAGGCCATGTGGGTATCAATGCAATTGCAAGGTATGACAAAGATGTCGACGATGTTACCGTCCTTGGCGATGATGAGACCCTTGTTGGGTAATGTAGCAGAAATTCAAAATTTTCTACGCATCACCAAGATCAATCTATGGAGATTCTAGCAACAAGAAAGGGAGAGGATGAGCATCTTCATACCCTTGAAGATCACTAAGCGGAAGCGTTACAAGAACGCGGATGAAGGAGTCGTACTCGCAGCGATTCAGATCGCGGTTGATTCCAATCTAAGCACCGAACAACGGTGCCTCGCGTTCAACACACGTACAGCCCGGGGCGTCTCCTCCTTCTTGATCCAGCAAGGGAGAGGAGAAGTTGAGGAGAACTTCGACAAGACGACGGCATGGTGGTGATGGAGCTCGTGGTTCTCGGCAGGCTTCGCCAAGCACTACGGAGGAGGAGGAGGTGTTGGAGGAGGAGAGGGCTGCGCCGAGGGGAAGGTGCGGCTGCCTCTCTCTCTCACTATTTAAAGGGGAAGGAGGAGGGAGGCGCCCTAGGGGAGGCGGCGGCCATAGGGGAAACCCTAGATGGGTTTGGCGCCCCACCCCTAGGAAACTTGCCCCCAAGCCGAGAGGGGTGGCTGCCCTAGGGGTGGCGCCCCACCTCTCCGTGTTACGTGAGATGGGGTGGGAGGGCGCTCAGCCCCTTAGTGGGCTGATGTGCCCTCTCCCTTGGCCCATAAGGCCCCCAAAGCTTGCTGGGGCCTCCAAACCCCTTTCGGACCGCTGGTCATCACCGTACCCCGGAACAATTCCGGACTCCAATACCCTTCGTCCAATATACCGATCTTCACCTCCGGACCATTCCGAGCTCCTCGTCATGTCCGGGATCTCATCCGGACTCCGAACAACCTTCGGTAACAACATACTATTTCCCATAACAACTCTAGCGTCACCGAACCTTAAGTGTGTAGACCCTACGGGTTCGGGAACCATGCAGACATGACCGATACGTTCTCCGGTCAATAACCAACAGCGGGATCTGGATACCCATGTTGGCTCCCACATGTTCCACGATGATCTCATCGGGTGAACCACGATGTCAAGGATTCAAGCAATCCCGTATGCAATTCCCTTTGTCTAGCGGTATTGTACTTGCCCGAGATTCGATCGTCGGTATGCCGATACCTTGTTCAATCTCGTTACCGGCAAGTCTCTTTACTCGTTCCGTAACACATCATCCGTGATCAACCCCTTGGTCACATTGTGCACATTATGATGATGTCCTACCGAGTGGGCCCAGAGATACCTCTCCGTCACGGAGTGACAAATCCGATCTCGATTCGTGCCAACCCAGCAGACACTTTCGGAGATACCCGTAGTGCACCTTTATAGCCACCCAGTTACGTTGTGACGTTTGGTACACCCAAAGCATTCCTACGGTATCCGGGAGTTTCACAATCTGATGGTCTAAGGAAATGATACTTGACATTAGAAAAGCTTTAGCATACGAACTACACGATCTTTATGCTAGGCTTAGGATTGGGTCTTGTCCATCACATCATTCTCCTAATGATGTGATCCCGTTATCAACGACATCCAATGTCCATGGTCAGGAAACCGTAACCATCTGTTGATCAACGAGCTAGTCAACTAGAGGCTTACTAGGGACATGGTGTTGTCTATGTACCCACACATGTATCTGAGTTTCCTTTCAATACAATTATAGCATGGATAATAAACGATTATCATGAACAAGGAAATATAATAATAATAATAATAATAATAATAATAATAATAATAATAATAATAATAATAATAAATAATTTATTATTGCCTCTAGGGCATATTTCCAACAACCCTTGCGAAGATGAGCGCGGTGATGGTGATGTCGAACCGTACCTAGATAGCCGAAACACAATAGGACACGGGAACCACAACTCACAATCTCAAGGACCAAAATGTGTCAACAATTGTCATAGGAGGTATTGCGGAGGATGGTGGTGTATGTGGGTTTGGAAGATGTGGTGGAAGGTGGGGTTGTGGTGGTGGGTGAACTGAAAAATTCAGTTTCGTCAGAGCTTCACGGACGTCCGGGAGGTCACGGTCGTCCGGCCGTCGGACGTCCGGCAGGGTCCGGTCGTCCGTAATTTTGAATCGGGACAGGGGTTCCAGTCGTCCGGGAATGGCCGGACGTCCGATGGTCGAGGGTCAACGCTGGATGAACTGGGGGATTTTGGGGTGGGGAAAGATGGTGAGGTCGAAATCGAGCGGGTTGGAGGATGGAAAATGGTGGGGAGGGTGGGGAAAGCTAGATCCACACGTAGCAACTCAAATCCATGGACCAAATCCAACAAAATCTCAACACACCAATAAATCACAAAAAAAATTGGGGCTATTTTTGGTGGGGATTTTCGAAATTGTGGAAGAATACAACAAAATCAAGCTAGAAAAAGAGGGGTAGGGGCTCCAAAACGTGATCAACGTGGCTCATGATACCAAGATGATGTAGGGCGGAGCCCTAGTCGGAGATCTTTCACGTTTGGAGGGGATCCTACGGGGAGAAAACGACGAACGAGCGGAAGAACACAAGGAGAAACACACAAGAGAAACACTAAACTGACAAGTCTCAATCACACAAGGGCTAGATCACCGAACACATAAGGTAGCACAAGATTCAAAATCAATAAAGGAAAGATACACGAGTAGCCGGTCTTCTCCGTGAGGAGGTCTTGATGGGGGTCCACCCTAGAAGGGGGTCTTGAATCCTCTTGGAAGGATCTTCTCTGAGGAGGCGCGATCTCCGAGGAGAAGGTAACCAAGTGGATGAGCAAAGCTCTCACACAAATATGAGCTAATCCTTTGCTAAACCTAACTAGGAGGAGGAGGAGTTCTATTTATAGTCTTAGTGCAAATGGGGGCGAAGTGAAGGGGTACAAGGGCTCCAGCTCATGTCATGTCACACAGTGTCAGACGTCCGGAAGGCGTCGGACGTCCGGGCAGGGACGGTCCGGACGTCCGGAGGTTGTCGGACGTCCGTAAATCCGCTTCGGTGCTGGTCGTTCGATCGTCCGGGACTTGGTCTTCCGTAGATTTGGCTCGATCGAGTGCGTCGGACGTCCGGAGGTGGCGGTCGTCCGTAAGCTTTGGCTCTGGATGCAGTACGGACGTCCGGAAAGCTCGGTCGTCCGTACCCTGGGACTCGTCGGACGTCCGGGCGCGGTCGGTCGTCCGACGCCTGTAGCTTCCGCAGCAGCTCTTCTTCTTCTTCTTCACGCTTGGGGTCCTCGCCGTCTTGGCTCTTGTATGTAGCTGTACCTTGGCCTGTTCCCAAGTACCTGATTACACATAAAGTTTCCGAATGAGGTAGTAGCCATGTCTCATGATTAGGAAGAGGGAGTTCGGAGAGGAGCGAGTTCACCTTATCTTCAATAGCCTTAGCTCGAGCTCGAGTCATGGGTCCACGTGATGTTAAGAAAGATGTAGGTGCGTCCATGGGGATGAATGAGGGATGCTCCGCATCAAATGTTGATGCCGGATTCGATCATGATCAGCTAGAAGGAACATACAGTGCTATTACAATAGCAAGTTTATAGCATTTGGAAATGAGAACATGAGCTTTTTGTTTTGATGCGCTCACCGCTGAGGCGACACTAGTCATTGGTCTAAACTTAGCAAGGATTGTTGGATGTAGCAAATTAGAGCTGGTGTCTGACAATGCTGATGTAGTTTTGGCTCTGCAGGAAGGAAGATCAAGTTCGCTAGCTGGTGTCATTTTTTATGATTGCTTTTATATGACTCAGGATTTTAATCATGTTAGTTTCGCTCACTGTAATAAGGATAGCAATCAGGTTGTTCATGAACTAGCTAAGTTAGCTAGATTTTCATGTGTCTCGGTGAGTAAATGATAATATGCCTCTCACTGATGAATAAAGGAGGGTTTTTTTATAATAATAAATAGGCTCTGATACGACGCAAGGTCTCCGGAAGATCCATCCACCTCTACGTGTCGTAGCAAGAACCATGTGTTTGCAAGGGTCGGAGATTTCAGGCCGTGGCAATGCCGACGCCACCCATGGACTCAAACATGGGGGAAAGGGCCAGCGGCGGCCTTCTCCTGCTACTCCTCATCGCCGGTGTTGTCGCCGTCTTTGTTCGGCTGAGGCGACGGTGGGGGTACGGGAGCAGCAGAGCGCCGAGCCCTCCGTCGCTCCCGCTGCTCGGCCACCTCCACCTGCTCAAAAAACCGCTGCACCGCTCGCTGGCCGCGCTCGCCGGGTCGGCTCCGCTCCTGTCGCTACAGCTGGGCGCGCGCCGGGCGCTGGTCGTGTCAACACACGCCGCGGCCGAGGAGTGCTTTACGGCGCACGACGCCGCGCTGGCAGGGAGACCGCAGCTGCTCGTCGCGGAGCACCTTGGGTACGGGCGCACTACCATCTCGTGGGCCTCCGACGGTGCCCACTGGCGCGGCCTGCGCCGGTTCCTCGCCGTCGAGCTCTTCTCAACCTCCCGCCTCGCCGCGCTTGCCGCCGACCGCCGCGCCGAGGTCGCGTCCCTCGTCCAGAACCTGCTCCACGACACCAGCGCAAGCACCGGTGGTGGGGTTATTACCCTCCGGAACAGGCTGTTCGAGCTGGTGCTCAACGTGATGCTGCACGCGCTCACCACGCGCCGGCACGCCGGCGATTTGCGCAGATTCCAGGAGATTGTGGAGGAGACATTCGTGGTGAGCGGCACGCCGAGCATCGGGGACTTCTTCCCGGCGCTGCGGTGGGTCGACCGTCTCCGCGGTGTCGAGGCGGCGCTTGCAAGCCTGCAGACAAGGCGTGACGCGTTCGTTGCTGGCCTCATCAATAACCGCCGGGAAATGCGCAGCGCCGGTGGCCAGGACGTGGAGAAGAAGGGCGTAATCGACGTGCTCCTGGAGCACCAAGAAACCGATCCTGGGTATTACACGGACACCGTCATCAAAGGCATCGTCTTGGTGAGTAGCATATTATGCAAACTGCATCCGTGACACCACCACCACCATGTGGGATCCGGCTTGCCTGCTCCCTTACCATGCTCCCATCCGTGCTCCCACTTCATCCTACGGCTATCCTTTTCTCTTTTTCTTTTCAAATCTAATCATTTCCCGATTTTCGGGGGGTACGGCCTTATTTTCTTCCAATCAAATCAAGCCACATACGCGGGAGCACGGATGGGAGCACGGGGAGGGAGCAGGCAAGTCACGGAATGCCATTTTGGTTATCTGTGACAACATGGTTGCCATGTCCATGCTGACATTCAGGTATTGCTCACCGCCGGCACCGATACATCAGCGCTAACCACCGAGTGGGCGATGGCGCTGCTGCTGAAGCACCGTGACGTGATGGCGAAGGCGAGGGCCGAGATAGACGCAAATGTGGGCATGAGCCGACTGGTTGAGGAGTCGGACATCACCAACCTACCCTACCTGCAATGCGTTATCAAGGAGACCCTTCGACTCTGCCCCGTCGGCCCGGTCATCCCAGCACATGAGGCCATGGAGGATTGCACCGTGGGTGGCTTCCATGTGCAGCGTGGCACGATGATCCTCGTGAACGCATGGGCGATCCACCGGGACGCCAATGTCTGGGATGCACCAGAGGAGTTCAGGCCAGAGAGGTTCTTGGGCAGAGACGCAGTCACCATGCCCATGCTGCCGTTCGGGCTTGGCAGGAGGCGATGCCCCGGTGAGGGGCTGGCGATGCGCGTTGTAAGCTTGACACTCGCAGCACTCCTGCAGTGCTTTGAGTGGGATGTTGGTGAAGACGATACCATCGACATGGCTGAAGGTGGTGGACTGACAATGCCAATGGCGACACCATTGACGGCTGTCTGCCGGCCTCGTGAGTTTGTCAAGAGTATGCTCTCTGCTTCCATTTGATCGACTTAAGACAGGTTTCTGAAGAAATAGAAGAAGCTGGATTAAACTTGTTTAGCAATGGCGCCAACTTCCAATGAATCTCAAGGTGAATACTTGCAGCAAGATTCCATTCGATGATTCTGAACATCAGCGGCGGAGCTTGTCGAAGATTGTTATGGGAGCTATCTGAGTTTAGGGGGCGAAGAAGATAAGTTATGAAGTTATGCATGAACTTTTCTTTTGGATAAAAAGGTAGGCCGCGGTCTAAATTATGTATTTCAAACCAGACCAAAGTCTGAGAATAGTTCAGTTACAAAGGGGGTAGCCCAAAACAACAGAAAGCAAAAGAGTAACAGAGTGATTTGCAAGACTATGCAGTGATTTGTAAGTGCTCCATTTTAGCTCTAAGGAAGAGCTTGACGTTGTGATCCTTCGCCCGACAGCTCCAAAGGTCTTGGCATTCTAAATCTCGGTAAGTTTGCCGCTGCCCTCCGGCTTTGGTGGCTTTGGCTAGACTGGGATGAGCCCCCGAGGGCATGGTGCGGTCGAGGCCGAATTTCGTGTTTTGACCCTTTTTGAAAAGGATTTCAGGATCTGACCCCTGTTTGAAATTTTTTCGAGATTTGACCCTTTTGCTACCGCCAGGGCCTACGGCAGTAGGGTTAGATAGCCTACCGCCACGACCCATGGCGGTAGGGGTGCGACGGAGGGGGACGGCGGCCGTTTGACTGCGCTGACGTGGATAAGTACCTACCGCCAGGAGGCCTGGCGGTAGGCTGTCCAAACCTACCCCAAGAGCACCTGGCGGTAGGGTCCTGTCTCAGTGTAACGATTCTGTAACGAAGAATTGAGTTGCCCTGGCGGTAGGCTGTCTGACCCTACCGCCAGGGGCCTTGGCGATAGGGTCTTGTTTTTTCGAGGTAACGATTACATGTGAAGAATTGAGTTGCCCTGGCGGTAGGCTGTCTGACCCTACCGCCAGGGGCCTTGGCGGTAGGGTCCTGTGTTTTATGAATTTAAGTTAATTTGCTTGCTTCTTTTCAAATTCAATATGAAAATAATATTATAGCAATTTTCACAAATATGACAACAATATCACAGATCTCAAACAATTAAACTTGGGCATCACATACACATTAACAAATTTGAAGTGCATAGAACATTTCAAACGAACTTCAACTAATTAGTAAACGGAGTTCCACATAGTTTCACAAATAGCAAACACATAGATCCACAAATAGCAAACACATAGTTCCACGTAGCTTCATAACCACCCAAATAGTTCAATCAAACAAAGTTCAACGAAACTAAAAGAGCCAACTATCGAAGAGCATAATCAGTTGCTCCTTCCCCTCTTGGAGGTACGGTCCTCGTTACTCTTTGAACGATTCTCTTCGGTCTTCTTCTTGGGCCGTCGAGGAACCGGTCTCTGGAAAGGGTCCGGACTCAGCAAATCCTTCTTCTTCGGATTCCTCTTCTTCGGCAGCTGAGATGCTTGAGACGTTTGAGTTGCTGGAGGTCCATAATCTTCATCGTACTCCTCCTCCCCATTGCTCTCATCCTCCTCCTCCCTTCTTCATATGGCCTCCTCCTCCTCCTCCTCCTCCTCCTCCTCCTCTCCAACCAACCTAGGCGACGAGGGAGCATGGCTCGATGAGCCGATGATACCTCGCGTGGCTACAGCTGATGAGCTTCAATCGACCCAGCTCCAAAGACACCCAAGCAGCCCTACCAGCTTGCGATAACGCTGCACGAACTTCTGCACTCACAATGAAGCAAGGTCATAATAAGTTCAGATCGATCGACCGCAAGTGAACAAGATGCATCTGTTCGAGGAGACTGAAATTGTACCTTCATCGCCCCCCGACTCGGTCTCAGATTATGCGCTCCCGGAAGATGACCTAGTGCATCCGAGGCTTCAAAGATGCATCTGTTCAGCTCACCGGACTGCAACGGCATAAGTCATCACGTTGCGAATAAAATATTTTAAATCGACCGTCGGTTCAAACGTACCACTCTGTTGATGAGGGTGCAAACTCCCTAAATCCACCGTGCATGTCTACGATGCCGGTGCGGTATGCCTGTTCATCGGGTCAGCCCACTCCAGCTCCGCGATGTCTTCCGCCGTCCATCGAGGCCTGAGACGAAGACGGTGCTTCTGGCCATCATCGTACCACCTCATGTGTCGGCCCAGGTAATCATCCCAGTTAGTCACTCTCCTCTCCACGTCTTTACGCCACCTCCGTCGGTTCCACTCCGTCACATGAGTCTTATGCTCCTCTCCCCAGTCTGTGATCGACTGATTCTTCTGCCGGCTCATGCTGCAAGGCATAAGCAACAAGAATCATCATAAGCGCAATGAGATCATCATAAGCAACAAGAAACATGATAATCTCACGGAGAACAAAGAGCTCACAGGTGGAGCGCGTGGCGCTTGGTGTCGGTGGGCTGGCCGGTGGGGTATCTTGATAAATCCCAAACTGCGTGGTAACAGCGTTGTGGCAAATGCCACTTGACGGCGTACACACAGATCATGGGCACGATGCACCGCCAGAGACCACGGTCCGCATCGCACATCACGTTCAGATCAAAGTCCCACTCTCGTTCTTGTCGATACGGCCACCATATTACCTATTACATATACCTTGGTAAGTTCGCACTCTCGGTCAATAGCGGAATCAAAGAGAAAGGTGTTGGGCGAGTTCATATACCTGCGTATGCGTCAAAGCGTCCAACTCGTTGGTGTAGGTCTTGTACGAAGTCTTGTTTAGGCCCATGTAGAGTTTGACAACGTCCCACTCGTAAGCTACGATGGGGTTTCGAGTCTCGTCGCCTTCTTCGCCATAGTCTTCCCATGGGCGTCTTGGCAACTTCTCCGGACGCCCCACCGGCAGCCGCTCCCACATCCAAATGGAGAAGGCCGGACAAAGCCACCCATATTGGACTTGTCTCCGTCCTCTGCGTAAGCGTCGTCAAGCTGCAAAACATCAAATGAGGATCAGATATAAGAAAATGTCATGGACACACTTTTGTAGGTAGGTACGCAATTAGACACTCTCTTACCGAACGGTATAGGTAGGCGAGAGATGCCGTCCCCCAACTGTACCTTGCATCCCAATCCACTAGGAAGAACAGATACGCCCAGTTGGCAGAGTTCCCGGAGCTGTCTGGAAACACGACCTCCGAGAGAATATACCACAGATAGGCCCTCGCGTACAACTCCACGATCGCCTCATCTGCGCCTTGGGGCATGTCCTCCGGTGCTCGAGAGCTGTGGCAACAGCACACCGGATGTCTGGTTACTCTTGGCACCGGGGCGATCGCCGATGAGGGTGGTGACCCTCTCTTGCCAGTTGGCCCTCTCCACTCGACCGGTGAGTGCATGACCCTCGATCGGCATTGCAGTAATCATCCCCCAGTCCTCTAGGGTCACCGTCTTCTCCCCGCATGGCAGATGGAAAGAATGGGTCTCCGGTCTCCAACGGTCAATCAGAGCTGTGAGAGCCGTGTGGACAAGCGTCGGCGGCTGACGCTTGAACTGCAGCACGAAACCCAACAGACGGGCTCTCTTGAAGAACGGCGCAGAAGCGCCGTCAGAGTCCATATGCCCATGAACCCCGTGACCCCTCATGCGCAGTGGCTGGATCGTCTATTAAAAAGTGAACGCCAAAAAGTTTGGAAATCATTTTCATCAATCCGAGAACTTTGATCAAAATTTCTTTCATATCACTTACCTCTCCGTTCTCTATGAAACAGGCACGATGACCCTTGTCGAATGCCCATCCAGCATGCGATACCGTGGGCGATGTTGTCCGCAAGAGGTGGCCGCCTTAATAGAGTTTCATAAACAAAAGCACCATAAGCATAAGCATACATAAACAAACAATGAACTCAAATCATATCAAGATCAAATTTTAAGCATATTCCTCCAACAACATCTACTACACATGATGGATCAAATCATATCAACATACATCATATAAAAAAACCTCCAACATACATCATAGCTTCATATTTTAAACAAAATTTTCCAAACAATATCTTCATATCATCATATCAACATGCATCATCAAACTAGGGTTCATCTTAACACTAGAGCATATCATCATATCAACATGCATCATCAAACTAGGGTTCATCCTTTATCAACAATACATCATAATTTTTTAACAAAAAAATTATGAACTAGGGTTCATCTTCACACTAACATATGAACTATTGATTAGAGTACATATCCAATACCACTACTTACTAAAGAACTAAGAACTACAACTACAATCAATCTTAGGTGAAAAAAATCAATCTAAGTTCAAAAACATGAGGGATTTCAAGCAAATAATGCGTCGAATCGGTAGCAAGTTTGCAAAAACTAATTGGAGGGATCGGAGGAGCTTACAGTTCTCTCCTCGGGGCCATCTCGATCCGCCAAAACGGTGAAGAATCGGTGAAGATCCAAGGGGGGGAGTGGAGGAGATGAGAGAGGGAGAGAGGGGCGACTTGGGGGAGAAAGAAAGGAGAAACTGCCGACTTGGGGAGGGAGGGTGGGGAGAAGGGAAGGCGCGGTCTCGGCGAAATAACTGCCGCACCCTACCGCCAGGGCCCTGGCGGTAAGGTTAGACAGCCCTCTGCCAGGCCCATGACGGTAGGGTGCGACGGAGGGGGCGGCGCCGTCTCCGCGTCTTGGCGTGGATAAGTTTCCTACCGCCATGGACCTGGCGGTAGGCTATCTAACCCTACCGCCAGATGCCCTGGAGGTAGGCAAAAGGGTCAAATCTCGAAAAAAATTCAAACCGGGACCAGATCCTGAAATACTTTCTAAAAAGGGTCAAAACACGAAATTCGGCCTGCGGTCGAGGGACGCCGTGCACGGCTGCGGACCGTGATCTTTTTGTGGCTGCGACCAAAGTGACGATTGGTGATGGGAATAAAGTGATTTACCAAAAAAGGCTTTTGCCCCGCTTTATAAATAAAGCAAACCGCCAGAGAGCACACATACAAAGACTAGTCCAAACACACACACCCAAGTCTCACAAAGAAGTACAATAGGTTCTGCTGAAGGCACAGCTCAACAAGCCGAGAAAAAATAATAGAAAGCGCCGGAGAACAAGACAAGCGCCTAGTCAGGTCCCGGCGGGGGCGGCGGCGACAGACGGACGGCCATCAAGCGGAGATCGACGATGAAGGCGGAGATGCCGTCGCGGTCCTGAGGACGGCTAAGCGGCCGCTAAAGCTGCAAGAAACCAGACAGTTTGAAGATAGCGTCGGTAGCTCGTCGAAGAGGAGTGCGCTGGATCACAAGCTTATTACGGATCGTCCAGAGGGTCCAAACGATGACCCTGATCTCAAGCCACCTAATGTGGCGAGAAGGCAAGGGGGGAGTTCTGGAGTTCGGCAAATAGGTCGGGGAAGTTGGTGTGGCACCAATTTCCACCCACCACTTCTCGAAAGCAGCTCCACACGAATTGAGCGGACACGCGGGAGAAGAAGGTGTGATTAGAGTCTTCGGGGATACCGCAAAGCGGGCAAAGGCCAGTGCCCGGGCCATTGCGCTTGCAAACCTCGACCCCAGACGGGATCCGACCGCGAATCCATTGCCACATGAAGATCCGTATTTTCAGAGGCAAGCGGATGGACCACACCGTCGTAAGGGGGGAGGGGCGTAGGAGGGGGCGATGGCCAGGTAGAGAGACTTGGTGGAGAATTGGCCTGAAGGCTCGAGGCGCCATCTCACCTGATCCGGGCCACCGTCCACCACCGGCTCGTGTAGAGCGACGCAATCCAGTAACTCACGCCACGCGGCGGAATCCGGGGGCCCAAATGGCCTCCGGAATGCTAGGCGCCCTAAGTCAATAAGAGCCCTCTCGACTGAGATCAAAGGGTCGACGGCGATGGGGAAGAGGTCAGGAAAGCGTGCAGCGAAGGGGGTGTCTCCGGTCCACCGGTCAAACCAGAACAAAGTCGCCGCCCCGGACCCCACCGAGATGGAGGTCCCGATGCGGAGGACAGGAAGAAGTTGGACGACCGACTGCCAGAACTAGGAGCAGCCAGATCTCTGAGAGAAGGCTAGGGGTTGTCCACGCAGGTACTTGTTCCAGATGATGTCGAGCCAGAGGCCATCGTGACCTTGCGAGATGCGCCAAAGCCATCGGGATAGGAGGGCGATATTCATGCGCTTAGAGCACATGATACCGAGGCCTCCTTGTTCCCTGGGCTTGCAAATGTCAGGCCAGCTGACCATATGGTATTTCTGCTTATTGTTGTCGCCTGCCCAATAGAAACGAGACTGGACTTTGGCGATCTCATAGTGCAAAGTCTCGTGAAGGTTGTAGAAGCTCATGAGGAACAAGAGGAGGCTGGAGAGGGATGAGTTAATGAGAATTGTCCGAGCCGCCTTTGACAACCATCTACCCCGCCATGGCTCGATGCGCGTTTGGAGCTTGGCCATGGTCGGGCGCAAGTCCGCGACGGTGAGCCGGGAGTCACTAATGGGTGTTCCCAAGTAGGTCATGGGGAAGGAGCCCAGGCGGCAGTTAAGCCGGTTGGCAATGGCCAGGCACTCAGCCGGAGAGTAGCCCATCACCATCACATCACTCTTGTCGAAGTTTATCTTAAGGCCAGACATTTGTTGGAAGAAAAGGAGAAGGAACTTGAGATTGGAGATGTCCGTCTTCGAGCCTTCGACCATGATGATGGTGTCGTCGGCATACTGGAGGAGGGAGATCCCGGAGCCGCCGGCCAGGTGGGGGATGATCCCACGAATATGGCCAGCGCCTTAGCCTTATCCAGGATGGCGGCAAGAGCGTCCACCACCATATTGAACAAGAAAGGGGAGAAGGGATCGCCTTGTCTAACCCCACAAAGGGTGGGGAAGTAAGGGCCGATCTCCCCATTTATGTTCACGGCAGTGCGACCGCAGGAGACCATCTGCATCACTCTGGTGATCCAACGGTTGTCAGAGCCCTTCCGGAGCAAAACTTCCCGAAGGAAGGGCCAACTAATAGTATCATAAGCCTTATGGAAATCGATCTTCAGGAATACCGCCTTGAGGTGTTTAGATCTAACCTCATGGAGGACTTCATGTAGAACAAGCACCCCATCCAGGTGTAGCGACCCGACCTCAGGCGGTCAAGTCTCTGTGGTTCAGTGTCATCCCTAGATCGGTAATGCTGACACACATAGTACTCGAAGGATTTATAACAGAGTAGCAATCACACACTTATTACATCGAATGTCTCCAAAGAGAACTTATTACAATAAATATGGCTTAAGGCCATCTAAATAAGATAACAGCGGAAGGCTTGAAGATAAAGTGAGTTCATCAACTCCAACGGCATAGCTAAGTGCATGACAAATGACCTAGCAATTCGCGGCTCCAGCTTGAGGGCCCCAGATATCACCTCTGCTTTTCTTTCTGTTTTCCTTTCATAACTTATCTTCTAGCATCCGTACACTTTGGTACGTTTCATATTTGCCACGGGCTCCCAGGCGCCCCACAATACGGCAACAAAGTCCGAACACTCTTTATAGTATAGTTCGGCACCCCGAATTTAGCATTATATGCACTGGCTCTGAATCATGTCTTTGGTCAATAGTTGGGTTGCCCGGCTCTTGTGCTTGCTACCTTACGTTCCGCTACATCGGCTAAGGTAGTAATGGGAGAACTACTGCGATTGTGCCCTGGTTTATCCAAAGGAGCACCTCAGTAGAGAAAGCCGAAAACTGACTATCATGATGCGGTGAGAGCCGGTCAGCTGTTCGGAGGTTACAAATTGTTGGAGATTTCTCCCGCATTACGCGAAGGATCGGTACTTCCCGATCAGACGCCCTCCGAGTAGTGTACATGTTGGAAACTCACCTCGCTGGCGGGGTGGTTAATGTCGTGTCCACGGTCCAAATCTGTGGTTGGCGGTATCTCGTTGCCCTTGAAGAGCAATTTCCAGGCATCTTCGTGAGTGGTCCCGAAGAGCCCCTTCAGGGTATGGTGCTTCTTCAGATTAAACTTCCATAGCAGGAGGCTTCGGCTTTGGCACAGGAGAATCCGGCGAACTAGCATCACCTGGATCACATCGACAAGTTTGACGTTCTTGTCCACCATGCTTTGAGCAGCGTCTGCAGCTTATCACTCGTCTGGCGAACACCGGCTTGGGCTCTTCTCGACCTGTGAGGTGAGTCGCATGGGGCGCCCGGAGTTAAATTCGGCTGCATGCCCAGTTTGTGCAGCGGGGTTCGTGATGTAGAACCATTGTTTTGCCATTCCTTGACAGCCTCCACGAAAGTGCCTTTTGGCCAGAGACATTGGCGGCTTACTCACCATGGCTCCTCCGCACTCCAGCGTCTTGGCCGTCCACTACCTTGGCTTCATGTTGAAAACTTTGAGCCACAGCCCGAAGTGGGGTTGGATGCGGAGGAAGGCCTCACACACGACGATGAACACCGAGATGTTGAGGAAAGAGTTCGGGGATAGATCATGGAAGTCTATCCCCTAATAATACATCAGCCCGCAGACAAAAGGGTGGAGTGGAAACCCTAGCCCGCAGAGGAAGTGAGGGATGAATACCACCCTCTCGTTGGGCTTCGACGTGGGGACGACTTGCCCCTTGGCTGGAAGACGGTGGGCGATTTCCTTCACCAAATACCCGGCCGCCCGAAGCTCAGCAATGTCTTTCTCCTTGACGGAGGAGACCATCCATTTGCCTTGGCCTCCGGATCCGGACATGGTCGGATGCTTTTCGGAGATGGAAAAAGATGGGGGCTTGGGCGCTGGAGCTCAAGGATGGAAGGGCAGAGGAAGGGGAAGGCGTGAGTAGATAAGGGTGAATTCTTATCCCCTTATAAAGGGCCGCAAATATCAAGCGCCTCCTAAATCGCCTTAAAACTCGCCTATTCCCAAGGGTTGTATAAACAGCACGGTTGGGTTACCCATACCCGTATTGATGAGAATCCCGCAATAAGGGACACGATCTCTGCTTTGACAAGACGTGCCAATGACAACCGCGTCAAGGAACGTGGAGCGGCAGACGAAAAACGGTTCGAAATTACGACCAGACAGATATGACGTCATGTTATAGAAAGTTGTCAGCGGATTGGACTCGTGTAATATTATATTCTCTCTGCGGTTGTGTGTGATGTGTGTTACAGGTCCGGATACAATCATCCATCCGGAGACTATCTTGGAGTTCGGAAAAGGGAACCCGCCTTGCAATGCCGAAGACAATCCGCGCGCCGGACTCCTCGTCATTGAAGCAGGTTCGGGGCTACCGAGGAGTCTGGACTAAGGGGTCCTCGGGCGTCCGGCCTGCTAGCCATGGGCCGGACTGATGGGCTGTGAAGATACGAAGACCGAAGACTGCACCCGTGTCCAGATGGGACTCTCCTTGGCGTGGAAGGCAAGCTTGGCAACCGGATATGTAGATTCCTTTCTTTGTAACCAACCTGATGTAACCCTAGATCCTCCCGGTGTCTATATATACCGGAGGACTTAGTCCGGAAACGGACATACTCATTACCATAGTCATACAGGCTAGGCTTCTAGGGTTTAGCCATTACGATCTCGTGGTAGACCAACTCTTGTAATACTCATATCCATCAAGATCAATCAAGCAAGAAGTAGGGTATTACCTCCATAGAGAGGGCCCGAACCTGGGTAAACATCGTGTCCCCTGTCTCCTGTTACCATCGACCTTAGACGCACAGTTCGGGACCCCCTACCCGAGATCCGCCGGTTTTGACACCGACAATGAGAGATGCCAAGATTTTGGAAGAAGGAGTTCAACTTTTCGTACTCCCCTCCCCAATCTGATTGGACAGCAATGATGTTGCTGTCAAACTTGCGTTCAACAAGAGCTTGGAAATTTTGGATAACTTGAAACACATCTGATCTTCTTTTTAGAAGATAGATCCAAGAGAATTTATTGTAGTCATCAATGAAACTCACATAATAAGTATGTCTACCAAAAGAGTTTAGGGCTGGACCCCAAACATCGGAGAAAATGAGTTGTAAAGGTTTGGTAGAAACACTAGTAGAAATAGGATATGGCAATTGATGACTTCTAGCTCATTGACATGAATCACAAATAGTTTCAACATGACGCTCACCAACAAACGGGAACTTATTTTTCCTAAGCAACTTTTCAACTAAAGAAAAAGAGGCATGTCCTAAACGATCGTGCCATCGTGTGGACGTAAGCTTGATAGCACCACAAGCTTGTTTATTGAATCTTCTAAACTCCGGAATCAACGGGTAGAGCCCTCGAACATATCTACCTCGATAGAGAATTTCCCTCGTTGCCTGATCCTTGATTAAAAAGAAATAAGGGTGAAACTCGAGAAAAACATGATTATCAATGGCAATTCGATGAACGGAAAGAAGATTTTTATGTGCACTAGGGACATGCAAAATTTTCTTAAGATGAAGTTTACGTCTAGGGGTGCGAAATATTGAGTGACCAAAGTGACGTATACTCATACCTTCTCCACTAGCAGTGTGGATTTGATCCTTGCCGCGGTATTTCTCCTTCATGGTTACCTTCTCGAGCTCATTGGTGATGTGGTTTGTGGCCCCACTATCGACGTACCAATTTGTATCAACGTCGTAGGACCCATCAGCAGCCGCAGCAACCTTGTCATCATCTTGGGAGTCATCATCATCATCCTCATACCTGTACCAGCAATCTTTTGTTGTGTGGTCAGGTTTCCCGTAGATCTGGCACCTTGGAGTGTCGGGACGCGTCCTGTTGCCGCCGCCACGACCGCGACGACGGCCCCCGCCCCATGCTGCCGAGGAGAGGAGCTGCGGTCGCCGCCGCCGCCGCCAGATCGCCCTTGTTGCGGGGAGTGCCGCGTGAACGGGAGCCGCCGCCCCGTGCACGCGACGCCATGTTGGCTGAAGACTTGAAGCCGCCGCCGGCGGACCCGTGGTACTGGGCCATGCGTTGGTCGAAGTTGGAGAGCATGGCGAAGAGCTCGTCGAGCGTGACGGGGGTGATACGAGCGTCGAGGGCAGACACCAGAGGTTGGTAATCCGCATCTAACCCATGGATGGTGTAGGTGACAAGCTCGTCATCCTGGATAGCCTTGCCCGCCGCGGCGAGCTCATCTGCATACCCCCGCATAGCAGCAAAGTAAGAGGCAACCGAGAGATTACCCTTCTACGCGTTGATGAGGGAGGTGCGAATGTTGTTGATGCGGCTCGCCGAGTGCGACGAGAACATGGCAGCAAGCCAGAGCGTGCTCGCCGTGGTGACCGTGGTCACCGTGACCAAGACCTCCTTTGTGAGGTTGGCCAGCAGGAAGCCAAGGACCTGCTGATCCTCCCGAACCCATATAGGGTGGAGAGGGTTGGGCGATGAAGTCTCCTTGCCCTCTTTGGTGGTGATGAGGAGCTTCGCTGGCTCCGATGTGGTGCCGTCGACATAGCCGTAGACGCCGGCGCCGCGCAGTTGAGGTGTGATCTGCGTGCGCCATAGCACGTAGTTCGTGCGAGACAACTTCTCTATGACCTGACTATTGAGGTTGGGAGAGAAGGCACCGGAGGAGGAGGAGGAAGACATGGCTAGGCTAGATGGATTCGACAAAAGCTTCAGATGGGAAAAGGAAGGCTCTGACTACCATATGTGATAGCGGAAAACGTCTTGCCTCTCTCGAGGGACGTGGTTCATGTTATATAGGAGGGGGCGCGACCACCCTACAATCGTTACAGAGAGATTTTCCAGGAGAGTTTACTTGGGAAAGAGGAGATAGGGATAGTTACAATTGTGGGATATTTGAACTGCTTAACAACCGAATCTATCTCTATCTATACTATGCGAATACCTCCTGGTTAGATCACCTGACATGACATGCATCATGTTTAACAGTGATGGCTAACACTGCCCTTCGGTATGAGCAGGTCCTTCTGATTAGTATCATTCTTCCGGGTTTTTCCGTGATTCTTCCTCATTACTAACAGCTCCTTGATGATCTCCTCCCTTGTGCAACTTCACTCCACCGGTGTTCTTCTTAAATTCAGTGAGCATCAAGTTATCATCAAATTACCTTGTCTACAGCTGCTCTTCAAAAGACCAACACATAACTACTAGTCATAAAACTAACTCAACACGCATGATGCAGTATGTTCATGCAAGTTCGCAGTATGTAGTCATAAAATATTTTATCTGAAGTTATGCAGCCCAATACGAAACGAATGCTGCTTTTAGAACCTTTTTTCTGTTGCGTCTGAACTCTGAAGCATCCTCTGTCGAGTCTCCGTCCTTGCGATTAGTTGCCCAATCAATCCACCAGCTTATCCCCATCAGGACTCCAGAGTCCTCAGAGATCTGCATGTGCAAAGCATCATCATTCCACCTCGCGACACCAGATCGGACAACAAGACTTCTCGGTTGCCTTTAACAAATGCAGCCAGCTGCTGAAAGTTACTGTTCAACGTTTTTATATGGCTCCTCGACGAAAAGAATTCTCGGTTGCCTTTGTCAAATGTAACAACTGGCACAGAAAAAAATTACTGCCCAACCTTGCGAGGAGTGACGATGTCAGTGTCATGCCATAAAGTTACGGGCCATGCCGGAGAGATACCGGCTAATGTGGACACGGGATCGAGTTAGCATCAACGTAGCATTGTCGTGGAGGCAGGCCTGATAAATTCCATTTTGTTTCTGGCACTCATGCCAACCACTCTGTACTTTGGGTATTTGGCAGCGCCAGACTTGCACGTCGCCACCTGATCCTGATGTTGCCCTTTTCTCACCTTCTTTCTTTCCCCTGCCTTCTAGACCTGTATGAGGTATCATTCAGGATGCCCTAGCCCCTAGGTGCCTGTTGCGGCCAAACATGATCAAAAGTAGGAACCCTTTTTTCCATGGCTGCATGCATCTCTACTATCATCATCAACATCAGTGCGATGTATGATGGGTCATCAATCCAGTAGATGAAATGGCAGACAACAGTGATCAACCATCCCAGGGAACTGCAAGGAAAAGTGATTTATTTGTCTTTTACTGCTAGGAGACACGAATGGCCGTCTCCAGCCGTACCTCGCCGATGCCCATGTATCCCTTCTTGAAGGCGTTATTGTGGAAGAAGTTGACTCAGTCGTAGGTGTTAAATTTACATCTTGATGTTTTTGGCCTCGTTAACTTGCATCAACTTCAAAAAAAATGGTCGTGTGCATCACAATGATGCAGGGGATGCAGGGGCCGAGGGTCTTAACCTCCTTTTCAAAAGAAAGAAAAAAGATACATGTGGGAAAAGCTTATGCTAATTTACCACATGTGCGTGTGCATGGGCTGGTTTCCAATATGTATGTCTAATCAGTTTGGGGTGCTTGGGCAGCCTTCCCTATGAAGAAAGGAATATGTGAATAAATAGGATTTCTCACCATCACATTCAGATTGTGTACTATTGGATACCTGGAATGAGATCAGCAGAGCACTTGCAACAGCTGCCAACAAGCGATGTGTTCCCTGTTGAGGCCAGAGAAAAAGCAGTGATCAGGACCACCCCTAGTAGTGATGACCAAATAGAACACAGGAGAAGAGTGGACAAACAACAAAGGAACAAGATACCAAACGGGTCCCTGATAAATTGCGCTTTGAAAATGCACATAGATCTGCATATCTGGGCGAGGGCGACGCATGTTGGTACTGCCCCCTGCAGATATGGTTAACTATGTGGAAGGGAGCCTAGGTGCCTCTCCTTTTCTATCCTCATCAAGTTGACCCAGTATCAAATGTAAGCTCTATCCGTTCCATCCCAATAAAAGCATCTCAATGCTAACATCATCACCACCACAACCACACTTGCGCAAACACAGGGAAAGCAGCAAGATGGCAAGAACTCAGCTTCCATCCCCACACAAAAGACTACCTAAAAAGTACAGGCGGACCTCTTCCGGTGCACTTGTGACAGCAACAGTCTCCCACTAAAGCAAACAAATGTGATGATGCCCAACAAGTTAACAGCATATGGCCACAACTATTTCCACAGCGTATATACAAGTCAATTATTGGCTCTGGAGGGGATGACACGATGCATAAAACAATACTATTGGCCTCACCGTTCTGACTAAGTTGTTGCGTTACTTCTCGCTTTTCAGATCAGATTGTTATAATATTGTTGACAGAGATGCAAAAAGGATGTACTCCCTCCGTCCGGAAATATTTGTCCGAGGAATGGATGTATCTAGACATATTTTAGTTTTAGATGCATCCATTTATATCCATTTCTGCGACAAGTATTTCCGGACGGAGGGAGTATGTTTTTACCAGCACCATCTTTGAGTGATAGATAGTCTTCAGAATGGTGATGAAATCAGCTGTTGGCGTCTGCTGATATTGCTTGCTGTGAGTTCTGACCTAACCATCATGCTTTCAGTGCAAGCAGTTAGTTTGCCAAAAAAAAAAGTAGCTGCAGTACAGATAGAGGGTGAATGAAAAGATTGTACACAACTATTGCAACAGTATCTGTCAAACAGTGTTCAGGAGCCAATAATATAGGATTGCTTCTTGTGGCCTAACCTAAATACCTAACCACCATTCTAGAGCCCCAAACTGTGGGCTTTCCTGATTCGACTCAACCACAATCCTAACAAGATTCATGACTTTGTTATTAATGTGAGATCGCTTTCAACACCCCACCTGCCGAATAGTCAAATGGGCACCTGTGCTGTGTCAGGCATGCTTGCAAATGGAGGAAAGCTTGTCATGGAAACCTCATGCCCTGTACTGTGATTCTTGTTGTCTCTTTTGGAAAAAGAGTAGGAGTACACACAGCAGCAGGCATATATGGTGTGAAACTAGATATCAAGTCACCAAGGCAAGTAGAGGAAAAGATGACGGAAGCATGCATTCCCTTGCCTTGCCCTGGGTATGTAGCACCACTATAGTATATGAATGAGAGCCAGGTAGGAAAGAAAGAAAGAAGAGATAACCAAATAAAGATAGAGATCCACTAACTCCAGACGAAGTTCTCTTTACCTCCTGATTCCTCACAAAGACCCCCCACAAGCCTCAATTATTAGCCAGAAAAAAATTCCATGCACCTCCCAACCTCGTCCCCCTTTATAAGGCAAACTGCGAACTGGAAGAGATGCACCACCCACCCATGAGCCGCAAGCAGGCCTAGAGGGAGAAGCAGGAGACAGTTTCATGATAGGATATGGAGCAAGCAGACGAAGCATCGTCGGTGAACAAGGGGAGCCCAGAGCGGCTTACCATCGACCAGGACGACGGCGCGTCGTGGCTGA